>JANXHW010000002.1:0-595000 GCA_026170595.1 Plestiodon gilberti rubricaudatus | reverse complement strand
CTAACCCTAACCCTAACCCTAACCCTAACCCTAACCCTAACCCTAACCCTAACCCTAACCCTAACCCTAACCCTAACCCTAACCCTAACCCTAACCCTAACCCTAACCCTAACCCTAACCCTAACCCTAACCCTAACCCTAACCCTAACCCTAACCCTAACCCTAACCCTAACCCTAACCCTAACCCTAACCCTAACCCTAACCCTAACCCTAACCCTAACCCTAACCCTAACCCTAACCCTAACCCTAACCCTAACCCTAACCCTAACCCTAACCCTAACCCTAACCCTAACCCTAACCCTAACCCTAACCCTAACCCTAACCCTAACCCTAACCCTAACCCTAACCCTAACCCTAACCCTAACCCTAACCCTAACCCTAACCCTAACCCTAACCCTAACCCTAACCCTAACCCTAACCCTAACCCTAACCCTAACCCTAACCCTAACCCTAACCCTAACCCTAACCCTAACCCTAACCCTAACCCTAACCCTAACCCTAACCCTAACCCTAACCCTAACCCTAACCCTAACCCTAACCCTAACCCTAACCCTAACCCTAACCCTAACCCTAACCCTAACCCTAACCCTAACCCTAACCCTAACCCTAACCCTAACCCTAACCCTAACCCTAACCCTAACCCTAACCCTAACCCTAACCCTAACCCTAACCCTAACCCTAACCCTAACCCTAACCCTAACCCTAACCCTAACCCTAACCCTAACCCTAACCCTAACCCTAACCCTAACCCTAACCCTAACCCTAACCCTAACCCTAACCCTAACCCTAACCCTAACCCTAACCCTAACCCTAACCCTAACCCTAACCCTAACCCTAACCCTAACCCTAACCCTAACCCTAACCCTAACCCTAACCCTAACCCTAACCCTAACCCTACCAACCCTAACCCTAACCCTAACCCTAACCCTAACCCTAACCCTAACCCTAACCCTAACCCTAACCCTAACCCTAACCCTAACCCTAACCCTAACCCTAACCCTAACCCTAACCCTAACCCTAACCCTAACCCTAACCCTAACCCTAACCCTAACCCTAACCCTAACCCTAACCCTAACCCTAACCCTAACCCTAACCCTAACCCTAACCTAACCCTAACCCTAACCCTAACCCTAACCCTAACCCTAACCCTAACCCTAACCCTAACCCTAACCCTAACCCTAACCCTAACCCTAACCCTAACCCTAACCCTAACCCTAACCCTAACCCTAACCCTAACCCTAACCCTAACCCTAACCCTAACCCTAACCCTAACCCTAACCCTAACCCTAACCCTAACCCTAACCCTAACCCTAACCCTAACCCTAACCCTAACCCTAACCCTAACCCTAACCCTAACCCTAACCCTAACCCTAACCCTAACCCTAACCCTAACCCTAACCCCTAACCCTAACCCTAACCCTAACCCTAACCCTAACCCTAACCCTAACCCTAACCCTAACCCTAACCCTAACCCTAACCCTAACCCTAACCCTAACCCTAACCCTAACCCTAACCCTAACCCTAACCCTAACCCTAACCCTAACCCTAACCCTAACCCTAACCCTAACCCTAACCCTAACCCTAACCCTAACCCTAACCCTAACCCTAACCCTAACCCTAACCCTAACCCTAACCCTAACCCTAACCCTAACCCTAACCCTAACCCTAACCCTAACCCTAACCCTAACCCTAACCCTAACCCTAACCCTAACCCTAACCCTAACCCTAACCCTAACCCTAACCCTAACCCTAACCCTAACCCTAACCCTAACCCTAACCCTAACCCTAACCCTAACCCTAACCCTAACCCTAACCCTAACCCTAACCCTAACCCTAACCCTAACCCTAACCCTAACCCTAACCCTAACCCTAACCCTAACCCTAACCCTAACCCTAACCCTAACCCTAACCCTAACCCTAACCCTAACCCTAACCCTAACCCTAACCCTAACCCTAACCCTAACCCTAACCCTAACCCTAACCCTAACCCTAACCCTAACCCTAACCCTAACCCTAACCCTAACCCTAACCCTAACCCTAACCCTAACCCTAACCCTAACCCTAACCCTAACCCTAACCCTAACCCTAACCCTAACCCTAACCCTAACCCTAACCCTAACCCTAACCCTAACCCTAACCCTAACCCTAACCCTAACCCTAACCCTAACCCTAACCCTAACCCTAACCCTAACCCTAACCCTAACCCTAACCCTAACCCTAACCCTAACCCTAACCCTAACCCTAACCCTAACCCTAACCCTAACCCTAACCCTAACCCTAACCCTAACCCTAACCCTAACCCTAACCCTAACCCTAACCCTAACCCTAACCCTAACCCTAACCCTAACCCTAACCCTAACCCTAACCCTAACCCTAACCCTAACCCTAACCCTAACCCTAACCCTAACCCTAACCCTAACCCTAACCCTAACCCTAACCCTAACCCTAACCCTAACCCTAACCCTAACCCTAACCCCTAACCCTAACCCTAACCCTAACCCTAACCCTAACCCTAACCCTAACCCTAACCCTAACCCTAACCCTAACCCTAACCCTAACCCTAACCCTAACCCTAACCCTAACCCTAACCCTAACCCTAACCCTAACCCTAACCCTAACCCTAACCCTAACCCTAACCCTAACCCTAACCCTAACCCTAACCCTAACCCTAACCCTAACCCTAACCCTAACCCTAACCCTAACCCTAACCCTAACCCTAACCCTAACCCTAACCCTAACCCTAACCCTAACCCTAACCCTAACCCTAACCCTAACCCTAACCCTAACCCTAACCCTAACCCTAACCCTAACCCTAACCCTAACCCTAACCCTAACCCTAACCCTAACCCTAACCCTAACCCTAACCCTAACCCTAACCCTAACCCTAACCCTAACCCTAACCCTAACCCTAACCCTAACCCTAACCCTAACCCTAACCCTAACCCTAACCCTAACCCTAACCCTAACCCTAACCCTAACCCTAACCCTAACCCTAACCCTAACCCTAACCCTAACCCTAACCCTAACCCTAACCCTAACCCTAACCCTAACCCTAACCCTAACCCTAACCCTAACCCTAACCCTAACCCTAACCCTAACCCTAACCCTAACCCTAACCCTAACCCTAACCCTAACCCTAACCCTAACCCTAACCCTAACCCTAACCCTAACCCTAACCCTAACCCTAACCCTAACCCTAACCCTAACCCTAACCCTAACCCTAACCCTAACCCTAACCCTAACCCTAACCCTAACCCTAACCCTAACCCTAACCCTAACCCTAACCCTAACCCTAACCCTAACCCTAACCCTAACCCTAACCCTAACCCTAACCCTAACCCTAACCCTAACCCTAACCCTAACCCTAACCCTAACCCTAACCCTAACCCTAACCCTAACCCTAACCCTAACCCTAACCCTAACCCTAACCCTAACCCTAACCCTAACCCTAACCCTAACCCTAACCCTAACCCTAACCCTAACCCTAACCCTAACCCTAACCCTAACCCTAACCCTAACCCTAACCCTAACCCTAACCCTAACCCTAACCCTAACCCTAACCCTAACCCTAACCCTAACCCTAACCCTAACCCTAACCCTAACCCTAACCCTAACCCTAACCCTAACCCTAACCCTAACCCTAACCCTAACCCTAACCCTAACCCTAACCCTAACCCTAACCCTAACCCTAACCCTAACCCTAACCCTAACCCTAACCCTAACCCTAACCCTAACCCTAACCCTAACCCTAACCCTAACCCTAACCCTAACCCTAACCCTAACCCTAACCCTAACCCTAACCCTAACCCTAACCCTAACCCTAACCCTAACCCTAACCCTAACCCTAACCCTAACCCTAACCCTAACCCTAACCCTAACCCTAACCCTAACCCTAACCCTAACCCTAACCCTAACCCTAACCCTAACCCTAACCCTAACCCTAACCCTAACCCTAACCCTAACCCTAACCCTAACCCTAACCCTAACCCTAACCCTAACCCTAACCCTAACCCTAACCCTAACCCTAACCCTAACCCTAACCCTAACCCTAACCCTAACCCTAACCCTAACCCTAACCCTAACCCTAACCCTAACCCTAACCCTAACCCTAACCCTAACCCTAACCCTAACCCTAACCCTAACCCTAACCCTAACCCTAACCCTAACCCTAACCCTAACCCTAACCCTAACCCTAACCCTAACCCTAACCCTAACCCTAACCCTAACCCTAACCCTAACCCTAACCCTAACCCTAACCCTAACCCTAACCCTAACCCTAACCCTAACCCTAACCCTAACCCTAACCCTAACCCTAACCCTAACCCTAACCCTAACCCTAACCCTAACCCTAACCCTAACCCTAACCCTAACCCTAACCCTAACCCTAACCCTAACCCTAACCCTAACCCTAACCCTAACCCTAACCCTAACCCTAACCCTAACCCTAACCCTAACCCTAACCCTAACCCTAACCCTAACCCTAACCCTAACCCTAACCCTAACCCTAACCCTAACCCTAACCCTAACCCTAACCCTAACCCTAACCCTAACCCTAACCCTAACCCTAACCCTAACCCTAACCCTAACCCTAACCCTAACCCTAACCCTAACCCTAACCCTAACCCTAACCCTAACCCTAACCCTAACCCTAACCCTAACCCTAACCCTAACCCTAACCCTAACCCTAACCCTAACCCTAACCCTAACCCTAACCCTAACCCTAACCCTAACCCTAACCCTAACCCTAACCCTAACCCTAACCCTAACCCTAACCCTAACCCTAACCCTAACCCTAACCCTAACCCTAACCCTAACCCTAACCCTAACCCTAACCCTAACCCTAACCCTAACCCTAACCCTAACCCTAACCCTAACCCTAACCCTAACCCTAACCCTAACCCTAACCCTAACCCTAACCCTAACCCTAACCCTAACCCTAACCCTAACCCTAACCCTAACCCTAACCCTAACCCTAACCCTAACCCTAACCCTAACCCTAACCCTAACCCTAACCCTAACCCTAACCCTAACCCTAACCCTAACCCTAACCCTAACCCTAACCCTAACCCTAACCCTAACCCTAACCCTAACCCTAACCCTAACCCTAACCCTAACCCTAACCCTAACCCTAACCCTAACCCTAACCCTAACCCTAACCCTAACCCTAACCCTAACCCTAACCCTAACCCTAACCCTAACCCTAACCCTAACCCTAACCCTAACCCTAACCCTAACCCTAACCCTAACCCTAACCCTAACCCTAACCCTAACCCTAACCCTAACCCTAACCCTAACCCTAACCCTAACCCTAACCCTAACCCTAACCCTAACCCTAACCCTAACCCTAACCCTAACCCTAACCCTAACCCTAACCCTAACCCTAACCCTAACCCTAACCCTAACCCTAACCCTAACCCTAACCCTAACCCTAACCCTAACCCTAACCCTAACCCTAACCCTAACCCTAACCCTAACCCTAACCCTAACCCTAACCCTAACCCTAACCCTAACCCTAACCCTAACCCTAACCCTAACCCTAACCCTAACCCTAACCCTAACCCTAACCCTAACCCTAACCCTAACCCTAACCCTAACCCTAACCCTAACCCTAACCCTAACCCTAACCCTAACCCTAACCCTAACCCTAACCCTAACCCTAACCCTAACCCTAACCCTAACCCTAACCCTAACCCTAACCCTAACCCTAACCCTAACCCTAACCCTAACCCTAACCCTAACCCTAACCCTAACCCTAACCCTAACCCTAACCCTAACCCTAACCCTAACCCTAACCCTAACCCTAACCCTAACCCTAACCCTAACCCTAACCCTAACCCTAACCCTAACCCTAACCCTAACCCTAACCCTAACCCTAACCCTAACCCTAACCCTAACCCTAACCCTAACCCTAACCCTAACCCTAACCCTAACCCTAACCCTAACCCTAACCCTAACCCTAACCCTAACCCTAACCCTAACCCTAACCCTAACCCTAACCCTAACCCTAACCCTAACCCTAACCCTAACCCTAACCCTAACCCTAACCCTAACCCTAACCCTAACCCTAACCCTAACCCTAACCCTAACCCTAACCCTAACCCTAACCCTAACCCTAACCCTAACCCTAACCCTAACCCTAACCCTAACCCTAACCCTAACCCTAACCCTAACCCTAACCCTAACCCTAACCCTAACCCTAACCCTAACCCTAACCCTAACCCTAACCCTAACCCTAACCCTAACCCTAACCCTAACCCTAACCCTAACCCTAACCCTAACCCTAACCCTAACCCTAACCCTAACCCTAACCCTAACCCTAACCCTAACCCTAACCCTAACCCTAACCCTAACCCTAACCCTAACCCTAACCCTAACCCTAACCCTAACCCTAACCCTAACCCTAACCCTAACCCTAACCCTAACCCTAACCCTAACCCTAACCCTAACCCTAACCCTAACCCTAACCCTAACCCTAACCCTAACCCTAACCCTAACCCTAACCCTAACCCTAACCCTAACCCTAACCCTAACCCTAACCCTAACCCTAACCCTAACCCTAACCCTAACCCTAACCCTAACCCTAACCCTAACCCTAACCCTAACCCTAACCCTAACCCTAACCCTAACCCTAACCCTAACCCTAACCCTAACCCTAACCCTAACCCTAACCCTAACCCTAACCCTAACCCTAACCCTAACCCTAACCCTAACCCTAACCCTAACCCTAACCCTAACCCTAACCCTAACCCTAACCCTAACCCTAACCCTAACCCTAACCCTAACCCTAACCCTAACCCTAACCCTAACCCTAACCCTAACCCTAACCCTAACCCTAACCCTAACCCTAACCCTAACCCTAACCCTAACCCTAACCCTAACCCTAACCCTAACCCTAACCCTAACCCTAACCCTAACCCTAACCCTAACCCTAACCCTAACCCTAACCCTAACCCTAACCCTAACCCTAACCCTAACCCTAACCCTAACCCTAACCCTAACCCTAACCCTAACCCTAACCCTAACCCTAACCCTAACCCTAACCCTAACCCTAACCCTAACCCTAACCCTAACCCTAACCCTAACCCTAACCCTAACCCTAACCCTAACCCTAACCCTAACCCTAACCCTAACCCTAACCCTAACCCTAACCCTAACCCTAACCCTAACCCTAACCCTAACCCTAACCCTAACCCTAACCCTAACCCTAACCCTAACCCTAACCCTAACCCTAACCCTAACCCTAACCCTAACCCTAACCCTAACCCTAACCCTAACCCTAACCCTAACCCTAACCCTAACCCTAACCCTAACCCTAACCCTAACCCTAACCCTAACCCTAACCCTAACCCTAACCCTAACCCTAACCCTAACCCTAACCCTAACCCTAACCCTAACCCTAACCCTAACCCTAACCCTAACCCTAACCCTAACCCTAACCCTAACCCTAACCCTAACCCTAACCCTAACCCTAACCCTAACCCTAACCCTAACCCTAACCCTAACCCTAACCCTAACCCTAACCCTAACCCTAACCCTAACCCTAACCCTAACCCTAACCCTAACCCTAACCCTAACCCTAACCCTAACCCTAACCCTAACCCTAACCCTAACCCTAACCCTAACCCTAACCCTAACCCTAACCCTAACCCTAACCCTAACCCTAACCCTAACCCTAACCCTAACCCTAACCCTAACCCTAACCCTAACCCTAACCCTAACCCTAACCCTAACCCTAACCCTAACCCTAACCCTAACCCTAACCCTAACCCTAACCCTAACCCTAACCCTAACCCTAACCCTAACCCTAACCCTAACCCTAACCCTAACCCTAACCCTAACCCTAACCCTAACCCTAACCCTAACCCTAACCCTAACCCTAACCCTAACCCTAACCCTAACCCTAACCCTAACCCTAACCCTAACCCTAACCCTAACCCTAACCCTAACCCTAACCCTAACCCTAACCCTAACCCTAACCCTAACCCTAACCCTAACCCTAACCCTAACCCTAACCCTAACCCTAACCCTAACCCTAACCCTAACCCTAACCCTAACCCTAACCCTAACCCTAACCCTAACCCTAACCCTAACCCTAACCCTAACCCTAACCCTAACCCTAACCCTAACCCTAACCCTAACCCTAACCCTAACCCTAACCCTAACCCTAACCCTAACCCTAACCCTAACCCTAACCCTAACCCTAACCCTAACCCTAACCCTAACCCTAACCCTAACCCTAACCCTAACCCTAACCCTAACCCTAACCCTAACCCTAACCCTAACCCTAACCCTAACCCTAACCCTAACCCTAACCCTAACCCTAACCCTAACCCTAACCCTAACCCTAACCCTAACCCTAACCCTAACCCTAACCCTAACCCTAACCCTAACCCTAACCCTAACCCTAACCCTAACCCTAACCCTAACCCTAACCCTAACCCTAACCCTAACCCTAACCCTAACCCTAACCCTAACCCTAACCCTAACCCTAACCCTAACCCTAACCCTAACCCTAACCCTAACCCTAACCCTAACCCTAACCCTAACCCTAACCCTAACCCTAACCCTAACCCTAACCCTAACCCTAACCCTAACCCTAACCCTAACCCTAACCCTAACCCTAACCCTAACCCTAACCCTAACCCTAACCCTAACCCTAACCCTAACCCTAACCCTAACCCTAACCCTAACCCTAACCCTAACCCTAACCCTAACCCTAACCCTAACCCTAACCCTAACCCTAACCCTAACCCTAACCCTAACCCTAACCCTAACCCTAACCCTAACCCTAACCCTAACCCTAACCCTAACCCTAACCCTAACCCTAACCCTAACCCTAACCCTAACCCTAACCCTAACCCTAACCCTAACCCTAACCCTAACCCTAACCCTAACCCTAACCCTAACCCTAACCCTAACCCTAACCCTAACCCTAACCCTAACCCTAACCCTAACCCTAACCCTAACCCTAACCCTAACCCTAACCCTAACCCTAACCCTAACCCTAACCCTAACCCTAACCCTAACCCTAACCCTAACCCTAACCCTAACCCTAACCCTAACCCTAACCCTAACCCTAACCCTAACCCTAACCCTAACCCTAACCCTAACCCTAACCCTAACCCTAACCCTAACCCTAACCCTAACCCTAACCCTAACCCTAACCCTAACCCTAACCCTAACCCTAACCCTAACCCTAACCCTAACCCTAACCCTAACCCTAACCCTAACCCTAACCCTAACCCTAACCCTAACCCTAACCCTAACCCTAACCCTAACCCTAACCCTAACCCTAACCCTAACCCTAACCCTAACCCTAACCCTAACCCTAACCCTAACCCTAACCCTAACCCTAACCCTAACCCTAACCCTAACCCTAACCCTAACCCTAACCCTAACCCTAACCCTAACCCTAACCCTAACCCTAACCCTAACCCTAACCCTAACCCTAACCCTAACCCTAACCCTAACCCTAACCCTAACCCTAACCCTAACCCTAACCCTAACCCTAACCCTAACCCTAACCCTAACCCTAACCCTAACCCTAACCCTAACCCTAACCCTAACCCTAACCCTAACCCTAACCCTAACCCTAACCCTAACCCTAACCCTAACCCTAACCCTAACCCTAACCCTAACCCTAACCCTAACCCTAACCCTAACCCTAACCCTAACCCTAACCCTAACCCTAACCCTAACCCTAACCCTAACCCTAACCCTAACCCTAACCCTAACCCTAACCCTAACCCTAACCCTAACCCTAACCCTAACCCTAACCCTAACCCTAACCCTAACCCTAACCCTAACCCTAACCCTAACCCTAACCCTAACCCTAACCCTAACCCTAACCCTAACCCTAACCCTAACCCTAACCCTAACCCTAACCCTAACCCTAACCCTAACCCTAACCCTAACCCTAACCCTAACCCTAACCCTAACCCTAACCCTAACCCTAACCCTAACCCTAACCCTAACCCTAACCCTAACCCTAACCCTAACCCTAACCCTAACCCTAACCCTAACCCTAACCCTAACCCTAACCCTAACCCTAACCCTAACCCTAACCCTAACCCTAACCCTAACCCTAACCCTAACCCTAACCCTAACCCTAACCCTAACCCTAACCCTAACCCTAACCCTAACCCTAACCCTAACCCTAACCCTAACCCTAACCCTAACCCTAACCCTAACCCTAACCCTAACCCTAACCCTAACCCTAACCCTAACCCTAACCCTAACCCTAACCCTAACCCTAACCCTAACCCTAACCCTAACCCTAACCCTAACCCTAACCCTAACCCTAACCCTAACCCTAACCCTAACCCTAACCCTAACCCTAACCCTAACCCTAACCCTAACCCTAACCCTAACCCTAACCCTAACCCTAACCCTAACCCTAACCCTAACCCTAACCCTAACCCTAACCCTAACCCTAACCCTAACCCTAACCCTAACCCTAACCCTAACCCTAACCCTAACCCTAACCCTAACCCTAACCCTAACCCTAACCCTAACCCTAACCCTAACCCTAACCCTAACCCTAACCCTAACCCTAACCCTAACCCTAACCCTAACCCTAACCCTAACCCTAACCCTAACCCTAACCCTAACCCTAACCCTAACCCTAACCCTAACCCTAACCCTAACCCTAACCCTAACCCTAACCCTAACCCTAACCCTAACCCTAACCCTAACCCTAACCCTAACCCTAACCCTAACCCTAACCCTAACCCTAACCCTAACCCTAACCCTAACCCTAACCCTAACCCTAACCCTAACCCTAACCCTAACCCTAACCCTAACCCTAACCCTAACCCTAACCCTAACCCTAACCCTAACCCTAACCCTAACCCTAACCCTAACCCTAACCCTAACCCTAACCCTAACCCTAACCCTAACCCTAACCCTAACCCTAACCCTAACCCTAACCCTAACCCTAACCCTAACCCTAACCCTAACCCTAACCCTAACCCTAACCCTAACCCTAACCCTAACCCTAACCCTAACCCTAACCCTAACCCTAACCCTAACCCTAACCCTAACCCTAACCCTAACCCTAACCCTAACCCTAACCCTAACCCTAACCCTAACCCTAACCCTAACCCTAACCCTAACCCTAACCCTAACCCTAACCCTAACCCTAACCCTAACCCTAACCCTAACCCTAACCCTAACCCTAACCCTAACCCTAACCCTAACCCTAACCCTAACCCTAACCCTAACCCTAACCCTAACCCTAACCCTAACCCTAACCCTAACCCTAACCCTAACCCTAACCCTAACCCTAACCCTAACCCTAACCCTAACCCTAACCCTAACCCTAACCCTAACCCTAACCCTAACCCTAACCCTAACCCTAACCCTAACCCTAACCCTAACCCTAACCCTAACCCTAACCCTAACCCTAACCCTAACCCTAACCCTAACCCTAACCCTAACCCTAACCCTAACCCTAACCCTAACCCTAACCCTAACCCTAACCCTAACCCTAACCCTAACCCTAACCCTAACCCTAACCCTAACCCTAACCCTAACCCTAACCCTAACCCTAACCCTAACCCTAACCCTAACCCTAACCCTAACCCTAACCCTAACCCTAACCCTAACCCTAACCCTAACCCTAACCCTAACCCTAACCCTAACCCTAACCCTAACCCTAACCCTAACCCTAACCCTAACCCTAACCCTAACCCTAACCCTAACCCTAACCCTAACCCTAACCCTAACCCTAACCCTAACCCTAACCCTAACCCTAACCCTAACCCTAACCCTAACCCTAACCCTAACCCTAACCCTAACCCTAACCCTAACCCTAACCCTAACCCTAACCCTAACCCTAACCCTAACCCTAACCCTAACCCTAACCCTAACCCTAACCCTAACCCTAACCCTAACCCTAACCCTAACCCTAACCCTAACCCTAACCCTAACCCTAACCCTAACCCTAACCCTAACCCTAACCCTAACCCTAACCCTAACCCTAACCCTAACCCTAACCCTAACCCTAACCCTAACCCTAACCCTAACCCTAACCCTAACCCTAACCCTAACCCTAACCCTAACCCTAACCCTAACCCTAACCCTAACCCTAACCCTAACCCTAACCCTAACCCTAACCCTAACCCTAACCCTAACCCTAACCCTAACCCTAACCCTAACCCTAACCCTAACCCTAACCCTAACCCTAACCCTAACCCTAACCCTAACCCTAACCCTAACCCTAACCCTAACCCTAACCCTAACCCTAACCCTAACCCTAACCCTAACCCTAACCCTAACCCTAACCCTAACCCTAACCCTAACCCTAACCCTAACCCTAACCCTAACCCTAACCCTAACCCTAACCCTAACCCTAACCCTAACCCTAACCCTAACCCTAACCCTAACCCTAACCCTAACCCTAACCCTAACCCTAACCCTAACCCTAACCCTAACCCTAACCCTAACCCTAACCCTAACCCTAACCCTAACCCTAACCCTAACCCTAACCCTAACCCTAACCCTAACCCTAACCCTAACCCTAACCCTAACCCTAACCCTAACCCTAACCCTAACCCTAACCCTAACCCTAACCCTAACCCTAACCCTAACCCTAACCCTAACCCTAACCCTAACCCTAACCCTAACCCTAACCCTAACCCTAACCCTAACCCTAACCCTAACCCTAACCCTAACCCTAACCCTAACCCTAACCCTAACCCTAACCCTAACCCTAACCCTAACCCTAACCCTAACCCTAACCCTAACCCTAACCCTAACCCTAACCCTAACCCTAACCCTAACCCTAACCCTAACCCTAACCCTAACCCTAACCCTAACCCTAACCCTAACCCTAACCCTAACCCTAACCCTAACCCTAACCCTAACCCTAACCCTAACCCTAACCCTAACCCTAACCCTAACCCTAACCCTAACCCTAACCCTAACCCTAACCCTAACCCTAACCCTAACCCTAACCCTAACCCTAACCCTAACCCTAACCCTAACCCTAACCCTAACCCTAACCCTAACCCTAACCCTAACCCTAACCCTAACCCTAACCCTAACCCTAACCCTAACCCTAACCCTAACCCTAACCCTAACCCTAACCCTAACCCTAACCCTAACCCTAACCCTAACCCTAACCCTAACCCTAACCCTAACCCTAACCCTAACCCTAACCCTAACCCTAACCCTAACCCTAACCCTAACCCTAACCCTAACCCTAACCCTAACCCTAACCCTAACCCTAACCCTAACCCTAACCCTAACCCTAACCCTAACCCTAACCCTAACCCTAACCCTAACCCTAACCCTAACCCTAACCCTAACCCTAACCCTAACCCTAACCCTAACCCTAACCCTAACCCTAACCCTAACCCTAACCCTAACCCTAACCCTAACCCTAACCCTAACCCTAACCCTAACCCTAACCCTAACCCTAACCCTAACCCTAACCCTAACCCTAACCCTAACCCTAACCCTAACCCTAACCCTAACCCTAACCCTAACCCTAACCCTAACCCTAACCCTAACCCTAACCCTAACCCTAACCCTAACCCTAACCCTAACCCTAACCCTAACCCTAACCCTAACCCTAACCCTAACCCTAACCCTAACCCTAACCCTAACCCTAACCCTAACCCTAACCCTAACCCTAACCCTAACCCTAACCCTAACCCTAACCCTAACCCTAACCCTAACCCTAACCCTAACCCTAACCCTAACCCTAACCCTAACCCTAACCCTAACCCTAACCCTAACCCTAACCCTAACCCTAACCCTAACCCTAACCCTAACCCTAACCCTAACCCTAACCCTAACCCTAACCCTAACCCTAACCCTAACCCTAACCCTAACCCTAACCCTAACCCTAACCCTAACCCTAACCCTAACCCTAACCCTAACCCTAACCCTAACCCTAACCCTAACCCTAACCCTAACCCTAACCCTAACCCTAACCCTAACCCTAACCCTAACCCTAACCCTAACCCTAACCCTAACCCTAACCCTAACCCTAACCCTAACCCTAACCCTAACCCTAACCCTAACCCTAACCCTAACCCTAACCCTAACCCTAACCCTAACCCTAACCCTAACCCTAACCCTAACCCTAACCCTAACCCTAACCCTAACCCTAACCCTAACCCTAACCCTAACCCTAACCCTAACCCTAACCCTAACCCTAACCCTAACCCTAACCCTAACCCTAACCCTAACCCTAACCCTAACCCTAACCCTAACCCTAACCCTAACCCTAACCCTAACCCTAACCCTAACCCTAACCCTAACCCTAACCCTAACCCTAACCCTAACCCTAACCCTAACCCTAACCCTAACCCTAACCCTAACCCTAACCCTAACCCTAACCCTAACCCTAACCCTAACCCTAACCCTAACCCTAACCCTAACCCTAACCCTAACCCTAACCCTAACCCTAACCCTAACCCTAACCCTAACCCTAACCCTAACCCTAACCCTAACCCTAACCCTAACCCTAACCCTAACCCTAACCCTAACCCTAACCCTAACCCTAACCCTAACCCTAACCCTAACCCTAACCCTAACCCTAACCCTAACCCTAACCCTAACCCTAACCCTAACCCTAACCCTAACCCTAACCCTAACCCTAACCCTAACCCTAACCCTAACCCTAACCCTAACCCTAACCCTAACCCTAACCCTAACCCTAACCCTAACCCTAACCCTAACCCTAACCCTAACCCTAACCCTAACCCTAACCCTAACCCTAACCCTAACCCTAACCCTAACCCTAACCCTAACCCTAACCCTAACCCTAACCCTAACCCTAACCCTAACCCTAACCCTAACCCTAACCCTAACCCTAACCCTAACCCTAACCCTAACCCTAACCCTAACCCTAACCCTAACCCTAACCCTAACCCTAACCCTAACCCTAACCCTAACCCTAACCCTAACCCTAACCCTAACCCTAACCCTAACCCTAACCCTAACCCTAACCCTAACCCTAACCCTAACCCTAACCCTAACCCTAACCCTAACCCTAACCCTAACCCTAACCCTAACCCTAACCCTAACCCTAACCCTAACCCTAACCCTAACCCTAACCCTAACCCTAACCCTAACCCTAACCCTAACCCTAACCCTAACCCTAACCCTAACCCTAACCCTAACCCTAACCCTAACCCTAACCCTAACCCTAACCCTAACCCTAACCCTAACCCTAACCCTAACCCTAACCCTAACCCTAACCCTAACCCTAACCCTAACCCTAACCCTAACCCTAACCCTAACCCTAACCCTAACCCTAACCCTAACCCTAACCCTAACCCTAACCCTAACCCTAACCCTAACCCTAACCCTAACCCTAACCCTAACCCTAACCCTAACCCTAACCCTAACCCTAACCCTAACCCTAACCCTAACCCTAACCCTAACCCTAACCCTAACCCTAACCCTAACCCTAACCCTAACCCTAACCCTAACCCTAACCCTAACCCTAACCCTAACCCTAACCCTAACCCTAACCCTAACCCTAACCCTAACCCTAACCCTAACCCTAACCCTAACCCTAACCCTAACCCTAACCCTAACCCTAACCCTAACCCTAACCCTAACCCTAACCCTAACCCTAACCCTAACCCTAACCCTAAACCCTAAACCCTAACCCTAACCCTAAACCCTAACCCTAACCCTAACCCTAACCCGATATGGAGGCCTCCTCCATACAAGACAGTGAGGAGCCTGCTTCTGACAGTGATGAGACCCGGCAAGACATCCAAAACAGGGACATCACTCATAGGAAATACAAACCATCTAAAGAGACAGAACTTAAGCAGATGTGGGACAACACTTTGAATATGGACTTTGCTGAAGGGGTGCAAGAAATTGTACACTCTCAACAGTATAAGTTTACTGATATGGCCAAATTATGGGGTTTCCTATGTAGTTATACCAAGGTGCCCCTCGCGGACAAAGTGGGAAAATTGCCTAAATTAGGTCAGAGCGGCCTGTGGTCCCTCCTGGAAAAACAAAAAGACCCTATGGTGGCCCTGTTGCAGGGAGTCCAGGCAGAGGATGATGATTTGGACTTGAGTAAAGCGAAAACACTTACCCTGGAAATTGTCAAAAAGGTGCTGGTGTTCAGAAAACCCAGGACTTCCATGAGACCACCACCAGAATGGTTAGAAGAGGGAGCTATGATAAAATTCCTCCAGTCTGTTCTCAGGGTCTGGGAGCAGTCGGAGAAAGGGAGGAAAGTGTGGTGGAAGGAGAGGGCGGCTGCGGACTCCCCAACAATACAACCTGAGGAATTCAAAGAAAGACTGGTTTTTCTAATTAACAGTCTAAAACAAAGGAACAAGATACTGAAGCAACAGGGAGCGGAGCCTTCCATTCCCTCTCCAGTTTCTGTTTCCATTCCAAGTTCCAACCCCATTCCGATTACTAACCTCAAGCCTAAGACGGACTCTGACCTCATGGCCAAGTCCGAATCTGTTTGCAGACCGGAGGAGGAAATCGTTCTTCCTGCACCCATCTTGGCCCCTTCGAGCGATCCTTTGCCGGATGACAATTCTGACGAATCGCCGGTGGCTGACGAGAAGGAACCGGAGAGGAAGAAATTGAGGGTGAGTGTGGAGTGGGGCGATTCGGCTCCCCCAGAGGAGATCGGAGACAAGGAGCTGGGTCAAATGGAATGGGCGGTTGGGAAGGACAACGTGCAGGCTGAGATGCCAAAAGACCTGGGGAAAACAACAAATGAAGGGATTGGGGAAGAGCAGAGGAGTAAAGCCGGGTCTCTTGGCGCCAGGCCAAAGGAAAAACGATCAAGGACTAAATCGAGGTTGGCACAGCAAGCTGTGACCCAGTTACAAACCAGGAAGTCGACACCAGCTTCAGATCCAGACCCAACCCCACTTCTAACCCCAACCCCAGGCCCGACCCAAACTCCGGCTCCAACCCCATCCCCAGAACTAACCTCAACCCCACGCGTATCTTCAAACAAGGTGACGGGAGAAACAGAGGACGGTGCAAAAGATGGAACGGGGACAAAGACTGGAGAGGGGAGGTCCTACGCAGGAACGGCAAAAGGAGCGGGGGGAGCTGGAAGGAGAACGCGTCCGGGACGCTATGTACCGTCTCTACGGGATAGGGAGGAGGAGGAACTGGCTTATTGGGCCAACGCCTGGGGGCAGCGAGCCTCTGAGGACAGGAATCCCAAGAAGCGATACGTAGTTCGTTTTATTTACAAAGGTAATGACCCAGAGAAAAGGGTCTAGAGACTATATTATTAAAATGATTCTGGAGGAACAGCTGGCTTTTCCCAGGCAGGACACGATCGCCGTCATCCAGCTTGTCGGGTCTAAAGAGATCGATGTGTGTTTAGCCTCAGAAAGGATCTACCAAAATTTTTGGTTGGCGTGCAGGGAACTTATGGAGTGGAACCCATCTTTGCTTGAGGATTTTGATGTTGTCCCCCTCTTTCGTGGTGACACCAAGGTTCTGACTATAATTCTGAGGACGACCACGATCCCGGCTGAGGACATCGCCAGATGGATTTCAAAGTATGCCGACGTTCTGATGGGCCCTGATAAGACACTGGATCAATGGGGGTACTGGACTGGGGAATTCAGAGCCGTGGTAAAAATGAGACACGGGAATTTGGCTATGCCAAAATATTTCTTCCTAGGATCGGATAGAGGCATTACGCGGTTTAGCGGGCAACCCCCGGCGTGCTACCACTGTGGGGCCTATGATCATATTCGTCGGTTTTGCTCGATGGATTTCTGTTCCAGATGCAGCGAAAGGGGGCACGCCGCTCAAGCGTGCCAAAAAGGACTGTGCTGCAACTTGTGTGATGAAACCGGACATGTGTATTACCGGTGCCCGGAGGCCTTTTACAATCGACAAGAGAAAAGACGGGAGAACGCACAACGACCGGCACAAGGTGAGGATGGACAAAATGAGGAAAGGAGAAGAGAGAGTGGACAGCAAGGACAAAAAGAACAAAAGGGAGAGACGAGCGGAGGAAGCCAGACCCTCTCGAGCGGCGGTGGGCAGAGAGAACCGCAGACCAGGGAGACGGAACTGGCTAAGGGACCGTCTGCGGGACCTCAGAACACAGAGACACGGTCCGGGCAAGATCAAGAGTGGAGGGAAGTTCGCCCCCAAAACAAGGGGAAAAGCAAACAGAAATTACACCACACTCAAAAGGAAGAAACCTTCAGAAGCAGGACAAGTCAAAACAGGTTTGCTCCGCTGGAGAGCGGGTCGGACAGTGAACCGGGCAACGAACCGGACACCAGGCCGGAAGGGAGTGAGGGAAGCTATTCTGGCTCGGAGGACGAGACAGCAAGGAGAAAGTGGGAGAAGAGGAGAGAACAAATGAGAAGAAGAATAATGAGAGACTCACCCGCCTGGTCGGAATATAAAAAGCTGGAAAATGAGAAGATCGACCTTTACATCAAGATGGATTCTCTACGAATCAAACATTCTCAGACACTTAATAAAGAAAAAAGAGAAAATTTGGTGGACCAAATAGAAACTCTTAAGAGGGCAGCACAGCTAGTGGACGAAAACATGAGGGAGGCCGCTCAAGCCTTGGACAGAACCGGAGGTAGCTCAGAGGACGAAGGGGAGTCAACGCAGATCCCCTCCAAAGAGGTAGCAGAGGAGGCGATAAGGAAGGAACTGCTAATAAAGAGATTACAGGAGAGTAAGAGGCTGCATGAAATACAGCAACAGCAACTGCGATGTGAGAAGGAGGGCTTGGGGGCCGCTGAGGCAGACTTCTCAAGTCCGATACCTGTCCCTTCCCCTAAAAAGCCCTCGGATGGGCCTGGGGAACTGTCTGGTAAGGCTACACCTCCGATCAAATCGGTGGGGGTAGAAATGGAACAAGGAGAGCGGGCGGTGACTAACCAGGGGACTGGCTGCCCCCAGGACCTGGATGACATCGCCGATGACGTCGCCGATGACAACGACGATGACAACGCCAATGACACCGACGACGACAGCTCGGAAAGGGCCGGCTTTTCCTCCAATTCGGGGATGGTGACGGCTGAGGAACGGTCTGAAGGAGAAGGAGATCGGGCTGACGCACCAGGAGTACAGATGGGCTAAGACAGTTATACTGTCAATTTTGGAGTTTAATCTTACAGGTAACACTTTTGCTCTATGTGCTCTAAAGTGAGGTTCTCAAATTGGTTTTATTTTCTTATTTTGGTTTATTTATATTTGGCCCTTTTAATTTGGCCTTTTTTCCTTTCACCTTTAATGGCGATCACACAAAGAATTAAAATTATTACTTGGAACACTAGAGGATTATTGCAGCAGGAGAGGAGGGAGGAAATCCTCACACATTTGGCTAAATTGGATTTTGATTTAAGTTTGCTGCAGGAGACTCACTTTAGAGACGAGCGGCAAAGGTGCCAAGCCCAAAGGTTCTGGACATGGGGACCTTCCCTATGGTCATACGATCCTAATGACAAGGCTGCAGGTATAGGCCTTTTACTTAAAACCAGGCAAGACATGCAAATAGATTCTTATGTGGAATTGGAACTTGGAAGATTGGTGCTCCTGGACTTCTCTGTCGGAACCAAGCGGTCCGGGGGGGGCTCCTCTCGAAGGGCTTTTCGCATGTTGGGGGTTTACGCCCCGATAGGCGGGGGCGAAAAATACAAATTATGGGTAAAATTAAACGATTCGGCAAACACCACGAGAAAATTGTTAGTGTTAGGGGATTTTAACAATCGGGCCAGATTGGAAGATTATTCGACGACGGGGAGGGGAAAGAAAGGAAAACCGCTGACCAAAGAAGAAAAATATTTGCAAAATTTATTAGGGGAACAGTTACAATTGGAAGATAAGGGGTTACAAATTCAAAACACGATTAGGTTCTTTCCGGTGGGGGCGAGGAATACTTTTGAGAGGAGTCGCTTCGCTAACCAGGGGCAAGGGCAGGGTCACGGGAGGTACACTTATTACCACCCGTGCCATGCCAGCAGAATTGATCGCATTTGGGCACCGAAGGAGGTCCGGGTCACAGACTGCAGCATCTCCATCACGCCTTGGTCTGACCACGGTGTGCTGGCGATGACCTGCGGTCTGGGGGAGGTTTATCCCAGAGGCTCGGCCCTCTGGAGACTCAGAGTAGCGGACCTGGAAAGGGACGGGGTCAAGGGGGTCGTCCTCTCTGTCCTCACGGAGGGGGGGACGATCCTCTCCTCGGGCCCTTGCACGATTCCGACCTGGTGGGAGAGATTGAAACAGAAGTTAGCACGCAGGTGCAAAAGTTTTAATCTCTACACTGTTAGGAAAGACCTTCAGGAATACCACAGAGCTGTCTACAGTTTTATAAAGTGTCATTTACAAGTGAACAGAGGCCTCCCGTATCACGGGCAGATCCTAAAACGCAGCGCCGATACCATCGCGCAATATCACAAAACACAGAGGAAGAAGAGGCTTGATGCCCAAAAATGCAGATCTAGGGGCGCCCTTGTCAATTTTGATGAGTGGCAGAAGGCCAGGACGTCTCGTGGCCCCATAGGGTTCACTGGATTGAGGAAGGACGAAGGGAAGGAGGAGGTGGAATCGTCCCCCAGGGGCATGCTCGAAATCATGACAAGCTTTTACGAACACCTTTACGCTCCGAAAGACATTGACAGTAGGAAAATTGAGAGCTTCCTCGAGGAAGCGGCAGGCAAAAATATTTTGTATAAGGGGAAAGGTCTGAGCTTGGAGGAGCGGAGGGATCTGGAGAGGGACATCACTGAGGAGGAGGTAGCTGAAGCCATCAAGTCAGGCAGGAGAAAATCGGCCCCGGGCCCTGACGGCCTCAACCCGGCCTTTTACAAAGTTTATAAAGAGTGGTTGGTGGGTCCCCTGACCAAACTATTTAATGAGATGTGGAAAGGGAAGAAGGTGGGGAGATCCTTTTACGAGGGGACCCTCATCTTCTTTCCGAAGGAGGGAGACAACAGTCTACCCAAAAATTGGAGACCCATTGTCTTGACGAACTGTGATTATAGGATCCTCATGAAAGTCTTGAACAACAGACTGAAAAAGGTGGCTCCCAAGCTTGTCACCTCTTCACAGACCAGTGCAGTCTCGGGGCGTTCCATTCTGGAATCCCTGGGACTGATTAGGGAAATATTTCAATTAGTGTCCAGGGGAAGGTGGGGGGGAGCCATCCTGCAGGTCGACCAGAGCAAGGCCTTCGATAACGTCCACCATCCTTACTTGTGGGCGTTGTTGAAGGCCAAGGGCGTACCGTGCCGGATGGTTCGCTTCCTGGAGATCCTTTATGAGGGCGCTACCGTGACCCCGCAGGTTAATGGATGGAGAGGCAGGAGAGTGCCAATACGATCCGGGGTCAGGCAGGGGTGCCCCCTGAGCCCGCTGCTGTATGTGCTGGCGCTAGACATCGTCCTGGCCTTCATCAAAAAGGACACGGCGGTGACGGGCATCAGCATCACTGGAGACCCTGTGGGAAAGGTGGAAACAGCCAAAGTGGTGGCTCACGCAGATGATGTGTCTGTTTTTGTGTCAGGAAGAGAGGAGTTGGTGGTGGTTAAGAATTGGTTTGAAAGGTATGGCCGGGTTTCGGGGGCGAAAATTAACGAAACCAAAAGTGTCCTGCTACATCTGGACAAATATAGCCAGAAGATTAGATCGAGCCCTCTGAGGGAGTCAGAAAGCAGGGAGGATGAGGAGGACGAGGAAACCGATAGGGTGAAAATTTTGGGAATTCAATTTGCTATTAAAAGGGATGGGTGGGTTCCAAATTGGGTAAATTGGCTTGACGCGATCAAAGAGAGAATCAGGATGTGGAAAAATTGGAGACTAAACTTTTTTCAAAAGAGCATTTATGTAAGGACTTACCTGATCTCAAAGGCCAACGGCCTATCGGCAATCTACCCTCCTCCCCAGTGGGTACTTAAGGAGGCAGAAAAAGCCATTTTTGCTTTTGTGTGGGGAACGAACAACTTCCCTCTGGCTAGAGCTGTAGCGTATCAGAAAATTGAAAACGGGGGCTTAGATATGATTGCTCTGGAGCCATGGTTCTTAGTCAACTTTATCGGCAACAACTTTGTCAGATGGGCAGCGTGGGAACAAGAGAATGCAGAAACCCGCAGTGGGGCAGCGGAACTGTCGAGAGCTCTTTGTAAATTAGGACTTATTAGTTTTGGGAAAGGATGGAGAGATACCAAATGGGGCGAGAAGTGGTGGGGAAAAGAAGAGTTTGGGTACGTGGTAACGCCGCAATTGCGAGCCGCGGGGCCAGACTATTTGGATGATGTTTACACCTGGGTAAAGAAATGGGGAATTGAAGCCAACCTGTTAAAAAGAGTGGACCTGACTGTGTCCCAGATTAAAAAAGAAATGTATAACAGGGCCTTGGAGAGAGGAGTTTTTTGTGCATACAGGGAAAAGAGGCGTGCGAAACACGATCTGCCGCACTACCTTAGGGATCCAAGTTTTCCGATAGAAACGTTTAAGGATCGTAGGGTGCCCTATAGTTTACGCTCCCCCTCCCAGACCGGAGAAGCTTGTGATGGCCAGCGCAGGTGTTGGGAATTAATTGGGAGAAGTTGCTGTATCACTGTTCCCATGAAGATAAGGGGTAAACAGGACTGCTCAAAGCAGGGCTCCCAAGGCCTCTGGCCATGCGCCAATCACTAGGGCTCTGTAGCAGGCAGGCAGAAAAACCAAGACAGGAAATCCAAAATGGAGACAGACCAAAGATTTGAACCTATGCACTACAATCTTCTTTCCGAAGGAAGGAGACAACACCCGGCCCAAAAATTGGAGACCCATACTTTTAACGAACTGTAGGATTCTAATGAAAGTCATTAACAACAGACTGAAAAAGGTAGCCCCCAAGCTGGTCACATCTTCTCAAACCAGCGCGGTCCCAGGACGTTCCATTTTGGAATCCCTGGGATTGATCCGGGAAATATTCCAACTGGTGTCAAGAGGAAGATGGGAGGGAACCATCCTGCAGGTCGACCAGAGGAAGGCCTTTGACAACGTCCACCATCCCTATTTGTGGGCGTTGCTGAAGGCCAAGGGCGTACCGTGCGGTATGGTTCGCTTCCTGGAGATTCTCTATGAAGGTGCCACCGTGACCCCGCAAGTCAATGGATGGAGAGGCAGGAGAATCCAGCTACGTTCGAGGGTAAGACAGGGGTGCCCTCTGAGCCCGCTGCTGTATGTTCTGGCGCTGGATGTGGTCCTGGCGTTCATCGAAAAGGACATGGCTGTGACAGGAATTAGCATCATCGGGACGCCTTCAGGAAGGGTCGAAACGGCCAAAGTGGTAGCCCACGCAGACGACGTGTCTGTTTTTGTGTCTGGGAGGGAAGAGGTAGAGATCGTAAAGAACTGGTTCAAACGGTACGGCCAGGTCTTGGGGGCAAAAGTCAATGAGGCTAAAAGTGTACTCCTGCATATGGATAAGTATACCCAGACGATCCGATCGAGTCTTCTAAGGGAGTCAGAGGGCGGCGAGGACGAAGAGGAGGAATCAGACAAGGTGAAAATTTTGGGGGTCATATTCGCTATCAAAAGGGATGGGTGGGTTACAAATTGGGTGAATTGGCTAGATGTAATAGAAGAGAGAATTGGACTGTGGAAGAATTGGAGACTAAACATTTTTCAAAAGAGTATTACGTGAGGACCTATCTGATTCCTAAAGCCAACGGCCTTTCGGCGGTCTACCCTCCTCCAGAGTGGGTGCTTAAAGAAGCGGAAAAAGCTATCTTTACCTTTGTGTGGGGAACTAACAACTTTCCGTTGGCCAGCGCTGAGGCATACCAGAAATTGGAAAACGGGGGACTGGGTATGATAGCCCTGGAGCCGTGGTTTTTGGCCAACTTCACATGCAATAACTTTGTCAGGTGGGCAAAGTGGGAGCAGGAGAACGCAAAACCCCACAGGGCCATTGATGAACCGCTGAATGCCTTTTGAAAATTAGGAACCATAATTTTTGGGAAAGGATGGAAAGACACTAAATGGGGTGAGAGGTGGTGGGGAAAAGAGGACTTTGGGTACGCGTCGGGTCGGGGTCGGGGTCAGGGTCAGGGTCAGGGTTAAGGGTTAGGGTTAGGGTTAGGAATATAGACTCTTTTTTAGGAACATAGACTTTTTATTAAAAAGGTTCTTACTACTTGCAGTTTCTTTTCGTTACAAACCGAACGCGAAAACCCGTCACATTATGCCAGTTTCATGTTTACAACTACTTAATACAGTGATAACACTAACTAACTTAAGCTAGTACAGAGACAGACTACGCTAAGTAATGCCCGGAGTGCCTCCGCTCTTCCAAGGCCAAAACCTGCGCCACCGGTCAGTCGGGGTACGTTCTCTTTTGAAGTGACAGATGGTTTCCATCCTGTCCAGGATGAAGTTCGCCGTGTTCTCTGGTTTGGCACGCACTCCCGTCTGCAGCTCGTGTCGTCTCTGATACATTAAAGCCATAACTATGATACAATTTAACAGTCTAACAGTGGACCACGGTACATCCCAAAAGCCACAAATCGATTCCACACCCCTACGTCTTTTTCTCTTGACAGGTCCATCGAACTTGTCTTTCGGCTGCAGTCCCAAAAGGACGGTGTCCGAAGATTGTCTTTTTAGCGCCGGCCACTGTAGCTTATTCGATACGAGAGTCCACGTTTCCGCGACAGGATCACAGTCAAACAGCGCGTGTTGTAAAGTCTCCACCGGAGCCGAAGCCCCGGTCAGTGTCAGTTTCTCAATGCAAGCCCATCGTCTGCACCTTCCATCCCAACCAGAAAGCCACGGGTTAGCCTCCCCCACGTTCAGTACTCTATGGTACGCCCTCCACCTCGTTTCCCATAAACTATAGGGCACCCTACGATCCTTAAACGTTTCCATCGGAAAACGTGGATCCCTGAGGTAGTGCGGCAGATCGTGTTTCGCACGCCTCTTTTCCCTGTATGCACAAAAAACTCCTCTCTCCAAGGCCCTGTTATACATTTCTTTTTTAATCTGGGACACAGTCAGGTCCACTCTTTTTAACAGGCTGGCTTCAATTCCCCATTTCTTTACCCAGGTGTAAACATCATCCAAATGTTAGGTCATCAGAGAAGGCCCTTTTGCGGGTGCCGTCGCCCAGGGAGGTGCGAGGGGCGGCGGCCAGAAACAGGGCCTTCTCAGTAGTGGCACCTACCTTATGGAATTCCCTCCCCTTTGATCTACGAACTGCTCCCTCCTTGGACACTTTCCGGCGAGGCCTAAAAACCTTCTTGTTTCAAGAAGCCTTCTGAGCCCTTGCCTTTTTTAACATCTCACTGGTATAGGTGGGGGTGCTACTGTTTTTATGCTCGTGTTGTGACTGTCGCCATGAGCTTTTAAATTGATTTTTAGTTATTGTTTTTATCAATTGTTATTAATTGTTTTTACTGTTTTAAAGTGTGATGTTTTTATATGGTATTTTTTGTATTTCTGTTGTGAGCCGCCTTGGGTCCCTTCGGGGAGAAAGGCGGGATATAAATATTGTAAATAAAATAAAATAAATAAATAGTCTGGCCCCGCGGCTCGCAATTGTGGCGTTACCACGTACCCAAACTCTTCTTTTCCCCACCACTTCTCGCCCCATTTGGTATCTCTCCATCCTTTCCCAAAACTAATAAGTCCCAATTTACAAAAAGCTCTCGACAGTTCCTCTGCCCCACTGCGGGTTTCTGCATTCTCTCGTTCCCACGCTGCCCATCTGACAAAGTTGTTGCCGATGAAGTTGACTAAGAACCATGGCTCCAGAGCAATCATATCTAAGCCCCCGTTTTCAATTTTCTGATACGCTACAGCTCTAGCCAGCGAGAAGTTGTTCGTTCCCCACACAAAAGCAAAAATGGCTTTTTCCGCCTCCTTAAGCACCCACTTAACAGAAGCAGAAGAGATTAATAAGAGATGGCAAGAATACACAGAAGAACTATACAAGAAAGATCTTAATGTTCCTGATGACCACGCTGGTGTGGTCACTGACCCAGAGCCGGACATCCTAGAGAGTGAAGTCAAGTGGGCCTTAGGTAGCATTACTAACAACAAAGCTAGTGGAGATGGTAATATCCCAGCTGAGCTACTTAAAATCCTAAATGATGATGCTGTGAAAGTGCTGCACTCAATATGCCAACAAATTTGGAAAACTCAGCAGTGGCCATTGGAAAAGGTCAGTTTACGTTCCAATTCCAAAGAAGGGCAGTGCCAAAGAGTGCTCAAACTATCGCACAATTGCACTCATTTCACATGCTAGCAAGGTTATGCTCAAAATCCTACAAGCTAGGCTTCAGCAGTACGTGGACCGAGAACTACCGGACATACAAGCTGGGTTTCGAAGAGGCAGAGGAACTAGAGATCAAATTGTCAACATGCGCTGGATCATGGAGAAAGCCCGAGAGTTCCAAAAAACCACCTACTTCTGCTTCATTGACTACGCAAAAGCCTTTGATTGTGTGGATCACAACAAACTGTGGCAAATTCTTAAAGAGATGGGGGTACCAGACCACCTTACCTGTCTCCTGAGAAACCTGTATGCGGGTCAAGAAGCAACAGTTCGGACCGGCCATGGAACAACTGACTGGTTCAAAATTGGGAAGGGAGTACGACAAGGCTGTATATTGTCACCCTGCCTATTTAACTTATATGCAGAGTACATTATGAGAAATGCAGGGCTGAATGAATCGCAAGCTGGAATCAAGATTGCCGGGAGAAATATCAACAACCTCAGATATGCAGACGATACCACCCTAATGGCAGAAAGTGAAGAAGAACTAAAGAGCCTCTTGATGAGAGTGAAAGAGGAGAGTGCAAAAGTTGGCTTGAAACTCAACATTAATAAAACTAAGATCATGGCATCTGGGCCCATCAATTCCTGGCAAATAGAAGGGGCAGAAATGGAAGCAGTAACAGATTTTACTTTTCTGGGCTCCAAGATCACTGCAGACGGAGACAGCAGCCATGAAATTAAAAGATGCTTACTCCTTGGAAGGAAAGCTATGGCAAACTTAGACAGCATAATAAAAAACAGAGATATCACCATGCCAACAAAAGTTCGCATAGTCAGGGCGATGGTGTTCCCAGTAGCAATGTATGGTTGCGAGAGTTGGACCATAAGGAAGGCTGAGCGCCGAAGAATAGATGCTTTTGAACGGTGGTGCTGGAGAAGACTCCTGAGAGTCCCTTGGACTGCTAGGAGATCAAATCAGTCAATCCTAAATGAAATCAACCCTGACTGTTCCCTGGAAGGACAGATACTAAGGCTGAAACTCAAATATTTTGGCCACCTAATGCGAAGAGAGGACTCTCTGGAGAAGACTCTGATGCTGGGAAAAATTGAAGGCAAAAGGAGAAGGGGAAGGCAAAGGATGAGATGGTTAGACAGCATCACCAATGCAACGAACATGAAAATGAGCGAACTCAGGAAGATAGTGGAGGACAGGAAGGCCTGGCGGGATATGGTTCATGGGATCATGAAGGGTCGGACACGACTTAACGACTGAACAACAACAAAGCACCCACTGGGGAGGAGGGTAGATTGCCGACAGGCCGTTGGCCTTTGGGATCAGGTAAGTCCTTACATAAATGCTTTTTTGAAAAATCTTTAGTCTCCAATTTTTCCACATCCCAATTCTCTCTTTGATCGCGTCGAGCCAATTTACCCAATTTATAACCCACCCATCACGTTTAATAGCAAATTGAATTCCCAAAATTTTCACCCTATCGGTTTCCTCGTCCTCCTCATCCTCCCTGCTTTCCGATTCCCTCAGAGGGCTCGATCTAATCTTCTGGCTATATTTGTCCAGATGTAGTAGGACGCTTTTGGTTTCGTTAATTTTTGCCCCCGAGACCCGGCCGTACCTTTCAAACCAGTTCTTAACGCCAACTCCTCTCTTCCTGACACAAAAACAGACACGTCGTCTGCGTGGGCCACCACTTTGCCTGTTCATTTATTTATTTATTTAAAGAATAAGGATGGTGGACATTATCGATGGCCTTGCTCTGGTCGACCTGCAGGATGGCTCCCCCCCACCTTCCCCTGGACACTAATTGAAAAATTTCTCCACGCTCAGGCCTTTCCCCTTATACAAAATGTTTTTGCCAGCCACTTACTCGAGGAAGATCTCAATTTCCTTACTGTCAATGAATTTTGGAGCATAAAGGCATTCGTAAAAGCTTGTCATAGTCTCGAGCATGGCCTTGGGGGACGATTCCAACTCCTCCTTCCCTTCGTCCTTCCTCAATCCTGTGAACCCTATGGGGCCTCGAGATGTCCTGGCCTTCTGCCACTCATCAAAATTGACAAGGGCGCCCTTAGATGTGCATTTTTGGGCGTCAAGCCTCTTCTTCCTTTGTGTTTTGTGAAACTGCACGATGGTGTAGGCGCTGCGTTTTAGGATCAGCCCATGATACGTGTAATCCAGCGTGTAATTCATCTGTGGAACTCCTTGCCACAGGATGCTGGACTAGATAGGCCTTTGGCCTGATCCAGCAGGGCTCTTCTTAGGTTCTTATGTTATGTTCTTATGGTTTACCATATGATAGAAGCCTTCATAAACAACGCCTGCTTTGCCAGAGGCAGCAAGGAGCAGGGTGCGGGTGACTTGAGTGGCGTCCTGGCGATCTGCCTTTCCACTGCTCTCTGGTGACTCTTGTTGCTCTCTTCTCAGGTTCGTTTGCAGCAGGAATGGGCATGTTTTGGAGATTGATTCTAAGAACGTCACCGTCAGAAATACCCGCCGCCTGCTGCCGCCTGAGTTTCAGCACTCGGTTAGTCTGTTGCTGACTAGTCCTTCGTCTTGGGCTCTCTGCTTGCAGCTTGCAGCAGAGGAGTTATGTGATTGTTGCACAGGAATGGGGTGTCATCTTTCAAGGAAAAGCTTCTGTTTTAGCTTTACTGCCTTTCTTAGCAGCAACTCCAATGACAGTCTGTTTGACTTTGAGACGGTGTTGTCGTGAGGCCAACTTTGGTGCCTGCCCATAAGAGATTGAGCTGACTCGGAGGGCATGGCCCACCGGCAGGATTTCCTGCGCAAGCCCCATTGAATAGAAGGGAACTGCATGAGAGCTTCACTGTGCCCTATGTGAATCGGTGGGAAGAGATGCCCTAGGCATCCAAACCATCCCAATTTCACACAGACCTTTCCCCCACTAGTGGGCTTGTTGCCCTTTGGAGTTGCTGTCTGGAATTCACTCACTCCCCCATGATGCCAAACCACTGAAACCCAAATGCTGCCACTCAGCCTGCAGAAACGGGATTCCCAAGGAAACGGCTGCTGACCAGACTCGAACCAAACCACCATGGACCCACCATGTCTCTCTCCCTCCGCCCTCCCCCAGTTTTCTGCTTTTGTCTTGAGATTTTCGGTGGGCTTGTTGCTTGGGCAAAATTGACAGAGTCGCCTCCACAGTCTGGAAGCCTTTACTCTCCTCTTCTTTTCAGACTGGAAGCTCTTGCTTTTCCTGTCTTTGCACACACAGCATCCAGACTTTGATGGAAGAGGGGTCCACAACAGCATGGCTGAGACCTCCTCCACTAAATGTGAACTGGAGGCTTTCAGGTGCCATCACCGCATCCTCTGGCAAGGACTTCCACAGATTAATTACACACTGGGTGAAAAAATATTTTCTTCTGTCCATTCTAACTCTCCCGCCACTCAATTTTAGTGCATGTCCCCTGGTTCTGGTGTTGTGCAAGAGGGAGAAGAATTTCCCTCTATCCACACTATGTGCATCACTAAAGTGCATCACACTAAAAACTATGTTTTTAATTTTTGTTGTAAGCCACCTTGGGCATTTGCCTCGGCATAGGATAAGGCGGAATATAAATTTCTTAAATAAATAAATAAATAAATAAATCTAGTCCAGCTTCCTGTATCACACAGTGACCCCACCAGATGCCTCAGAGAGCACAAGACAACAAGATAACCTGTTTCCCGTTGTCACTCCCTTGCACCTGGCACAGAGAAAACCCACTTCTAAAACCAGGAGGTTGCTTATGGCTTGTAACCTGTGATGGTCTTTTCCTCCATGAATCCGTCCAAACCCCTTTTAAAGGCATCTAGGCCAGGTGCCATCACCACATCCTGTGGCAAGGAGTTCCACAGATGAATTACCCGCTGGGTAAAGAAATATTTTCTTTTGTCTGTTCTAACTCTCCCTCCACTCAATTTTAGTGCATGTCCCCTGGTTCTGGTGTCATGCGAAAGGGAGAAGAATTTCCCTCTATCCACTCTCTCCATCCCATGCATAATTTTATGTCTCAATCATGTCCCCCCTCAACCGCCTTTTTTCTAGACTGAAAAGCCCCAGATGCTGTAGCCTTTCCTCATAAGTGAGGTGCTCCAGCCCACGAATCAATCTGGTCGCTCTTTTCTGCACCTTTTCCAATTCAACTAGATCCTTTTTGAGGTGTGGTGACCAGAACTGGACACAATACTCCAGATGTGGCCTTCCCATCAATTTGTACAAAGGCATAATGATATTGGCCGTTTTACTCTCAATCCCTTTTTTAATGATCCCAAGCATGGAATTGGCCTTCTTCACAGCCGCCGCACACTGGGTCGATACTTTCATCGACCTGTCCACCAGCACCCCAAGATCTCTCTCTTGATCCGTCACAGACAACTCAGAACCCATTAGCGTATATGTGAAATTTTGGTTTCTTGCCCCAATGTGCATCACTTTGCACTTACTTACATTGAAGCACATCTTCCATTTTGCTGCCCATTCTCCCAGTTTGGAGAGATCCTTCTGGAGCTCTTCACAATCCCTGCTGGTCTTCACCACCCGGAAACGTTTAGTGTCATCCGCAAACTTGGCCACCTCGCTGCTTATCCCCAACTCCAGGTCATTTATGAACAAGTTGAAAAGCACCGGTCCCAAGACCGATCCTTGGGGCTTTTCACCTCTCGCCATTGTGAAAATTGCCCATTGACTCCCACTCACTGTTTCCTGGTCTTCAACCAGTTCCTAATCCACAAGAGGACCTGCCCTCTTATTCCCTGACTGTGGAGTTTTCTCAGGAGCCTTTCATGAGGGACCGTGACAAACGCCTTCTGAAAATCCAGATATATAATATCCACGGGTTCACTCGCATCCACATGCCTGTTGACCTTTTCAAAAAATTCTAACAGGTTTGTGAGGCAAGACTTCCCCTTGCAGAAGCCATGCTGACTCTCCCTCAGCAGAGCTTGTTCTTCTATGTATTTTAAGATTTTATCCTTAATGAGACTTTCCACCATCTTCCCTGGAACAAATGTTAGGCTGACCGGCCTGTAGTTTCCCGGGTCCCCTCTCCTTCCTTTTTTAAAGATTGGCGTGACATTAGCTATCCTCCAATCCTCTGGCACAGTGGCCGTTTTAAGGGACAAGTTGCATATTTGGGTCAAGAGGTCAGCAACTTCATTCTTGAGTTCCTTCAGAACTCTTGGGTGGATGCCATCCGGGCCTGGTGATTTATTGATCTTTATTTTGTCAATTAAGTCTGAGACGTCTTCTCTTTTAACCTCTATTTGACTTAATTCTTTAGTCAGGGAAGGCCGTTCAGGCAGCAGTATTTGCCCGAGGTCTTCTGCCGTGAAGACAGATGCAAAGAACTCATTTAATTTCTCTGCAGTCTCCAAGTCCCCTTTTATCACCCCTTTCTCTCCCTCACCATCCAGCGGACCAACCGTTTCCCTGGCAGGTTTCCTGCTTCTAACATATTTGAAGAAGCTTTTATTATTCTCTTTTATATTGCCTGCCATACGTTCCTCAAAGTCTTTCTTGGCCTCCCGTATCATCTTTTTACATTTCTTTTGCCACAGTTTGTGCTCCTGTTTATTTTCCTCATTAGGGCAAGACTTCCATTTACGGAAGGAAGCTTCCTTGCCTTTTATAGCCTCTTTAACTGTGCTTGTTAGCCATGCTGGCACCCTCCTGTAGTCCCCCATGACTACAACCCTGTCTCTCGTTGACACCTCCCTGATTTGCTTCCTCATTTCAAGATCCCCTTCAGGTTTTTGATCTGGAGGATGGTAGCATGCCCCTACTATTACACCATTCTTTGAGCCTAGTAATCTAACACACAGCAATTCTACAGAGGAGTCAGAGCCCCCCTCCAGCTCTACTCTTGTGGATTCTACCCTTTCTTTGACATAGATGGCTACCCCACCTCCAACACGCCCCTCTCTATCCCTCCTATAGAGTTTATATCCTGAAATTGCAGTATCCCACTGATTCTCCGCATTCCACCAGGTTTCTGTTATACCTACTATGTCAATGTTTTCCCTAGCCACCAAACATTCCAGTTCTCCCATCTTTGCCCGTAGACTTCGGGCATTTGCATAAAAGCACTTATATACCTGGTCCCCCAAGAAGGGCTGCATGTTTGCACCTTTATCCCTGCAGCCTTCTGTCCTGCTAGACTGGCTGTCATGTCCCATCACGCTACCACTCCCAATTCTTACTCTGTTATTACTTGACTGTTCCCAATCCTCTGCACCCTCATTCCCTAGGGATAAGGAGTTCCGAACCGGATGCCCCTTGCCTCCTGTTGGCTTTCCCCCAGGAGTCAGTTTAAAAGCTGCTCTGCCACCTTCTTAACGTTACACGCCAGCAGTCTGGTTCCATTTTGGTTCACGTGAAGCCCATCCCTCTTGTACAGGCCCGGCTTGTCCCAAAACGTTCCCCAGTGCCTAACAAACCTAAACCCCTCCTCCTGACACCAGTGTCTCATCCACGCATTGAGACCCCTGAACTCCGCCTGCCTAGCTGGCCCTGCATGTGGAACAGGTAGCACTTCTGAGAACGCTACCTTTGGGGTCCTGGATTTGAGCTTCCTACCTAGCAACCTAAATTTGGCCTCCAGGACCGCCCGGCTACATTTCAAGAGTCTGGAGAAACTGTCACGAACCGCGAGCTCTGTGCTCAAGCATCCTTTAAAATTGATCTCTCCCTTGCTTCCTGTGTCTGTTGCTCTGGACTGACGCCTCCTCCCACGTTCTGTATTTGCCGTTACTAATATTTTCTGGAATCCTCACTCCATTTGACAAACGCATAGTGAAAGAGGTCAAAAGAAACCACTCTGTCCTTGGCTATGCTATAGCCACTCTGTCCAATTAAAGGGTTTTCAGCAGGACTGCAACCTTAAAGACATTTCCAAACCTGCACCTAGGCAAGTCATGTTCTGTGCTAAGAGAAGGTGAATTCTAAGTTAAGGGAATATGGGAATCTGCCTCATTTCATTTACACAGTTCTGGGAGTAAGTCTCATATACAGCACAATCCTAACCCACTTTCCAGTGCCAGTGCAGCTGCAATGCAGCCCCAAGGTCAGGGACCAATTGTTCCTTCACCATGACACAAAAGCCTCCATGACTGCCCCTGCACTGCAAAACGCAGTGTGCGCCCTGTTGGCGTGGCTACACCGGCGCTGGAAAGTTGGTGAGGATTGCACTGTGAATGTGGTAGAATTTACTTTTGAGTAGACATACCTAGGAGTGCTTTGTTAGTCTACCAGTGAATAAAACTACTGAGGAAAAACTGAAGCTGCTTTTTTCCCCTTTCTTTCATGGATTCTTAATTTCAAATTAAAAATGAGCTCTAAGCATGTCTTCTCCAGACAGATCAATGAGTATTATCTGGTCTTTCTCCAGAGCACGACAACCTGATGATGTCAGTTCGCATTAGCCTAGATAATCTGAAGGTTCTGTGCATGACCTCCAGTGGGAACGTGACATCCACATCGTGGATGCCTTTAAAAGGGGATTGGACAGATTCATGGAGGAAAAGTCCATCACAGCTTACAAGCCATGATGGGGATAGGCAACCTCCTGGTTGGAGGAGTAGGTTTTCTCTGTGCCAGGTACAAGGGAGTGGCGACAGGATACAGGTATCTTGTTGTCTTGTGTGCTCCCTGAGGCATCTGGTGGGGCCACTGTGTGATACAGGAAGCTGCACTAGAGAGGCCTTTGGCCTGATCCAGCAGGGCTCTTCTTATGTTCTTATGAGGCATCCCTACAGTTTTAGAGCTGCAGTTTAGCTTGTTGTGTCAAAAGCTGCTACTGCTGCTGACTGGCTTGCTAAGGTGTGGTTGTGCAATTTAATTTTTAGTGGTACTCTGGTTTTTCTGAACTGGTCATTAAGCACCTTTGAGACTTTTCTTCAAGACGAACGATAAATGCTGAAGAACCAAAACCACATCCTACCCCAAATTCTTCCTTCAAGTTTCTAACAATTCTTCCAGAAGCTGGTACCAGTTCTAGGATACATTTGGAGTTTTAGTCCCTTTCCAGAGTCTACACTGGGACCGTGGGAGAGAACATGCAGCAGAATGCAAGACCATCACAGGGCAGCACTGATGGCAAACTGTGTGTGGGGGGGGGGAGGCAGCTCCATCTTGGTTGTGGGACTGCAAGACTCTGAGGGGGTTTGAATAGCTTCTTTGCTTTCTGATTCAGTCCATTTGTGCTTTCTGGCATCTGTTAGTAGCTTGGTCCCCACTTCCTCCTTAATCCTACTTATAAACTACTCACACTCACCCAACCAGTTGGAGACCACAAGAGTCAAAGATGCCCCTTTTATTATCTATCCTCAACTGCTCGGACAACACTTGCCAAGTTGTCATCCGGAAGACGATGATGATGATGAGCCAAAGCAGGAAGCGTACTTGCCACCTCTCAGCGGTAGCCAAAGGCACCCTTGCAGATCACCAAGTCACCCTAACCAGCCAGCGCCCCTGCTGATCCCTCCATGCCCCTTCACAGGAGCTGCTGGAGTGGCATGTGTGGTGAGCCCAGCAGCTCTCATTGTTTCTGGCGTCTCCTCCAATGCTCAGGCGGGTGTGTTAGGGTCAAAATGCTCTCCGGGGGAAAGTCAGTCCTGGAGAAGGTCCTAAGAGGCTCAGCAGTGGCCCTTGGGGTCAGGAAAGAGACCCAGCAGGTCCAGCCATGCGTGGTTTCCACGTTCCCTCTTCTGACACACCCATAGCCAAGTCACCACCACGAGGAAAAGCCGCTGCCGCCGCCACCGCCGCCTTCTTCCTTGTAGCAATTTCCGCCTTTCTTGCCAACAGGCTATCCTTGGATGGACAGAGAGACCCCCCAGCCCAGGCCCAGCAGATGTGCTCCTGCTCCTGCCTCCCACCTAAGCCCTTCATGACCCTCTGCATATGCCACCAAGGGCCAGGCGGACAGGGTGCCAGTTGAGGTGGCTCCCAAAGGAAAAACAGTTGCCGCCGCCACCGATGAGAAGAAGCACTTCCTCCTCCTCCTCCTCCTCTGGCAGAAAGACGCTGCTGTGGTTGTGCAACATCAGAGGCCACTCCAGAAGTGCCTGGCAAAGAGGGAGAGAAAGCAAGACTCGGCGTGGGGAGCCAGGTTGTCATGGAGACACCAAGACGACCAGAGAGGAGTGTGGGTCAGGGAGAGGAAGCCAGACACATGATGGGGGGTAAGGAATGGAAGCGGGTTCGCCTTTGAGAGCTGGTATAGCATGGGGGCCAAGAGACCAAGCATGTGAATCGGGACCTTCCCAGTCTAAATTCCAACTCTGCCATGACTCCTCCCTCCCGCCCTCCCTCCCTCGTGGTCTCAGCTCCGTGAAGCACCAGACAACTACAAACTGCATCGTGTGTTGGTGGCGGGAAACCCCCTTCGGCACTTTCGAATCGAGCAAGAGAGTCAGGTGGCTGGAAGAAAAGCCACCCGCCAAGGAAATGGGGGGGGGGGGTTTGTTATCGGAAGGGCAGCTGAGGGAATGCTGCCTCTGGGCTAAGCAGACAGGTGGGGAGTCCTTCCCTCACCCCACCCCACCCTGAGCTGCAACTCACTGTATCGATGCAATATTCAGCAGTGGAGCCTGTCGCCAGATCGATCACAGCCACCCCAGGAACTGCAGGAGCCTGGAACCAGACGCCGCCCACCAGCAACAGCTTCTCGCGATAGACATGGGCCGTGTGAGAGTATCTAGGAAGAGGTGGAAGGAGGGGCACACATGGAAATCGCAAAGTCGTGACTGAAATGGACAAGATTTCTAAGGGTTGGTCAACTGGCCCTGCCTTGACTCCATCTTCCTGAAGGGCCACCACTGCCCCCCCCCCATCCAAAGAATGTGGCAGACTGGTTTCCTTTGCGGAGCCTCTGCTGAGAAGCTGTGTCCCTTTTATCTACACAAATTTTTAAAACTACTTCCTCTTACACAATTGGCCAATGAAAGCCAGGACTGGTAGCCAGCCAGCCAGCCAGTCAGCCAAAGGCGGCTTTCAACCAACTCTGATTGGATACATTTTCAAAACCAGGTCAGTGCTGCCCGCCGGCCTGCCCTCGAGCGGTGATGGGCCAGATGCACTCGCCCGCAAAGAGGAGCGTGCCAATGTGCGGCCGCCTGGAATGGCCTGGGACGCACCCGGCCCAAGGTGGGCACATCCGCCGACCTGACCCCGAAGGAAGAAGTCGCTGTATCGTCGCCAGGTTGGGCAGAGAGGCTGCCGGTTGCCGCAGAAGCGCCGCCGGGAGAGGCACGTATGGGCGGGCCTGGACAAACAGGAAGCAGGAACTGGAAGCAGCATGCTGCTGCTTATAGTGTCTGTTCAAGGAAGACACAGAGCAGCTAATTAAGGTAAAAGAATGCCCGGGGGGCGCAGAAAGGGCGTTCGCCCTTATCGACGGTTCTCCAGTATCTGGGGGGGGGGGCCTGGAACGGATTCTCCGTGGATCTGCAGGGGGGGGCTGTATTTCATTTGTCTGTTGGCTCTCCTGCCAGTCAATTTTAGTGCACGTGCCCTGATGTTGTGCAAAAGGAAAACCAACTTCCCTCTCTCCATCCCATGCATAATTTTACATGTCGTCGCCGCCGCCGCCGCCGCCGCCGCCGCGTCCCCCCTCAGGCACCTTCCTGACGTCATCCCTGCATGCGTGGGTGAGACTTGCATACTGGTCCCTAGTTCTGCCCTGACACTCCTTCTTCCACGTCCTGTACAGGCTCCTCCGTTTGGGCCTCTGTTTTTCCGGAGGCTCTTTGTGCACACGGCCACACGGGCCTCCTTAGCTGTCTCCCAAGGCTCTTCTCCTGGGAGCTGTTTGCAGTTTCCCCAGTGCAGATCACAGCTGCCAGAGATGCTGGAGTTGCCACACTTAGCTGGCGTGATGGAGTCCCACTGACGTCAATGGGACTTACTTCTGAGTAGACATCCCTCCAAGCTGTGGAGAGCCCTGGCAGGGAGACATCTGTCAAAGGAATCTTGGACTCTCTTCTGCTTGTCATGCCCTTTTTGCCACTTTGGAAGCCTATTCTGCCATGAGCATTTAATGTCACACAATCTTCCATTCCCTACTCCCATCAGTTCCAGTTCACTGTTCACTTGCAATTCTGCGCTGTGGGCATCTTAGGCCAGCCAAGTCATATCACCATCACTTTGGTCCCTATGCTTCTTAAAGAGGAATTCAAGGCAGTCTGGTGAATCGAAAGGCCAGACAGTGGCACCCTACCAAGGCCAAGAAACTGACCAGAGCAGCAAAAGATGTGACCGAAGACAGCTCTCCATGCCCCCACCTCACCCGTCTGGCTCCCACGCTGGCTTATTTACTCAAGAAGGTATCAACTCACCCATTCAGGGTAACCGCAACCACCCTTTGCTTAAGACCCTACCAGGGCTGTCCTGGGCACTGCCCACTTACCTAGGCACGAGGGGGGGATTGGTCTCGACAGAATGCCACTGGAACCCACTCGCAGTTGGTCTCAGAAAGAGGACTGTGCCCAGCGGCTGCTCTGTGGCTTCCAGGCCACCTGCAATGAGCACCCCACCTGCCCAGCCACACGCACTGTGGGAATGACGGCCGACTGGAACAGAGCCCTCCACAGGAATCTTGGGGGGGGGGAGGGAGAGAGAGAGAGAGAGAGAGAGAGAGAGAAGGAAAAGGAGTAAGCGAGCAGCTTTTACATTCACATGCAGAACTGGGCTTCTACTGTAGCCTCATCCCAGCACCCATTCCACGCCTTGCCCAAGAAAAACAGCCATCACGACTAGCAGTCAATGATAGACACGTGCGGCTTCCGGGTTCATAAGAACATAAACATAAGAACATCAGAAGAGCCCTGCTGGATCAGACCAAAGGCCCATCTAGTCCAGCTCCTCTGTGGTATTACACTTCTGCTGAGCCTCTATGACTGCTGTTTTAAACAGTCCCCATGCACTCCAGGGAGACTGGACCCTGTTTACCTTCCCTTTCAGCTTCTTTCTGACTAGTCTCCTCATTTGAGGGAAGTCTGCCCTTTGGAAGTCAAGGGTTTTCGTGTCAGATTTACTTGGCACTCTTTCCCCAACATGCATGGCAAAACAGATCGCAGCATGGTCACTGTTCCCCAGCGGTTCAGGTGGGGTATACAACTTTAAAATAAGTCAAGAGAATTAACCACTAGCAACAGGTGGAGGAACAAGAGCTGCCACAGAAGCTGCTCATCATTTCCACCATGACGTGCTTGGAAGCGTGGCTGGATGTGAAGAGACGGGAATTGGGGCAGCACCGGCTGACCTGAGGAAGCAGAACTGCTCTGCCCCCCCCCCCCCAGATTCTCCTGCTAGCAGACTGGATTCTCCCGACAGATCTGCTGTCACTTTGCAATCCAACACCACCGCGTCCCGGTTCCTTAGAGGACTTCCAATGATGGAGGCCCAAGGATGGGGACCTGGAGGAGAACATGCTACTACCTGGTCCTTCCAGGCGGAAAAACGCTTACAGGAGCACCGCCGGCTTCAGGCCGTTCTTCATGCAACTGTGGGAGACACCCCCACCCCCGCCCAGCAATTCTCCTTTGGACCCCAAAAGTGGTTCCAGCTCCTAGCTGACCACACCTCCTGGCCGCCTCCCACACGCGCACCTGCCCTAGGCTTCAGGTTCCTCGCACCTTCCAAGGAAAGGCTCTCGGCAGGCAGGCAGCCCCCTCCCTCGGCCACTCTCCCCCCAGACAGGCTTGGCTGGCACAGATGCGTGTGTCTCCCCAGAATCAGCGGAAGACCTTTTCATTTTTGTTTACATTTGCTCTTAACTGTTAAGAGCTGCGTTTAAGCTGCTTTCTGGCAGTTTCATGTAATTCAATGATATTAATTCTTATACAGTAGTGGGCCCTTCACATCCGCAGATTTGAACCTACACAGATGGCCATCTGTGGACAGAGGGATCCCAATGGGGGCGGGGGTGGTGCCATTTTACCTTGTTTTGAAGCGCCGCGCAGACTCGCTGCCCATTTCTTTGGTCCGGCGCTGCATTGTAAGGTTGTAAACAGTCTGTTAAAAGAAAAAAAACACGACCAGGAGCGACTTCCGGTTGTGCACGAAACCGGAAATCGCTTCCAATCGCGTTTTTTATCTTGTAACAGGCTGTTTAAGAATTTTAAAGAATTTTTACCCCACCTTTTTCCCCAATAAGGGCAATCAAGGCAGCTTACAATTAAAACGTGTTAAAATACATTATAAAATACAGGTGGGCCCCCATATCCGCTGGGGATATGTTCCAGGCCCCTCCGTGGATAGTTGAAACCGTGGATAAGAGCGAACACCCCCTCCATGGTTTCCTAAGGGCCCCCCACCCTGCCCCCCTGCAGGCAGGCATGCTTGCCCCTCCCCCAGCTCTTATTTTTCTTTCAGCAAGCTTTGTTTCTTTCTTAAAACAAACAGAGAAGCAGCCTCCATTGCAGGCAAGTAGAACGAGACTAAGTCCTAGAGAGGCTCTGCAAGGTTAACAGAAACCTTGCAGAGCCTCTCTAGTACTTAGTCTCGTTCTACTTGCCTGTAATAAGCAGCCAGAGGCTGCTTCTCCTGTTTCTTTAAGGAAGAAACGAAGCTTACTGGGAAAAAAAGTAAAAGCCTGGGGGGTCCCCACGATCCGTGGATAACTGAAACCGTGGATAGCGAATCAGTGGATATGGGGGCCCACCTGTACTATACAATAAAAACAAAACAAACAAACCCAGTGGGTCACCTTATGACTGCACTTATTAAAACGTCAGCCCACCATGTCAGCCATCGAATGCCAACCTGAATAAAAACGTATTGAGGCCCAGCCACCGAAAGGCAGGTTCTGCCCGACCTCATACCTGCCGACAACAGAATGCCTCCAAGTGCAGGAAGCACCAGTCTGTCCGCACCGACTGCCTGGAGCCGCAGCAGCCGCCATAGACGAACAGGTATGCCTCACCTGGAAGGACAACAGGAAGTGAGGCTGGAGTGCCAGACCCTCCAACCTCCCCCCCCACACACACACACACTTAAGGCCCAGGAAAGGGTCTGCCAACGTGGCTGCCAGCCACATACCACACGACTGGCATTAGAGGGCTGGTTCTTGGATTCGTGTGGCCAACCAGCCTGACCCGCCTCCCGCACAAAAGTGGGGGTTCAATCCTGGGCTCCAGCTCCTCCTCCGAAAAGGGGTCTCTGAGCAGTGTCATCCCAGCAGGATGGAAGGACACGGACACCACCCTCCGCAGGGCCATTCTCTGCCCTCCTCCCTCAGGCCGGCCCACCGCTAGGTGGCGAGAGCATCAGTACTACCTTGATAAGCCACTTCCGTCGCTGTGTGTCTCCAGCGGCGCAACGCCGGGTCCTCTACCAGTGGCAGGCGAGTGAGCTCTACGACAGGACGGTCGGGGGTGGGGGGGCCATCAGCCTCCAGGAGTCGCAAGCCGTACACATCCACCGCAGGGCTCACTGGGGACTTGCGGCCCCCGAGCACAACGGCCCAACCCGCCTGCAAAAGCGTCACTGTGTGGAACAGGCGACCATCTGTGAAGAGAGAACCCCTAGGCTGCAATCACCAAAGGAGGAGCCCCCCCTCCCAGGGCACCCCCCAGGTCTGACTCCCACCGCTCACCCCAGGCGGCTTCCCCAGGCTTGGCGAGGCAGACGCTGCCACTTCTCCAGGCATCCTCAAGCTTGACCAGGGCATGCAGCGCAGTCAGGCGGCAGTGACGGCCACTGTGGTCACCAAAACCTCCTGTGGTGAGGATCACACCTGGGGCAAGACGCACAGAGCGGTGGCCGTACCGCCGCAGCCCAGCCACGCCCACGTCAGCTGCACAGACTTGCACAGCAAGCGTCCCAGCAAAAGGAGGAGGCACAGCGTCGCCAGCGTGGAAGGCTGCAAACAAGGCCAAGAGAACCAAGAGGCGTCACTCCCCATCGCCGCCAGGGCGGAAGCACCCCACTGAGCCAGGGGCACTGCAACAGGGGCCCCCGCCTGCTGCTGCTGCTGCCAGCTCCCACGAAGGGGGTGGCGCGCCTGTCCTCCGACGCGCACACCAGGCAAAAGCGGGCTACTCACGAGAATCCCTGTGGGGAATCCAACCAGGGTGGCCAGAGACCATGCAGGTCAAGGGGCCCATGTCTTTCACCATTGTATAGAAGAGGAGACTGTGGCAGCAGGTGCAGCTCATCAGGGAAGGGTGCAAAAAGCTGCCCCTGCCCCAATTCCCTCTTCTATACAATGGTGGAAGGTCTCACTCTAGAGGCACTTTGTCCTCCATGGCATCTGGCCACCCTGAGCCCAACTCACCCCGAGCGAGCAGCCTCCTCTCTCGACAGGCCTATCCTTCTGTGGCCATGTTGTTCCACTGCCACAGACCCGCCACTGCTCCTGGCTGGCACTGCAACACTGACATCAGCGCTCAGGATTCAGCTGCATGACCAACTGCTCCAAGGAACAGCGGAGCATCCGACCTGGCGACCTGTGTCCTGCTCACAACCTGGATGTGCACTGATGTGCACCCAGGAGTACCACACTTTCTCCTTGGGCTGCTCCACCACCTTGGGGTGCAGATGTATCCTACTTCGAGATAGCAAGCCACAATCCCATATCACCCTATCCTTCCATGCCCTTTCCCTCTAAAGATGCCCCCCTACCTCTGCTCCTTCTCTCAGCCCCACCAGATGAGTTATTTGGAGAGTTATTTGGAGATTTATATACCACCTTTCCCTAGGTAACAAAACCTGGTGCTTACAGCGGTTTACAACATAAGATGATGATGATATGAATAATAAAAATAAAAATAAAAAACCAGTGTTTATATACCGCCTTTTCTTTGGTCATCAGATTTCTCCTCCGACTTTAACTCAAAGGCGGTTTACATGGGCAGGCTTTCTAAACCCCAAGATATGATAAAAACAGTAGTTAAAACCACAGTAACCTAAAAACGACAGCTAAAATATAAAAGCATAAGACAAACAACGGATGATAAAAGCTCCAGGTGATCCCTCCTAATATCCCCATCTATCAAATCTTCCCATCACCACCACCAAAAGCCATTTGAAATGTTTAAAAAGTCTTCAATCCCCATCGGAAAATGTCCAGGGAGCGGGCTGGTTGTTATGTGCCCTGGGGGAAATTCCACATTTGGGGGGGGCTACCACCGAGGAGGCCCTTCCTCTCTACACTGCCCCCCCCCTTGCTTCAGTCAAGGGGAGGCACATAAAGAAGGGCTGTGAGCCGGTCCATTTGGGAGAAGGCAGGCCTTCAAATACTCTGGCCCCAAGCCATTAAGAACTTTGATGGTTAAAAGCCAGCACCTTGACCTGGGCCTGGAAAGGAACTGGCAGCCAATTCAGCTGACAGTCCAACAGAGTCCAACAGCCAACCTCCCATGACCAGAGAGGCAGTTGCTGCGTTCTGTACCCGCTGCGGTTTCCGGACCATTACTATTATAACAACGATCTAGAGATACTGGACCTATGTATTCATCAGTAGGTGCCTTGGCCCGTCCAGCTCCTTCTGCCCATGCTAGGCGCTTGCTCCCTCCCTCTGCCATTTCAGCAGTCCTGCTGCAGAGCTGACCATCCTGAATAAAGGGCTCAACCACACAAACCCAGCTGCCTCACGATGCTTTCCTGGCACAACTTCACTTAACTAGCTCTGGCCGAGACATGGACCCACCCCACTGGAAACGGGTCATCTTTGACAGCAAATCCCCGTTATTAAGTGAAACCGGGCTAAGCGAGTCTTCAGCACCATCTAGTGGTGCTGATGGTGGCTTCCTGGGCTTTGACGTTTAGCTCTGTGCTTAAAGCCCCAGCGCTAAACATCCAAGCTCTTATTATCCAAGCCTGCCTATTGTAAACCGCCTTGAATTAAAGTCAAAGGAGAAATCCAATGACAAGAAAGGCAGTATATAAATACTGGAATTATTTATTATTAAGAATTTACAATTAAAAGGTCCGGGTTTTTGAGCCGTTTATTTAAATTACAACAGGACAAGTCCTGGCTCAAAAACCCGGACCTTTTAATTGTAAATTCTTGGATCTATACTGGCCGTGAAAAAATACAAAGCTACATATTTATTCTTATCTTGCCCATTAGCTGTTTGGCTTTAGATAAGGCCTTGGATGTGCTAAACTTCAAAGCCCTTACCTAGTGCCAAACAGCTGATGGGCTGGGGAGACAGGAGCGGGGGAGCAGAAGGACAACACAAAAACAGGTCTTCAACTAGGAACCTCGGGGCCCCCAAAATGCAGGGCTCTGGGGAAAAGGCCAAGCCCCATCAGAGAACGCGAGGACAGGATGCAGTTGTTCTCAAAAACAACCCTGCAAAGCGGATCCGTCCCATTCCCAGGCTACAGAAGGGGAATCAAGAAGGGTTTGCCAGTGAGGAGGGCAAGGCACAAGCCACCCCCCTCCCTCCCTCTCTCCCTCCCCAGAAGCGGCTGCCAGTCACCCCAACACACTCTGGCAGCACCAGCTCAACCACACCTTTGTCTTCCACGCCAGGAAACACAGTCAGCGCCTTCCCCTTGGAGGCCACAAGAACGCAATAATGGGAGCATTTCAGGTGCCACTCCTGCAAGAAAAGAAGGCTCTTGGTGCAGGCAACGAGGGCAAACCCCACCTCCACTGGCCCGCTCCCATTCCCTCTCCATCCCCACCAGCTTAGGGACAGTTCCCACAACCAGACAAGCCAACTGAATGAGCATTCCCTTCCTTTCTCTCCCATGCCCAGCTCTGAACAAAGAGGCACCCTTGCCAGCCCAGCTCTGCGTGAGCACCTGGGGTCTCCTCACATGAGAAGGGAAAGGGGGCGCTCGCTGCCCGAGACCACACAGAGCAGAGAAGGCCACAGACACCGGCGGCAGGGGGGGGGGCAGCTGCTGCCCACCCAGGCAGAAGTGCCTTGGGAGACTCGTCGAGAAGAGGCTTGTCTGGCAGCCCCACCACACAGTGGGCGAGAAAGCCGAGCCCGGCAGCAGAGCCAGGCCAGAGCAGACAGTGGCCGACACCAAAGCCCTGGGCAGGAAGGGAAAGCATCAGGCCACACGCAGAGCAGGGAACAGGCAGCTGACCGACCAACCGAGGAGGAGGAGGAAAGCCCGTCCTTGCCCAGCAAGCTGCAGAGGGTTCCACCTCAACACCCACTTCTTTTCGAAGAATGCTAGAGTGGGAAGGGCCCGTAGAGGTCATCTAGTCCAGCCCCCTGCTTAGTGCAGCCTACTGCGGCAGCACCTGACAGGTGGCTATCCAGCCTCTGGTTGAAAACCTCCAACGAGGAGAGCCCTCAACCGCATGAGGCCAGGCTGACCCGGTGCCGGACAGCTCTTCCAGCCAGCCAGCCAGCCAACCGGGAAACGCAGTTCCTGGCCTCTCGCCTAGATCTACTTCCACTCACTGGCTCTACTCCTGCCCTCAGGAGCCAGGGAGAAGAAGGTCCTCCCCTGTGGCCCTACACATCCTTGCACGCGGCTCCCCCACCCCCACCCCACCCCACCCCCTTCGGCTACGCAGCCCAAGCTCTTTGGACTGTTTCTCACAGGACTGGTGGCGAGGGGTCTGGAGGCTGAGTCCTGTGAGGAACTTGCCAAGAGCTTGGGCTGCGTAGCCAGCCTGGAGAAAGGGGGAAGAGGGAGAGGAGCCGGCGCTGATCAGCCCCCTTCCCTCCCTCTCAGAGCAGGAGGCGGCGGCAGCAGCAGCAGCAGCAGCAGCAGCTCAGAGTGGACTTCACTGGTTCTCTTTCTTTCTCACAGCCATGAGGCTCATTCCGAGGCTCAGTCTAGAAGGATCCAAGACATCAGATCCGACACCACCGGGATTCAGCATGGCGTCGTCTCTGGGAGGGCGTTTCGCTGGCTGGCTAAAAGACTTGACGGGGCTGGGACCAGCTGGCTCCCAAACGCACATCTCCCCCGTACAGGAAGAAGAGGGCCAGCTGACCGACTGGCCAGGCTGGGAGAACCAAATGCCGCAGTCTCTTCCCTCCTGAAGCAGCCACGAAGCCCCCCAGGCCCTCCCTTCCCCCCCCCCGACACACTCCGAACCCCAGCCTGAATTACAGTCGGCCAGCAACCCTACCCAGGCCCAAACACACGGCCTATTACTACCTCAAACTCATCAAAAGGCTCCAATGCCTGGATCCTCCGCTTCTCCTCCGCAGAGATAAAGCGCTCATAGAAGGCATTCATGTCGATGACGCTGCATCCCTCCCAGCCCTGCAGAGAGAAGACCAGGAGGGCACTAAGGAGAACAAGCCCCGGCTGCCTGGTGGAAGGCGGCAAGAAGCAGAAACCCAATCAACCCACCGGCTGCCTCCCCACCCCACCCCCCGGGCCCATCGGCAGCATCCTCCCCCTGAAATGCCCAGCAGCAGCGCCCACACCCACCCTCTGGAGGAAGCGCGCCCGCTGGGCCTCGCAATCTGGGTACCGGGCCAAGGAGCGGAGCTGGGAATTGAGGCGGCTGAAGTGAGCCTGCATGACACATCCAAAAGGGTCCCCGGGGTGGATCTGCTCGTACAGGATACACCAGGCCTGCGAGAAGTGCCTGGCGGCCCACTGAACCAGGGCGTCCGACCTGGAAGACAGCATTCAGAAGGTCACCCGTCTCCTGCCGATTTCTTTGGACCACACAAAACGTGTTAAAACCCTTTGACCCTCTGAGCAGGCTTGCCAGGCTCTGGCTCCAGAACACCACAGGAGTCTTGTGAAAGGGGCACACAGCCGCCCTCCTGGCAGCGGGGGGCTGTAGGCAGGGGCAACGATGGGTGCCGCTGTGTCCTGCCCCTGCCCCCGCCCCATGGAGGAAAAGCAAAGGCCCTCTGCCCTGTGCTGGAACTGCCACAGACATCCTGGTCTTGGTCATCCCTGCATGGGGGGGGGGGGTTTCCTCCTCTGTATAATTTAATCTTCCTAGAGACAATTTGCAACAGTGCGAGCGGGTCTTCCGGCTTTTCAGTCTAGAGCACCGAAGAGCCCTTTCTGCACAGCTTTAGAGAAAGAGCACGTTCTGAAAATCAGTTCATGCCAGCCTCCCCCCCCTCCGAATAATGCACACAGTAAAAGACCTGGATGAATACCGAGGTGTTTGCCTGCTACCAGCAGCCCTGAGCAGCAGCCCACCTGACAGCGAGGGGGCACCCCACCCCCACCCCCCCAGTCTTCTCAGGAGTCGGCACCAGCACACTGACCCACAGCGTGACGAATCCCAGACATCATCACCTGAATGAGAGAAAGAGCTGGGGGTCATCAGTGCACCCCCACACACACACACAGTTCCATGTAAGCGTTGAACCACACTGGGGGGGTGGGTGGAGGAGCAAAACGGAGTCATAAGAACATAAGAACATAAGAAGAGCCCTGCTGGATCAGGCCAAAAGCCCATCTAGTCCAGCTTCCTGTATCACACAGTGGCCCCACCAGATGCCTCAGGGAGCACACGAGACAACAAGATACCTGTGTCCAGTCGCCACTCCCTTGCACCTGGCACAGAGAAAACCCACTTCTTTAAAAAAAAAAAAAAAAAAAACCAGGAGGTTGCTTATGGCTTGTAACCTGTGATGGTCTTTTCCTCCATGAATTTGTCCAAACCCCTTTTAAAGGCATCTAGGCTAGGTGCCATCACCACATCCTGTGGCAAGGAGTTCCACAGATGAATCACACGCTGGGTAAAGAAATATTTTCTTTTGTCTGTTCTAACTCTCCCTCCTCTCAATTTTAGTGCATGTCCCCTGGTTCTGGTGTTGTGCGAGAGGGAGAAGAATTTCCCTCTATCCACTCTCTCCATCCCATGCATCATTTTATAAGTCTCAATCATGTCCCCCCTCAGGCGCCTTTTTTCTAGGCTGAAAAGCCCCAGACGCTGTAGCCTTTCCTCGTAAGGGAGGTGCTCCAGCCCACAAATCATTCTGGTCGCTCTTTTCTGCACCTTTTCCAATTCAACTATATCCTTTTTGAGGTATGGTGACCAGAACTGGACACAATACTCCAGATGTGGCCTTACCATCGATTTGTACAAAGGCAGAATGATATTGGCCGTTTTATTCTCAATCCCCTTTTTAATGATCCCGAGCATGGAATTGGCCTTCTTCACAGTCGCCGCACACTGGGTCGACACTTTCATCGACCTGTCCACCAGCACAGTCCTGAGGCACACTGCAGTAAGACGGATGTGGGGCAGAGTCATCGTCCCCCTGAGCAGCCAGGGAGGAAAGGAACCCCAGAGCCCCTCCAACAGCCAGATCTTGGCAGGTGCCAGCCAAGAGTGCCCACCGTTGCCCTGGGCTAAAGCGCTGCATTCAGTGTGCTAGAATTGGGTGAGGGCCGACAGAGCTGGCAGGCCTAGAGAAGCCTGCAGGAGGGGGCACCTGGCGGTCTTCTGGAAGGCTCCCAGGACCCTTCCTCTACTAAAGAGCCATCTATTCGGGCCTCCTCTACTTGCCCAAGCGACCCATTCCTGCTCTCTGTAGGAAGACGAGAAGAGCGCGTGACCCGATGGCCAGTCGGCCAGACTCCTGCCAGCCCCTCGTCCTTGACTGCCTTGAACCTCAGAAAGGAACACAGAAACTACAGTCCCGGGATTCAAGACCAGACGAGGCTCTGAACAGGCTCACAACTGAACAGAGTGCGAGACAACCCGTTTGATCCTCCCTCCAGGGTGCTCGGAGTGGTGCAATTCCACACAGAAGCAAAGCCCAAAGGGCAGGGAAGAGACAGACCCTGCCCACCCCTCGCCGCTGCCTCCTTCAGCTGAAGAACCCACCGCTCCCCCTCTGTGGTGGTCTCACCGCAGCCCCCAGGCTGACAGCCAGAGACACCCAGTGCCGGCCGGCCGACCCGCCAGCTGGTTCTTCCGCTCCCACCCGTGCCTAGCTGGCCAGGGCTTTGCTCCCTCTCCTCAAGGGCTGGAGGGCATTCCCTCCTTCCAGGAAGCGGCCACCCCGCCATCTTCCTCTCAGAGTTCAGCGTTGCCATTCTGCAGCGCCATGGCGCCCTGGTTTTAGCTCAGCAGTTTCACGCTGTGTTGCAGCTCCAACTCCTCATGCAGAATGGCTCGGAGCTGGCCCTGAACTACCCTGTGGGAGGGACAGCTTCGCTCCTCCTCTTTTCAGATGGTCATTTAGAAGGGAATCTGAAACCCAACTGTCCTTCCCGCAATAGTTTTTTGGGGGCAACTGAAAATTTCACCAATTTCACAAACAGCAGTAGCTGTAGCTGGGGGGGGGGGGGTCCACCCCAGGGCAGCAGGCCACCCAGCGGGGGGGGGGCACAAAAAGGCCGTGGTGGTGGCAAACGTTTAAGCTCGGCTAGGTTTTAAAAGACACTAATCTAGCGCCAAACAACTGATCAGCACTATACAATCGCATTGCCCCAATCAGCTGCTCGGCACTAGATTAGCATCTATTTAAATCATTAAAACCCAACCAGGTTTTCTAGGTTAATCTAGAGTTAAGGGGTTGGGGGGTGGCCAGGAGGGGGGCTGCGGCGGGGGGGGGGGGGTGACCAGGAGGCAGCAGAGGAAGGGGGCAGCGAGCGGCCACATTCTTTTTTCACTGTTAAAAAAGTGAAAAAAAGCTGTTAAAAAAGCCCCCATTTTTAAAAAAGCACAGGGGTGCGCGTGACATCACTTCCAGTGGTGATGCCACTTCCGGGGGCATCACACCGAGGAGGGGCCCGCCGGGTACCACCATCGCTACGCCACTGGCTCAAAGGGAACGCAGCTCATGACCGTCTCCCAGAGAAACATTAACTGGCTCTGAGGAGGAGGAGGAGGAGGAGGGAAGCCAGCGAGGCATTTGCCCTTGCCTCCCCCCCCCCCACCTGCTGCTTTTGACCAAATATATCTAACTCCAGAACAAAATCCTGTACAAACCTCTCCACATCCATGTAGGTGAGCACAACTTCTGCCAGAAGCAGTGTAGGCGCTTGGGGGTCCAGGCCTGCCCCATGCAAGGCTTTCTCCAGCCTGGGCAGCTCAGAAAGGTCAACTCCGAGCAGCCGGTAGTCTTCTCCAGCAAAACTCACGGCTCCTGGGGGGAAAGAGGCAAACCAGCCATCAGCACAGCAACGTGCAGGCTAGAGGCAGACACTTGTAGTCTTCTTCTGCTTCACTGGCGCAACATTACAGCAGGAGAGTGGCGCTGGAGGTGCTATTCTGCCGGGTTGAGGAGCCCTGGGCTAAATGATAAACGTAAACGTTCCCATGGCATTTTTCAATCAACTTTAAACGAAACAACTTTAAGTGAAGACTTACTGTACTTCACTATGGTTACGGTCTTTGCTATATCTTACTATTTACTATTTTCTCAATAGTACCTGAGAACTATTATTTACCTATTATTACATCACAGCGAGTCCTTGATTTAATTAACCTCCATTTAACTGACTTTGAAAGCAACCGGTGTTTTCTTGACGTTTTGCATGTGCCCATCAACACTGCATGTTACCTAGTATTGCTTTAATTAAGGTACTAACTAATTTAGACAGAAACATGTTTGTGGAATGAGTAAAAACTGCTGATGCTGCATTTCCTTTCAAAAGGCTGAACTACCTAGGAAAGGGCACAGGAGCTGTGCAGCCTTGGTGGATAACCGCAAACACAATGACCTGCAGAGACTCAAAACCATACGAAAGAAGTTGCTTTACTTTCTAAGGAATAGCTAGGACAAAGATCTCTTTTCATTAATACTGTGATGGCGACACACAAGAAACATGTGTCACACGCTTACATGTAGACCCCTATAATGGAACTTGGGGGAGGGCCAGCTGGATAAGTGGGTACACGCACGAGGACAGCCAGAGAAGCTCCTGCCCAATACTAGGGGGAAAACCCTATTCCTAAACTGATGCCAAACGGGACTTATAGACAGCATGCAAGATCCAAGCCACAGAGAAGCCAGAGATTGTCAGCCCCCAAGAGTGAGGTCACAGTGTAGCACCAGCTTCTTCAGCTGGCTCATTGAACCCGCTTCAAAAACAAGCTGGCCATTAGATTTGTACGCAAAAGAGTGTGCGAGTATACACATAGCCGGGAATGTTGAGACTGAAGCCGACAGCTGGCTTGATGCTATTTTAGATGGCAAAAACACACACACAAAAAAAATGATCTTACTGTTTCACTTAAAGCAAGTGTCACTATTGCAACACAAACGTTTACTAGAAGCAATTAACGACGACCTAAAGTGTGGTTCCTACACTTTGCCCCTAGAGATCCCTTTGAATTGTTGCCCTATAGCATCACAAGGCTCTTCTTGAGTGACTATACCCAGTGGTTCCTGTTCTGAAGTGCTGGGCCCAGTCAAGGCAGTCAACTCCTCCGCCCCAGCAATCAGGGCTGCTTTGCGGCAGCACACATCCGGCAAATCGACTTCAAAGACCGCAGTGCGCCCCAGCAGGCCTTGGCTTTTGAGACAGAAGTAGAGGGAATCGAAGCCTGCGCCCAAGGAGAGGATCTGCGGAGAGAGGGAGGGTCTCAGTCAGCACCCAGGCGGCAGAAGGCTCAGGCACAAACACGCAAGGCCCGCCCGCCCGCCCGCCAGTGCTCACCTGTCTCCTGGGATGGTCTCTAGTGCTCAGCAGGAACGCACGGACACAGTGGACCACTGCTTGGGCCCGGATGTAATAGCCCCTGGGGGGGGGGGGGTAAGAGCAGAAATGTACTTATTTATATAGCACCATCAATGTGCATGGTACTTTACAACAGAACAGAAGGCAGTTCTCTGTCCCAAGTGGCTTGCAATCTAAAAGAGGCACAGTGGAGACAACAGAGGAAGGGGCGGGGAGAGATACCAAGGTCAGCAGGCACAACACGTGATTATTATTTCATGTACACTGGTACCAGTTGCAATGCAGTGGTTCTCAAACCTTTTAGCACCAGGACCCACTTTTTAAAATGACACTCTAGCAGGACCCACCTAGCTTTATGAGGCTTTAAAAAAAGGTGATCTAGAAAGAAATATTTTTATTTACTTACAATATCTTTATTTATTTGCAAAAAACTCAATCCATTTCTCCCACTGAGGCAGCCCTAATGAATATAGCCTCAAGGCTTGAGGGGCTTAGTTATGTGACCCAGCCTTCACCTGCCCCCACTACCTGTCATTGACAGACCTGGAAAAAAAACACCAGAAAAAAGAAACATTTATCTCCCTATAGTTACACAAGCTTGCAAACTGCTGGAGTCCTCCTATTTGAAAGGCAATTAGCAGCTATCTGATTTTTGAATAGCCTCAGGGTTTGAGGCAATTAGTTATTTGATCTTTCCATCATCTGTGTTTTCATTGGAGGCTCTGTGGGTCCTGACCCACAGTTTGAGAAACACTGCAGTAGAGGGACTGGAAAGCTGTGCCACAGAACCGATGGGGTGTTGTAAAACATGTAAGAACATAAGAAGAGCCTGGCTGCTGGATCAGGCCAAAGGCCCCTCTAGTCCAGCTTCCTGTATCACCCAGTGGCCCCACCAGATGCCTCAGGGAGCACACAGCCAACAAGATACTTGTATCCCGTCGCCACTCCCTTGTACCTGGCACAGAGAAAACCTACTCCTCCAACCAGGAGGTTGCTTATCCTCATCATGGCTTGTAAGCTGTGATGGAATTTTCCTCCACAAATCTGTCCAATCCCCTTTTAAAGGCATCCAGGCCAGGTGCCATCACCACCTCCTGTGGCAAGGAGTTCCACAAACCAATTACACGCTGGGTAAAGAAATATTTTCTTTTGTCTGTTTTAATCCTCCCTCCACTCAATTTGAGTGGATATCCCCTAGTTCTAGTGTTGTGTGAGAGGGAAAAGAACTTCTCTCTATCCACTCTCTCCATCCCATGCATAATTTTATACGTCTCAATCATGTCCCCCCTCAACCGCCCTTTTTCTAGACTGAAGAGCCTCAAACGCTGTAGCCTTTCCTCATAAGGTAGATGCCCCAGCCCAATCATTTTGGTCGCTCTCTTCTGCACCTTTTGCAGTTCCACTATATGTAGAAGAAGAAGCTCTGCTGAGGGAGAGTCAGCATGGCTTCTGCAAGGGGAAGTCTTGCCTCACAAACCTGTTAGAATTTTTTGAAAAGGTCAACAGGCATGTGGATGCGAGCGAACCCATGGATATTATATATCTGGATTTTCAGAAGGCGTTTGACACAGTCCCTCATGAAAGGCTCCTGAGAAAACTCCACAGTCAGGGAATAAGAGGGCAGGTCCTCTTGTGGATTAGGAACTGGTTGAAGACCAGGAAACAGCGAGTGGGAGTCAATGGGAAATTTTCACAATGGCGAGAGGTGAAAAGCGGAGTGCCCCAAGGATCGGTCTTGGGACCAGTACTTTTCAACTTGTTCATAAATGACCTGGAGTTGGGGATAAGCAGCGAGGTGGCCAAGTTTGCGGATGACACTAAACTTTTCCGGGTGTTGAAGACCAGCAGGGATTGTGAAGAGCTCCAGAAGGATCTCTCCAAACTGGGATAATGGGCAGCAAAATGGCAGATGCGCTTCAATGTAAGTAAGTGTAAAGTGGGACAAAAAGTACATTGGGGCAAGAAACCAAAATTTCACATATATGCTAATGGGTTCTGAGCTGTCTGTGATGGATCAGGAGAGAGATCTTGGGGGACTGGTGGGCAGGTCGATGAAAGTGTCAACCCAGTGTGCGGCAGCTGTGAAGAAGGCCACTTCCATGCTGTGAAGAAGGCCAATTTATACACATCGATGGTAAGGCTGCATCTGGAGTACTGCGTCCAGTTCTGGTCACTGCATCTCAAAAAGGATATAGTGGAACTGGAAAAGGTGCGGAAGAGAGCGACCAAAATGATTAGTGGGCTGGGGCATCTACCTTATGAGGAAAGGCTACAGCGTTTGGGGCTCTTCAGTCTAGAAAGAAGGCGGCTGAGGGAGGACATGATTGAGACGTATAAAATTATGTATGGGATGGAGAGAGTGGATAAAGAGAAGTTCTTTTCCCTCTCACAGAACACCAGAACTAGGGGACGGAGGGAGTATTAAAACAGACAAAGGAACATATTTCTTTACCTAGCGTGTAATTGGTTTGTGGAACTCCTTGCCACAAGAGGTGGTGATGGCACCTGGCCTAGATGACTTTAAAAGGGGTTTGGACAGATTCATGGAGGAAAAGACCATCACAGGTTACAAGCCTTAACCAACCTCCTGGTTTTAGAAGTGGGTTTTCTCTGTGCCAGGTGCAAGGGAGTGGCGACTGGACACAGGTATCTTGTTGTCTTGTGTGCTCCCTGAGGCATCTGGTGGGGCCACTGTGAGATACAGACAGCTGGACTAGAGGGGCCTTTGGTCTGATCCAGCAGCTGGGCTCTTCTTATGTTGTTGCTTTTTGAAGGATGTTGTTAGAGACAAGAATCCCTCAAGCGACCAGGGAGGGAGTTGTTCCAGACCTAAGAAAAGACAGAGCGGTTGAGAGGAGACCTGTAGGAAGTTAGCGGAGTGAAGACCACGGGCAGGAGCAGCCATAGCAGGATAGGAGAGCAGCAAGGTAAGGGAATAGCGAAGCCATAGAAAGGACAAGGTGCTTGCGCAGGATCTGGGGGCAGCAGCGAGCCACCGGAAGGATTTCGGGAAGGGAGCGACGATGCAGACCAGAGAGGGAAAAGAGTTCGAAGGATGGCAAAAGCCTGGATGGCGACTGCGCCACCCCCCCCCCACGCACGCCACTGCGCATGCTCAGCTCGCTGCCTCCCCCTGCCGAGGAAGGCCGCCGCCCCGCTCTCACCGGTGTATAACGGGGGCCCGGCGGCGGCCAGCGGCCGGCAGAAGCCGCAGCACGAAGGGGTCGGAGGTGTAGCCCAGCGCGGCGGCGGATCGCTTGCTGGCGGCGCTGCTGCCCGCGGTGCCCTGCACCTGAGAGAGCGGGAGGGAGCGCGCGGGGCCGCCACCCCGGAAGCCCGGGGACCGCCTGCGCCGCCGGCCCATGATGACTGCCGGCGGCCTCCCCGTCGAGTCCAGAGGCGGGAAGCGAGAGGCTGCGCAACAGGCTGACGCGCAGAGCCCCCGGCCTATCAGGAGCCAGTGTCCCAGTGGGCGGTGCCTCCGCCAGGATTTGCTGGTTCTTTCCGTTTCCTGTTCTCGCCCGTGGGAGACTTTGGGCAAGTCCTAGACAGGCCGCTCCCTTGCCTGGGGGCGGGACTTTCCGGTTTCTTTGACCCACGTTGTCATCGCTGCCACCTCCCCCATTGGTGGACAGGCGAGCGGCCCACGGAAAATCTCAGCCCTCCTGGCAAGAGCGGCGCAGGGAGGGGGCCGTTTTTCTGGCGGGGTTCTCCTCCCCCCCCCTCGGCCGGAAGTAAGAGCTGCCCAGAGAAGCGAGCAGAGAGGGGCAGCAGCAGCCGCTGGGCCGTCGAGCGCGGGGCTCAGGCAAGATGGCGGCGATCGGGCTCTTCGCCAGTGGAGGCGCCGCCTTCCCTGCCTAGGGAAACGGGCTGTGTTTGAGCCAGCAAGACCGACGATTGGGGGCAGGGTCCCAGGCAGCAGGGCTAGAAGCAGGCTGGAGCTCGGCCAGGCGGGGGAAGGCAAGAAAAGGACGAGGCCGCCACTCCCACCGCCCTTTTGCGTGGATTGAATAAGAATAATAAACAGCCCTGACTGTGGGAGGCGGGGGAGCAGGCAAGTCTCACATCCACTCTGCTGCCCAGTTCACAAAGCAGCTTTCATGCAGCAGTGCCCCCCCCCTTACACGAGGTAGGAAACGGAGCCTGCATGTGGAACAGCACAGGTTCGAGCATGAAGTCACTGGCGTCGCTCGAAGTGGGGCAGAACAGTACATTCATACACACTTCATGCGGTGGCGCCGCACTGTGCCCCGCCCCTTCGCTGTCAGAGCCATTCAGTGTGACTCCCTGCACGTTGCCTTTGCCGCACTGAATGGCTCCGACAGCGAGGGGGCGGGGCCGCCTTGTGCCAGGGAGTAAACGGAGGTTAGCACAGTGCGGCGCCACTGCATGAAGTGTGTACACTCACTAGAAAGGGCTTGCAGGAACACGCACATCTAGATAGATAGGCTGACCAGAGTCCCGTTATTCACCAGGACGGTCCCAGTTTGGCGGCCGCCATCCCAGCTGCGCCTGCCTGTCCCAGCCCGCTGGCTGCATTATTTATGTATGTATTTATTTATTTAAAAATATATCCTGCCTTATCCTATGCCGAAGGCAAATGCCCAAGGCGGCTTACAACAAAAATTAAAATACATAATTTAAAATAATACATAAAATAAGTTTAAACAATACATAACTAAATTTAAAAACAATAAAATCCACTGGGGGAGGGGGCGACAGTATGGAGCAGAGAAGCAGCATGGCAGAGCATCTTGGGACACAGGAGGCAGACCACAACCCATCACCCAAACACTAGACAAATTTTGCCACCACCAGCCACTTGCCTTTTTCAATGCCTTTTTCCTTCGTGTCCTTCCGCCTCCTTGGCGGCGGCAGCATCTTCATCCTGCTTCCTCCGGGCGGCCTGGGCCTTTCCTGGCCCGCCGGCTGCATCATGGCGGGCCAGGACTCTTCTGAGCCTGACCGGGCGGAACCTTGCGCACCTGCGCGAGTGTCACGCAACGTACAACACCTTTCTCCCAGGCATTGCACGACGCTCACACAAGTGCGTGAGGAGCCCTGGCCAGACGGAACACACCAGCCAGGCTCAGAAGAGTCCTGGCCTGCCATGATGCAGCCAGCGGGCCAGGAAAGGCCCAGGCCGCCCGGAGGAAGCAGGATGAAGATGCTGCTGCCGCCAAGGAGGCGGAAGGACACGAAGGAAAAAGGCATTGAAAAAGGCAAGTGGCTGGTGGTGGCAAAATGACAATTTTTTTCGGGGCAAAAATAAATAATTAAAAATTTTCAGCCGCCCTTTGGGTGGCAAGCAGGGGCGTTACACCTACAAAAAAAAGGCCTCACAACAAAATAATTAAATAAATACTAACATCTTGCTGGTATGGGTGGGGTGCTGCTGTTTTTATGATCTTGTTTTAAATAATCTTTTTAAATCAATTTTTAGATGTTTTTATTAGTTTTGTTAATTATTTTTTACTGTTTTAAAAAGTGATTACTTTCTGTATTGTATTTTTTTATGTTGTAAGCCGCCTTGGGTCCCTTCGGGGAGAAAGGCGGTGTAAAAATACTGTAAATTAATTAATTAATTAATTAATTAAAAATTCAGGGGCAGTTCAGGACCGGCAAAATCTGGTCAGCCTACATATGATTCGGCCCCCGACTCCGGCCCACCGAGGCCCACCCCCGAGCTCATTCTGTCCGGACTGCCGAGGCCCACCACACCGAGAGGAAAACCAAAATTAAATTAATGTTTTCCTCTCGGTGGACCTTGGCGGGCCGGACGGAATGAGCTCAGACACTTACCTTGTATCGGCGCGCAACCATGAGGGCAATCAGGAAGAGGAAGCGGCGTGCCCCTCTAGGAATCGACTAATCTCGCTGGTGACTCACCAGCGAGTAGGGAGACGATTCCTAGAGAGGCGCTTTCCTCTTCCTGATCGTCGATGGCTCATGGCTGCTGCACGTCGATACAAGGCAGCAACGTCACTGGAGCGTGGCGGGGGGGCGGACCGCCTGGGGTGATGCGCGCAAAGGGTGACGCGCGGACCTGCGCGCGGTCCGCTGCTCCAGGAGAAGGCCTCGGAGCGTCCACCCTCAGCGGAGGTCCGCGACCTTCTGACGAGGCCCAATGCGGCGCGACGTAATTTATTAGGTTTTTCGCGCCTGCGCAGAACGTTTGAGGGCAAAAGGGCAACCCTTTGCCCTCACAAACGTACTGCGCATGCGCGAAAAACCTAATAAATTACGTCGCACCACATTGGGCCTTCATCAGAAGGCCCAGCACAGCCAGCCGGAGAGGATGTCTCCGGAGCCGGCAGCAGCGGAGGCAAGATGGCGGCACGGTAGGGGTCCTCATCTGCTAACTCCTATTGACAAAGTAACAACAACTCTGACAAAATCCAAGTTTCACCGAACAGCATCAGAAATGGAGCAGTATCTGAAAGCCAGACGCACGAGTGGGGTTGTCAGTGAGTCATCCCATCCCAGCAGGGTTCCTGTGCAGCCGTTGAAAGTTGTATGACAGACAGCAATGTCACAGGGATCAGTGAGGTCTGGTTGCACCAGTTACATCACTGTCTTGTCATGGAGGTTGCAGAGCTAGAGGGGCCGTCTGCCCTGAACCCCACCAAGGACCTGCTGTGAGCACATTGGTCACGGCTGCCGGCTATGCTGTGAGCTTCCCTGCTGGTTCACATGGTGTTGCTGGCAGTGCTTGCTAAAGCACATGCAATATGTGAACAAGGGGGAAATGGACCCCTTGGTTGACACCCAACGTATTGGCCAATGGCACATGTGTGCCAATTGGCAGTGAAGGGCTGGCACCGCAATCCTATCCAACTTACACCACTGGTGCAGCGAGAACGGGAGGCCCCAGAATGGAAAGGGGATTTAAATCTCCCCTCCAAAACCTCCCGCCCTGCCCTCCCCCGCTGGTTACACCGGTGGTGTAAGTAGGATAGGATTGTGCTGTGAGTGAGGCAAGAGGGAAGGTGCACCAAAGTTTACTGAAAGTGTTCAAGATTAAAAGAAAATGGGTTTGAACTGGGACTTGCTATACTGACACCAGTGGCGTCGCTCCGGTAGGGGCGGGGCCGTAAGTATCGCTCCGTCCTAGACCCTTTACCGAGCGAGCAGGAGGCGGCCCCGCCCCCTCACTGTCGGAGCCTTTTCCCTGCGGAGAAAGCAGCAGGCAGGGTCTCTTTCCTGCTGCTTTCTCCGCACAGGAAAGGCTCCGACAGTGAGGGGACGGGGCCGCCTCCTGCTTACTCGGTAAAGGGTCTAGGACGGAGCGATACTTACGGCCCCGCCCCTACCGGAGCGACGCCACTGACTGACACACTTGTTTTTAAACTATACAGGGGGGATTCTACCACTAATATGCACATGGAGCCCTAAGGGAAGCAGTTAGGATGAGGAGGGAGGAAAAAGGAACTCCTTAGAAGAAGGGGCAAAACAAAAAGCGGGGAATATGGGGGGAGAACGTACATAGATAAATGAGCTGGGCTTCCCAATGGAACCTGGGGGAAGAAATGGAAGGTTTTGGGGTGCAGGGAAGGAAGGAGAAAGTTTTACCCCGTTTTTCTCCTCGAAGGGACCCAAGGCGACTGTCTGTCACCTCCCCCGATGAGCCCCATGCGCAGCCTCACCATGGCATGGGGTGACAACGCTAGCTGCATGTGGCTTTGCAGCATGCTGAGCCATGTTCTGGGTTGTGGCTGCCCTGCAGCATGCGGCCAATGCACAAGGTGCCCTGTGTGCACACAGCCACATCTGGTGGGTGATGGCATGTGTGGTGGTCTCTGCGTGGAGAGCAGTGGGGAGGGAAGATAAAAGGGTCAGTGGCAGACACAGCAAGCTTGAGGTGCCTACAAAGCTTCCAGGCTGAAGTGTCAGGTAGCAGGGGGGGGGGGCGGCGGCAGGGTGGTTGTGGTAAGTGGAGGGAGGGGCTCCTCATGATGCTCCCACAGCCGGCACACCCCATACATACAGACAATCCAAAAACACTCCCAGCCGTTCTCAAGTAAACAATGCTATCTCTAAGTCCCCTCTTCCAGCTAGCAATCCATTGACCCCCCCCCCCACTCAGCCTGTCAAAAAGGACACAATCTCCAAGGCAAAAAAGAACTAAATCTATCATCCATTCCTCATGGACGGGAAAGCGAGCGAGCAGAGCAGGCCCCAGCTGGCCAGGAAGGAAATGGCCAAAGGGAGGCAAGGCAGCAGGCGGCCAGGTGCTCCGCCTGCAGCAACCTGCTTCCCCCCCCCCCGGAGAAGGGTGTGGGACAGTGCCACTCCGCCCTGCTCCACTCCACCCTTGGATACAGGAGTGGGTGGTGGGAGAAAGTTGGGGGGCAGAGAGGGATAGCTGGGGGCCGCCTGCTCGGAAGCAGAACAACATTTGGTGAGGTCACCCGGAGGAAGCACGCCCAGAACAGATCATTGAGGAAATTAGGAAGAAAAGCTTCTCCCGGCAAAAGCACCAAACAAATTATCAGGCGAGGAGAAGGACAGAATCGCAGAGCCAGAGGGTGTTGGTGGAGGAGAAACACGACTGGATATGACTTCAAGGTCAAGAATGACAAGGACGTCGTCATGCTACCACTGGTGATTGTGATGATGACGTAACCTTGGAGCGGGCTAAGGAGGACCCTGTGATAGCACCCTTGCCTTACTACGGGGTGGTCTCAGGCAGCCCACCTTCATCATAGGCCACTTGACAATGACAAAAGACTGTCCCTTCCACGAAAAAGACCTGTTATTTCACACATCACCAGTAGATGGCAGCAAAGGCAGTCCAATCAGGCTGACGGTCTGCCTTTCAGCATTGAGGTTCTGTTCCAGAGGAGAAGGGAGGGAGGCTGCAGCTTTTTGCAGGCAGGGGGACATCGCTGAGGAGGGTCATTCTGCCCGTGGCAGTTGAAAGTCTGAACCTCCCGTGTACCGGCTGCTGCTGCTGTTCTCCCAATGGAGGCGGCTGCCACCCCTTCTGCTGTCGTTTTTCCCCTCCCATGCTCGCTCCTCGTATCAGCTCAGAGAGGACAGGGATGGGCCAGGAGCAACACCCAAGGCCGTGGGGCTCTTTTGTGCCAGAGCCAGGGGGATGCCGCAAGTGGTGCAGTTGATTCCCCCCCCCCCCCGTGGCAGAAGTGATTTTTGTGAGGACAGTTTCAGTGGAGTGCAGCGGGTAGCGGGCATCCTGGAGGTAAAAGCAGTGGCGTCACTAGGGGGTGCGGGGTGTGTGGGCCGCACCAAGTGACACCCTCAGGGCGTGTGTGACACCACTAGTGGCCAAATTGTTGAACCCTTTTGGAAAATTTGTATTTATGAATAATACCATATGAAGGTATATATCTTTGGAAAGGTGATTTAATGCAGAATGTAATGAAACAAACCTTGCTGGATTATTGGTTTTCTATCAAAAGATATGGCCAAAGAACCAGAACCAGAAAACACAACTGCTTTATGTAACAAAAAGTGGATTTCCTGAACTCAAAACTGACCAATGACTGTTCTGAGAGCCAATGAGGTGCTGTTGTTATGACACAGCATGGAACCAATCAGGTGTTAGTATGAGTCAGCTCTCATTTCTGTGTATCAGAGCTAATAGGAGAACTCTTATTCAGTTGTGTGAGTGCCATCAGGTTGGCCACTGTTTTTTTTCTTGGTTACTGTTTTGTTTTGTTGTACATTCTGTTATGTATTAAAACAAATACAATTTCCTCCATGTCGGGTTTGACTGATTCTTTCCCGCATTTTTTGCTATTTTACCCGTGTTCGTTCTGGAGCGCCTAACATCGCCAAACTTGATTTTGACCTAGTAAATGTCTTACGATTTAAGACGAAACGTTGGTCTACACACCCCTCGTATGTAATATTACGTTTACGTGGCTTGAAAAATATACCAATTCTACATGGCTTTTTTACCCTTGAATCCTGTGTCTCGTAAAACAAATACAGTTAATGGGGGTGACACCATGAATTACTGCACCGGGTAGCACCAACTGTAGCAACACCACTCCACTGGGGTGATGCGATGAGGACGCAAACCCTAGTGACGCCTCTGGTAAGAAGGGAGTTGGCTGCTCCTCAGAGTGCCTGTTGAACTATTTTTTAAACTAAACATCTGAATTGGAACCAAGCTGGAGACTCAGGAAATACTAAACAAGCTGAAACTAGAGCAGAAGCCACCCTCTTCCTGGGACTGCGCTTGTCCCGCCTTGCCTGTGGAAGGCTGCTGCTGCTGCTGTGGGGGGGGGGTGTCCAGCTGTTGCCAAGGTGCTGCCTCCCTCCCCGCCCCACTCTGCTCTTGTCCCCCAGTTTCTGGTCTCCTAGTTTTCCAATACATTCCCCAGTTAGCAAGCCTCTGCTTGCGAGCAGCCTTGATAGCAGTGGCATCTCGACGCGACCACCAATGATGCTTGAAAACTGTCAGCAGGGGGCAGGTCACCTTTACGGAAAGGTCAAAGAGTCTTCTGGGAAGCACCAGGAAAGCCTCCTGCTGGGGAAAGGTGTTGCCTTTCTTCCTGTCATGCTTCTGGTGGGACAGGTATAGTGCCACTGCCCAGAAAAGCAGCCCACATCACTGTGAAGTGAGTATATGGATGGGGGGGGGGGAGGCTGTTAGTCCAAGCCTGGAGGAGGCTGCCCGCCTCCCCACCTTCCCAGACCGTGTTGGGGTTGCAGGCAGCAGACAGACACTGTCAGAGGCTCCAGCTCTGGCCTGTGTGGGAGCTCTGCAGCTGCACTGACCTCACGACGACGAGCTTTTCCTTCCTTCCTAGCACAACATTTGCCCGCCTGAAATACTCACCCTGCTATATTTAGGGAGGCCACACCCCTTTCGCGGCAGCCACATTCCCAGCATGGTTTCGTGTCACAGCCCCCCTCCGCTGGGGAGCTCTTGGGTCAGGCTCAGTCGAAAGCACATCATCATCATCATCATCATCATCATCATCATCATCATGTGCTTCTGCCAGTGGCGGCTGGCTCTTCTGCTGCAGCAGCCTTGGGGGCCCAGGCCAGCCCCAGCATCGCACGTCAAGGCAAGATCTTTCAGGGGTGATGAGCCTGGCCCTTCAGCAGGTGGAGGGTGCTGCTCTCCGGTTGCTCCTGAGCACTTTCAGAGGGAGGCTCCCCAGCCACACATCCAGCCAGGGCTCAGGAAGATGGCCTTCTGCTAGGTCCAGCGGTGGCCATTCTAGAGTGGCTGGCTCCTAAGCAGCACCTCTTGTTCGTGGCATGAAGCACAGGTCGGTCCTCAAGAGCGTTTGGAAAGCAGCAGCCGCCTCTCGTTTCCTTCAGTTGCAGCCAGGAAATGGGAGGTGCCGGTGCTGCTGCTGCCCGTGATCCAGCCCTCCCCAAGCCTTGCACTGAGCCAGTGTGGGTGCTGCCAGCCAGGGCTGGGCCAACCAAGGAGGCCACAGACTGACACACTGCGGGAGGAAGGAGAAGAGGAGCAGGAAAGGGCTTGGCAGGCTGCCATGCCATCACCTTCCTTCTGAAAAGAGGGGATGGAGTCAAAGCCCCCGGATGGTTTCTTCTTCACTTCCCTTAGTTTTCCCTGAAACTAGAGACTCCCAGTGTCTGGGAGGAGGGGCTGCCTGGGCCTGGAGCCAGGGAATCTCCTCTCGGCAGCTTCTGGGATGATGAAGCAGCCTCTGCGATGTGGTGCTCAGCTTGTGACTAAACTGCGTTTGAGGAAGGTCTCTACATGGAGAAGGAAGGAAGGAAGGAAGGAAGGAAGGAAGGAAGGAAGGAAGGAAGGAAGGAAGGAAGGAAGGAAGGAAGGAAGCAGCACTTTCTCCACCCTCACTTTGCATCATGACAACGGGAGCCAGGGAGCCCCCTTAGGGAGGTGGCCCATTTGCCAGGGAGGGAAAGGGGGGGCACAGCTGCACTTTGTGGAAATAAATGCTGGCCGCCTGCTTGCTGGATAGAAACCTGGAATGGGAAGCCGCCGATGCAGGCCTTGCTCCATGTGGGTGGGTGGGTCGTAGAAGGTAGGCCCAGCAGCCGCACCTTTTGCATGCCTGGCCAACAGCAGTGGGGGGGGGGGGGGACTGGGCAAGCAAAGAGGCAGCAAAGAAAGGAGGGGGGAGAGAGTGCATCACGAGCATTTGTTGATTCCCAGCTCCCAGGCACACACACAGGATAGAGAGGGTTGCCTGCCTGGAGATCCCTAGGGGACAGCACAGGGTTTGCTCCTAGGCTGGTAGTTCCAGGTTCAAACTCTGCACCTGATCTCCCACTGGGAATGGCTGGAGGGAGCGCCCAACACCCGCCGGGCATGCTTGAGAGTAAGAATGAATGCCGCATCACCGCCAGGCAAAGGGAAGACTGCATGAGCCAGTCAGAGGACAGCACTGGCCTTTTGGAGCAACTAGTTCCCCAGCCACATTGCCCGCCCTCCCGTCAATAGTTTGACCGCATGGGCCTGGTTGATGCCCCCTTAGTTCTGGTTACCTACCCCCATCCTAGCTGACCGCAGTGTTCATACATGGGATGGAGAGAGATAGAGGGAAGTTCTTCTCCCTCTCACCCAACACCAGAACCAGGGGACATGCACTAAAACTGAGTGGAGGGAGAGTAAAGGCCGTGACAGACCGCACAAATTCCTACGCGTTCTGGTCGCCCGAGAAGCTTTGTCGAGCTGTGCAGAGGTGTCTGGTTACCATAGCGGAAGCGAGCGGAGTAGATGCGATCTCCCGATTTCCGGCACAATCGAAAATGTTTCTGGCCCATGTTTGAGGGGGCGGCTCGCAGAGCTACTGCAGCCACCAATCAGATGAGAGGGGGAGGAGAGTAGCTATCTGCCAATCAGAAGTTAACTTTAGTGTTAGCCAATCACTGTGGAGGTTTATTCCAAGAAGGCGGGACAAAAGGAGGGACTATTTGCGGGAAGACACTCCTACAGACAAGCTCAGAGCGCGAAGGAGAGCGGCCAGCCTTGCTCGCTCGCCTCGGCGCTGGGATTCACCAGAATTCGTGCGGTCTGTCACGGCCTTTAGAATGGAAAAAATATATATTTCTTCACCAGCGTGTAATTCATCTGTGGAACTCCTTGCCACAAGACATGGTGATGGCACCTGGCCTAGTTGCCTTTAAAAGGGGTTTGGATAGATTCATGGAAGAAAAGACCATCACAGGTTACAAGCCATGATGGGGACATGCAACCTCCTGGTCTTAGTAATAGGCTATCTCTTAATGCCAGGTGCCAGGGAGTGGCAACAGGATACAGGTATCTTGTTGTCTCGTGTGCTCCCTGAGGCATCTGGTGGGGCCAGTGTGAGATACAGGAAGCTGGACTAGAAGGGCCTTTGGCCTGATCCAGCAGGACTCTAACTGTAGCCAGGAACCTGGAGCTCATAACATAAGACATAAGCAGAAGCGTCGTAAGGGGGGGGGGGCCTTGGTGCCCAGGGCACCAAGTGGTGCCCAGGGCCCCCAGGCGCGGAGCCCTGAAGGGGCGGAATCACGGGCTCAGGAGGGCGCAAAAACTCACGATCTGGCTGAAGCTCGCTGGCTCTTTGCAGGCAGAACGGCCGCGTTTTGGCCCTCCCGCCCACCCTTGTGTTCGAACGCCTCCAAAAACAGGTGAAAACAGCGGGGGGCGGGTGTTTGGAGGCAGGGCGTGATGTCACACACCCGCATCACGTGGGGGCGACGGCGCGGGGGTGGGGCGGCGCCCCCCGTGGGGGCGTAGTGACACCACTGAACATAAGAAGAAGAGCCCAGCTGCTGGATCAGGCCAAAGGCCCCTCTAGTCCAGCCTCCTGTATCACACAGTGGCCCCACCAGATGCCTCAGTCAAGGAGCACACAAGACCACAAGACCACAAGCTCAGGCAGCCAGAGCATAGAGGCCCCTCCCATTCAGGGTCCCACCTTTGACAGAGCACGAATCTCTGTGGTTGTGTTGTATGTGGCTGGTGGGCAGGTCAGCACTGCAACATGTGGAAGGGATTGAGAATAGAACAGCCAATATCATTATGTCCTTGTACAAATCGATGGTAAGGCCGCATCTGGAGTATTATGTCCAGTTCTGGTCACCACACCTCAAAAAGGATATAGTTGGACATCCACTAAAATTGAGTGGAGTATTAAAACAGACAAAAGAAAATATTTCTTTACCACAGGATGTAGTGATGGCACCTGGCCTGGATGCCTTAAAAGGGGATTGGACAGATCCATTACAGGTTACAAGCCATGATGATTATATGCAACCTCTTGGTTTTAGAGGTAGCCTGTCTCTGACTGCCAGATTGAAGGGCATTGAAGGATGCAGGCGTCTTGTTGTCTTGTCTTGTGTGCTCCCTGAGGCATCTGCTGGGCCACTGTGAGATGCAGGAAGCTGAACTAGAGGGGCCCTTGTTGGCCTGACCTAGCAGCTGGGCTCTTATGTCCTGAGGAAGAAATGTGGAGGGGATGAAAATGCTGAGCTTGAACATTGGCAAGTGGGAGGAGCAGAGGCTGGCACATCCTTGGATAAGGGGGGGGCAGCATTTGGCACGCAGCCTCAGGTGTCAGGAGGTCTTGGGCCAGCCTTGGCTGCACCTCAGAACAACTAGGTGGTCCTGTCTGCCAATGACCGCACCCGTCCATGGTGTTATAATATAGGAATAGCAACAGGTGGGTGTGCCGGGCAGACAGCAAAGACTCGATGCCAGGTAAGGGCAAGTTGGCTTTGCAGAGGTCACGGGCTGTGGCAGCTGCTAGTCAGAGTTGAGCAAGCCTCACCAATTGGGATTTTTGCAGGCAGGAGGTTTGGAGGAGCCCCAGCATCAGAAGCAGCCGGCCTCCGCTGGCTCCGGACCATTTCTGAGGATGCAGCTCACTCACTGCGTCGTTGACATAATATATAGTCTCTTTGCCTGACACAATGTTTTGATTAAAATATTAGCGCTGGAATATCTTGGTGTTGCACATTACTGGGCAGCCACCCAAGAGTCGGGTGGTTTAACCAGCCAGCCCTTTCCAATGAATAGTGAGCTTGTGATGGTCCCAAGAGAGTTCTCTTTTGTGCTGCATGTCAAGGAGATAAACAATGTGTGTGTGAATGCTCTTAATGAAACTAGGCAGCTTTGTTCTCGAGTAGCCAGGGGGTTGAGGGTGAGCTGCAGTTCCCAGTCTCCATAGCTACAGGGTTAAACCTGAAAACTGGTGGGGGGCTCCTTCCTTGGGAGGGTCGTGCCCTTCCCCTGTTGGAACAGACAGAGGTGCCGCCACTCTCCTGTCGAGGCATTGTCAAGCTGGCTGACGTTGCAGCAGCCAAACGGGTTGCTGAAGGCAGCCAGCGCTGGTGTAGTGTAGTGGCTAAGAAACTGAGCGGTGGGTGCAAGAGGACTCACCTCTGCTGCCCTGAATTCTCACCAGGTCAGTGCTCTTAATCAAGCCCCTCCGGCTCAGCCTCAACATGCCCAGCAGCAGCAGCAACATGGGGCTAATGCTGCTTACTCACCTTCCTTGCAGCATGTTGTACCCGTTTGTCCTCACAGGAAAGCTCAGGGCTGGCTGCTTACAATATGTTGTTGTTGTTGTTGTTGTTCAGTCGTTAAGTCGTGTCCGACCCTTCGTGATCCCATGAACCATATCCCGCCAGGCCTTCCTGTCCTCCACCTATCTTCCTGAGTTCGCTCATTTTCATGTTCGTTGCATCGGTGATGCTGTCTAACCATCTCATCCTTGGCCTTCCCCTTCTCCTTTTGCCTACAATTTTTCCCAGCATCAGAGTCTTCTCCAGAGAGTCCTCTCTTCGCATTAGGTGGCCAAAATATTTGAGTTTCAGCCTCAGTACCTGTCCTTCCAGGGATAACAGGACATAAATCCAAAGTCAATGCAACATAAAATCAAAACAACGTTACACTTCCAACTACGGTAACTATACAGCAATCTAATCTACAGTCAAGCATAGCAGCCAAGAAGAGTCAACTCAAACATGCACAGAGTGAGAACATAAACTCAACTGAGTGGAGGCTTTTGGTGAAACAACGTTTTAACCCCATCTCTCCCCCCCCCCGAACATCAGCAGGGAAGAATCAGTCCTGATCCAAACCGGGGGTGGGGTGGGGGGTTTCCACAGTAGAGAAGGCATTAGAGAACCCCTCAGTAGTGGACCCATCAGTAGAGAACCCCCCAGGGGGTTCCCTGAGGCATCTAGTGGGACCACTGTATGATACAGGAAGCTGGACTAGATGGGCCTTTGGCCTGATCCAGCAGCCAGGCTCTTCTGATGTTCTGAGGTAAGGCCCTACCCAGTTCCAATGGTGCAGAGCCTCCTGAGGTAGCCTCACTCACAGGGTTCAATCGCATGGGAGGGGAAGGAACTGGTTCTTCAAGTTTTTACTTCACACAATTAGTCTGTGGAATTCATTGCCACGAGATGTGGCAATGGCCTCTAACAAATGTGGAAGGCATTAAAAGGGGATTGGATACATTCAAAGAGGGCCAGAGGTCTAGCAATTGACACTGCTCATGATGACGATGCACTGCATCCAGACAGGGCCCATGGGGGGGGGGGATTGTACCCGGGTCCAGGGTCAAAAAGGAGGCCTAGGAGCCAAAAGAGGGGCCCCAGAAATTTCCTGGGATCTCAGGTGGCCTCATGGAGAGTGAAAGATGGTGACCGGGCCAACCGGGAGGCCAGGTCTACCAGGCAGGTAGACCTGGGCACCACTTCAGGAAGGCTGGTAGACCTGGGCTCCATAGACTTTTCTGGCCATTGCTGCCCTCCCCTGCCCCGTTTTGCCCCCTCCCCCTTTGGGAAGGAGCCCAAGAGAAACTTCATACCCCTGCCTGAGGTATGCCCTAGCCAGCAGGATGTTTCTGGCATGCTTCTTCTTCTTCTGAGTTCGGTCCCTACGGGCCGAATCGGTCATCATCACAAGCACTTCGACCTGTGCCCAAAACGTCACGGACAGCCAATGAAGGTAGTACAACGCCAGGTGTGCAATGATCAGTCTGTACCCCTTGTACTGTCTGAACAGCCTTCACGGGGAGCCCCACATAGCAGGGTGTATTACAGTAGTCCAACCTTGATGTGGATAGCCATAGTCAGGTCTGACGGAGCCAAGGAAGGATGCGGTCAGTGCACCACCCTACTCTGGCCAAAGGGCCCCCCTGGATTTCCTGGGCCAGCACTGTGTCCAGCCTGCAGCACCCCCAGCTGACCCTTCAAGGGGAGAGCAACGCAATCAGGTTGATAATGCAGCAATGCTTCTCATAACACGAGGGATCCAATCCGGAAAGCGGTGTGAAATAGCGCTATAGCCGGAGGAGTTCAGTTATGTCTACGAGGCAGGAAAGTGGTGCTGATTGACCCCATGCTTCCCAGAATGCACTGCTCCCATTGGCTAGAAGACCTGTCAATCAGGTCGGGCCACAGAGCACTGTAATGCAGCATCAGTATTCTGGGAGGTGTTACTGTACAGTTCCTGGGTGATACTTACTATGGGCACCCCTGCCCTGTGCTGGTTTAATTCCAGCTTGTTCTTCCAGCTCACCACCAACTCCAGCTGGTGGCTCAGACCTTCCCAAGCTGAAGATGACCACGAGTACCCTGGTCCGGACTTGCCAGGGTGTGTTGGCGACGGGGAGCCAAAGACCTCCAGCTGGCTCCAGCTGCCGCTGAACCACAGGCGAGCCCGGCGGTGCTAGCGCAATTGTTCAGGCGTGCTGGCGGGAGCCAGGCTTCTCTGCTTGCCAGCCCCTCTCACATCAGCCGAGCCCCTGGCAGGGGGGTGCCCCCACCATTACTGGTGGTTATGGAGCAGCCCTGTGGTTGGCAAGGGGGGTCGAAGTGCCCCAAGAGGGAGCACGGCAAGAGAACAAGGCAGAAACTGACATGAGGGCCTGAGCAAGGCTGGGTTAGAGGGGAAGGGGGTGGGTGGACCCCAAACAGCCTTCAAATCAGCTCCAGGGTCCAAGGATAGGAGGATGAGGGGAGGGAGGAGGCGGTCCCTGGAGAGAAGACGGCCAGCCCTGAAGCAGGAAGAGTCTCAAGTTCAACCCTACCTGACTCGGAGGAGAGAAACAGGATGTTGACCACTCCCCTCCCTGGAGGGCGCGCTGAGGTCCAACGTGCAGGGAGGAGGAAAGGCACAGAAGGACCCCCTGGGCCTCTCCAACGGCCCTGGAGACTCACGCCAGAGGACCCCTGCCCTGCCTGGCCAGTCGAGGGGGCACTCACAGCGGCGAGCACCCTAGAAGAAGGACAGTGCTGGAAGGGGCCTTGCTTGGCGTTCATTTACAGCCCAATCCTAGCCCCACCACCAGCGTCGATGCAACTGCGCCAAAAAGGCGTGTGCTGTATCCTATGGTGGGGGGCGGATCAGATAGTCTGCAGGAAGTGAAAACATTTGGCACTTGCCTCCTCCTCGTAGGCTGCCAATCGCCAGTGGGTCTCCTCGGACGTACACCACCTGTTTTGATGGTGTGTTTGGGACATAACACACACCTGTTACGTTTGAAGAAAGGAAAGGGGCAGGGGGGGAGTTTAAAATGGAGGGGATGCGATCCAGGGAAGCTGCTGTCCCCTGGCCGCCGCTGCTCACTGTTTGCAGCGGCAACCTGGCTGCTCAGAATGGCAGGTCACATTTTGCCAGGACTCTGCACTGCCGGAATGCGCGTTCTGGTGGCACAGCAGGCCCACAGGACTGGGCTGACACAGACTAACCCCTGCCCAGTGCAGGTGTCAACAACTGCACCATTTGACGCAGATGGCTGTCCAGCCTCTGCGTGAAAACCTCCAACAAGAAGACAAGTTGCATGCCAGGCAGCTCTTGCAGTCCTTCCTCCCGTGATCTACTCCCCTGTAGTTTCAAACCATTGGTTCTAGTGCTGCCCTCCAGAACCAGCTGGAGTAAAAGCCAATCGCTGTTCCACCCAGAAAGGTCATAAAATCATAGAGCTGGAAGGGACCCAAAAGGTCATGTAGTCCAGCCCCCTGCCTGTAGCAGGAAATCCTCCTAAAGCAGGGCAGTCCAACTTTTCATTCCAAGGGCGCTGCAGAGTACTTACTTCAACACAGAACCCAGGGGCCGCATACTGAATTACGTTTCCATATCATAAATTAAAGTGTTCACAATGTATTTATTTTATTTAATATGCACATTTCTCGTCTTGGGCCCCTGTAGTTCCCCTGCCCATGGAATCCTACCTATCACTTCTCTGAGCGCCTTAAACTCAGCCTCCCTGAAATCCAAGGTGCCATACAGGTTTCACTGCATATTCCCTTTGTTTGCCCTAAGATGGATCACTTTCCCCCTACTGGACCTCCTTGACCAATTCCTCCCTAGTGGTTCCGATCGAGTCAAGGCTCTCCTCATTCCTTCTCCCGCTTTCTGGAAGACGAAGTTCTCCTCCAGACATCACAGCACGAATGTCTTGGAGTTCCCATGCTTGGCCGAGTCAGTCTCCCGACAGATCTCAGGATAGGGAAAGTCCCCCATTGCAACGACCTCATGTTTCCTTGCACCCGCAGCGTCTGTCTGTTGTTGTTTCACGAAAGCATCGTCCACAGCCTCCCCTTGGCCTGGCGGTCTATAGTAGACGCCCACCACCACGTCGTGCTTTTTGCTCCCCCCCCCTAACCTTTTCATTTTGTGGGGTGCCTGAGCAGGTGTATCCATTTTGACATATGCCACCTCCCCCCACCACCACCACATCTGTTCTTCCTGAACAACTGATAGCCTTCCATTTGTGCATTCCAGTTATGAGAGTCGTCCCACCAGGTTTCAGTTGTTCCTATCAAGTCAAGTTTGCCTTCTCTTGCTAGAAGTTCAAGCTCAGCCTGTTTCTTTCTCATACTCCGTGCATTTGCACACATGCACCATAACCCCTGGAGGTAGCGACTCAATGTCCCGGCTCCCCTTTCTTTCATTAGGCTGGGCCTCTCCTAACTGGCACCCAAGTCAGTGACTTTACCTGCAAAATGGTCACAGTAGGCTACTGAACATCAGAAGAGCCCTGCTGGATCAGGCCAAAGGCCCATCCAGTCCAGCTTCCTGTATCTCACAGCAGCCCACCAGATGCCTCAGGGAGCACACAAGACAACAAGATACCTGTATCCTGTTGCCACTCCCTTGCATCTGGCATTAAGCGATAGCCTATTACTAAGAGAAGGAGGTTGCTTATCCATCATGGCTTATAACCTGTGATGGACCTTTCCTCCATGAATCTGTCCAAACCCCTTTTAAAGGCATCTAGGCTTTCAGGTGCCAGCACCACATCCTGTGGCAAGGTGTTCCACAGATGAATTACACGCTGGGTAAAGAAATATTTTCTTTGTCTGTTCTAACTCTCCCTCCACTTAATTTTAGTGCATGTCCCCTGGTTCTGGTGTTGTTTGAGAGGGAAAAGAACTTCCCTCATCCACTCTCTCCATCCCATGCATAATTTTATATGTCTAACTGCTCCATCCTATCCAACTTATGCCACCAGTGTAACCAGCGGCGCAGCAAGAACGGGAGGCCCAAGAACGGAAAGGGGATTCAAAAGGGGAATTCAAAGGGAATTTGAATCCCCTTTCCATTTGGGGCCTCCCATTCTCGCTGCGCCGCTGGTTACGCCGGTGGCATAAGTTGGATAGGATGGCGCCCTAAGTCATGTCCCCCCTCAGGTGCCTAAGAGCCCCAAATGCTGTAGCCTTTCCTCATAAGGGAGATGCCCTAGCCCACTAATCAGTTTGGCCGCGCTCTTCTGCAACTTTTCCAGTTCTATTACCAGTATATCCTTTTTGAGATGCGGCAACCAGAACTGGATGCAATACTCCTTACCATCAATGAAAACTGAAGAAAGCCACCGCCTTATTCTGGGGGCCCAGACACAGAAAGCCCAGAAACACAGAGGCAGCTCCACTGGTTGACTCTGTCTGGTTGCCCTGGTGGCTGAGAAACATGTTTTCTTCATTCCCATCAAGACAATACATGTGAGCTTGACGCCATGTAAATATTAACTATGATCCCTGGCTACCACCAGCTCTGTTCATATATCTTTAGAGGACTGTAGTTGCTTGACTACGCAAAAGCCTTTGATTGTGTAGATCACAACAAACTGTGGCAAATTCTTAAAGAGATGGGGGTACCAGACCACCTTACCTGTCTCCTGAGAAACCTGTATGCGGGTCAAGAACCGGCCATGGAACAACCAATTGGTTCAAAATTGGGGAGTACGGCAAGGCTGTATATTGTCACCCTGCTTATTTAACTTATATGCAGAGTACATTATGAGAAATGCAGGGCTGAATGAATCGCAAGCTGGAATCAAGATTGCCAGGAGAAATATCAACAGCCTCAGATATGCAGACGATACCACCCTAATGGCAGAAAGTGAAGAAGAACTAAAGAGCCTCTTGATGAGGGTGAAAGAGGAGAGTGCAAAAGTTGGCTTGAAACTCAACATTAATAAAACTAAGATCATGGCATCTGGTCCCATCAATTCCTGGCAAATAGAAGGGGCAGAAATGGAAGCAGTAACAGATTTTACTTTTGGGGGCTCCAAGATCACTGCAGATGGAGACAGCAGCCATGAAATTAAAAGACACTTACTCCTTGGAAGGAAAGCTATGGCAAACTTAAACAGCATAATAAAAAGCAGAGATATCACCATGCCAACAAAAGTTCGTATAGTCAGGGCCATGGTGTTCCCAGTAGCAATGTATGGTTGTGAGAGTTGGACCATAAGGAAGGCTGAGCGCCGAAGAATAGATGCTTTCGAGCTGTGGTGCTGGAGAAGACTCCTGAGAGTCCCTTGGACTGCTAGGAGATCAAATCGGTCAATCCTAAATGAAATCAACCCTGACTGTTCCCTGGAAGGACAGGTACTGAGGCTGAAGCTCAAATATTTTGGCCACCTAATGCGAAGAGAGGAGTCTCTGATGCTGGGAAAGATTGAAGGCAAAAGGAGAAGGGGAAGGCAAAGGATGAGATGGTTAGACAGCATCACCGATGCAACGAGCATGAAAATGAGCGACCTCAGGAAGATAGTGGAGGACAGGAATGCCTGGCGGGATATGGTTCATGGGATCGCGAAGGGTCGGACACAACTTAACAACTGAACAACAACAATGCAAAGAGAGGACTCTCTGGAGAAGACTCTGATGCTGGGAAAAATTGAAGGCAAAAGGAGAAGGGGAAGGCCAAGGATGAGATGGTTAGACAGCATCACCAATGCAATGAACATGAAAATGAGCGAACTCAGGAAGATAGTGGAGAACAGGAAGGCCTGGCAGGATATGGTTCATGGGATCACGAAGCGTCGGACACGACTTAACAACTGAACAACAACAAGTTGCTTGATAGGCTTTTTGGTTTTATGGAAGTTTTATCCCTTTTACAGGTGGGACTGAAATTGTCAAAAAAAGAGTCAGGTGTAACAGCTGTGGGAAAGTAGGTACCACACTGCCTGCAGGACGCAGGGGAGGGGAGCAGCAGGGCATTATCCAGGAGGCAGAGGCTGCCTGTCTCAGACATTTCCTGTTGTCCTCTTTGACCTGGGTGTGTGTGTGTGTGTGTGTGCGCGCACTTACTTGCTTGATGCCACAAGCTCATGCAAAGGGAATAGCACCGCTTGGATTCTCTGTTCCAAAGCCTAAAGACCTGCACTAGCAAACAGAGCTGTGCATGCAGCATGCTCTGAACAACTGTAAGTAAAGTGTTCTTTCTTTAAAACTCTTTTAGGCTGTTTTATTGTTAGCAGCACACTAGTGGGGTGTGTGTGATGGGGAATGGTCAGAAAAGGGGTCTTCTGCTATATGACTCTGCTGCTGGCTGCGTAATGTATACTTACAGACGAGAGCCCTTTTGTCCAACAATAGCAGCAGCAGCAGCAGGAAGTAGATCAGAACAGCAGCAGGCTGCCTCTTGCTTGGGAAGGACACAGGGAACCAAGGAAGCCAGCCTAGCCCACCTTGCTCAGTCTCAGCCTCCAAACTGGCTGGGGGGGGGGGGAGGAGTGCATTCACAGGAGAGACCACCTGAGGGTGGGAGGAGGGGCAGGTTGCAGTTGCTTAAATAATCTGCTCCCTCTGCTGCCAATTCTCTCCCTGTCATTTTAATACAGTAAATCTCCACTGGGCTCCAAAATTGGAAATCCAGGCGGGGGGGGGGGGAGAGAGAGAGCAGGGGCAGAGGCAACATTTGCAGGGGAATATAGCCAGGGATTCAGCCCCCCTCCCTCCCACCTGCTGGTTCTCCTTTGTCATGCCCCCCCTTCCTTGCATTTGTGTTCTGTTAACAAGCAGATTTAGTACTACATCTGGGCCCTGAGACCGTCTTCCGTCCCCCCACCCCCCGAACAGCCCCCGCCACCATGGACTGGAGTTTGGGTCTAAGGCAAAGCAGCCAGAGGCTTCTCAGAGAAGTTCCTGACATTTGTAGCAACCCTGAAAAGGGCTTGGTTTGCGTCATGGAGTCCAAACAAAAGCAGATGCTCCCCACCTAAAATAGAAGCCCATACACAAAACAGATGTCAGTACAAACCAAACATGAGACAAACACAGACTTGAAATGTAAAAATAGTTTGAGGAGACCCTGCAACACACCTTCACACAGTCGTCCCCACCCTCAGGCACTCCAAACTGAAAAGGCTTGAACTCCCCAACTGCATTGTGAGCCGGAAGGATGGAGCAAGAGCCAGGCCTGTCCGTGCGAGAGACCAGAGGCAGCAGCAGCAGCAGGAGGGCTCCCCTCCCCGCCCCCAGCTTTTTGTATCTGAATTATGAATGGGGAGAGGCAGCCTGAGCTCCTACCATGGGATAGTGCTGAGGGGGGCAGAGTTGGCCCAAGCGCCAGTCGCTTGTTCTGCCTGCTGGTGGAAATTTTGCAAATCTGAAGTCGGAGTCAGCCAGGGCAGGCCCTGCCTGGGGCGGGGGGGGGGGGGGCGCTAACCGCCAGAGGACCCACGTGGCCAGGTCAGCCCCTCAGTGCTAGTGGCAGTGGTGGTAGCACCCAGGGTGCCATCAGGAGGTGAGCAGCGCTGTGCCCTGGGCCCCTAGCAAGCAGGTGCTGGCCAGAGCCGGCCTAGCCATGAGGGTAGTTGAAAACGTCAACTCAGGCAGGGGGCGGGCCTGAGCAGCAAGCCGAGGGGGCGGGGCCCACTGGTCACATAGCAACCACAAAGCGGCTGTTGCGGCCCGCTCCAGGATCCACGGCCTGAGGGGGCGCTCGCAGTTGCTACGCTACTCGGGAAGAAACCCGCAGAGGAGGAGGAGGCTTGGCCGTCGGGCTGGCGCCCCCTTCCTTCTCCCGTAGAGGTGCCAAGTGAGAAGGAAGGCGAGGCGCCAGTCTGATCACTGAGCCTCCTCCGCTGCCTCCTCTTTGGCGATGGCGAGGGGCTTCAGTGGACACCGAGAAGCCAGGGGCTGTGCCGTCAGGGGCAAAGGCCGGCTGCAGAGTGGCCGGGGTGGGGCAGGGTGCTCACTGCCAGTCCCGAGCAGCCGGCAAGCCCACCTTTGCGCTGAGGATGGCAAGGGGAGGAGGGCCCCTGGCGAAGTAAGGCGAGCTTCTCCCTGCCCCCGTGCCTCCCTCCCACTTTTAAAGTCCTGCTTGCCTGGCCGATCTGCCTCCTTATCCCCCACCCACCCACCCACCCCAGCCGTCTCCAGCTCTTCAGTCCGTTGATTCCTTTCTATGTCACCCTGAAGTGCCTTTTTTCCAAGCGACAACAAGGCCCCAAGTGCACGCGGTAGCCTGGCTTTGTGAGGAAGGGGTTCCAGTGCACTGAGCAGGCCAGCTGCCCTCCTAGACGCCTTCTGCAGCTCCACAGGACCCCTCTGGAGGTGTGAAGACTGAAACTGCACACAGAGAGAGGTCCAAATGTGGCTGCTGGCCATAGATTTGCACCGGGGGTGGGGGTGGGGGTGTCACTCAGCAGACGTCTCCATCTTCCCTCATGATCCTTCTTTAGCACTGCTGCACATCAACGGATCATGCTTCCACCACGGCCCTGTTTTCTTTCCTGGTTCGATATCAGCCCCCTGCTCAGCCCACAGAAGTGGCTATGTGAAGTTGGGATGGTGTTGCCTAAGCGTGCATTACTTTACAGTTATTTACATTGAATCGCACTTGTCATTTGGATTCCCATTCACCCAGCCGAATGAGATCATAGAATATGAGAGCTGGAGGGTCGTGGAGGCCATCTAGTCCAACCCCCGGCTCAGAGCACCTACAGCACCATGACAGGCCTCCGCTTGAAGACCCCCAAGGAGGGAGACACCAGTGCAGAGCGGCCAGAACGGGGAGGAGATTGGAGCGTGACGAGGAGGGATGAGGAGGAGACGGTGCACGCCATATCCCAACACCCCATCAGCCAATGGGAAAAATGCTATGCCAGTGGCAGAGCTGCAGAGACGTGCACCTCCTGCCCCCTCCCTGCTTGGCCCACGTTCCTTCCATAGTGCATCTGGCAGCTGATCACAACACACCCGCACCAGTACTACAGCTCCAGGCAGGGAGACTACAGCTGAGATGACAGGGGCCCGCAGCATGATGGGACTAACCCTCTCAAGGGGGACTTTGGTGATGGATGCGATGGTGAAGGGATGTTCCCTCACAAGAGCTATGCTGCTGTGAGCTCCCTTCTTCTTCGCAGAAATCTGACTGCAAGCATTTTGCCCCAAGAGGTCTCCACATACAACCCCCCAACATCTCCCTCACCACTCCAAAAGGGGAAGCAAGTACAATGCACCCTACACAGGTAAGCAAGGGGGAGGGGGAGGGAATCCCATGCTACAGTGTATTGAGGCTGCATCTCCGTCTCATGCCTGACCCCCACCCCCATTCTGACCCCTCCCTGTATTCTCAAGCATGTCTCTGCTGTCAAGTGTGATGCCCAACCACCCCTCCTTTTGCAACAGCTAAGAGCAGGGGGGAGCAGTGACTGTCATCGCTGCCTGTGGTGTCGCCCGGTGTGGGCACCGACACAGACAGGCTCCAGCCTTCCTTCAGCTGCTCCAAGCCACTTCTTCTTGGAGGGTCGGAGGGGGGCCTCCGAGCCTGCTTCCCAAAAGAGCCCTTACAAAGGTGCGGCCGAAGACCGCTGAGCAAGGGTCTCACCCTTGCTCGGCAGTCCTCTGACACGCAAAACCGAGTCGCCTCTTCCTGTTCTCGCGAGCGGCCAAAGGCCGCTGAGCCTGACACGGTGTGGCCTGCACCCAACGCACCCCCATGATGCCCCTGGCAGAGTATGTCTGCGCCCTTTCGGCAAATGCCAGGGGCTCCAACCAGTGCTACTGCTGGCCAAATAATCATCTGAATCCCTTTTGTGTTTTAGGGTTGCACCACTGCCATGGGGGCTGGATATTAGTCATCTGCACAGTTCCACTGTAGCCTCCACCAGAGAGGAAAAAGTAATGCCCCAAGTGGGGCCACGATGCTCTTGGCCCCTACAGCAGGGCAGGGCCACATGTGCACCCTGGGGGCACCACTAAAGCCAAGCATGTGTCTCCAGCCAGAGCACAGCAGTGGCTGCTGCTGTCAAGCCCCTGTGACTCTCTGTGTGATCCGCCTCGATCCCCACAGGCAGCTGTCGCACAGGTGAGGACACCATGCAGACCCCAAGGGCAGCCGCCGACGGCCTGCCTGAAGCGGCCAGAGTGAGCCCAGCTGCTGCTCAGTCAGGTAGCTAATGACGAGCTGCTCCTTCCAGTCAGGCCCCCGCACACTCCATGGCAGGCAGTGACCCAACCGGTGCAGCCAGACCTCACTGGCCCACACTAGCGTCGCTCCGGTAGGGGCGGGGCTGTAAGTATCGCTGCGGTCATAGTCTCTTTACCGAGCGAGGAGGAGGCAGCCCCACCCCCTCACTGTCCGAGCCAGTCCCCTACGGAGAAAGCAGCAGGTAGGGTCTCTTCCCTGCCGGTTTCTCCGTAGGGGACTGGCTCGGACAGTGAGGGGGCGGGGCTGCCTCCTCCTCGCTCGGTAAAGAGACTATGACCGCAGCGATACTTACAGCCCCGCCCCTACCGGAGAGACGCCTCTGCTGGCCCAGACCTTACTTGGCTGTCTGTCTGCTGGATAACCTGCAACGGCACAACAGCCCTGCTGGGAGGAGATGGTGGGCAACTCCACCGGTGTGTTTCTCGTTCAGATGCTGCTCTGTCGCTGATCCAGGTCAACCAGACCTTCGGCTGGATCACCTGTGTTGCTGTGTCTTTGCTAGCAGAGCAGGATCCAGTCTACCCACCCTAGTGGTTCCTTACCTGGGTCCTCAGGGCCTGCAGCATCCTCCCTCTCTCTCCTGGGGCTCGGAGGGGTGGATGCTCCTCAGCCCTCTGTTTCTCTGCTGCCACAGTACTGTCTATGGTGAGCAGTGGAAGGGGGGCAGGAAGAGATGCATGTCGACAGCTACGCTGCCAGCGATGAAGCAATGGGCAGGGGTGTGTAGTGGTGTGGGTGTGGCTAGCTGGGCAGGTTGCTGCTGCAGTAGGTGCCCTGTGTCACCCAGCAGCCCAGTTGGCTCAGGCAGTGAGCGCCCTCTGTCCATGTGGTACAGCCTCCCTCCCCGTCAGGTATGCCTGTTTGCGGTGATGCAAGGTGTTCGAGGCCAGGCAGGGATCTCTTTGCCTGGCTCCTGCTGTGGCTGGGCTTTGTGGAGCGACCCATGTGGGCTCGAGACCCACATCCCTCTCTTCTTTCATCCCTGCCATGGGTGTTTCTGGGCAGTCGTGCAAAAGCGGAGTGCCTTGGCATGAGGGCAAGCCCGGCCTCAAAGTCATCTCACCTGGCTCCCAGACCCAGCCTGGGCCTTTGTGCAATGACAGCTGCTGTGGCCTCCCTGGGTTGTGTTGGTGTCCGTTGGGCCTCTCTTCATGGTTGAGGTGGTGCCTGTGTTACTCACTGCTACTGGCTGACAGGCAGGCAGGAGGGTGTCATCCCCACTGCAGCATTGGCTGCTCATTGGCCCAGCACCTCCCTCACCCTGGCAGCCAGTGTTGGGTCTGAGTGGGATGGGCAACGTCCACAATGGAGAGAGGCAGTGGTGTCATGTACCTGGACCGGCACCCGGGGCAGTGCGGGACCCGGAAGAAATAGCTGAACTGGAAGTCATTTGCAGTGACGTGATGCAAATGACTTCTGGTTCACTGAGACATGGACAGAGGGAGAATGGAGAAGCAAATACAGGTGAGTGAAGTGCTTAGCAGCTCCGAAGACACGACTCGACTTTGGATCGGAGGCGGAGCCACCGGACAAGGGCGAGCCAAGGGGTGTCACCCCTGCCGGCAGCGTGCAGGGAGGGAAGGGTGACACCCTTGCTCGACTTTCCTCTGCATGGTGGCTCCGCCTCCGAGCTGAAGCCGAGTCGCGACTGGAAGCTGAGTTGGAAGATGTGACTTGCCTTCGGCTTGGAGGTACAGCTGCCACAATGAGGAAAGGTGAGCAAGGGGGTTGTCACCCCTCTCGGCAGCCTGCAAGGAGGGGCGACACCCTTGCTTGGCCGTTGTCGCTCCAAATTGCTCCTTCGTGTTCGCACGAGAACACAAAGAAATGACTTTGAGTGGCCAAAGACCACTCAGCGACCATGGTGTCACCCCCAAAATGGGTGTCATCCGGTGCAACCTGCCACTTTTAAAGTCCTGCAACCCCCCTGCCCCTCTGCAAACCCCCCCCCCCCAGTGACACCCGTGGAGATAGGGAAAAAGTGGTGTGCCCCAAGGATCGGTCTTGGGACCGGTGCTTTTCAACTGGTTCATCAATGACCTGGAGTTGAGGATCAGCAGCCAGGTGGCCAAGTTTGCAGACGACACTAAACTGTCCCGGGTGGTGAAGACCAGCAGGGATTGTGAAGAGCTCCAGAAGGATCTCTCCAAACTGGGAGAATGGGCAGCAAAATGGCAGATGCGCTTCAATGTCAGTAAGTGCAAAGTGATGCACATTGGGGCAAGAAATCAAAACTTCACATACATGCTAATGGGTTCTGAGCTGTCTGTGATGGATCAGGAGAGAGATCTTGGGGTCCTGGTGGACAGGTCGATGAAAGTGTCGACCCAGTGTGCGGCGGCTGTGAAGAAGGCCAATTCCATGCTTGGGATCAGGGGCGGAACTCGCGTGGAGCAGGAGCTCCAGACGCGGGGGCGGGGCACGCACTTGGCGCGGGGGGAGCACTTACCGTCGCGATGCGCCGCCTCGTTTTGGCCCTCCCACCCTCCCTGGAGCTCGTTCGGCTCCGAAATGACTTCAAAACCGGCGGGGGGCGTCGACATGACGTGATGCAGGCCCCGCCCCCTCACGCCGGGAGGGCGTCCGTCATTTCTGCTTGGGATCATTAAAAAAGGGATTGAGAATAACCAAAATGATGAGTGGGCTGGGGCATCTCCCTTATGAGGAAAGGCTACTGCGTTTGGGGCTTTTCAGTCTAGAAAAAAAGGCGCCTGAGGAGGGACATGATTGAGATGTATAGAATTAAGAACATAAGAACATAAGAAGAGCCCCGCTGCTGGATCAGGCCAAAGGCCCATCTAGTCCAGCTTCCTGTATCACCCAGTGGCCCCACCAGACGCCTCAGGGAGCACAAGACAACAAGATACTTGTATCCTGTCGCCACTCCCTTGCACCTGGCACAAAGAAAACCTACTCCTACAGCCAGGAGGTTGCTTATCCCCATGGGATAATTATGCATGGGATGGAGAGAGTGGATAGAGGGAAGTTCTTCTCCCTCTTGCTCCGATTTCACGGTGATGATGACAGACACATGGATGTGACATGGATGGCACACCGCCATGCCGACGACATGCTACCCTCAGGACGCCACTCCAGGGCTAGGAGGCGGTGTGGGGGCTTGCATGGTTGCTGGGTGTGTTCCTGGGAAGGGATGTGCCAACGTTGCTTTGCCAGGACAGGCTTGGCATTGGGCCCTTGTTGCGCCACACTGGTGCACCGTCCGTCAGTGTGGTGTTGCCAGGATGATGTCCGAATGGGACTGGGCTGTTAGTTGGGCCCTGCCGGTGGTCTCCTTGCCCTGCTGCTGAACTGGCAGAGGCACTCACTCGGTCAACTCCCTGGTTTGCTTCCAGTTCACCCCAGTGCTTGTCATAAGAACATAACATAAGAACATAAGAAGAGCCCTGCTGGATCAGGCCAAAAGCCCATCTAGTCCAGCTTCCTGTGTCACACAGTGGCCCCACCAGATGCCTCAGGGAGCACACAAGACAACAAGATAACCTGTGTCCAGTCGCCACTCCCTTGCACCTGGCACAGAGAAACCAGTCCAGGGTGCTTGTCACTGCTGTGGCCTGCCTCACTCACTCGTGCTCAGGGGCTGGTTCCCGTTTGCTCCTTCTAATTCCCTCTGGTGGCCAATTAGAGAAGGAGGGACTTGCATCAACGAAGGGGATGTGAAGCAGACTACATGCCGTGACTGCACTGAGTAAGTCCTGACTGACTGCATGAAGACTAGAGGAGTCTAGAGGGGGGGGCAATGGGTGCTGATCAAAGAAGGGCTTACAGCAATATCAGCCTGCCGCAAATATCCCTTTCCCTGAACCTGCACTCTGGCTTGTGGGTTGGGTTGAGAAAGAAACCTACACTGTTTCTCTAGCTAAATCTGCCCTGTGCTTGTCTCAGTTTATAGAAGCAGAGAAGGTGAGAGCTGGAAGGCCATCTAGTCTAGCCCCCTGCTCAGGGCAAGCAACTGCGACAGCCTCTCGATAAGTAATGTATGGAAGTGCTGCTTTCCCCTCCTCCAGTCTGGGATTCCAGCCTCACCAAGGGTTGCAGCCACCAATGAAGGCTTCACTCCGACAGCACAGCTGAAAAGCTCTTTCTACAGAACCTCAGTGCCCTGCCTGGATACACAGAAGACTGCTGTCACAAAGGGACTCTCCTCAGCAGGTGTTACTGTCTTATTGACTGTCAATTTTAACGAACACATCATGGGAAACTCCAGCAGCAATGACCAGGAGGGACCTGTGCTGGGGTGGATAGGATGGGCAGTAGAGGGCCACTACCACGCCAACAAGGGGCGCCCTGCCTTGTCCAGGAAGCAGGCACTGGGTGTGGACGGCACTCTGTCCTAGGTAAAGCTAAACAGGTGGGTTCTGCTGAGGAAAAGGGGGGGACCCCTGTGTCTGAATGAGAGACATGGGGCTCAGTCTGGATAATGCAGAGACGACTCAACCGTTCATCACACCCCAGACTGAGGAAGAAACAGAATGGAGCAGGAGCAGGTTGGGAGACAGATCACCCCGCAGGGCTGCTGGCGCAATACCTGCTGACACCTGAGGCACGCACGCACGCACACACACACACACACACACACACACACACACACACACACACACACACTACCACCCACTCTCACCTGTCCCGCCGGCGGAAGGAGCGCAATAGGAAATGGGGAGGAGAAGAGAATATGGCACTACTATAGCCCACCACTCTCCTCGTTTCCACTCCACCTTCTCTGTCTTTTCCCAGCAAGGAGAGGGAGGGAGAAGCAGCAGCAGCAGCAGCAGCAGCAGCCAAGGGAGGAGGCAAGTGGACGGAGGTCGGCCGCGTCGGCCTCCTGGAGGGGCTGCTGGCCGGCCCTCGTGGCCGAGGAACCGCTGCAGGCAGCCGGCACGGAGGGGCAGCAAGGCTGCTGCGGGCGGGGCTGCTCCGCTCGCTGCTTCCCACCATCACCTCAAGACAAAGAAGGCGCCCGCTGCTGCCTGGTTCCCTCCCCGCGAGCGAGGAGCCCTTGCAAGCTGACGGCCCCCGATTAGCCAGCTAAGATGCCGTCGTTAAGTTAATCCTCCTCCGTCCGTCAGCCCTTCTTCCTGGGAAGCTGAGCGGGCCAGTTCAAGCCTAGCAGGCGAGTAGTCGAGCTGCTGAGAGGGGCCCCGCCTTGGCACAGCCAGAGGAGCGCCCCCTTGGCCCAAGGAGAAACACAGCGGCCTCTGAGCATGTGCTGAGTAGTAGTCGCGTCGCCTCTCCCCCCAGCTCCGCGTTTCACGGCATCAAGTCGAAGGGCGTGCGGAGGGCATTGGGCCCCCGGCCGGGAGGGGCAGGCACGTCAGGCTCGGGGGGAGATTATTCTCCCCCCCCCCCGACAGGCACAAAGTGGACGTCGTCGCCCAGAGCTCCGTCTCGCTCCTTGGGCTGGGAGGACTTGGCGGGGGCGCGCGCGAGGGAGGGGGCGCGGCGCCGCAGCCGAGGAAGGGCCTGGCGGGAGCGGGCGGGCGGGCCAGGCAGTGCGGATCGGGTTTCAGCGGAATCTCCGCTCGCTCCAGCCAGCCCTCCATCTCTCCATCCATCCATCCATCGCTGCCTGGCAGGCGAGGCGAGCGCGGAACATCTTCCTCGTCCGGCTGCTCCAGGGTCCCGCCCGCCCGCGAGACGCAGCCAGCCCCAGCCGGATGGCCAGCAGGGAGGATGCACGTAGGTGACCCGACGCGCTGCGCTCCGGCCAGGCCAGTCCCGCCGCTTTGTCCCGCGCCTAGACGGGGAGGGAGGCGCTGTCCCGTCTCCGCCGCGCTCCCTTCCCGGAGACACGGCTTGGCATTGCGCTGCTGCCCCTCCCCCCGGATATCTGGCCGGTGCCCTTTGGCTTCTGCCCTGCAGAGCTGCCCCTCCCCCGTTGGTGCTGCAGGCGGGCCAGGCTGCGTGCGCGTTACTTGCAGGGGCTCTGAGAAGGGGGGGGGGCGCCTGGCTCACGTTTCACAGGCCGGGCTCGGACCCGCCTTGCCCACTCCCCCCGCGCTCGGCGCTGTGCAAATTGGAAGCAGCTGTGGCTCCTCCGCTCCCCCTCCTACCGCTGAGGTCACTCCCGCCCCGAGTCTCCCCCACCGAGCCGGCATCAGCCCCTGCCCTACGAAAGAGAAGGGGGGGCTCGCTCGACGAACGGCTCCCCAGCGGGGGGTTGGGGTGACTGAAGCTGAGCCCCCTTCTCTCGAGGCGAGCGAAGAACGCCCCCCTCCCATAAATTCGCTCCCTGGCTGGAGCTGGGGGGGAGCAGGACCCAGAAGGACGCGCCGCCTGCTGCGCTTGGCTCCTGGACCCGGCGGCGTCCATACGCGCACTTGCAGCCCGTCGCCCGGCCCCGGGCTGAGGACGAGCCCCGCTGGGGTAGGAGGAAAGAGGAGCAGGCTTGGGGGGGGAAATGCCTGTCTGTCCCGTGCAGTCCAGGACAGGACTTGCCTGCATGCTCCCCCCCCCCCCCCAAGACCGTACTCAAGTTTGGCAGATGTCTCACGGCTGAGGGCAGTGCGGACCCTTTTTTTCCGTTCTGCAAGTGTCACGTTTAGGATGACCTGGCGCTTGCTGAAGAACAGAAGACCCCCTTTCCCGTCAGTTCTTCCCCAGTTGGGAACTACTGCAGCCCCCGCCGGAGGTGCCTCCTGCTGCCCTCTGTCCTCCAGCCAGAGCCTGCCTGCCTGCCTGCCCCAAGAGTGGTTGGGGGGGGGGGGCAAAGCAGCTGCTTTCAAGCCCGGCCAAGTGTGAGCTCAGGCGTCCGACTCCCCCCTCGCATGGACGAAGTGCACTGCCCGGCACTGTGGAGCCTCTGTCCTGGAACTTCCCGAGGAACTAGGGCTCCTTCCTCTCCAGGCTCTGGGGAGAGAGGAGAGGGAGCCCCAGTGCGGTGGGGCTGGAGCCAGCCCTGCTCCGAAGCTACCCTCCCCCACAGCCCTGTAGTGGAAAGCAGCTACAGCGGCGGGGCGGGGGGGGGGAAGTGAGCGGTGGGGTTGGAGCCAAGGAGTTGGAGGAGCTGGGAGCCAAGGAGCTGGAGACAAAGGCAGAGAGAGGGAGGGAGGGAGGGGGCGATGGAGCGCCAGCTAGCGCTCCAGCAGGACGGGAAGCAGCTCCGGCGGCGGCGGCGGCGGCGGCAGCGGAGACAAAGGGGGGTCGTGGCCAGCTCTGTCTTGCCTGCCAAGGTGCCCGCCTGTCTTCTGGCGCTTTCCATGCCCAGGGCCCTGAACATGCATCCACTGCAGCAGCAGCAGCAGCAGCAAGGCAGCGGAGCCCACCCTTGCAGCACCTGGGAAGCCGCCGGCCCTGGGCGCAGGCAGCTGGGGACGGACATTTCTGCAGCTGTGAATGGGCCCGCTGGGCCTCCTCCGTCCTGCCCCCAGAAAGCCTGGCCGTGGGAAGGGCGCAAGAGGGTCTGCCCAGAAGTGGCACGTGGGGGAGTGGTGCGCCACGTGGGGTGCCCCTGCTGCTAGGGCTGTGTCCAGCCCTTGGCCTCTCTTGTTCCTCTCCAAGAGCCAGGAGGAGACCGACAAGACGACCAGCTTCTTTGCTGGGAGGGCGGAGGAGACCATATGGTGGGAGCATGGGGCAAGGGGGAGCTTTGTCTATCACCAGAAAGACCCCATCCTCACCCCAGGAACCACCTGGGCTCCTTCTTCGTGGGAGGGGAGGTGGAGGTCGGAGACGAGCCGGGGGCCCTCTCTGAAAAGCGTGTTCTCCCATCCCATAAAAACAATGATTGTCCTACCCCAATCCCACCCCACCCCGCTTTCTCACCGTGCTGTGTCGTTCCCCCCCCCTCCGCCGTGGCAGCTTCTCTCCCCCTCCCCTTCACCTGCCCCAGTCCTGATCAGCTTTTTCTTCCTTGCATTCCTGGCAGGATTAAGGCGGCGCTTGGTCAGACAGAGGCCCCCCACCCCAAGTCACTTGCTTGCTTCCTTCCGAGGAGCTTCCAGGAGCAGCTAGACATGGCCCTGGCTGCCTGGCTGCTGCTGTTAGGGAGCTGCCTGGCACTTGGGCAGCAGGGCTCCGCAGTGCTGGGCACCCTGGAGTTGCAGATCGATGAGGAGCAGCCGGCAGGCACCATCATCGGGGACATCAGTGCGGGCCTGCCCCCTGGCACGCCCACCTACATGTACTTCATCTCCGCCCAGGAGGGCAGCGGAGTGGCGACTGACCTGGAGATTGATGAGAACACTGGCATCATCAAGACAGCCCGCGTACTGGACCACGAGAGCCGCGACCACTACAGCTTCATTGCCGTCACCCCTGAAGGCGCCACCGTGGAGGTCAATGTGCAGGTCCAAGACCTCAATGACCATGCGCCCACCTTCCCCAAGCACCGTGGCTCCCTCCAGATTCCTGAGCACACACCCCTTGGGAGCCGCTTCCCGCTGGAGCCAGCCGTGGATGCAGACAGTGGTCTGCTCAGCACTCAGGGCTATGCCATCAAGGCGGGGAACACGGGCCAGGCTTTCCAGCTGGAGACACGCCGTGGGCCCAGCGGAGCCCTCCACCCCGAGCTGGTGCTGCGCAGCACGCTCGACCGGGAGACCCGCCCCAGCTACACACTCCTCCTGGAGGCCTACGATGGCGGCTCCCCGCCACGGAGCTCCCAGATGACGCTGGACGTCTCCCTGCAGGATATCAACGACAACGCCCCCGCCTTCAACCAGAGTCGCTACCACACCCTCATCCCAGAGAACCTCCAGCCGGGCAGCAGCATCATGCAGGTCTTTGCGGCAGATGCGGACGAGGGGGAGAATGGCGCAGTGGTGTACGAGATCAACCGCCGGCAGAGTGACCCTGAGCAGTACTTCACCATCGATGCCACCACAGGGGTGATCAAGCTCAACCGGGCACTGGACTACGAGCTGCGGAAAGTGCACGAGCTGGTCGTGCAGGCCCGGGACCGGGCGCTGCACCCGGAGGTGTCCACAGCCTTTGTCACCATCCAGGTTCGAGACTACAATGACAACCAGCCCACCATGACCATCATTTTTCTCAGCGAGGACGGCTCCCCTCGCATCTCGGAGGGGGCCCAGCCTGGGCAGTTTGTGGCCCGCATCTCTGTCTCGGACCCCGACTATGGCGAGTATGCCAATGTCAATGTCTCCCTGGAAGGCGGCGAAGGCAAATTTGCCCTCACCACCAAGGACAACATCATCTACCTGATCTGCGTGGACCAAATGCTGGACCGGGAGGAACGGGACTCTTACGAGTTGCGGGTCACGGCGACAGATGCAGGAACGCCACCCCTGCGTGCCGAGTCAGCTTTTGTGCTTCAGGTGACAGACATCAATGACAACCCGCCCCTGTTTGACGCTCAGGAGTATGAGCAGACTGTCCCGGAGGTGATCTATCCGGGCAGTTTTGTGCTGCAGGTGACGGCCCGGGACAAGGACCAAGGCCCCAACGGGGAGGTCCGCTACAGCATCCTACACACCCGGCACAGCCACTCGCATTGGTTTGCCATCGATCCAGCCACCGGCATTGTCACGACGGCCTCTCCTTTGGACTACGAGACCGACCCCCGGCCCCAGCTGACCGTGCTGGCCACAGACAGGGGCCAACCCAGTCTCTCCTCCACGGCCGTGGTGCGGGTGACACTGCAGGACGTGAACGACAATGAGCCCAGCTTTGAAAGCACCTTCTACAACGTCTCCCTGAAGGAGAACGTGCCTCCTGGCACCTGCTTCCTCCAGGTGAGCCAGGCTTGGGGGCAGGGGGGGGGAGCTAACCGAGCGCTCCTTGGCAGAGCTGGGTTGAACAGACTTGGGCAGTGGGACTTGCTTGGTGTTCTGCCTGCAGACTTCGCAGAGGCAGTCTGTTCACAGCACCTGTCCACTGGAAGGAGATCAGGTAGCCAGCTGAGATGGAGAGGGTTAGGGTTAGACCCTCTGCCAGTCAGAGGAGGCAGAAGTGGGCTAAGTGAAGAGACGGAAAAAAAAACCCCACGCACGCACGCACGCACGCACGCGGTGCCAGGCTACAAGGCTTCCCGACCAGGGGCCGCCAGTCCCAAAGGCGAGCCTGTCTAAAGAAGTCTGCAAGGAACCCAGCACCAGTTGGGCTCCCCTGAGACAGTTCCCTCTCCCGCGGAACCTAGGGGACTTTGGCCCAGGTTGCCCTGGCTAATGCAAGCTGGGTCTTGCAGGTCAGGTGTGGCTGGCACATCAGGACATCTCCTGTTTGACTGGCACGTTGCACGCACACACCACACACAGATCCCCAGACCGTACGGGGCACCAGTCCCCTCTGAGCAAGATGGCAGGCAACTCCGCAGTGCTGCCAGGGAATGACCTGTGACCCTCCGCCCTCGAAGCAAGGCTCTGCCGCTGGGCTGTCACCTGCGCCCGGTTCAAACAGTCCAAAGCCGGTCCTTAAATGCCAATGGCCGGCTTGTTGGCGCTGCAAAGGAAGGCCTGGGCTGGGCTGACACAGTGCCTTCCTGCACAGCCTGGCTCATGTCCTCGGCTTCCGGTGTTTTTCCCCTTTCGTTGTGCAGCAGGCAAATTGTAGCCTTGGTCTCGGGTTGTTCCTTTCCTTGGCCTCAGAAAAGCTCAAAGTCGCGGCCTTTTTCAGGAGACCTTTTCTGTTGCCTGCAACTCTCTCCTGGAGAGCGGGGTTAAAAAAACAAACAGGCAAAAATAGAACTAAAGGAAGACTTTCACAGACAGATGTCTACATACAGTTGCAACTCATGTAACAAAAGGCACAGAGACAGAACACGAAAAATGCCAACAAAGAATACAAAGAAGAACAGACCCCTCTGCTTCATGTCACCCATCTGATAAACAACATTCCTGAACAGATGGTAGAGCCCTAGACCCAAATCATGCTGAATTCAGGCTAATTCCACAAGCTGCTCCCTGACTCTCCAAACTTCTCTGGGGAGTTTCTTTCTACTGCTGCTGCGGCCTGTGTTTCAATGAGGGACTCCTCGAAATGATTGAGGAGACCCCAAATGTCCCCATCGGTTCAACCCCTTGCAGCATCCCTCCTCCTAGTCCCCCTCTCCACTGCTTAGCCCAGGGGCGTGTTTGCTGCAAAGCAAGACCAAGCGGAATCCACTGTGAGCCGCTTCTTTCCTTTTGCAACCGGGGGGGGGGGGCATTTGAGGGCAGGAGAGCCGGAAAGAATTGGTCGCCTAACAGAGTTTTCAAAAGTGAGCGGTTCAGTAGTCGGCGTGGCTGTGGGGGGCAGAGCTAGCTGTGCTGGTGTTGTCCAAGGGTCATGCTATTTATCCTCCTCCTCATTATCGCTTCCTCGGTGTATACGGCACTGACATAGAGTGAAAAGACAGGCCCCTGCCCCAAGAGGCTTACACTCTAGGTATTGACACAAGGGAGACGACAGGGAGGGAGGGAGGCAGGAGGCGATGGGACCCTTTCCGTTACAGGTGCTTCAGCTCAGCTACAGCAGGCAGTGGGGGGCCAAAGGGGGCGCCGTGGGGGAACAGGTGGCGACTTGGAGAAGGGCTGTGCAGGAAGCGTCCTGCGGGGAGCCTGTTCCAGGCGCAGGGGGCAGAGGCCGAGGTCGTGGAAGCGGGAGGCCGAGAGTGGAGGAGCTGGGAGAGTGAAGGGCACTGGCGGAGCGAAGCGGGGGAGGAGTGCTGAGGGGGCGGCGGCGGGGGGGGCCTTTGAGGAAAAGGGCCCGGAGCTTGTGCTGGATCCAGGAGCAGTCAGGAGGCCAGTGAAGAAGCCCAGCCTCTAAGGCTCCGGGGGCCTCGTGCTCAGGGGGCACAGGCAGCCGTTGGTTCCCCCCTTCAGACTCAGGCGAGCAAATGAATCTGCCTGGATTCCCGACAGGCAGCGCTGAGCAGGCTTGTGTTCCTGAGGCCTGGAGGGGACGAGGCCAGCCCTGTGGGGCGGCCCCTGCTTCTTTGTCTGTGCAGCCAGGGCTGGCCTGGGGCGACTCTCTCAGGCAGCGCCTGCCTCTGCCAACTGCCCCAGCGCCTGGCTGGCTGCCACCCTACTGCTGCAGCGGCGGCTCCTTCCGCCTCCTGTTCTGGCCCCCTGGTGGAAGGAAGGTGGGGGAGTGGGCGAGCGGTGGTCTTGCCCCGCCCTCTCAACATGAAGGAGCTGGGGGGAGCGGTGGCGGAAGGCAACGGCCCTGGCGGGGACGCCACTACTCCCAAGGGATGAGATCAGCGTGTGGGGCACTTTCCACACCATGTGGGGCAGAAGGCAGCTCATGGCCTGGCTGCCTCCGGTGCCAGAGAGGCACAACAGACTCAGTGGTCAGGTGCAGGAGGTCTCGGAAGGCCCTCTCCAGCTCCCCGCTGGTGGTGGATATCTGGGGCAGGGGAGGTCGCTGGTTAATGCGCCACCGGCCCCACTGCTCCCCGTACCTGAGCAGTCAAGGTAGGTCAGGTCACTGTCGGGGTGGTGGTGGCTCTGTTGCAGGTAAACCGGCACCGGGAGGGGGGAGATTGTGGGCGGGGACGGAACGGGATGCGTTGGGGAAGGAAGTGGGGAGGGGGAGGAGCGGGGTTGATCCGGTGGCAGCCGCGCATGCTGGATCTTATCCCCTCTTTCTAAACTCTCCCCGCCTGAGGCCTTACATGGAGGTCAGTAAAAATGTTTTCGACTTACCTCCCCTGTTTGCCATCCCCCAGTCAGTTTAGCACAGGCACAGATCCACATGAAGAAGCAGTCCCAGGGCCACAGGAGAGTGCTGGTTTCCCCCAGTAATTTTGCCATTATTGGGCCTGCCTGCTCTTCTTTCTCCTCCCCTCTCCTTCCAAGTTCTTAAAGGGACAGCTTTATTTATGGAGGCAGTGTCAGTTTTGGCATTGTCGTCATCGATTGGAAAAACAGGGAGAGGAACCCTCAGCGCTCCCTGCACCTGCCCTGAGACGAGGAGGAAGCAGCAGCAGAAGGACAACGACGAGGGAGGGAGCGCTGAGAGAGCAGCTTGCAAGCTTGCGCTCGTCAGGTGATGTGGTCCATTCTCCTTTAGATTCTCAGAAGGGTAGAAGATGAGAGGACTTATGGGAACAATGTTACATACAAACACACGTGGCACAGGCAAAGGCACACTGCAGATGCCACAGGCAGGTTTGCACCACAAGACACAAACACCTGCCACAACGTGTCGCGTGCAAACATGAGCCGCAGCACAGAAATGCATGCCACAACAGAGCACGTTCCACAGAACACATGCACAAGTGGACTCCACCGTCACAGGATCATAGAGTTGGAAGGGACCTGTCCACAGCTGTCCACTGCTACAGCATCCCCAATAGCCCGTGGCACGCCAGCCCCTGCTTCAAGACGTCCCAACGATGGAGAGGCCACTGCCTTTGGAGGCAGGCTGTTCCGTTGCTGACTAGCTCTGCGGGATACGAATGCAACATACCACATGACGCCGCAAACGAGTGAGCTCTGCAACATGCCAGTACACGGCCCAGCAAGCCACGGCTGCCACAGCACACAAGTTGGTGCCTGCCACCACACGCAAGCAGCCGCTGTAAAGCCACTGAGTGTGCTGCTACCTCATGTCGCAAAGAGGTGCTGCAGCATGCTGACTCGCAGTGCAGCACTCTACTGCCACATGAAAGCAGGGACCTGCATGTAGAATGCACACGTGGGTGCCTCCCTCCGCACAGCAATGCACGTTGCAACAAGGCACAACCCACTGCAGCTTGCCACGTGATACTGCACACTCACAGGTGCCACAGCATGTGGCACACATGCAGATGGGTGCTGAAACGCCAACTGCCAATGAGTGCTGGCTCTTTCGTAGAACCCTTCATGTTGCTTTCACAGTCCAGCTCTCTCTCTCTCTCTCTCTGGCATTCGCCTCAGCACGCTTCAGCAGACACAGGCAACCTTGATTGTCACTCAAGTGCTGCAGCTGCAGTTCCACTCCCCCACAGAGGCTCTGCAGCTTATCAGCTCGGCGTGCCAGCAGCTCTCCGACAGACTTCCGGCCGTCTTGAACTGCTGTCCTTCAGATCTTCAGGCATTTGTGAGACGATCACTCTACCAACTGAGCCAGACGCCCTGCCCATATATCACATGCATATCACATGCAAATGCATACACCGCATGCCCCTGCAGTCCTCAACAGGGAACGTGCCACAGCACCTCGCATGCAAACATGCTGCAGAATACCACACACAAGCACTATGTGCAGACAGGGAAGAAGGAGGCAAATGTGCAGGAACATGGCAGGTGCCCTATTGTGTACTGTACACAAGCACCACAAATATCCTCTTGACTCACTGATTTTTCCCATCTCCCATCCAGCAATGTCTCACAATTAAAATACTGCTCCCCTCCCCCCCCCCCGGTTCTTCATTCTGTGCACAGGGCTTTGTTTGTGCCATTGCACACAGTCCAACAAATGGCTGTTTTTCATCACCAGGGTGAAAAAGGCTAGTGAGTTTTCTCCCTTTCTAGAGCGGGAAACTTTGCTGCACAGAGTGAGCCCAGATTTTCATCCAGCAACACAGAGAAGTTCACAGCCCAACCCTAACCAACTTTCCAGCACCGTCGCAGCTGCCACACAGCCCAGTTCCAGCTCCTTACCTTGCGGAGTGACTGCCTCTGTGACTGCCTCTCCGTCACGGAATGCATCATATACCCCGTTGGCACAGCTGCATCGGGGCGAAAACATTGGCTAGGTTTGGGCTGTTGCACGATGTTATTGAGTGAGTCATTTTAAACATTTCTATCCTGCCTTATCCAAGTGGCACTCAAGGCAGCTAACAACATTATTAAAATATACCAAAGGACAAAATTAAATATATAAAATACACGTCCACAAAAAGCCTTGCAAGAGCAGCATAACCCAAACAATGCAAAAGTTTTAAACAATTTGACAACTTAAAAACAGTAGTAGCATAATGGTGTTAAAAACAAAACCAGTGATAAAACAGTAACTGAAAACAGCAGCAAAAGCAGGATTCCCAGATGCGCACTCGTCCACCTACCCGCCACCAACTAAAAAGCTATTATAAATAAAAAGGTCTTTAACCCCCACCAGAACAAGGCTAATGAGACAGCAGTTCTTAAATCATCGTGGCCACCATTGTGGTGCCACCACAGAGAAGGCCCTGTTTCTTGCTGCCACTCCCTTGACCTCCAACATGCAAGAGGGCACTCTCCGATGGTCTTAGGGGTGGGCTGGACTGTACGGACAGAGGTGGTCCCTTAGATACCCAACTTCAAGCTGTAAAGGGCTTTAAAGGTTAAAACCAGAACTTTGAATTGTGCCCTTGAGCCGGATCAGCAATCTGTGCAGCTCCCGGAGCTCCAGCCTGATAGATTTGAACTGCCAAGTCCCCGCCACCGCACAGGCCACTGCATTCTGCACTAACTGTGGCACACTACAAGCCCATGGCCAGAGTGCCGAACAGGCATCCCTCTGCACCACCTTCTGGGACCAAGAAGGAGAGGAATCACTGCAAGACAGTCCCTCCAAGACCCAACCCAGCCAACTGGCCCAGAAGGACACCATGGTTGGAGATGTCAAAAGCCACGGAGGGGCCCAGTCGGACCAATAGGAACGCATTCCCCCTGTGTGGTCCTCAGCACAGATCATCCACCAAGGCTGTCTCCATCCTGAAGCCAGGCCTGAAAATGGACTGAAAGGGATCCAGATAGTGGCTTCTCGAACTGTGGTTTGCGACCCACTTGGTGGGTTGCGGCACGATGCTAAAGTGGGTCGCGAGTTGGGCCTACCCGCCCGCCCGCCCTTGCCTTTGTTTGGCTCCAAATTGGAGCCAAACAGAAGCAACCGGGAGCCGTGACTCACCTTGTCCTGCCCCTCCAGCATTGCGCCAGGCCTGGGACGGCCTCCACAGGACTCAGAACTGGCCTCCAGAAGCAACTGGAAATGGACTTCCGGGTTACTTCCAGGTTCGCGGAAGTCACTTCTGGCTGCTTTCTGAGGCCAGCGGAGGCCCACACCGAGGGGATGAGGTGCATCGCGGGGCCCTCCACTGGGAAGCAGGTGGTCACGGCGAGGGGGGGGTGCGTTTAAGAACTGCTATGGGAAAGATTGCAGGCAAAAGGAGAAGGGGAAGGCAAAGGATGAGATGGTTAAGCAGCATCACCGATGCAACGAACATGAAAATGAGCGAACTCAGGAAGATAGTGGAGGACAGGAAGGCCTGGCGGGATGTGGTTCATGGGATCACGAAGGGTCGGACACGACTTAACGACTGAACAACAACAACAATCTAGATAATACATTTCATCCAGGACCCTCTGGAGCTATTTATCAGACGGAGCTGGGGGGGTTAGGTGGCTGGATAGACTGTTTTGATCAAGCTGGTGATCAAGCAGGTCAGTCTGGAGGTCAGACGCGGGTTTAAATCCTGCAGGTGACATTTTAGGCAAAACCAGCTGCGCCTAGTCAGGGTCAGCTCCACACCTGCGCGAGGCAGGACCCCTCTCAACCTCTGGAGTCTCTTCCAGAGAGGAGGACACCAACCAGTGACGCTCGAGTGGGCCTCATGAAAGGCTCCTGAGAAAACTCCACGGTCAGGGAATAAGAGGGCAGGTCCTCTTGTGGATTAGGAACTGGTTGAAGACCAGGAAACAGCGAGTGGGAGTCAATGGGCAATTTTCACCATGGCGAGAGGTGAAAAGCGGTGTGCCCCAAGGATCGGTCTTGGGACCGGTGCTTTTCAACTTATTCATAAATGACCTGGAGTCGGGGATAGGCAGTGAGGTGGCCAAGTTTGCAGATGACACTAAACTTTTCCGGGTGGTAAAGACCAGCAGGGATGGTGAAGAGCTCCAGAAGGATCTCTCCAAACTGGGAGAATGGGCAGCAAAATGGCAGATGCGCTTCAATGTAAGTAAGTGCAAAGTGATGCACATTGGGGCAAGAAACCAAAATTTCACATATACGCTAATGGGTTCTGAGTTGTCTGTGACGGATCAAGAGAGAGATCTTGGGGTCCTGGTGGACAGGTCGATGAAAGTGTCGACCCAGTGTGCGGCGGCTGTGAAGAAGGCCAATTCCATGCTCGGGATCATTAAAAAAGGGATTGAGAATAAAACGGCCAATATCATTATGCCTTTGTACAAATCGATGATAAGGCCACATCTGGAGTATTGCGTCCAGTTCTGGTCACCAGACCTCAAAAAGGATATAGTGGAACTGGAAAAGGTGCAGAAAAGAGCGACCAGAATGATTCGTGGGCTGGAGCACCTCCCTCATGAGGAAAGGCTACAGCGTCTGGGGCTTTTCAGCCTAGAAAAAAGGCACCTGAAGGGGGGACATGATTGAGACGTATAAAATTATGCATAGAATGGAGAGAGTGGATAGAGGGAAATTCTTCTCCCTCTCACACAACACCAGAACCCAGGGACACTAAAATTGAGTGGAGGGAGAGTTAGAACGGACAGAAGAAAATATTTCTTTACCCAGCGTGTAATTCATCTGTGGAACTCCTTGCCACAGGATGTGGTGATGACACCTGGCCTTGATGCCTTTAAAAGGGGGTTGGATATATTCATGGAGGAAAAAACCAACCCAGGTTACAAGCTATAAGCAACCTGCTGGCTTTAGAAGTAGGTTTTTTCTGTGCCAGGTGCAGGGGAGTGGCGGCAGGAAACAGGTTATCTTGTTGGCTGTGTGCTCCCTGAGGCATCTGGTGGGGCCACTGTGTGATACAGGAAGCTGGACTAGAGGGGCCTTTGGTCTGATCCAGCAGGGCTCTTCTTATGTTCTTATGTTCTTATGTAAGCTGTCCGTGACAGACAGGAGAGAGAACTTGGGGTGATGGTGGACAGGTCGATGAAAGTGTCGACCCAGTGTGCGGCGGCTGTGAAGAAGGCCAATTCCATGCTCAGGATCATTAAAAAAGGGATTGAGAATAAAACGGCCAATATCATTCTGCCTTTGTACAAATCGATGGTAAGGCCACATCTGGAGTATTGTGTCCAGTTCTGGTCACCACACCTCAAAAAGGATATAGTGGAACTGGAAAAGGTGCAGAAAAGAGCAACCAGAATGATTCGTGGGCTGGAGCACCTCCCTTATGAGGAAAGGCTACAGCGTCTGGGGCTTTTCAGTCTGGAAAAAAGGCGCCTGAGGGGGGTCATGATTGAGATGTATCAAATTATGCATGGGATGGAGAGAGTGGATAGAGGGAAGTTCTTCTCCCTCTCGCACAACACCAGAACCAGGGGACATGCACTAAAATTAAGTGGAGGGAGAGTTAGAACAGACAAAGAAAATATTTCTTTACCCAGCGTGTAATTCATCTGTGGAACTCCTTGCCATAGGATGTGGTGATGGCACCTGGCCTAGATGCCTTTAAAAGGGGTTTGGACAGATTCATGGAGGAAAAGTCCATCACAGGTTACAAGCCATAAGCAACCTCCTGGTTTTAGAAGTGGGTTTTCTCTGTGCCAGGTGCAAGGGAGTGACACAGGGAAACAGGTTATCTTGTTGGCTGTGTGCTCCCTGAGGCATCTGGTGGGGCCACTGTGTGACACAGGAAGCTGGACTAGATGGGCCTTTGGCCTGATCCAGCAGCTGGGCTCTTCTTATGTTCTTATGTTAGCAGCAGCATGCAAATGGCAAGTCCAGGCTCATGGACTGGATCTGGTCAGGCTGGGGAGGGTCTTTCCAGTCTCTCTTCCGGCACTGTAAAGTTCAGAGGGGATCCCGTGCAGAGGGAAACCCGAACCCCTCTAGAAACAGCCGCTCTTCTTCCTCTTAGAGCAGGAGGAGGACAGCACCACCACCACAGAGGTGCCACAAATCCCTTTGCGACAACCCTCCATTGGTGGAAACCAAGGATGCTAGTCGATGATGCTTGCTCCTCCTCCTCCAAAGAGTGGCATTCCTCCCTGCCCCTCTTTGGGTCAGCGCTCTCTCCTAACAGCTGCTGTTCTTCAGACCAAATTGGGGGGGGGGGGTCCTTGGCCAAACAGCATTTCCGAGCCAGGTCCTCGACTGGATGAGCTCCTGTCACTTTTCCCCTTCCAGCCTTGGCCTGGCGGAGTGAGGCTTGGGCACAAGGGGTGCCTTCCACACCAGCCCAGGTCATGGCACACGCTCAGCAGCAGCAATGGCGAGCAGCAGTGACTCCTCCTTGGAGCGTTGTCCTTTGGCTTTCTCCCCCCCCCCCCCACGCCCAAGAAAGACATGAGGCTTGTGCTTGGAGTGCAGGACTGCTGCAACTAGAAGGTTTTAACCATTCTTAGCTGTCCGCAGCCTTGAGCGCAGCCTGACTCAAGGCACACCCCCTCCGGCCCCCCTTCAGCACTGCAGGCGTGACCTTGGAGGAGGCAGTTGCCCCTAGCCCAGAGCAAGCGTTGCCCAGAGTCCCTCGCTTTATTTCAAAATCTTATCGCCTGCCTTTCGCCGCACAATGTGGGGGGCAGCTTACAATTCGAAAAAAAGAAAAGTCAGTGAAAAATAGCATAAAACACAAGATACAAAGAGATAAAAATACAAAAGTATTTTGTAGGAAAGAGCTTTAAAAAAGCCCCAGCATTTAAGGAGCAAGGGCCCGAGAAATGAAAAGGGCTTTGGGCCCAGCAGACGGCCGAGGGGGGGGGCAATGCTAGTGGAGGGAATTCCCTAGCTGTGGTGCTGCCACAGAAAAGCCCCCCCCTCTCTTTGCCGCCAACTGGGCTTTAGCCAATGGCAGCAATGGTAGGAGGGTAACCGGAGGAGGAGGTCCCTCGGCCACCCACAAGGGATTGTTTGAGGAGCCTCGCGGCCTCCCTGGAGTGCAGCAGGTGCTCACCAACCCAAAGCCACCCACTGCGCCTGCCAGCTGTGGCCAGTAATTATGCTCCTCCCACAAACTGGTCCAGCACTACAGAGTATGCAAAGCAGAAACCCAACCAATCGGGGGGCGGGACGACGTTTCGCCACAAGTCAATCAACTAGTAATGCTTGCATCCTGCCTACACAGGTGGTGAGCTCACCACCCAAACTGGCAATAACCTGCAGAGCACCGGCTCTGCCCCAACCAACTCCCTGTCCCACAAAGTCTCGTGCCTTCCTCCACCCAGGGGTGGGGCAAACCTGCTGCCCCACAGCGCGTGTGGAAGGAAGGGTGGCCTTCCTTCCTCCCAAGTCAGAGCCGACTTTAAGCCAATTGGGCCAGTTTCTGCCAAGTGAGTCCCTGGCCTGAGAGGCCCAGCACTCGGGTCATCTACTCTAGTCTGGTCAAGTACACAGGACAACACATGAACATAAGAACATCAGAAGAGCCCTGCTGCTGGATCAGGCCAAAAGCCCATCTAGTCCAGCTTCCTGTGTCACACAGTGGCCCCACCAGATGCCTCAGGGAGCACAAGACAACAAGATAACCTGTTTCCTGCTGCCACTCCCCTGCACCTGGCACAGAGAAAACCTACTTCTAAAAACCAGGAGGTTGCTTATGGCTTGTAACCTGTGATGGTCTTTTCCTCCATGAATCTGTCCAAACCCCTTTTAAAGGCATCTAGGCCAGATGCCATCACCACATCCTGTGGCAAGGAGTTCCACAGATGAATTACACGCTGGGTAAAGAAATATTTTCTTTTGTCTGTTCTAACTCTCCCTCCACTCAATTTTAGTACATGTCCCCTGGTTCTGGTGTTGTGCATGGCAATTGTATATTAAAATGTGCTTAGATCCCTTTGGAGTGCACATTTTGATTGCATTCCATAGAGATATAAAGCCTATAATAATACATTTCATTGACAGTATATCTCGTAAAAAGGTTCTGCAGACCTTGGTTGTGAATCTGAAGCCCTGCAAAAATGTTTCCAATTGGGCCCCGTAGCTCCTAAGGCCAGCTCTGGCTGCAGGACACAAGGAACACACTGCGCGCACACGCACACACACACGCACACACATGCACACTTTGCTTGCTTTCAGCTCCTGTTTGACTGGCTCTCCCCCTCGGCCCCCTCTTTCTCCGTCCTCCCTTTTCCTGCTGCCCCTCCCAGCCGCTCTGCTGCCAGCCCCTCCCTCCCTCCCTCCCCACTCTTATCTCTGTGCTGTCTGCTGTCTACCTTGTTAGGTCTTCTGTCTGCAGCAGCAGCCCCCCTTGTGGATGCAGGAGGACCGCACTTGCTCCTGCAGCCATTGCATTGGCTGTCTGGCATGCCATTTGCACTTCCTCAAGCCTGTCCCTGATGAAGATGCTTAGTGCAGTTTGTGAGGAGGAGGCATAGAATGCGCCTGGCACTTCATCAGCCCCCATTGGTTCCCGCTCACTCTCTCCTCTCCGCTTGCATGTTGCCGTGACGATCCAAGAAGACTGATGAGGTGCATCCTCCACTTGCTCAGGCCCCTTCGTGGTTCTCCAGCGTTGCCCTTCCTGCCCAGGGTTGTCCACTGCCTGCCAACTGAAGGCACTATCCATTTGCCTCCCACGTTGGGGGATTGGTGCAGTCTCCCCTGAGTGGGTCTTCTGCAACAGAAACCCTGAGCTACTCAGGCTGCAAACTGGAGCGAGCAAAGAGGCCTTTTGGTGCACTTGGTCTTTCTTTGGAGGCAGGGAGGCGATTCTCGACTGGCCTGGCTACTCCCCATTGAGCTTGGGGAGCTGCATCACACGGTGGCGTGACAAGCTCCCACGCCGCCCGGGGCACGGGAGCTTGCTGCGCCCCAGAAGTGACATCACATGATGTCACTTTCGGGGTCTGTGCAATCGACAGCCCTCGCGTGACGGCTGCCTGCCGCCCTGCTCTTCACAATCGTGAGAAGGCAGCAGGCAAATGGATGCCCTCGCGTTTGGCTCGGAGCGTTCCGAGCCGAACGAGAGGGCAGCCATTAGGTGGTGGGGCCTGAGGGTTGCGCCCCCCTGGCGTTGCACCTGTGGCAGCTGCCCTCAGGCCCCTCTCTTGTTACGCCCCTGCAGCAGCATTGATGGTACTTCCCCCGGTCGGCTGGCTGGCCGGCAGGCAGCCTCCCCTGCTGACAGGAGTGCTCTCAGCCGAGCCCGGCCACGCGAGCTGCAGCGAGCCCTGGGACGTCTTGCTCCCGCCGTGCACGGCTGGCTGCTGTCCGCTCCCCAAGGGCGCCTTGCTCTCCTGACCTGGCCCGTGCTGCAGGCCGTCTGCTTCCAGCAGCCGAGGAGTGGGAAGCGGTCGTCGTTTCCTGAAATAGCCCTGCTGGCTGCTCCTCGCCGGTGCCAGGGCTGGCGAGGGCAGCTGCGCAACACGCCTGGCAGGGAGCGTGCGTGGGATCAGTGACCACACTGGCGCCAGTGCTCCCGTCACTCCTGGGCCTGAGCCCGAGCCAGATGTGGAGCTGTGGCTTTGCACACATCTGGACTCTGGGGCCTCGCCGGGGCGGGTGGGCAGGCAGTGTGGGAAGCAGCAGTTGCAGGAAGGGCTTCGCTGTCTTCGCTGGTGTGTGAATCTGTGGGGAAAGGCCGGCCGGCTGGCTGGCTGGCTGGCTGGCCGGCCGCCAGCAGGCGTTGCGTCTGGGGAGCGGCAGCAGCAGAGTCCAGGGAGTCCTTGCTGTTGCGCCTCTGCTGCGCAGGACATCTGGGGAGCAGCAGGGACCCCGACAAGCCGGGAGGGTAGGCAGGGCAGAGCTGCTCCTTGGTCGCTTCCTGCCAGCTCCACCTAGGAAGTAGCCTCTGGGGTTGCAGCCAGCTGAGGAGACCTCAGAGTGATGCCCTCCTCAGCCCGGAGGCTCGCTACCCGGATCAACACACTCGCAGCCTCGCCTCCCTCGCAAGGTTGTTGGGAAGCCAAAGGTAACACCCCCCCCCAGCTCCATCTGATAAATAGGAAGGGGAGGGGAAAGAAGCCCCAAATATCTGGGCCCACGCTGAGGCCTTCCTAGGAGTGTCTGGGGGAAGGAGGTGGCAGTCTCTCCTCTCTGGGGGGGACAGCGGCAGTTACGGCCCCGAAGGGTCCTCGATGCCGCCCGTCGGCTGACTGGCCTCGGGAGGAGCTGCACTTTGTGGCGTCAGCACTTTGCCCTGAAACCTGAGAGCTGTTTGCGGATGGCTGGCTGGCTGGCTGGCTGCAGAGAGGCCCCTCCATTATGCATGAGCTCACCGTGAGAGAGAGGCAGTGCCGGGCGGGAACGGAAGGCCTCTTCTCCCCACCACCCCGCTGCGCCTGCGCCAGGTTGCCGCAGACACACCCGGAGGAGCCGCCTGCTCGGTCCCTCCTGCCGGACGGAAGGCCTCTCTCTTGCCCCGCATGCTTGCAGCATCAACCATTCCTGTTCCACCCCAAAGTGGGCCATTGCCAGGCCTACGTGTGCTGCAGGGTCTCCAGAAATAGGACAGCTGTCACTATACACAGCAAGGTTCTAGACCTCACCATTGAGAGGAAAACGGACTGTGTGTCTGTGGCCTCCGAGGGAGCTTCCGACAGACAGGAAATGCAGCTGCCAGCCCAGCCCAGCCCAGCCTTGCTCCTCGGCTGCCCTCTAGCCGTTTTGCAGTCTCGCAGCCTCAGCACAGGCATTTTATGCAGCTTGGCTTTTCAAATGACTCAGTACATGGGAAATCGCTGATTGGCTATCCCAGTGTTTTCTCCTTGACCTGAAAGCGGGGGGGGGGGGGAGCAGTACTGTTAGGGGAGGGATGTTTAGCCCTTCCTTCCTTCCTTCCTTCCTTCCTTCCTTCCTTCCTTCCTTCCCAGCTGCTATTGACAAAACCTCCGGGGCTGCTTGCCCTCGGCTTGCAGCTGCGTTTCATGGAGAAGAAGGACAGGGGGGCCCGGATCCCCAGGCAACGTCTCAGCTCGCACTGTCCAGACACAGGGATATCGGAGGGAGGGAGGCAGCCGGCATGGTGGTCTGTTCCAGGGTAGTGCTCCCCACTGAGGCAAGCAGGGACCCAAGGCAGAGGAGGTGGGTGGTCCCAAAGGACGCGCTCCAGGGAGGTGAGGCGGCGGCTGCTGCTGCTGCCCCCACCTTCTTCCCCAGGCCAGAAGTTCAGGCCGAGGAGCCAGGCCCAGGGCAGGACTTACACAGGGCCAGAGGGGACCCGGTTGGCCCCCCAAGTCACCTGATCCTTCTTCAGCAGGCTGGCATTTCCCTCCCTGCCACTGTCAGGGTGGGTGGGGGCATTGCTGGGCAGCAAGACTCAGTGCAGCTGCTCTGCTGCTGCGCCTTGCGAGTGCCTGGAGTGGGGCCAGGATCCTACCAGCTCTTTGGCGGCTCACAGGTCCCTGACTTTCTTTGGTGTTTAAAAAGCAAACTCCGGCCCTTACATCTGTGGCAGTGGAGTCACTAGGGGGGTGCGGACTACACCAGGTGACACCCTCGGGGGACACACACACACACACACACACACACACACCGCTAGTGGCCAATATTGAGAGAACCTTGAATTTATGAATAATACCATCATGTCATATGTCATTCGATGCGTAGTGTCATGCAGAATGCAATGAACTGTTCTGAATTATCAGTATTCTACCAAAGGTTATGGCCAAATAACTGGAAAAATAAAACATTTCCTTATGAGATTTCCTTAACTCAAAACAGACCAATGAGACTGATTGTTCTGAGAGCCGAGTTGGATACTGATTTGAGTTACTGGACCGGGTGACACCAGCACTAGTGACCCCACTGACCAGGAGTCATCTGTAGAAACCCCCCCCCCCCAGTCCTGCCTGACGGGCATCTTTTGCAGAACCCAGCTCAGCCCAGCCTTGTTCCTCCCAATTCATCTCTGGGGTCCAGCATGGGGGTGACGCGCTGAGCTCTCGTGCCGGGTGACGTGGACCCTCGTGACGCCTCTGACCTGTGGAGGTTGGCTCGAGAAGGGGTCCATCCTCAAGGGAGAGCCGAGTCTTGGAGCCAAGTTCTGAGGCTCTTGGCGCCCCTGTCCCCCCTGCCCCCCCAGCAGAAGCCAAAGGCAATTAACAGGCTGCTTCGTGCGCAGGATTCGACGACGGGTCACCCCCACTGCAGAGAGCTGGATCTCCCAGCAACCCCCAGTGCAGCACCCTCTTTCACCTCGGTGTGTCAGGCTCTGCTTGGAGCAGGCTGGCTCCACTCCCTGGCCATCCCAGGCTGCCTGCATGGCGCCAGCCATTCCGCTGCCCTTGGAGCGCTTGTCTGGGAGGGTTGCGCTGGGGCTGCAGCACTCGCTGCTCAGCTGCTGCGCTGGCTGGCTGGGTGCCTGCACGTAGCCTGGAGCCCTCCTGTGCGCTGTAGCCCCACATGGCTTGGAGGGCAGGGGGGGGAGCAGTGGGGCAGAGTGCTTTTGCAGCAGAACTTCAGGAATGCCAAGCTTGCTGGGCTGGAAGGGGTTCGACTCCAGCTCTAGCTCCACCCAGCCTCCTGCGTGTGAACTGCTGCACCTCCCACAACTGGAGCAGAGGAGCCTCTCCTCTGGGGCCCTCTTGGCCACCCATGTGCTGTCGCCCTCGGGGCGCCCAGTGAGGCCATCGGTGGGGCAGTCACAGTGCTTGTGCCCCCTTGATTTCCAGCTGCCCTGAAATACTGGCCCTTCCCCTGGCCCCCTTCCCCAAGTCCCAGCAGCCAGCTACTCAGTGCACTGCTGATGTTTCTTGCCCAGAGGCATGTGTGGGGCTGGAGTGGGGGGTGGGGGTGGGTGGGTAGCTTGCTGAGGCAGCAGCTGCCCCTCCTGAAGGTGGGGGACACGTTTGTTGGGCTCGGTGGGCATACCTCCGGGGGGGGGAGAGTTGCAGATTGGCGGGGAGGTTTGGCCCCCTGCTACCTCCGAGTGTTGCGTTCTCCTCTCCCCGGCAGGTCCGGGCCACGGATGCCGACAGTGGCTCTTTTGGCTCCCTCTCCTACTCCCTGGGCACTGGCCTCAGCAGCTCGGCCCCTGCCGCCTTCAGCCTCGAGGAGGAGACCGGCCAGCTCTGCACCCGGCGGGACTTGGACCGCGACGAGGGCACGACCTCCTACGACTTCACCGTCACAGCCATTGATGGGGTGAGTGGGCGCAAGGCCAGCACCCCAGCTGACTAGGGGCTCTGCGACAAAGCCCTGCACAGGACCCTCCCCCCCCTCCCGGGGTGCCTCCACGTGCCCCTGACTGCGTGTTGGGCACCACCACTGCCGCCAGTGTGGGGGATTCAGGGGCCGGCCCCGCCAGGTGAAGGCTCCAGCGGCCACTGGCCGATCCCTGGCAGCAGGCTGGCTGGGCGGGCGCCCTTTGCCTAACCCCAGGAGCAGCTGGAGGCAAGCGGGAGAGCTGCAGGGGGGCGCTGCTACCTGAAACCCGCTGGGCTTTGCCGGCAGCTGCTCTGGCCTGGTGTCAAGGCGGCTGCTTGCTGCCCCTGGGTCTGCCCTGCGAAGGAGGGGGGGCTGGCAGCCCTCGGAGGCCCCCTGCTGCCTTGGGGAGGAGACAGCAGTGCACCTGGTGCCGTGCTTGCTGGATTGGGGAGGGGGCTGGCGGGCCCAGGCCTTTTCAGGGGCGCAAGCCTGCCTCTCCTGCTCTCTCCCCCAGGGGGGGCTGAGCTCCATGGCCTACGTCAAGGTTTTCCTGGAGGACGTCAATGACAACGCCCCCACCTTCTACCCTCTGGAGTACGCCACCAGCATCAGCAGCCAGAGTCAGCCAGGCTCCGCCGTGCTGCGCGTCACGGCCTACGACAAGGACAGCGGGGCCAACGGGCAAGTGGCCTACCGCATTACTGCCGGCAACGCGCTGGCTCTCTTTGCAATCCACCCAGACACTGGTAAGGCAGAGCCGCCGCTTCCGGCTGCGTTCCCGCATGAGCGGCGATGTCTGGGGGGTGGGGGCTGCCCGTCCCTCACCTCCCGTTGGTTGGGTACTTGGGGTGGAGGGGCTGGTCCCTGCCCTGGGCTCCTGCATCCCCACCTGCTGCTGCTGCTGCTGCCCTTTCTCTCCCTCTCCCTCTCCATAGGTACCGTGTCGTTGCAACAGACGCTGGCGGGCAAAGCCAACAGGCTGGTGCAGCTGGAGGTTGCAGCCCGGGACGGAGGGGGGTTGGCAGCCCAGCCCAGTGCTCAGATCAACATCAGCATTGTGGCGGGCACCGTCTCCCCTCCCAGCTTTGAGCGAGCCCAGTACTCCTTCACAGTCCCCGAAGACACTCGTCCTGGCAGCAGTGTGGGTGCGGTCTCTGCCCACAATCCCCCAGGTATGGCTGGCAGCCAGCCAGGGCAGTCCCTGGGCCACCGGCCGGTACCTCTTTCTGCTCCAGTCCAGAGCCACAGTGCAGCAGGGGGCAGGTGCTGCTGCTGCCACAGGGAGAGGAGGGTTCATGCCCATGTTGGGGCAGGAGGAGGAGACCATTTCTATCCCGCCTTTCTACCTTCAGGGACTCCGACATCATACAAACACACCCAGACAAAAACATAGGGAAAGACAGCAGCAGTTCAGCCAACAAAAGAGAGCCGAAGCAGATCCTAGAAAAGGAGGCAACACTGGTGACTAGACCAGCCTCTGATGGGAGGGAGGCAGATGCTGCTGCTGCTGCTGCACACCAGAAGGCTGGGAACGCCACACCCTCCCTGGGGCCGCTACCGAGAAGGCCCTTTTGCATGTCTGTCACCGCCAGCCCAGCTTCGGAAGGCAGTGGGACCTGACTCGGGAGAGCCTCCCTCCCAGATCTTGATGGGCAGGGAGATGCCTATGGAGGAGGAAGGTGGCAGGCCTTCAGGAATGACGGCCCCAAGCCATGCAGGGCTAGTCAGGAACTCATCAGTATCGATTGAATCCCAGCCCAAAACACACCGGCGGTAGCCCACATGGGAAAGTCCGTCACAGGTTGGTCACGCTGACTGAATGCAACCTCTGGGTTTTAGTGGTCGCCTGTCTCACTCTGAGTGTCAGACGCAAGGGAGCTGTCCGGTGTGCTCCCAGGGGGCCTCTGGTGGGGCTCCTGTGAGATGCAGGAAGCTGGACTAGGAGGGCCCTGGGCCTGATCCAGCAGCCGGGCTCTTCTGACGCTCTTAGGTGCTGTGGCTACAAGAGCAAAGGCACCCTGTGCTCCTCTGGCCACCCTGCGAGCAGCTCAGCCCCAGTCGGGGGAGGGGGGAGGAGGTCAGACAGGGCCCTGCTCGGATTTGGAGCATTGTGGTGGATTCATGATTTGGTAACCTGTCTGTCAGACTCAGAGCCCCTGGGGCAGTTCAAAAACCTTTGTAAACTAGAACAGACAGCAGCGGAAAGGAGGGCTGGCTTGCCTGTGCTCCGCAGAGGTTGCGGATGAAGGGGTCCAGTCTCAGAGCGGGGGGGGGGACTGGGCCCGATGACGAGGGGAGGAGGCGCTCCCCCCCCCCCGCTCAGGAGGCCTCCAACCCTGGCCCTGTTCTCGTCTCCAGGCCACTCGGACAGTGTGCTCTACTCCATCTCTTCGGGAGACCCGCAGGGATACCTCTCCATTGACCCCAGCACAGGGACGCTGCACACCAACCTGCCGCTGGACCATGAGGCCCAGGCCCTGCTGAGCCTGGAGGTGCAGGCCCGGAGTGGCTGGCCCCCCGCCTACAGCAGCGCCCAGGTGCAGCTCAGCGTGGCCGATGTGAACGACAACGCGCCCACCTTCTTGCTGCCCTCCGACTCGGTGCTACTGCCCGAGGCGACTGCCCTGGGCACGGTGGTGTATACGGTGCAGGCCGAGGACCGGGACAGTGGCGCCAATGGGCAGGTGCACTTTGAACTGGCAGCGGGGGGCACCGGTCCCTTCACCGTGGAGCGTTTCTCGGGGAAGGTGCGGCTCATGGGGGCCTTGCAGCGAGAGGCCAGTGCCCCCTTCCAGCTGCTCGTCTTGGCCCAGGACAGCGGGGCTCCCAGGCTCAGTGCCACCTTCACCCTCCTGGTACACGTGCAAGCTGAGGACGAGCACGGCCCCATCTTTGACACACTCACCTACCGCGTGGAGGTGCGTGAGGGGGTGCCAGTTGGCACGCATTTCCTGCAAGTGCGTGCGCTGGCCCGGGAGGCCCGCACCCGGCTCACCTACCACTTGCGTGCCGACGGGGATGCTGCCAGCTTTGGCATTGTGCCTGACACGGGGTGGCTGCACGTGCGTAGCACCCTTGACCGGGAGGTGCAGGAGCTGTATTTGCTGACCGTCCTGGCTGTGGCCGGGGAGGGCGAGGGGCGCCAGACAGGCACCGGCACCGTGCGCGTCACCGTCACGGATGAGAACGACAACAGCCCCCGGCTGAGCGAGGAGCGCTACTTCTTTGCTGTGGCAGAGAACCGGCCGGCTGGCAGCAGCGTTGGCCGCGTGACAGCCAGCGACCGGGACGCTGGGCAGAACAGCCGCCTCTCATACCGCCTGGTACCACACGAGGGCAACTTCCTGATCCACACGCAGACAGGTGAGAGAGCTGGACCTGGAGACCTTTGCTGGGAGGGAGGGACCTTCTGGGGGGGGGGAGGCTGGGGCTGTAGTCCCAGTCCCTGGTAGGTAGCCGCTGGGATTGGGAAAGAACCGCCCCTCTGAGGCCGCAAGCCTAGAGAGCTGTTGCCCATCAGTGTGGTCAACGTGCCAGCCGCACTCGAAGGGGCCCCTGGTGTGTGTGTGTGTGGTGAGGGAGGAGGGGGCTTCCTTCCTGGCTGGCGCTTTGATGGGCGCGATTCCCTGCATGGTTTTGGGTGCTTGTTCTCCAGGAGAGCTGACTGTACGGAAGAGCCTGGACAGGGAGCAGCAAGCCAGCTATCAGCTGCAAGTCTTGGTCCAGGATGGGGGGACACCACCCCGCAGTGCCACGGGCACCGCCTACGTCACCGTGCTGGACGAAAACGACAATGCTCCTTCCTTCCTGCATGTGGCGGAGGGGCGGGAGCTTCTGCTGCAGGTAGGGAGGCTGAGGGCCACGGGGAAGGGAGGCCCCTCCCAGCCAGGCAGAGATGAAGCCAGGCGCAGGTCAGGGGCCTGCAAAGGAAGGGCCTCTCGGAGGCGGCAGGCAGGCAGGCAGGCAGGCAGGCGGAGAGACGGGTGGGGGGTGTCCAGGCCGGACGGAGGGGCCAACTGGCCATGCCTTGTGCTCACCCCACTGGGCAGCAGTGGGGGCCATGGAGCAGCTCTCCGGAGGTCCCCCAGAGTGGGCCGTGGGGTCTGGGTGCTGTGTGTAGGGCAAGCTGCTGCTGCTTGGCTGAGGGGAGGAGAGCCGTGGGGGGCCACGCCCAGCTCACTGCTGCTGCTGCTGCTGCTGCCTCTGTGACAGGTTCCCGAAGACAAGCCGGCGGGGCTTTTTGTGGCTTCGCTGCAGGCCAGGGACCCTGATGAGGGCGAAAATGGGACCGTCTCCTACTCACTGTCAGGTAATGGCTGCATCCTGCACGGCCTCTGCCAGGGCTGCTGGTGTGAGGAGGCCTCCCTCCCCCTCCCCCCACCCGGCTTGGTGGGCTAGTTCAAGAGGACAAAGTGGTCAGGGGACGGCGCCCCTTGGGAAGGCGGGTGTTCTCCAGGGCAGGATGACGTCAGGAGCCTCCGGGAGGGAGGGAGTTCCCACCCTGGACTGCATTTCCCAGATCAGGCCAGCACAGCACTGGTTTTCTGCCTGTCCACAAATCAGCCCTTCCGGGCGTTTCCGGCACCAGGCCCGCCTGAGGCCTTTGAAGGCTTCACAGTACGGCCCGTGTGGTCAAGAACCATCCAGGGAAAAGAACAGAAGTCCTGCAGCAATGTTTTCATGCAGAAAGCAGAAAGCACAGACCAGCACAGTCGCTAGCGAAAGGACCAGGGGTCCTGGACTGCCCCCCCTTTCCGTGTTGGCTGGCTGGCTGGCTGGCTGGCTGGCGGGGTCGGGTCTCGCCAGGGCTCACCAAGCTCAGGTTCCCTTTGTGCCAGGTTCCCAGGGCGCCAGAGAGCCCCAGGGGGCAGCCTGGAGGCAGAGGGCCTGCTATCCTGCACAGGGAACAGGCGCAAGGCTGAGGCTGGGCGGGGGGCAGCATTCCCAGCCAGTCCCCCGAGATCCTGGCTCAGGGCAGGAGGTGCCCAGAGCGAATGGTGCCTCTCCCTTGCACAGACACCATGTCCGTCAGCAAAGCAAGGGCAGCACGCTGGGCTCCTTGGCTCTCCCGCAGCCTCCTCCTGGTGGGTCTGAAGGTGAGGCTGGGCCCAGTCTGTCTGCTCAGCAGCCCCTGCAGGTGCCTCCCTCCCGCAGGTGCCACACGCTTGCCTTCCCTCCCTCCTTCTCCTGGCAGGTACCTGGGCAGAGCACTTCTCCCTCCACCTAGCGACAGGAGAGCTACGCACGGCCACCAGATTGCAGCAAGCAGACCGTGGGGAATATGTGTTCACTGTGACGGCAAGTGACCGAGGCCTCCGCCCCCGGAGCACTCTAGCAGCTGTGCGCATCCAGGTACGAAGTGACCCCCAGCAATGAATGGCGCAGGTGTTGACGGGGGGGGGGGTCAGGGGACTCAGTCCCCAGCCCTGCTTGCATTCCCCTCTCTGGAGTGCTGCCTCCTGAGCCCCCCCCTCTCTCTGCAGGTGGTGCCTGCCACTCGCCTGCTCCCCCAGCCCGACACCACAGTGCTGACTCTCTACCCCGTGGAGGGGCTGCAGCCCGGCTCCGTCATTGGCTCAGTGGCTGCACCAGAACCGCTCCCCCGTGGGCAGGCGACCTACCTGCTGGTGGGGGGCGGCAGTGGAAACAGCGGCGGTCTCTTCATGGTGGATGCAGGCACGGGAGAAATCTATCTGACCCAGGAACTGGACTACGAGGCTGGGACGCGACACGCCCTGCGAGTGAGCGTGGAAGACACCTTGCGTGGCTACCCCAGTCAGCACCTCGTGGTGGTGGAGATTCACGTCCAGGATAGCAACGACCACGGGCCCACCTGGCCCCAGGACCCAGTCACTGTGGTGGTGTCAGAGAGTGCCACCCCCGGCATATCCCTCTTCACCTTCCAGGCGCTGGACGGAGACGGCGCTGGCCCCAACAGCCAACTGCACTACAGCCTCCTGCACCAGGAGACTGAGCAGCCTCCCTTCCAGCTGGACGCGCACAGTGGGGAGCTGAGCCTGCAGGGGGCGCTAGACCGCGAGACTCAGTCCGCCTACCTGCTGGTGGTCCAGGCCACGGACCAGGCGCTCAACGTGAGCCAGCGCCGCTCGGCTGCCGTCACCGCCCACGTCTTTGTCATGGATGAAAACGACAACCTGCCCGAGTTCCTCTCTCCGTCGCGAGTCGATGTCCCTGAGGACCAGCCCACGGGCTTTCTGGTGCTGCAAGTGGTGGCAAGGGACCGGGACCTGGGTGAGAACGGCCGTGTCACCTACACGCTGAGAGCAGGGAACAGCGATGGGAGATTCCACCTCAGCCCCAGCACAGGTAAGCAGAGGCAGAGGGAAGAAGGTGGCAGGCCGGCATCGGACCCTGCTGCAAGGGTAGGAGCTGAGCCTCCTGGAGCTGCAGACTGAGAGACAGCTCTGTTAGCAGGAGCTGCTGCCCTCTTGCCCACGGGGGGGGGGGGAGCTGGCCCCATGGCCTCCCGCCACCTCGTGACCAGCCCTGCCCCTCGGCATGCACGGTGCTCTTTGGCTGACAGTGCTCCTCCTTGCTCCTCCTCCTTGCCCTCTGGAGTCACTTCACAAGGCTTCCCCACCAGAGCGTGCTCCCCTCAGGTGCAGCCTGAATGGATGCCCCGCTTCATCTGGCATCTATGGTTCAAGGACAGTCCACTGCTCAAGAGGGGCCATAGCTGCCGGCCAGCTCTGCTCTCATAACCTCTGCACAGCTCCTGGCAGGGCACTCTGGAGCTGCCCCCAGGCTGTCCCTGTCACTTTTACGGGAGACAGTGGTCAAGAGCCCTTTTCTCGGTGCTCAGTGCAGAGAGCTCCAGGCTCTCAGGGAACGGGTTCGCTCCCTTGAAGCCACGGTTGCTGACCTGGAGAAGCAGAGACAGGTAGAGAGGAACTAGGGTGAGACTTCTAGGGACATGGAGGCGGCGTCCCACCCTCAGTTGGGCAGCTCCTCTCAGCTGCCAGGGAAGGGAGTCTCAGGGCTGGAGGACGTCGCTCTGGAAAAGAGGGAAACAATCCCACAGTGGGGACCCCTTCTTCAGGTGATGGGCCTGTATCCAGTCGTACTATGGATACTCCTCTGGGGAGGGGGCGAAGGGGGCTTCTTGTCGTGGGTGACTCTATAGTCAGGAACATAGAGAGGGGGGTCTGTGACGGATGTGAGGACCGCACGGTGACTTGCCTACCTGGTGCGAAGGTTGCGGACATCACCTCTCGTCTAGATAGGCTGGTAGAGAGTGCTGGGGAGGAGGTAGCAGTTGTGGTGCATGTTGGCACCAACGACGTGGGGAAACGTAGCCGGGCGGTCCTGGAGGCCAAATTTAGGTTGCTAGGTAGGAAGCTCAAATCCAGGACCCCAAAGGTAGCGTTCTCAGAAGTGCTACCTGTTCCACGTGCAGGGCCAGCTAGGCAGGCGGAGCTCAGGGGTCTCAATGCGTGGATGAGACACTGGTGTCAGGAGGAGGGGTTTAGGTTTGTTAGGCACTGGGGAACTTTTGGGACAAGCCAGGCCTGTACAAGAGGGATGGGCTTCACTTGAACCAAAATGGAACCAGACTGCTGGCGTGTAACATTAAGAAGGTGGCAGAGCAGCTTTTAAACTGACCCCTGGGGGAAAGCCGACAGGAGCCGAGGGGCATCCGGTTCGGAACTCCTCATCCCTAGGGAATGGGGGTGCAGAGGATTGGGAACAGTCAAGTTATAACACAGTAAGAATTAGGAGTGAAAGCATGATGGGACATGACAGCCAGTCCAGCAGGACAGAAGGCTGCAGGGGTAATAGTGCAAACATGCGGCCCTCCTTGGGGGACCAGGTATATAAGTGCTTTTACGCAGATGCCCAAAGTCTCCGAGCAAAGATGGGAGAACTGGAATGTTTGGTGTCTAGGGAAAACATTGATATAGTAGGTATAACGGAAACCTGGTGGAATGCGGAGAACCAGTGGGATACTGCAATCCCAGGATATAAACTCTATAGGAGGGACAGAGAGGGGCGTGTTGGAGGTGGGGTGGCCATCTATGTCAAAGAGGGGGTAGAATCCACCAGAGTAGAGCTGGAGGGGGGCTCTGACTCCTCCGTAGAATCACTGTGGGTTAGATTACTAGGCTCAAAGAGTGATGTAATAGTAGAGGCATGCTACCGTCCTCCAGATCAAAAACCTGAAGGGGATCTTGAAATGAGGAAGCAAATCAGGGAGGTGTCAACGAGAGACAGGGTTGTAGTCATGGGGGACTTCAATTATCCTCACATTGACTGGGTCAACTCATGCTCTGGTCATGAACGAGAGACTGGATTTCTGGATTTGTTAAATGACTGTGCCTTAGAGCAGCTAGTCACGGAGCCAACCAGAGGACAGGTGACTCTGGATTTGATATTGCGTGGCACTCAGGATCTGGTCAGGGAGGTAAATGTTACCGAACCGTTGAGGAACATTGACCATGCTGTGATCGCCATGCATGTCGGGGGGAGAGTGCCAAGCAAATCTGACGCAAAAAAGAGCATCTTTCCAGGTCTTGACATGGTGCAGGCTGGCCAGTCTGTCAGATGAAGCCAGAACGGTCTGACTCAATCAAGGACGCCACGTCCTGCGCTGCCACCTTTTTCAGTCGTGAGGCTTGACAGTCCTGGCGCTGCGTGGGAGGTCCTGCCTCTTCCACGTGTCTGACGCAGAATCTTGGCCTCAGCCCCTCCCTCCTGCAGGTCTTGCTGGGACCGGGGCAGAGGCCTGAGGCCCTGTCTGATGGCAGGTGATGCATACATACCCGCTACCCAAACGTCCGCCCCCTCTTCTCTTCGTAGGGGCGCTGTCCACTGTGCGAGCTTTGGACCGGGAGGAAGTGTCCCAGCATAATTTGACAGTGGTCGCCACAGACCATGGCTCGCCCCGGCGCTCTGCCACGCAGCTGCTCTTGGTGCATGTGCTTGACGTGAACGACGAGGCTCCGGCCTTTGCAAGAAGCCATTACGAGGTCAGCCTGGCTGAGAACCTGCCCCCTGGTGTTCCCGTCTTGCAGCTGCAGGCCACTGACCGTGACTTGGGTAAGACGAGCCTGAGTTGAGGAGCTGCTGTGCCCAGTATTGCCCCCGCCCCATGCAGAGGTGGATGGCCACACAGTGAGCAAGCGTGGCATCCCTGGAAGAAAGCGGGGTCTCAGAAGGGGCAAAGTGTGTGTGCGGGGGGGGGGGCAGCTTTGTCCCGAAGGTGAGAGTTTGGAAGGAGAAAGAGTGTAGCTCCCTCCACCTCCCTTCACAGCCTTCCTTTCGTTTCTCGTTCCTGAGCTCGCACTGGGTCCCACAATGGCGGGCTGGGGGTCCAGCCAGCCACTTCTCTGGCGGTGCACTTGCTCCCTCCCCTCTCTGACAAGGAGGCTGCCCTAACACTCGAGGGTCAAGCCCTCACTCCTTGGGTCAGGGCAGGCCCGAGCGATTGTGCCCGGCGTTCCCGGACACTGGTGGAGAGCTTCCGCTGACAAGCCCGGCCCAGACTGACCTGGCTGCAGGGAGCGTTTCTAGCTGGGCTGCAGCCTGCCAGGGAGTGAGCTAGTGGGGATGTGTAGCGGGCGAGGTGGGACCAGGGAGGTCTTGTCAGCATCTCTCTGCCTAATCTGCCTGGCAAGGATGACGTCCGGGTCACGCAGGGGAGAAGTAGCCCCCCCCCCCCCCGAGCCACTTGGCAGATCAGCCGGCTACCAATGTGAGCTCGACGGGCAGATGGTCTCCAGGCGTGCAAAAGCCGACGGCCCCTTTCACCCCAGTGATGACTCCAATCCAGTGGGTGCCGCCTCTTCTTCCCCACTGTAAGTCCAAGGACCTGCCCGCCTCCTCGGGATGCTGCTCCTCCTCAGACACAGGATGTCCTCTTGTCCCCAGGCGGAGGCTCTTCTTCCTCTCGTCCTTGCCTGGCGTGTGACCTCCTGCCAGGGTCCAGCCTGTTCCCTGCCTCCCCACCCCGAGGGGGGGAGGCCTTCCTGGGTCTTGCTGCACCCTGCGCGTAGTAGGGTCCCAGGGCCAGGGTTGTGTGAGGTGCAGGGGGAGGGAGCGGGCAGTGGCCTCTGGGTGTCAGGCCGCCTGCTTCCGCTGTGGGGCCAGGCGTGCCCAGTCCCAGCACCTCGCCCGTCAGCTGCGGCTCCTGTGGCTGCCTGCCGGGCCCTCCAGCGCGAACCCTAACCCTCAGACAGGCAGGATGGCCCAGTGCGACCAAGGGGTGGGCCCTGTGTGTGCAGTGCACCTGCGCAGGCAGCTGTAGCTCTTCCAAGTCGACGTCCTGGGTGGGGAGGAGCGAGGGAGGGGGGAGGGGGGCATCCCTCCCATGGCCAGCCGTGCTGGAAGCTCTCCTAAGTGCGGGGCCTTGGCGGGTGTCCCACCCATCCCTTTTCAGGAGCCAATGGGCAGCTGTCCTATGGCGGCGTTTCCGGGGAGGACTTCTCTATTGACCCCCACACGGGCATGATCAGCACCCGGCGCTCGCTGGACCGTGAGGAGCGAGCAGAGCACCTACTGACAGGTAATCCTGGGTGAAGCAGCAGCAGAGCGGTCCTGGCCTCTCTCCCCCCGGGCAGAGGACGGAGCCCTGGGGGCTCCTGAGGACCTCAGCTGTCATTCTGGCAACTCTCTAAGATGGGGGCTACAGAGGAAGAGCGGCTGGGCAAAAGAAGGCGCCCCCCCCCCCCGCCGCCGCTGTGTTCGCAGGCGGCAGAGAGGAGCTGTTGGCCCTGCTGGACCCTCCTGACGGCCGGCCGGCCGGCCTCCCTCCCCCTTGCAGTGTATGCCCGGGACAGGGGCCTGCCCCCCCACCAGGCCAAGGCCACCGTGCGTGTCCTGGTGACGGACGACAACGACCACGGCCCCACCTTCCCAAGTGCCCAGTGCTCCTTAGAGGTGCCTGAGAACCAGAGGGACGTGGAGCTGATCACGCTGCGTGCCACCGACCACGATGCAGGCGAGAACGGCCGCCTCTCCTACCAGCTGACAGGTGACTCTTTCCCAGAGGGACAAAGGTGACACAAGGTCAGGCGGGGGGGGGCAGAACGGGGCAGGGTGGATGGAAGGTGGTCATGGAGCCGAGGACGGAGCGAGCTCAGGCGGAGCAGTCAAGGGGGAGGCGGCCAGTGGAGGCCCATGGCCAAAGGCGGCGGTGGCGGCGGCTGCCTGAGGGCCACCTGGGGTTGAGGTCCAGGGGCAGGGGGGTCCAAGTGCCAGTTCTGGCGACCTTTAGAGCCCTTCATGCTTCGAGCCCTGGACATCTGCCTCTCGATCACCCTGGAGAGCCCGCTGGCGGTGGCAGATGCCGTCTTCTCTGGGAACCCGCCACAGGGGGGCTGTGCTGGTTCAGCCCGCCCCGCCCCGCCCCGCCCAGGAGCGCCCTTCCCGCTGCAGCCAGGACCGCCTCCAGGTTGCTGGCATTCCGGCTGGAGTTGGACCACTTGGGTTTCAGCCTGGGGACTTGACTGCGTTGGCTCCTAGCTTGGCTGGTTTGGGGACAATGCTGCTGCTGATGTCTGCCTATGGGAAGGAATCCAGAATAAGGCTGCTCCTCTTATATTGCCCCTCTATCAAGCTGTGGGGCGGCCACATTTGGAATACTGCGTCCGGTTCTGGTCGCCACACCTGAAGGGGCAGAAGAGGGCAGCTGACATGACCCTCCGGTGCCCCTCCAGACATACCTCTGGTCAGGGAGCCCCTCCTTCCTTACCGGGAAAGGCCCACATCGTTTGGGGCTTTTTAGCGTGGAAAGTAGGTGATTACGGGGAAGACGGGAGTCAGTGAGACCACCTGTCACGTGTGGAAAGCGAGATGCTTTGCTTTTCTCACAGGCTGGCTCATCCAGTGAAACTGCTTGTTGGGAGAGTCACCATGAATGTCTGCTGAAATTCACTGACGTAGGGACACCCGCCAGCTTAGATGGTCTCCAAGGGGAGTGAAAACATTGGAAGGAGGATGGGTCTGTGGGTGACGAGCCGCCACCAGGGCCCAGATGCTGCTCCTGGCCGCTTCAGCAGCAGCTCACCTGCAAGGGGGCGGTGGAGGGGAAGCGGGATGCCTTGGTCTCCTGCTGGTGGGCCCCCAGAGACAGCTGGCGGGAAGCAGGGTGCAGGAGGCCCCCTTGGGCCCGCTCCAGCATGCACTTGTTAGAGACGCTTCGGCATAGCTTTCGACAACATGAGTTGTGACTAGTGCCCCATCGCCGCCTCCGGTCCAGGAGTGCCTCATGGTTCCCTCCTCCTTCTGCTTGCAGCCGGGGACGCCGAGGAAGACTTTGCCTTGAACCCGGCCTCCGGCCAGTTGTCCACTGCGAGAGGGCTGGACCGGGAGCATGTGGCGGACTACAGGTTGACGGTGGAGGCCTGCGACCATGGCGTGCCCCCTCGCTGCGCCAGCCTGCAGGTCCACGTGCAGGTGCTGGATCTGAACGACAATGCGCCCTCCTTTGCCCAGGAGGCCTACGCAGCAGAGGTGCCCGAGGACTTGCCCGTGGGCGCCCTGGTGTTGCAGCTCCAAGCCCTGGACCCGGATGAAGGCGCCAACGGCCACGTCTCCTACTTCCTGGCCAATGAGTCCCTGGGCACTTTCCACGTGGAGCCAGAGACAGGCCGCCTCACCAGCACCCAGCCCCTGGACAGGGAGCACCGGGCCGCCTTCAGCTTCCTGGCCTTAGCAGTGGATTCCTCCCCTCTGAGCCCCCAGAGTGCCTCGGTGCGGATCACGGTGACCGTGCAGGACGTCAACGACCACACGCCCACCTTCCTGCTCAGCCCACTGGCTGTCACGCTGCCCCGCAACACGCCGCCCAAGCGGGTGGTGGCCACGCTGCGTGCCGAAGACCAGGATGCTGGTGCCAATGCGTCCATCCTCTACCGCTTTGCCACGCCCAGACCAGCCTTTGCCATTAACACCTACACAGGCGCCATCCAGCTGCTGCAGCCCTTGGGGGCCCTCAGCCAGAGGCAGCGCACGCTCTTTGTGCTGGCCAGTGACCTGGGGCAGCCGCCACTCTCCTCCACAGGTGTGGTGGTGATTCACTTGCAGGAAGAGAGCTACCGGGGGGTGCGCTTTCCCCGCAGCACCAGCGATGTGGCCTTGCCTGAGAACGCCACAGCAGGTACTTGTCGTGCATTGGGGGTGGCTTCAGCCAGACACTGTGGGCCAGCACACCCGTCCTCCACCACTAAGGCCCCCACCACTTGTTTTGGGCGAGTGAACCCCCCCCCCCCAAAAAAAAAACTGTGTCGCATTCACCAGTGGGCATGTGAGGCTGCCTGTGGCCATTCCTGTCCTTCAGAGCCTTGGAGCAGAATGGGGGTCTCTCGCACAGTCCGTTGTTTTGCCAGGAGAACCCATGTCTCTGTGGCCATCTGCCAGCCCTACCAGCAGCCCCGTCTTTCTGGCCAGAAAGCCCTATGCCCACCTAGAATCTGTGGCTGCCCTGCCACATGCTGTGGGGTTGAGGGGGGAGTGGCAAGAGGAGGGGGTGCTGGGTGCGGCTGAGACCAGGACACCTGTGCAGGCGGAGGAGAGTTCCCAGGGCAGGAAGGAGTCTGAGCGTTCAATTGCTCTGAACCACCCTGAAGACAGGAAAAGCAGCTTATCAATGAGTCCCTTCAATCCTGACACGGGGCACGGGGGCCGTTGGTTCTCCAGTGGTAGACGTGCGCCAGGGCCAGTCGTGCCCCCGCGGGTCAGTCGCTCTCTGTCGAGCATACCTTCCTCCTGCCCCGCTGTGCCTGTGCATTGGGGTCAGTTCCCCACTTGGCTGACAGAGCTGCTCTCTCTCTCTCTCTCTCTCTCTCTCTCTCTCTCTCTCTCTCTCTCTCTCTCTCTCTCGCTCTCTCTCTCTCTCTCCAGGCACGACGGTGGTCAGCATCTCAGCCATGCACACGGCAGGCTCGTCGGGGCGGATTACCTACAGCATCGTCAGTGGTAACGAGAAGGGAGCCTTCCACATTCACCCCAGCTCAGGTATGGACCGAGGGCCCTGGGCAAGGCAGGCCATCACTGCAGGGGGCTGCTTGGATCAGGGAGGGAGGGAGGGAGGGAGTGTGTGTGTGTGTGTGTGTGTGTGTGTGCGTGTGCGTGTGTGTGCACGCACGCATGAGCCAAGGAAGCCCAGGACCAGGGGATGTGCTGACCATCCCCTCTCGTTGCGCCCCATCGCCTGGTCAATTCAGGGTTTATTTATTTATTTTTAAAAAATTATATCCCGCCTTTTCCTGTGTCAAAAGGCAAATGCCCAAGGTGGCTAACAACAGATTAAAATACATAATTTAAAATACATAAAATACATAACGATACTTAAACAATTTTAAAAAACAATGAAAACACTGGGGGGGGGGCAACAGTATGGAGCAGAGAAACAGCATGGCAGAGCATCTTGAGACACAGGAGGCAGACCACGACCCTCTGTTTCCTCTGATCATGGATGTCCATTGAGTGTTATGGATATAGCTGTTGATAGACTCATCTTCTGTACATTTGGCCTCCAGATTGCAGAAAATGAATCCGCCCCGCCCCAGCTCACTAATATGCAGTGAAACCTACTCCTATCCCCAAACCTTCACCCTTGTGCATTGTCTGGGCCCATATCACCGGCTGGTCACCCACTGGAGGGGACCTCAGGAAACAGGTCCGTTTCATGTCTCATGAGAGAGGTGGAAAGGGAGAGAAAGAAGGAGAACGGGGTGGGGTGGGGTGGGGTGCCTTTTCACCCACCAGAACATGACGTTCTGCCCAGACTCCGAAATCATTTTTACCAACCGAGCCCGTGGCCATCCACACGTGCCCTGTGGCCATTCGTTTCATGAGCGATGACCGGTGTGAACCAGGACCCTCCTCCTTTTGTGTTGCTACCTCATGGCTTTGGGTGCTCCAAGCCAGGGAGCAGGGAGGGCCCCCAAATTCAAATGCACTGTGCAAGCAAGGGGTGGCCACTGAAGGAGTGTTGCCAGAAGGGGGAGGACCAGTGGCCCCCCTGACAACGCAAAGAATGGCCTTCCTGGAGGCCTCTTGCCATCCGTCCAATGCCACAAGACAACTTTCTGGCCATTGTCTGGGGTGCCACCACCAAGAAGGCCCTATTTCTCACCACCACCACCCCACCTCCGTCAGTGGCAGCATGGTTAACAGCCCCCCTGATGACCTCAGAGTACAGGTCGGATTATAAGGAAGGAGGCAGTCCCTCAAGTATGCTGGTCCCGAGCCATAAAGGGCTTCAAAAGTCAAAACTAGCACTTTGAATTGTGCCTGGAAACGAACCGGCAGCCAGTGTAGCCGCCGAAGCAACGGTCCAACTGAGTCGAACCAACAAGCCCCGGCAACCACCCGGGCAGCCGCATTCTGCACTAGTTGCAGTTTCTGGACAGTCTTCAAATCCAGATGTCACTCGGCGGGCATGGGTCACTGTGGCCAGGTCTGAGCGACTCAGGTATGGTCGCAGCTGTCGAATCAGTCAAAGCTGCTGAGCAAAGGCTCCTCTGGCCACAGCCGCCACCTGGGAATCCAGGAGCAGCTGCGCATCCAGGAGAACCCCCAGGCTGTGGACCTGCTCCTGCAGAGGGAGTACAACCTCTTTCAGAGCAGGACGATAGTCCAATACCCGAGTTGTGGACTTCTGGACCAGGAGAACCTCTGTCTTATCAGGATTTAATTCCAGCTTGTTCACCCTCATCCAGCTCCCAACTGCCTCCAAACGTCAACCCAGGACCTCGACCGCCCCCTTAGAGTCGGGTGGAGAGGAGAGGAAGGGCTGGGTGTCATCAGAGTACTGATGGCCCCCCTACTCCAAATCTCCGGATGACGACCTCTCCCAGCGGCTTCATAGAGACGTTGGACAGCATGGGGGATAGGATGGAACCTTGCGGGACCTCACCCACCACACCTCAAAGGCCAGGGTGCTGAGAAGACCCCCCACACACAAAGAAAGGGTAGCAAACAAAAAAGAAAATCCTTCTTGCTATTGCTACTCTTCCCCTAGGAGTGCAAACTCAACAAAAGAACAAGGAACCTATCAGTAAAACAGCTGAGAGGAAACCATTTTCTCCCAGAGAAGTTAAATCTTTTTTTTTTTAAATCAGAAATAGGTCAATGGATACTAGAAAAGACGTTGGTGGAGACGGAGAAGAGACTTAGTGACAAATCAGGATATTTAGAAAGTAAATTTGCAGGAAAAGTGAACAGGACAGGAAGAGCTGAAACAGGAAGAGAGGACGGGACAGGAAGGCTGTGTTAAAGAACGTGGCAGGGAAACTGCAGACCTGACGAAAGACGAACGAGGAATCTTAAAGATGATAGTCTTAGAAAAGCTAATATTATTTGAAGGGGGATGATGGAGGAGATAACAGACAACATTACTACATTTGTGGAAGAACTATTTTAAGTAGGTTACAGCCCAATCCTACCACCCACCCACCCCGGCCGATGCAGCAACGCCAAAATGGCGACTGCTGCATCCTGGGGGGGGGGGGGACAGTTGCGCGCAGTGCTGGGGGGTCTGCTCTAGGAAGGGGGTTAGGATTTAGCAGCTGTTGCTGCCACCAAAACTGCCCCCTCCTGGACCCGATCCGCCCATCTCTTGCCCCACTTGCTGCCCTCCCCCCGCCCCATTCCACGTTAAGACTGTCAGCCTTTGGGTTTGCCGTTAAAATCCCCACTCCTTACAGAAGGCCGTTTTTCTCCTTGCCCTGCAAGCTGTGCCCGGTATCAAGCAGCCTCCTTTAGCCAGCACATGCCGACTCAAACACTAAGGGGGGGGGGGATCAGAGCAGCCCTATCCGAGCAGCCCCGGAGGGGGGAGGAGGCCTCCAAAGGAGGCCTCTAGCTGCCTAGGGAGGGTGAGAAGCAGAATGTAACTGTGGAGGAGGGGGGGGAGGCTCTGAGCTGCTCCCCCTCCCTCCACATGAGCTCCATTCCTGCCCCCACAAAATGAGAAGAGGGAAGAGACCACCTTGCTGCTGCTGCTGCTTCTGCAGGTGCGGTGTCCGTGCACAGCCCCGGGAGCCTGGACTTTGAGCAGAGCCCTCGTCTGCGGCTCGTGCTGCAGGCAGAGTCGGCCACCTCCTTCGGCTTCATGGCTCTCAACATCAACCTGCAGGACATCAACGACAACCACCCTCGCTTCCAGCTGCAGCACTACGTGGCCTTTGTGTGGGAGGCGCAGAGCCACGGCTCGCCTGTCATCCAGGTACCCCCAGGGGTGGGAAGCATGTCGGGAGAGGGGAGGAGGGCAGCCATCCTGCCCACGTGGTCCTTTGGGCCAAGCGAGGAGCTGGGGCTGGTCACCCGGCCTTCGAGCTGTTGGACCTGTGAGAAGGAATGGAGGGGGGGCCAAGCCGGGGAGGCTGCTGCCATTCAGGGCAGCTGGGGGTGGAGCCATTCCCTCTTCTCTCCGGGCAGGTTGTGGCTGATGACCTGGATCAGGGCCCCAATGGCCAGGTGACGTATATGATCAACCAGACGCTGCCCATGAATGGGCTGTACCACATCAACGCCCAGACGGGAACCATTATGACAGCAGCCATTCTGGACCGGGAGATCTGGGCCCAGACGCGGTGAGCACCCTCTCCTTCCTTCTCCCCACGCTTCCAAGAAACTCCCGCTGCTGCCGCTGCTGCCAGAATAGAGGGGTGGATTGGGCCAGGCCAGGACTCAGCCGCTCACGTGAGCTGCCAACGTGGAGGCCCCTACCAGGGCCCACCCAAGCGCCCCATCGTCGCTGAGTCTGGGGGAAACAGCCGGCCTTTCCTGGGCCCCCTCCAGTCCCCCCTTTGGGCTGTGGCACAGCAGCTGCGGCTGCCCTGAGAAGTTGGCGTTTCCCCACAAACAGGCTGGTGCTGACAGCGACAGACCGAGGGAGCCCTCCCCTCGTGGGCTCAGCCACGCTCACCGTGCTGGTGATGGATGTCAATGACAACAGCCCCACCATTCCTGCACCCTGGGAGGTGCGGGTGCCCGAGAGTGAGTAGTGAGAAGAAGTTGGGAAGGGAGCGGGGAGATGGGCTTGGGCCTCCGGGCAGCCTGCCTGCCTGCCTGCCCGCCCGCCAGATGGAGGCAGCGGCTCGCGCACAGAAGGGGGGTCCTTTCCCTGCTGTGGCATCGTAACCGGAGCACACCTCAGGCAGTCTTTGGAGAACAGACCAAGGGCCCCCCATCGAGAGGGGGGCGGCAGGACAGGAGTCCCTTTCCCTCCCCCGAGACGATCCCCAGGCACCGGGGGCAGACGCTCCTCTCCTCGCTTGTAGGTGGCCAGTGCAGGTGGGGGCCCCCCGTCGCAGGCCTGTAGCCTACCATCTCCTGAACCCAGGACAGTGCCGTGCATCCCTTCAGCAGCATTCATTCCCCAGTCCCTCACCTGTTCGCCATGGGGAGAAGCCTCAGACCACCTCCCTAGAGCGCCCCCCCCCCGTGGGCTCTGCTCTCCCTCCTGCTTCCAGGCTGGGGTGCAATAATCCCTCTTCCCGTGGCTTTCTGCAGACGCCCTCCTGGGCACCGAAATCACCATGGTGACCGGCAACGACGTGGACTGTGGCCCTCAGCTCTCGTACATGCTGGTGCTGGACAGCAGTGCCTCTGGGACCTTTGGCATCCTGCGCTATGGGGGCCGCATCCTGCTGAGCGGGCCACTGGACTACGAGCAGCGTAGCCACTATGCCCTGACCGTGCGGGCTTCTGACTCCCGACACGAGACAGAGGCCAACGTCACCGTGCTGGTGGAGGACGTGAACGACAACCCGCCGGTCTTTGCCCAAGCACTCTACCAGGTACTCAGGGCAGCAGCAGGCCCCGGCCCTTCCAGGGCAGCAGGGTGGGCCACGGGGCTGAGCCACAGCCGTCCCCGTGCTACTCTGCTTGATAGCCCCAGCGCTCGGCAGTGAGCCTTGCCAGGGCTGCCATGCTGTCCAGAGGACGCTCTGCCTGGCACCTGCTGCTTGCAAGTGGGTCGCCACTGCCGGGACACCTTGGCAGGCGAAGCAGTGATGGGCTGCCGCTTCCAGGGCTCGGGGGAAGGTGCTGCTGCAGAAAAGGGGCCAGCCTGGCTCAAGGCGCGATGATGCACAAGCTCCTGCTGCAGCCGACCAGAGAGGTTTCTTCCGTTTGGCTCAGCAGAAGGTTGGCACCCTCCCTGGGCCCCGCTGCCCTTCCTACCACCACCAGCAGGTCCAGCTTCCGAGAGCTGCTTGGCAGGCGTCGCTGCAGCAGGCCCCCCCCCCCACAGCCTGTCCGTGAGGCCCGCCTGAGGGTCAGACGAGCATCCCCAAAGCCCCCCCCCCTTGGTATCTTCCAGGTGCTGCTGCCAGAAGACACTCCAGCGGGCAGCCCGATCCTGACCCTCAGTGCCACAGACCTGGACTCTGGCCCCAATGGAGAAGTCCTCTATCAGCTGGCCGCGCCAAGCCATGCCGGCGTCACCATCCACCGCACCAATGGTACCGCCTGGGCTGGGGAGGGCAGAGAGGAGGAGCAGCAGAGTCCTGCTTGCCAGCCAGCACGGGGGGGGGGGGGGGGAAACGGGACGGGACCCTGCAGGCTGCTCTGCCTTGGCCAGGGGGTTGGGGAAGGGAGGCGGCGGCGGCGGCGGCTTCTGCAGGGGGCGAGCCTGCACAGGGGCTGGCTGTGGGCTGCAGGGCACCGCCGGGGCACCTTCCTTGCCTGCCTGCCAGCCAGCCAGCCAGCCAGGAGGCTCGCCTGGGCTGTCGGCCAAGAGGCTCCGGACTCGGCCCTCCCTCCCTCCCTTCGGCTTCCCTCCTCCCCAACACTTCTCCTCCTCTTGCTGCCTTCCTTCCAGGGACGCTGTTCTCCACGCAGCACCTGGTCCTGGAGCCAGGGCGTCCCACGCTGGACATCCTGGTGGAGGCGCACGACAGGGGCTCCCCAAGCCTCTCCGGCTGGACCACGGTGCAGATCCAGGTGCTGGACGTGAATGACCACGGGCCCCACTTCTTGAAGCCACACTACAACGCCTGCGTGTCGGAAGACCTGCGCCTCGGCACCACCTTGCTCACCCTACACGCCTCGGATGCGGATGTCACCCGGGAGAATGCGGCCCTCGACTACACCATTGTCAGCGGGAACAGAGGGCAGGCCTTCCAGCTGGAGGGCCGGGCTGCGGGGGGCAGCAGCGCCCTGGTGCTGGTCGAGCCGCTGGACTTTGAGGCAGTGGCAGTCTACAACTTGACGGTGGCGGCGTCTGACCGCGGCGTGCCACAGCGCAGTGCGCTGGTCCCGGTGGTGCTGACCGTGCTGGACGTCAACGACAACCCCCCCGTGTTTGGGCGCCCGGCCTACTCCCTGGCTGTGAGCGAGAGCGCAGTGCCTGGCACGGAGCTGCTGCGCGTGGCTGCCCACGACCCGGACTCCGGCCCTCGTGGCCACGTGCACTACAGCATCAGCTCGGGGGACCCTGCTGGGCTCTTCCAGCTGCACCCCTCCACGGGGGCTCTGCGCCTGGCCAGGGCCCTGGACTGCGAGGCGCAGGCCCAACACACACTGGTGGTCCGGGCCTCCGACGGGGCAGGAGGACACTTTGCCCTGGCAGCGGTCACTGTCGAGGTCAAGGATGTCAACGACAACCTCCCCTACTTCCCAGTCGAGCGGCTGAGCGCCAGCCTGAGGGAGAACCTGCCTCCTGGCAGCTGGGTCACCACCGTGCGGGCCGTGGACCCAGACGTGGGGGTCTTTGGGCAGCTGCGCTATGCCCTGCTGCAGACGGAGGGCTGGGAGTCCTTTGGCATCAACGGAAGCACCGGGGAGCTGCACGCTCGCCTGCCTTTGGACTACGAGCGCAGCAAGGACTTCCGCCTGCTGGTGCAGGCCACGGACGTCGGCAACGCCTCGGCCACAGCCACCGTCCGGGTCCTGGTGACGGGAGAAGACGAGTACGAGCCCGTGTTCCTCAGCCCAGCCTTCAGCTTCCAGGTGCCCGAGGGGGCACGGCGGGGGCAGAGCCTCGGAGCTGTGACGGCCACCGATGAGGACGAAGGCCCCGATGGCGTGGTGCTCTACACGCTGACCAAGCCGTCCCCGTTCTTCGGGATCAACCAGACCAGTGGCGCCCTCTACCTGCGTGTGGACAGCCAGGTGCCCGCCGCTGGGCCTCCCAAGCGAGAGCCCCGGGAGATGGTTCTGGAGGTGCAGGCCCACAGCCCTCTGCCTGCCTCGCGCTCCGCCTCCGCCCAGGTGACCATCGATGTCACGCACACAGCCTTTGGCCTGGTGCCTGACCTCAACCTCCTGCTGGTGGTCGCCGTGGCTGCCTCGCTGGGGGTGGTGGTGGTGCTGGCTGCTGTGGCCATTGTGCTGGCCCTGATCCGCTCGCGGCAAGGGCGAGGCCCCAAAGAGGTGGATTTGGCCCACGTGCAGAGTAGCTCATTGCAGAAACTGGGGCACACGGAGCCCAGCCTGCCTGGGGGTGACTGCCTGTATCATGAGGCACTGCCTGGCTACAGCACAGAACCAGCGGGCCCCTACACCAGGGGTGGGTCGCTGGACCCCTCGCACTCCAGTGGGCGCGGCTCAGCGGAGGCCGCGGAGGACGACGAGATCCGCATGATCAATGAATGCCCACACATGTCCAGCATCACCGCCTCTCTGCAGGACCACCTGGCCCCCCGGGGGCCGGACTCCGGCATCCAGACAGACGCTGACCGGCTCTCGGAGGTGTCCTGTGAGCCTGCCACCCTGGAGGCCACCCACTGGTTCAAGAACAGGAAGGGCTCGAGCCTGCTGCTTCCTGGGCAGCCCCCGCACCTCTACCGGGAAGATGGGGGCGGCAGTGGGGCCTACCTGGGTGCTGGCTGTGGCCTCAATGTGTCCTCCTCCTCCTCCAAAGACTATTCCTTTCCGGAGGACGGGAAGCCTTGTGTGGACGGCTCGCTTACCGCCATCGTGGCAAGCGACGAGGAGCTGCGTGGCAGTTACAACTGGGACTACCTCCTCAACTGGTGCCCCCAATTCCAGCCCCTGGCTAGCGTCTTCACAGAGATTGCCCGCCTCAAGGACGAGAGCTCCTTGCGCAAGCCTTTTCCGACCAAACCCAAGCCCCGCATTGACCCACCGCCCCTCATCACCTCTGTGGCACACCCTGGAGCCAAGTCTGTGCCCCCCAAGCCGGCCGTGGGCCGGGCCTTCCCACACCTGTCCTCCCTGCGACGCTCCCCCATCAGCCACGAAGGCTCGCTCTCCTCAGCTGCAATGTCTCCCAGCTTCTCGCCCTCCCTGTCGCCCCTGGCAGCCCGCTCCCCTGTAGTCTCCCCCTTTGGGGTCTCCCAGGGGCCTGCAGCATCCACCCTGAGCACCGAGCACTCACTGGAGCCCCCTGAGGAGGCTGAGCTCCGCATATAGGGTGGTCTCTACCGACTGAGCACAAGCCTGTCCTTCTGGAGCCTGGACCTTGGGCTGTGGGGCTCCTCCAGGTTGGCACCAGGCCCTGGGACTCTCCATGGTGGGTCACAGGCACCACTTCCAGCGCCCCCTCATTACTGAGGTGGGAGGAGGGAGGGGAGCTGGGAGGACGGGGCTGTCTGCTGAAAGGGGCTGCTGTAGTCCAGGGAGCCGTACGCGGAGACCGCGGCAAAGCCCCCCCCCCCGTGCAGGGGCCCTGGCTCTGCGGACACTGCTTGTCACATGCGCAGCCCTTCCCGCTGTTGCCTCCTCCCCACTTCACACCCACGGGTAGTGCCGCCCCTTCCTTGGCTGGCAAAGCAGAAGCCCCCCCCCCCCCGCTGGAGCTCCCTTGAAGGGCTCCTGCTGCCCCAATCCATTCCCAGGTAGTGAGCAGCCATGGCAGAACCAGGGGGGCTCTGCCCTGGGACAACCTCTCTGTGCCATCCCGGCCGGCAGGAGTCACTCAGCACAGGGTGCCAGGCCCAGGTAGGCAGCAGGCACAGCCACTGGGAAGGATGTGGCTCTGCTCCCTCCCTAGGCCGTGGCGGGGGGGGGGGGCGCTGGCATTCTCAGCCCCACTTTCCCCTTCCACTGCCTTGAGTTCCCCCATGGACTGCACAAGCATGCACACACACATTGCGGGGGCTGTGCCCCCCACAAACACCTAGACGGGCACCTTTCACTCATTTGGGTGTTCTGCATGCGCCCAGGCAATCTGGCAGTGGGTGCGGGCGCCCCCTGGGGGTTGGAGGCCTCACTTGGCAGAGTTGCGGGCTGGCTGTGTCTGAGAGCGGGTCTTTGCTCCCCCTAGCAGCTTGCAATCACCACCTCCGGCTGGCACTAGGAGCTCAACTCCCCTTGTCCCCTGGTGATGGGGTGGGACTAACGGCACTCGTTACAGCAATAATTTAGAAACTCCCCTCCTCTCTGCCCCCCCCCCCCCGCTCGTGAGCAGACAAAGAGCGTGTTTAGAGATGTGGCAGAGAGAGTGTACCTGCATTTATGGCTGAAAGCAGGAGAGGTCATGTCGGAAGGCTCCCTCACCATCACCCCCCCCCCTAACCCTGCACAATGAAAGCCAGCATGACCAGGGGGGCCTCTGTGTGCCACTGGAAGCGGAAACAAACGTTTGTGGACAGCGCGGGAGCCAGCCAATGGCCAAGCGTGGCAGAGTGGTGGTAGGAAGGAGGAGGGGTTCCTAGGGGGGTGGAGCGCTTCGACTCAGCCAGCAGCCCACCCACCCTCCATGCCCGTTCCCCAGCACTGATCACAAGGGAGGGAGGGAGGGGTCCCTGTGCTGCATGGGCAGCAATGCAATGAGAAGACCATCTACAGTCGCAGGCCAGGAACGCTCTGCTGGGGGATTTCTACCTGTCCTGGCAGCCATTCAAGGCAGAGCACTCTTGCCAGAAACAAGGACACCAGCCTGGTGGGAGGAGCGTTGCTTTGCCAGGCCTGCAGCGGCAGCAGACATTCGGCCTCTCCTTCAGTTTGGCCAGGGCTCAAGGCACAGCAAGCCTGTTCTGTGTGGCGGCCCTGAGGCTCCTGGGGGGGGGGGCAGGCAGGCAGGCAGGCAGGTGCGGGGACTGCATGTTGCAGCACAAGGCGAGTTTCCTGTCCTAGCTCTGGGGGGCAGGCATTTGTCTTGGGGTGGGGTCTGCTTGCCCTTGGGCCCACAAGGACCCTTCCGAGACCCAAAGCAGAAGACCCTACATGCACACACCAGCTGCTGCCCCAGCTCCAGGGCCTTGTTTATTTATTGTAGTCTTTTTTCCCATTTCAAACTTTTGTATCATTTTGTATCTCTGAGCTGCATGAGTCTTGGGTGCTGCCCACCCTGGCCCTCCTTGGGGGGGGGGGGAGGCCAGATCCCAAGTGCCAACTTTTTGAAGTAATGCCTTAATAAACCACACAACGTTTGTACAGATTCTGCCTGTTCCCTGTCATGATGGGGGGCACCCTGGAAGGCGTAGCCAGGCAGTTCCCCAGGGGGGTGATTCCAAGGGCTGGTGGGTGCCCCGCCAGCTATCAGTGATGCACCTAGCACCTAAAAACAGCATGGTTTAAATTTTAAGAAAACCTACAGGTGATGAGAGAGCCAACCCCCCCCCCCCCCCATGTGCTGGTGTGGGTGGGAGCAATACAGCGCAGTGATATTCTTTCAAGTGATCCCCCTGCAGGTTTGAGCTGGCAACTCCTCTGTCTCGTCTTGACTAGGTAGCGGCTCAGACTGGAAAGGTTAGTTGTGCAATCCAAGAGCAGAATGGGTTAAAAAAGCCACACCAACATCCCATTGGGAGCCTTCCAGTGGCAAGGGCGGGGGGGGGGGAGGGCGCATCTCCCCACCACCGTTGCAACTCCAAAAGCAGGAGATGCGGTTCTGTACCCCCCCGGCCCTGACAACTGGGGCTCTGTACCCCCCCCCCGGCCCAGCTATGCTACAGGGGATGCCTATTAGTGTTTTTAAATAAAGTAAAATCATTCCAGCATTCAGCAGCGCTGCCCTCCAATTCAGCAGGAACAACCAGGAACAGGGGGGGGGGGCCTTCTTCTAATATTTCCTCCAAACTAGGCAGTACCTTAGATCAGCGGTTCTCAAACTTACCTGAGCCACGACCCACCTTGTCCTCTGGTGGAAGCCGCTCCTCCATCGCGCTTAGCCCGGGATGGCCTCGACAGGAACCAGAAGAAGTTGTGCCCGTGAAACTAGAAATGACCTGGAAGGAAGACACTTCCAGAGCTGTTCTAAGAACATAAGAAGAGCCCTGCTGGATCAGGCCAAAAGCCCATCTAGTCCAGCTTCCTGTGTCACACAGTGGCCCCACCAGATGCCTCAGGGAGCACACAAGACAACAAGATACCTGTGTCCAGTCGCCACTCCCTTGCACCTGGCACAGAGAAAACCCACTTCTAAAACCAGGAGGTTGCTTATGGCTTGTAACCTGTGATGGTCTTTTCCTCCATGAATCTGTCCAAACCCCTTTTAAAGGCATCTAGGCAAGGTGCCATCACCACATCCTGTGGCAAGGAGTTCCACAGATGAATTACACGCTGGGTAAAGAAATATTTTCTTTTGTCTGTTCTAACTCTCCCTCCACTCAATTTTAGTGCATGTGCCCTGGTTCTGGTGTTGTGCGAGAGGGAGAAGAATTTCCCTCTATCCACTCTCTCCATCCCATGCATAATTTTATAAGTCTCAATCATGTCCCCCTCAGGCGCCTTTTTTCTAGGCTGAAAAGCCCCAGACGCTGTAGCCGTTCCTCATAAGGGAGGTGCTCCAGCCCACGAATCATTCTGGTCGCTCTTTTCTGCACCTTTTCCAATTCAACTATATCCTTTTTGAGGTGTGGTGACCAGAACTGGACACAATACTCCAGATGTGGCCTTACCATCGATTTGTACAAAGGCAGAATGATATTGGCCATTTTATTCTCAATCCCTTTTTGATCCAGAGCATGGAATTGGCCTTCTTCACAGCCACCGCACACTGGGTCGACATTTTCATCGACCTGTCCACCAGCACCCCAAGATCTCTCTCTTGATCCGTCACAGACAACTCAGAACCCATTAGCGTATATGTGAAATTTTGGTTTCTTGCCCCACTTTGCACTTACTTACATTGAAGCGCATCTGCCATTTTGCTGCCCATTCTCCCAGTTTGGAGAGGTCCTTCTGGAGCTCTTCACAATCCCTGTTGGTCTTCACCACCCGGAAAAGTTTAGTGTCATCTGCAAACTTGGCCACCTCACTGCCTATCCCCGACTCCAGGTCATTTATGAATAAGTTGAAAAGCACCGGTCCCAAGACCGATCCTTGGGGCACACCTCTTTTCACCTCTCGCCATGGTGAAAATTGACCATTGACTCCCACTCGCTGTTTCCTGGTCTTCAACCAGTTCCTAATCCACAAGAGGACCTGCCCTCTTATTCCCTGACTGTGGAGTTTTCTCAGGAGCCTTTCATGAGGGACCGTGTCAAACGCCTTCTGAAAATCCAGATATATAATATCCACGGGTTCGCTCGCATCCACATGGCTGTTGACCTTTTCAAAAAATTCTAACAGGTTTGTGAGGCAAGACTTCCCCTTGCAGAAGCCATGCTGACTCTCCCTCAGCAGAGCTTGTTCTTCTATGTATTTTAAGATTTTATCCTTAATGAGACTTTCCACCATCTTCCCTGGAACAGAGGTTAGGCTGACCGGCCTGTAGTTTCTCCTTCCTTTTTTAAAGATTGGCGTGACATTAGCTATCCTCCAATCCTCTGGCACAGTGGCCGTTTTAAGGGACAAGTTGCATATTTGGGTCAAGAGGTCAGCAACTTCATTCTTGAGTTCCTTCAGAACTCTTGGGTGGATGCCATCCGGGCCTGGTGATTTATTGATCTTTATTTTGTCAATTAAGTCTGAGACGTCTTCTCTTTTAACCTCTATTTGACTTAATTCTTTAGTCAGGGGAGACCGTTCCGGCAGCGGTATTTGCCCGAGGTCTTCTGCAGTGAAGACAGATGCAAAGAACTCCTTTAATTTCTCTGCAGTCTCCAAGTCCCCTTTTATCACCCCTTTCTCTCCCTCACCATCCAGCGGACCAACCGTTTCCCTGGCAGGTTTCTTGCTTCTAACATTTTTGAAGAAGCTTTTATTATTCCCTTTTATGTTGCCTGCCATACGTTCCTCAAAGTCTTGCTTGGCCTCCCGTATCATCTTTGATACGTTCTGAGGCCTGGTGCAGCCTCCAGAGGCCGTCCTGGGCCCAGTGCAACACAGGAGTGGCTTCCAGAGGTGAGTCGCGCCCCAGAAGTGGTTTCCAGTTGCTTCTGTTTGGCTCCAATTTGGAGCCAAAGAGAGTCAAGGATGGGTGGGCCCAGCTGGCGACCCACCTCAGCATCGGATCGCGACCCAGTTTGAGAAGCTCTCATTTAGAGAACAATGACGGTTACCCCGGTATATGCACTAGAACAGTGTTTCTCAACTTTTGATCCCCAACGTACCACTTCTCAGGGTTCAGCAGCCCTCCGAAGCACCACCAGAAGTAAATGGCAATGACGTCCTCACCAGTGACTTCCAGGTTGGGAGGCCAGACGCGACACTGCAAACACCGCTAAGAGGCTCAGGGCAGCCAAGAGGGCTTTTTCAAGCGTGCAAGAGCCGCACCCTGGAGCTCTGCCCACTAAGCCAAGCTTCCTAACGCTGTTTATCGCATTGCAGTCTCACTGCCAGGCGGCAGGTGTCCGCGGGTGCCACACGTACCACCGGACACGCACCTTGTGTGTCACCAGTTGAGAAAAGCTGCACTAGAGGGCAGCCGGTATTGGAGACAGAGTCTTCGTGAGAAAGCGCAGGGTGGTTTTTTCCTTCCCCTCACCCTTTATTAGTGGAGGGGAAATAAGGATAATCAACTACAATTGCAAAGAAAAGATAAGAAAATTGTAGCAATCTACTCACCACAGACCACAGATACATATACAGTTCGCCCTTGTTATCTGTGGGGATCTGTTCCAGGATCCCCCGCGGATGACGAGATCCACGGGTAATGAAATGGGGGGAGGCAATTCCAAAATAACGGAAGTGCCCTTCAGAAGCCCCCGGGGGCCTTCTGAGATGCAAGAAGGTCACACGCAGCCTCCACATGCCCCAAAAGGCCTCCCGCAGGCTTCTGAAGGCCACTTCCGGTTTCTCGGAAAACCCAGAAGTGCCTTTTTCCATGGGTCCAGAACCCGTGGTTAGTCAAATCCATGGGTTCTGAATCCGCAGAAAAAAAGGGGCCACTGTATGTCCAAAAATGGTTTCCAAATGACCACCAATATGTCCATTCATAGTTGTCGATAAGCCATTTGTTCAAGTGTTGATAACATTAAAAGATCCTCAAACCATTGGGTTATGACAGTGATGCGAGCATACCCCCCCCCCCGGGTACAAGTTGAGCTCGTGGTCCGGTGAGCAGATAACCAGCCCTAAGGTTACGTGGAGCAAGATGGAAAAAAAGTTCTGCGAATGCAGAGGCACCAAAAAAAATGAGCTCAGAGAGATCCAGTACTGAAAAAAAGAAAGATCTTTACTTTGCAGCAAAGGACACAAATTGACAAGGGCAAAATGTGTAAAGTCCATAGTTAATACAAAGATTTATATACATTTAACGTTACATTGGGAACCATGGAGGATATTTGCATAAGAAAGGATCACCAATACAGAAGAATCCAAGAGGGTATACTTCAATACAGCCAATGAGATGAAGGATTCAAACTTCCCGCCACTGAAAATCTATAATAACATTTGTAATAATTGACCAATGAAAGAAAGACTTTGTTATTGAACCAATAAGATTTGTAATGCTTTGTGTTCCGGGGATCCAATGGGAGGCTGGTTTGGAGTTCAGGTAATTGGATTATCCCCCCCCCCAGACTGTTTGTCCGGGATGTAATTGGATTAACTCCCTAGATCGTCTATTCCAATGTTGAGTGAATTGGGGATGCCTTTGATGTTGGCTGTCCCCAAAAGGTGGAAATCAAAACACATAAGAACATAAGAACATAAGAAGAGCCCTGCTGGATCAGGCCAAAAGCCCATCTAGTCCAGCTTCCTGTGTCACACAGTGGCCCCACCAGATGCCTCAGGGAGCACACGAGACAACAAGATACCTGTGTCCAGTCGCCACTCCCTTGCACCTGGCACAGAGAAAACCCACTTCTTTAAAAAAAAAAAAAAAAAAAAAAAAACCAGGAGGTTGCTTATGGCTTGTAACCTGTGATGGTCTTTTCCTCCATGAATTTGTCCAAACCCCTTTTAAAGGCATCTAGGCCAGGTGCCATCACCACATCCTGTGGCAAGGAGTTCCACAGATGAATCACACGCTGGGTAAAGAAATATTTTCTTTTGTCTGTTCTAACTCTCCCTCCACTCAATTTTAGTGCGTGTCCCCTAGTTCTGGTGTTGTGTGAGAGGGAGAAGAATTTCCCTCTATCCACTCTCTCCATCCCATGCATAATTTTATAAGTCTCAATCATGTCCCCCCTCAGGCGCCTTTTTTCTAGGCTGAAAAGCCCCAGACGCTGTAGCCTTTCCTCGTAAGGGAGGTGCTCCAGCCCACAAATCATTCTGGTCGCTCTTTTCTGCACCTTTTCCAATTCAACTATATCCTTTTTGAGGTATGGTGACCAGAACTGGACACAATACTCCAGATGTGGCCTTACCATCGATTTGTACAAAGGCATAATGATATTGGCCGTTTTATTCTCAATCCCCTTTTTAATGATCCCGAGCATGGAATTGGCCTTCTTCACAGCCGCCGCACACTGGGTCGACACTTTCATCGACCTGTCCACCAGCACCCCAAGATCCCTCTCTTGATCCGTCACAGACAACTCAGAACCCATTAGCGTATATGTGAAATTTTGGTTTCTTGCCCCAATGTGCATCACTTTGCACTTACTTACATTGAAGCGCATCTGCCATTTTGCTGCCCATTCTCCCAGTTTGGAGAGATCCTTCTGGAGCTCTTCACAATCCCTGCTGGTCTTTACCACCCGGAAAAGTTTAGTGTCATCCGCAAACTTGGCCACCTCACTGCCTATCCCCAACTCCAGGTCATTTATGAATAAGTTGAAAAGCACCGGTCCCAAGACCGATCCTTGGGGCACACCGCTTTTCACCTCTCGCCATTGTGAAAATTGCCCATTGACTCCCACTCGCTGTTTCCTGGTCTTCAACCAGTTCCTAATCCACAAGAGGACCTGCCCTCTTATTCCCTGACTGTGGAGTTTTCGCAGGAGCCTTTCATGAGGGACCGTGTCAAACGCCTTCTGAAAATCCAGATATATAATATCCACGGGTTCGCTCGCATCCACATGCCTGTTGACCTTTTCAAAAAATTCTAACAGGTTTGTGAGGCAAGACTTCCCCTTGCAGAAGCCATGCTGACTCTCCCTCAGCAGAGCTTGTTCTTCTATGTATTTTAAGATTTTATCCTTAATGAGACTTTCCACCATCTTCCCTGGAACAGATGTTAGGCTGACCGGCCTGTAGTTTCCCGGGTCTCCCCTCCTTCCTTTTTTAAAGATTGGCGTGACATTAGCTATCCTCCAATCCTCTGGCACAGTGGCTGTTTTAAGGGACAAGTTGCATATTTGGGTCAAGAGGTCAGCAACTTCATTCTTGAGTTCCTTCAGAACTCTTGGGTGGATGCCATCCGGACCTGGTGATTTATTGATCTTTATTTTGTCAATTAAGTCTGAGACGTCTTCTCTTTTAACCTCTATTTGACTTAATTCTTTAGTCAGGGGAGACCGTTCTGGCAGCGGTATTTGCCCGAGGTCTTCTGCCGTGAAGACAGATGCAAAGAACTCATTTAATTTCTCTGCAGTCTCCAAGTCCCCTTTTATCACCCCTTTCTCTCCCTCACCATCCAGCGGACCCACCGTTTCCCTGGCAGGTTTCCTGCTTCTAACATATTTGAAGAAGCTTTTATTATTCCCTTTTATGTTGCCTGCCATACGTTCCTCAAAGTCTTTCTTGGCCTCCCGTATCATCTTTTTACATTTCTTTTGCCACAGTTTGTGCTCCTGTTTATTTTCCTCATTAGGGCTAGACTTCCATTTACGGAAGGAAGCTTCCTTGCCTTTTATAGCCTCCTTAACTGTGCTTGTTAGCCATGCCGGCATCCTCCTGGACTTGGTCGAGCCCTTCCTCCTTTGTGGGATACACTCCCGCTGGGCCTCTATGACTGTTGTTTTAAACAGCCTCCATGCACTCTGGAGCGATTGGACTCTTTTTACCTTCCCTTTCAGCTTTTTCTTAACTAGTCTTCTCATTTTGGGGAAGTCTGCCCTTCGGAAGTCAAGGGTTTTCGTGTCAGATTTGCTCGGCACTCTCCCTCCGACATGCATGGCGAAACAGATCGCAGCATGGTCACTATTCCCCAACGGTTCGGTAACATTTACCTCCCTGACCAGATCTTGAGTGCCACACATGACACATGGTTGTGTAGTAAACAAGTGCCAGCCAGAATTGTGGTTTGCACTGGCAAGGTATTCAGAAGGAACCCCCTGGGAGGTGGAATGATGGTGGGGGTCTGGGCAGGATAGAGACACAAAGAGATAGTTTTTAGTCCTGGAAATGGTGACAACTCAAAGCCACTACTGTGTTCCTGACATTCCCGTGTTCCCAGCCAGCCACCTAGGTAGAAAGCGCTGGGCTGAGAGCAGCACAGAAGAGGAGCAGTTGTTAAAATGGCATAGGTTATGTTCTTTTAATAGTCTTCCCCCAAAGCTTCCTGCAATGCAGATCCTGACGGGAGACGGACCCAAACCGTCTGCGTTCAACCTCCGGTAATCTGGCCAAGAAGGGGTGCGGGGCCCACCAAGCACCCTCATACTTCCCAGAATCCCACGGCAGGATGCGGAGACCCAAACTCCGCTTTTACGGGCCGTTTAGATATAGTGCATTGCTTTCCGGAGCCTCTCCGTTCAATGGGAGGCGAGCCTCCATTTAGCGGGAGGATCGGGTCCCTTCTGTGTGGGGACCCGTTCGTAGGGAGACCCCATAACCCTTGGCAAGGATTCGGAAACATAACCCTCAGGGAATAGCCAGAAACATAACCCTCAGGGAATGCACACAAACACAGCAATAAGCCCCTTTCCATGACGAAAAAGGGTGCTGTGCCTTTAAGAGTATGAGCTGTCCAAGTGAGAGCGGTTTGCTTTGAAGGCTGTATCTCAGTGATTCCTTGACGGATTTTGATCAAATCAAAAGCAGGGGATTCATAAGAAGATGCTTTATCAGATAAAAATATTTGTGGGGGGGGGGTCTGACTGCTCACAACAACAGGAGGGCTCTTCCAATGTTTTAATAGAAGTCTTGTAGCTACAATAAGGGCACAGACAGTCCATTTTTGCTGTTCCTCTGTTAACTTCCATGCTACAGGTAAATAATTCAAAAGAACGTAAGTAGTACTGTATCAACAAATATCAGAGAGAGAGAGAGAGATTCGGGCTAGTCATGCAAAAGGCGAGTGCCTTGGCTAGCACCACCAGCGCTCTGCCTTGCCTGAGGCTCCCTTTGTGCCCGTCCCCGTTTCCCCCCCCCCCCCGCCCGCAAAAGGGATCGTTCCAGCTGGCAAACTGCTTCCCTGACAGGGGCTCAAGCCCTTGCTATGGAATGGCTGCCCTCTTCCAAGCGTGTGCGCTCTCGCTCTCTCTCCCTCCCCTTGTTCTGCTGTCATCAAAATGGTATTTCTTGAAGTTGTGTGTTTGGGTGAGTCACAGTCCCAAGACAAGTCCTTGAGAGAGGCCCCCCCCCCCCCAGCCATTTCTTACTTTCCTCCAATGAGTGACTGGCAACCGGAGGAGGAAGGTGCAGAGTTGTGGGGCAGGGGGCAGAAATCCAAAGGAAGGATTCTCTGACCTCCATCACTGGGCAGAGGAAAAGAGGCCCCCACAGGGCCCTCTCTGCAAGAGGAAGCCTGGGGCTGATTCACACTACACTTTTCCAGGCGCGGATGCCCCTGCCCCAGCGCGCAGAGCTGGCTGGAAGTCCTCCTGCTGTCCCGCCTTCTTGTGAAGGTGATTGGAGGTAGTTCTGATTGGCATGCAGCCACTCTCCCCGATTGGTAGGCTGCAGTAGCTCCGCGAAGGCAACCTCCTCAAAAGATGAGGGGAAGCCATTTTTCCAGCCTCTGCGTTGCGGAGCTCGCAGCTGCTCCGCAAGCTTCCAAAAGAACTCCGCGCTACGCAACGCAAATCCGTAACGCGCCTGGATTCCTGTAGTGTGAGGTCCCATTCACACTTGACGGCGGATGTCCCTGCCCCAGCGTAGGCGCTGGAGTACCCAGCGTACGCGCTTGGAGCAGGGGAGTGTCGTTCTGCTTGTCGTCCCTCCTGCTGTCCCGCCTTCTTAAGAAAGCGCAGCTGTGATTGGTTCCTGTGTTTCCCTCTCGGAAGAATAGTGGAATAATAACCTCCGCGGCGATTGGAGCTACTTCTGATTGGCATGCAACCACTCTCCTCCCCCCTCTCACGCGATTGGTGGCTGCAGTAGCTCTGCGAACCCGCCCACAAGCTCCATGAACAAGCTCCGCAAAAGTTGGCCCCAAACCAACTGGGACGACAGAAGCGTAGCTGCTCCGGAATGGTGTCCTATTTCAATATTTGCATATATGAATATGCAAAATAGCTCAGCGCGGGTCCGTGAAGCGCACAGCAGGGACATCTGCAGTCAAGTGTGAAGCTGGATTCACATATGACCGCGGATGTCCCTGCCCAGCATACGCGCTGATCAGGCGCTTGGAGCAGGGGGAGCGTCGCTCTGCTGGTCGTCCCTCCTGCTGTCCCGCCTTCTTAAGAAAGCGCAGCTGTAATTGGTTCCTGTGTTTCCCTCTCGGAAGAATAGTGGAATAATAACCAGGAGCCAGGATGGTGTAGTGGTTTGGGAGTCGGACTTAGACCTGGAAGATCCAGGTTCAAATCCCCGCTCAGCCACGAAGCTTCCTGGGTGACCTTGGGCCAGTCACTATCTCTCAGCCCCACCTACCTCACAGGGTTGTTGTGAGCACAAAAAGGAGGGGAGGAAATATGTACACCACTCTGAGCTCCTTGGAGGAAGGGCGGTATAAAAATGTGAAAATAAAAAAAAAATAATAACCTCTGCGGCGATTGGAGCTACTTCTGATTGGCATGCAACCACTCTCCTCCCCCCTCTCACACGATTGGTGGCTGCAGTAACTCTGCGAACCCGCCCACAAGCTCCATGAACAAGCTCCGCAAAAGTTGGCCCCAAACAGCAGCGTCGCGACGACGCGCGTCACCCCAGAGTGGGGGCGCGCGTCGCCCTTAAGGGGGAGGCTCCGCCCCCGCGCGTGACGTCACGCGCAGGAGCAGAGCGCCCTCCCCCCGCTCCGTTTTCGGCTCATTTTGGAGCCAAACGGACACAGGGGAGGGCGGGTGGGCCCACCTTCACTTCAAAAAAAGTGGGCAGTGGGGGGAATCGCGCGTCACCCCTGTACGCGCGACGCCCCCCGGCGGCCCGCCCCCCCGCTTCCCCCTGTCGACGCCCAGTCCCAGTGGCCCCAAACCAACTGGGACGACAGAAGCGTAGCTGCTCCGGAATGGTGTCCTATTTCAATATTTGCATATATGAATATGCAAAATAGCTCAGCGCGGGTCCGTGAAGCGCACAGCAGGGACATCCGCAGTCAAGTGTGAAGCTGGATTCACATATGACCGCGGATGTCCCTGCCCAGCATACGCGCTGATCAGGCGCTTGGAGCAGGGGGAGCGTCGCTCTGCTGGTCGTCCCTCCTGCTGTCCCGCATTCTTAAGAAAGTGCAGCTGTGATTGGTTAAACACAACCACGCTCTGATTGGCCGAAGACCTGTGAACTCTTGCTCTGCTTGCCTTTTCCTCTCGGAAGTTCTTGCCCTTACTTCCAGCACAAATTTTATATGATTATCCCAGCATGAACTGGGAACAGTTTGCGAGTCTTGCAAGGACATTTTTCAATATTTGCGGCTTGCTCTCTCCTCCTCCTGTGTTTACCGGGGTTTCCCTCTCGGAAGAGCAGTGGAATAGTAACCTCCGACGCGATTGGAGCTACTTGTGATTGGCATGCAGCCCCTCTCCCCCCTCTCACGCGATTGGTGGCTGCAGTAGCGCTGTGAACCCGCCCACAAGCTCCACGAGACAAGCTCCGCTGTGACATGGACCCAACCATCTCATCAAGCGATTCAAGCGTTGGAGCCCCTGAATGGTGTCCTATTACATGATGAATATGCAAATACAGGGCAGAGCGGGTCCGTGAAGCGCACGGCAGGGACGACGCAGTCAAGTGTGAACGGGCCCTAAAAATGGGCCCTCAATCAGGCTTAATTCTGGGAAGGAAGTAGGGAGGGAGGGAGGGATCCTCTTTCGCTGCCAGCCTGGCTCCAAGGAAAGAGAACCCCCCACTGACCCCACCCGAGAAGTGTACTCCCCCAGCACCTATTGCCACGTCACCAGCAGCATATACCGTCGCTCACACACAACCTGTCTGCCACCACAAGGCTGTCGCAGTGCCCCCCCCCCCGGGCCCCGCCAGAGCTGCTGTGGCACAAACAGCAAGGAGGCCCAGCAGTCAGTGTTTGAGACCCCTTGTGCCATTCACACCAGCAGCACACAATGCCAAAACAACACCTTTCCACCACCACCGGCTGATGAAGAAGTAGCCAAACAGTCTAGTCTGGCCCAGCAGGGCAGGGAGGCCACTGGGGCTCCTCACCTGAGAATCATGGCTGCTGCTGCTGCTGCGCTCTCTAACTGGCGTCACTCTGGTCTCTGCTTGACTCCACACTTTTACTCCTTGGGTTCTGGGGCGCGGGCGGCAGCAGGATACCTGCTAGATCGGGGAGAAGCAGCAGCAGTAGCAGCTGCAGGCGGATGCAAAAGGCACCCTGCCTGCCTGCCTGCCTGCCTGCCTGGAGGACCAGCCTCGTCGTGCTCCCTCCCTCTCTCCGTCGTGCCAGCAGCGCCACAGCCTTCCAGCCAGGGGTGCCGCCGCCCGGCTCGTGGCTCTTCCCGTGCGCCCTGGGAGCGCTGACTGCGTCGGGGCCCTCGCAGCGCCTGCCCCTCCGCCAGCCTCTGGACCGCCCTCCGCGTGACTCCGAGCCCGGCCCCCCCCGGAAGGAGAAGAAGCTGCGCGCGATGATGGGGCGCCTGGAACTACGGTAGGGGGGGGCTGCGCGGCGCGGCCAGGGAGGGGGGCGGCCGTGAGCCAGAGCGAAGCCCCCCACCATGACCCTCTCGCTCCTCCGCAGGTGCCTGGCGGCGTGGGCCTGCCTCTGCGTGGCCGCTTCTTTGTGGGCTCCGGAGCCGGACCAGCCTTTCCGGTGAGCGGCCTTCCCTTCCCTTCCCCCCAGCAAAGCGCCGGCTTGGCTTCTCCTCCGCCCCGGCTGAGCAGTCCCCTTCTCCCGCAGGGTTCCCGACGGCTGGAGGCGCGTGGGCCGCGTGGCCGCCTCCGAGGTGCTGCGCCTGACTCTCGCTCTCCGGCAGCAGAACGTGGGGCGCCTGGCCGAGGTGCTGCGGGAGGTCTCGGCGCCAGGCTCGGCGCGCTACGGTAACGCGCGCTGCTGCAGCTGGGGGCGCCACGCTGCCCCCCCCCCCGCTGCTGGGGTCCAGCCAGCCCCGCCTCTCTGTCCCGGGAGAGCCCCGATCGCATCTGCGCGCCTCTACTCCCCGGCAGGCGTCGGAGGCTGGCCCAGCGGACGGGTACGCCGTCCGTCCGTGGGTTGTTCCGGAGTCGACCTTGGGCACGCGCGTGGTTGGGCTCCCGTGGGCACTGGGCAGCAGAAGCAAGCGACCTCCCGTGAAGAAGCCCTTGAAGAGCCGTCACCGCGGCACTTGGGAGCGGCTTCGGTGCTGGCCCGGTGCCGCCGTTGTTGTCGCCCCCTCTGGCTAGAGCAAGGGCGTTCCTGCCCTGGGAGCCAACCGATACGCGTTCGTCCCGGATTAGGACGGGACGGACAGTGGATCTCGGCTTGGTGCGGGATGCCTGGGGGCTTCACAGGCTCGGTATGAGAGAGAATGTGAAGGGCCCGGTGGCCGGAAAATGAGACCCCCTTCTTCAGAGGCCAGAACCCTCTTAAAAACAACAACAGAGGTTCATAACCTTGTTCCGGTCTGGACCCCTGTGATGAAAGCTCCGCCCGCCCCCGAACAATGCACAGAAACTCAAGCGGGGTGATTTTGCACCCTGTTCATGGACTGTCTGAGGTCGTCCATGGTTTCTCAAGCCTGTGACACACCAAGGACATCTCGTGTACCTCGTGTCCGGTGCGTCGCGGGACTTGAACCTCAGTCACAGCTGTGCCTTGTGGGTGCACTGTGATTGGCTAGTTGCTTGTTCCCAATGATCGCCCCCTCTCCCTCTCTCTTTTTTAGGGATCCACATGCACAGCGCAGTCCTATCCAACTTCCCCCACCCACCCGTGTAACCAGCGGGGGAGTGCAGGGCGGAAGGCTGGGGAGGGGAGGGAGATTTGAATCCCCGCTCTGTTCTGGGGCCTCCCGTTCTCGCTGCACCGCTGGCTGCACCGGTGGGGGAAGTTGGATAGGATTGCGCTGTGGAAGTTTTTGCCCCTCCACGATAATAAGTTCTGTACTTTAACCAATGGAACACCCCTCTCCAAAGATTGGGCTTCCTCCCCCCCCCCCCGCTTCCAAGCAGAGGTATTCCCCAAAGTTCATTTGGAGCTAAGTGATTGGGGGTTGCCCCCGACAGCCCACCCTAGTTAGAACCAGCCTAGGGGAGGAGGCGACATGGGTTCCCCATTCATAATCCGAGTGCCACCAGGCGGGGCACAATTCATTCACGCAATGGAGGCTGGGAAAGCGCACCACTGTTTCTTTCCATATTGAGAACACGGACATTTTCCGCATGAGCAGAGGAAGGAAAATGAAGTGAAGCAATAACTGTTCATTCAACATGTATTGATTTAGTATGAATTGTTTATTTTAGAAAAGTTATAGCAACCTTATTGCAGCCCACTCCAAGAATTTGGGAGTAAAGGAGAAAGTTTCAAAGTCCAAATAAAGGCCGTGACAGACCGCATGAATTTCGGCGCGTCCCGGACGCCCGAGGAGCTTTGTCCAGCTGTGCTGGTTACCACAGCGGAAGAGAGCGGTCTCTCGATTTCCGGAACGATCGAAAATCCTCCTGGGCCATGTTTGAGGGGGCCGCACAGCGGAGCTAATGCAGCCACCAAGGGGGAGGGGAGTGGCTATCTGCCAATCGGGTGTAAACTTTAGTGTTAGCCAATCACCATGGAGTTTTCTTCCAAGAAGGCGGGACAAAAGGAGGGACAATTTGCGGGAAGACACTCCTACAGACAAGCTCAGAGCACGGAGGACGGTGGCCAGCCTCTCGCGCTTGGCGCTCGCTCGTTCGCCTCGGCATGCGGTCTGTCACGGCTTTTGTCAAAAAAAAATTTAACACACCTCCACCTCTCTTTTAGTCAATCAGAATCGAGACTCTTCAGACTCGATTCTGATTGGCTAGCGTGCTGCTCTGTGTCCCGCCCCCAGGGTTCAAAAATCGGGCTTTGATTGGCTGAATGCGACGCACGTCGGCAAAACTTGGACATCAGGCAAGGGAGGCGTCACCCAGAACATGCCTCCCGGTGGCTCTCGGCGCCCTGAGCGTTCCAGCCGGAGGTACGTCACACCACGAATGCGTGCGCCACCGGACGTGACATGCGCGGGACGCGCTAGGTGTGTCACGGGCTTCAGCTTCCCGGGAGCGTTCACTGGCCGGCCTGTGCGGACCATGGTCTGGGTAGCAGCAGCAGCAGCAGCAGCAGCAGGAGGGTGTTCTGCTTAGCTGAAGCCTCTTCCAAACTCTCCTCCCTCCACACTCTGCACACTGAGTGGCGCAGCAGGCAGGCATAGCGGTGCTCTCCTCTCTTCCTGCTGCCCTAGGACGCTGCTTAGTGAATGTAGAATAAGGAACACGCACTTCAAACTGCAGACAGTCCTGGACAGTCGGATCAGGCTGAAGAGAGTGCCCGCCCCAGGGGACTCTGGGAACTGTAGTTTTGTGAGGAGGAATTTCTTGAGGAAGCCTTGGCAGGTAGAGTGGTGTAAAACCAATACAGTGACCCCTTGAGTTAACAGACCGGCGGGGGTTGGGATGACTATTCATGCTGAAAGGCCATTAAATAAATCTGAGCGCACGGGCTTCCATTGAGAGAGACATGCACAAAACACACGTGGCTTATTTTGAATGGAGCAGAAACTGTCTGTTGCTTTTGAGGTTCACAGTTTGCCCCAATTGAGCGTGATGTTGCAGCAGCAGAATGGGTGGTGTTGTGCTTGGTTGTAGGTGAATCGGGACCCCATCTTGTCCAAAAAGCTCACTGGATGCCCTTGGGCCAAAGTTCCCGGCTCTCAGGTGGAAACGAGACACAGAGGAGAGGGGGGGGCGTCCCAGGATCTGTGGAGGTGGTGATGCAGCGACAGGACCTCTGCAAGGGCAGAAAAGCATCTGCTTCTCTTCCCTTCTGCTCTGGCCTTGTTTTGTAGGGCGCTTCCTGTCGCTGGCGGAGGTGCAGTCCCTGGTCAGACCTTCCTCTCTCACGCTGGACACTGTACGCAAATGGCTGGCAGCATATGGCGTGCAGGACTGCCAGGGGGTGAGCACCTTGGACTTCTTGGAGTGTCTAGTGCCAGCTGGGTGAGTTGGGAAGGGGGGGGTACATGGGGGGGTGGATTGTTGCTTGGGTGTCGTCCTACGCTCTGCAAAGAGCAGCTGCAGCAGGCAGGCCCCTCCTCCCCGAGCTGATACTCTGACTTCTCTGTGCAGTGCGGCGGAGCAGCTGCTTCCAGGGGCCCAGTTCCACCGCTACAGGAATGGCGAGCGCAGTGTTGTGAGGTCCCCTTTCCCCTACACTTTGCACGAGGAGCTGGCAGAACATGTGGATTTTGGTACAGGAGATCTGAGAGACTGGGAGGGACCAAGGCCCCCTTGAAGTGGAGTCTGGAAGACCCTGTAGTTTCCCCCAATCTTTGCCTGGCTCCGCAAGGCCCTTTTGGAGAGGCCTCTCTCTAGAAAACCCCAAAGGCTCCTTTGATGCTCTGTCAGGAGTACCCGGGGGGTGGGAGGGGTGTCTGAGCCCGAGTCCCTCCATGCCAAACAGCGGAGCCACAGAATTGGGGAGGGATCTTGCAGAGGCCCCATCGTCCTTTGCTTGGGGGGGGGGGCATCAGTCGGCTCCCCCGACTAGTTCTCTCCCTCTCTCCTAACTCTCAGTGGGTGGCCTTCACCGGTTCCCAGCTGAGCAGAAGGTGATCAGTCGGGCCTGGGCCACGGAGAAGGCATTGCGACCACGCGCTGGGCTGCCCACCTTTCACCTGGGTGTGACACCTGCTGTGATCCGCAAACGATACAATCTGACAGATGGGGACGTGGGTGCGACTCCCAACAACAGCCAGGCCTGTGCCCAGGTAACCGTACGGCACCTCCCCTTCTTCCTTCGGCTGCACAGGGTGGCTGGTTGGCCGCTCTCCTCCGCCCAGCCTCCTCCGGGGGTGGCGGTGGTGAAGACAAGTATTGTGAAGCCCTCCTTAGAGGACGGGAATGACTGCATGTCCAGCCTTGGGCCCCAAAGCCCCCCCCCCCTGCCAGGCCTGTGAGCTGCCACAGCCCCCTTGGACAGGGCCATCGATGGTCATGCTTTCCTCCCTTCCAGTTCCTGGAGCAATACTTCCAGCAGGCTGACCTGGCCGAATTCATGCACCTCTTTGGGGGAGGCTTTGCGCACCGCTCCAGTGTTGACCAGGTCGTTGGACATCAGGGCCGAGGCAAGGCTGGCGTGGAAGCCAGTCTGGATGTGGAGTACCTCATGAGCACAGGGGCCAACATCTCCACCTGGGTCTTCAGCAACGCAGGTACCTGGCCTCCACCTCCTTGGTGTGAGGACTCAGCCTCTCCTTCCCTCTTCCCCCGTCCCCACTGCTAGGATGGGCTAGCAGTCTGCTTGGCTCGTGCCTGCTCTTTTCAGCCATAATGTGGGTTGTCTCTACCTACTTTCTTCTCCTCTCCTGTTCCATGTTTATTGAAGACCAGATGCAGGATGGGACCTAAGCAGATTGAAGCATCACCAGGCCCCTGGCCGTCTTTGTGGCTCTCCTTGGAACCTGCCCCAGCTGATCTGGGTCCTTAAAACGTGGTGCCCAGAACTGGACGCAGCATTCCAAGCGAGGTTTGACTAGGACAGAACAGAGAGGAAATCCTTATCCCAGGATATGAGGGTTGGAAGGGGAGTCGGCCCTTCCAACCGTCTAGTCCAACCCCCTGCTCCATGCAGGCAAGAGGTGGCCACCCAGCCTCTGCTTGAAAACTGGAGATTCAGACTGTTCTAGAGCCAGATAACTCCTGCAGTTAGGAAACGTCCTCTTGTCTAGCCTCGTCTCTAGCCTGCCGACTTCCCTATAGTTTCGACTTGTCCTGTCCTTATGGACCACCAAAAGCAAGCCCTCCCCATCGTCTACATGACAGCCCTTCGGAGACTTTGAAGGCGGCTCTCATATCTCCCCTTAGTCTTCTCTTCTCCAGCTTTTTTCCCCTTTCCTCATAGGACTTGGTTTCCAGGCCCCTCACCATATATATATAGATAGATATATAATCTTTCTCCCCGAAGGGATTGCTGTCCAGCCGGAATCTCCTCTCTTGCAGCCTGTACCCATTTGATCTAGTTCTACTCTGAGGCAGTTGAGAACACATTTGTTCCTTCTTCCCTATGGCAGCCCTTCAGGCATTTGAAGAGCACTATCCTATCCCCTCCTCTCAGCCTCCTCTTCCCCAGGCTAAACATTCCAAGTTCTCCCAACCGTTCCTCGTAGGGCTCGTTCTCCAGCCCTGTGCTCGTCCTCGTCACTCCTCTCTGAACCCGCTTGCTCCAGTTTGGCCGCCTCTTTCCTAAACTGAGGTGCCCAGAATTGCAGGTGAGGTCTGACCAGCATGGAGTAGAGCGAAACCACCACTTCTCGCAACTTGGAAGCGACGGTTCTACTCCTGCAGGCTGCTCACATTGCCTTGGCTGCCGTCGCCGCCTTTGCAGACTTGCCCGCCTTTCGCAGCGCTTCTCGTTCTTCGCGTTTGTTCCTCATCTTGGAGCCCATTCTGCTTCTCCCTTTTGTCCCTTGCACTGCTGTCTCCCAGGGGCTTCTACATCACCCGCCTGCCCTTTTCCTGCCTTCAGCAGCCCGTTGCCTGTCTGCCTAGCCACTTCCAGCATTTTGCGCTCCCTTTGCAGGCCACAACCCTCTGCTGGAAGTATCGATGCCAACACAACCTCTGAGTTCCCCTTCCAGCCAAGACCCTCCTCCCTGATCCTCCACTCTGATCTGTTGGAGGCTGTGCCTGGCAGTGCCGCTTGTTCTCATGTGAATCGGCAGCAGGGACGGGTCATAGTCCTCGGCTACGACGAGCCTCGGCAACCTCTCCATCCGCTCCCTGATTCTCGCCCCAGGGAGACGGCACACCTCTCATGTCCACTTGGCAGCTCCCCCCCTCTCACCAGGGAGTCCCCAGTCCCCACTACAGGCCTCTTTCTCCTAGTAGGGGCAGCAGCGGCAGCCGCAGTGTGGGTCCTTTCCTGGGCTGGGGCTCCAGCCCTCCTCTACTGTGGTTCCAGGGACTGTCTAGCCTCCCTGGACTGTCTAGCCAGGTGGCCCTGGCAGCGACTGTTCCATTCCCTGTGGGCTTTGCCTGACGTTCCTCTGTGGCTTGTCTCTTGCCTGTGGCTCTCTTCCTCCGCGGTGGGAGCCGGTGAGTTCTCGAGCGCTGCCCACAAAGCTTCCTGGGGTCTATGCAGAGGCGCCTCGCCCTCTCTGATGAGCTGAAGGGTGACTAGATGCGCCTCCAGGCCAGGCAACTTCTCCCCCCAAAGGGCCACCCGCGTGGATCGTTCTCTCTCTATGCTGGCAGGAACGTGCCACCTTCTGTGCAGAGCGCAGCGGCTTCTTCCTGCATTTCTTGGAATCTGCAGTGTCTCTGGAGTTGCTGCTGGTTGCTTCTGCTCGATCACATGCTCCCCCGGAAAACTCCCGTTTGCATGTCTCTGTTGGCAAGCTCCCTGGTCCTGGCTGCCTTCTAGATACTGAACTGACACACACACGCCCACCCCTGACTCCTCCTCCTTCTGCCACTAGGGAGGCACGAGAGCCAGGAGCCCTTCCTGGATTGGCTTCTGCTGCTCAGCAACATGTCGGCGTTGCCATGGGTCCACTCGGTGAGCTACGGCGACGATGAGGACAGTCTTTCACGGGCCTACATGGAGCGGGTGAATGTTGAGTTCATGAAGGCAGGTGCTCGTGGGCTCAGCATCCTGTTTGCCTCAGGTAGGCTGAAGGGGCTGCTGGGGGAGAGGGGGGTTGGCCAAGAGCAGGCAGGCAGCAGACTTGAGCCAGGATCGGCTTCCAGGGGGCCCTCCTGACCTGGCCGTTGTTTGCACTCCAAGACTGCTCGCCTTGGGAGGTCTTTCCCTCGGACGCTTCTACTACACGTTTCCCCAGATCCGCTTTCTCTTGCTCCTTCTGAGATCAACCAAGTGGCCTGGCTCTAACGCAGAGGTTCCCAACCTTTGTGGGGCCGCATACCGCCACAATCCCCTCCCTCCGCCACGTGCCACTGGCGGCACTTCCAGGTTTGGCAGCACAGGAGGCAAGGAGCTGGGGCGCACCGGAGGGCCCTTCCCTGTGTTTGGGAAGCCCATGCGCTCAAGCACGCAAGGGAGGGCCCTCCTGTCCATGTCGCAACTTGAAGAAAAAATGGCTGGTGCTCTTCCAATCAGTAGAGCTCAAGCCACTTTTTCCGGGCTGCGGTGCAGGCTCCGTGCACTCGAGGTCTGCCGGATCAGCAGACCTTCCCGGACTGACGGACTCCCACCCGCGTCGCAGCACAGGAAACAGCACTGTTCTAAAACTTGGCCGCTGATCGGAGCAGCTGATAACAGACATCATGCCGCCTACCACCGACAGATGCTCCAAGTACCACCATTGGGAACCACTGCTCTAATGGTAGCCTTTAGTCAGATAAGCCTGAGCAAGCTGGAAGCAGCAAGACGGTCTCTGTTCTGCCTCCCCCCCCCCCCCGGTACAGGATTAGGCCCATGAGAGGCCTGCCTGGCCACCTCCCTTCTGGACAATGAAAACAGTGGGGGGAGCTTTTGCTGCCCTTCTCAACAAGAGTGTGACTTCCAGGCTGTGTGTTGAAGCTAATCTCAAAATAATGCATGGGATGGAGAGAGTGTACAGAGGGAAGTTCTTTTCCCTCTCGCACAATACCAGAACCAGGGGACATGCAATAAAATTGAGTGGCGGGAAGTTAGAACAGACAAAAGAAAATATTTCATTATCCAGCACTACTTAATCTGTGGAACTCCTTGCCACAGGATGTGGTGATGACACCTGGCCTTGATGCCTTTTAAAACGGGATTGGTCAGATTTGTGGAGGAAAAGTCCATCACCTGTTACAAGCCATAAGAACATCAGAAGAGCCCTGCTGGATCAGGCCAAAGGCACATCTAGTCCAGCTTCCTGTATCACACAGTGGCCCCACCAGATGCCTCGATGACTATATGCAACTCTGGGTTTTAGAGGTAGCCTCTCTCTAAAAACCAGATGCAAGGGAGTGGCAATGGGACAGTAGCATACCATGGGGAGGGGGTCTGCCCCAGGTGCACACCGCAAGGGGGTGCCAGCATGCCCTGTCCCTGCAAATACTGGGTAGACCTCGCATCCTCTGGGCAGTGTCGAGGCGGAGGCCAGGTTTACCCATGGCTTTGAGCAGCTAAAGGGTGGGGGGTGGGCCCAGTCTCCAGGTACCACTGGCGCTAGGCACACCACTGCAACAGGATGCAGGTCTCTTGTTGTGTTGTGTGCTCCCTGAGGTCTTTGGTGGGCCACTGTGAGATGCAGGAAGCTGGACCAGATGGGCCCTTGGCCCGATCCAGCAGCCAGGCTCTTCTGATGTCCTTAAAGAGTTTTTATTGAATGCACCATGGTGTTTGTGCCAATGGCCACTCTAGTTTTTCTTTTAAGTATTTCTACCCCCTGTTTTAATGTTAAAGACGCTTACAAGGTAGCTTCAGAAGAGCACAGTAAAAATACCAAGTTGGGGAAAGTGCAGAAGAGTCCAGGCCTTAGCGCAGGGGGGCAGGGCGGAATCATTTCCCAACGCAGCGGGCAGAGCCCTCGTTAAACGACCAGGCAGAGCCAAATGGGGTGGTGCCCGGAACTGACCGGCCAGGTGTGGGGGTCAGCAAGCTGCCTACAGCGCGGGTTCCAGCAGGCTCTTAAGAACATAAGAACATCAGAAGCGCCCTGCTGGATCAGGCCAAAGGCCCATCTAGTCCAGCTTCCTGTATTACACAGTGGCCCCACCAGATGCCTCAGGGAGCACAAGACAACAAGATACTCTTCCTGGTTCCTTCGGAGGTGTTAAAGGTGCTTCCGAGGGAAACGGTTGGTCCGCTGGATGGTGAGGGAGAGAAAGGGGTGATAAAAGGGGACTTGGAGACTGCAGAGAAATTAAATTAGTTCTTTGCATCTGTCTTCACAGCAGAAGACCTCGGGCAAATACTGCCGGAACGGTCTCCCCTGACTAAAGAATTAAGTCAAATAGAGGTTAAAAGAGAAGATGTCTCAGACTTAATTGACAAAATAAAGATCAATAAATCACCAGGCCCGGATGGCATCCACCCAAGAGTTCTGAAGGAACTCAAGAATGAAGTTGCTGACCTCTTGACCCAAATATGCAACTTGTCCCTTAAAACGGCCACTGTGCCAGAGGATTGGAGGATAGCTAATGTCACGCCAATCTTTAAAAAAGGAAGGAGGGGGGACCCGGGAAACTACAGGCCGGTCAGCCGAACCTCTGTTCCAGGGAAGATGGTGGAAAGTCTCATCAAGGATAAAATCTTAAAATACATAGAAGAACAAGCTCTGCTGAGGGAGAGTCAGCATGGCTTCTGCAAGGGGAAGTCTTGCCTCACAAACCTGTTAGAATTTTTTGAAAAGGTCAACAGGCATGTGGATGCGAGCGAACCCGTGGATATTATATATCTGGATTTTCAGAAGGCGTTTGACACGGTCCCTCGTGAAAGGCTCCTGAGAAAACCCCACAGTCAGGGAATAAGAGGGCAGGTCCTCTTGTGGATTAGGAACTGGTTGAAGACCAGGAAACAGCGAGTGGGAGTCAATGGGCAATTTTCACAATGGCGAGAGGTGAAAAGCGGTGTGCCCCAAGGATCGGTCTTGGGACCGGTGCTTTTCAACTTATTCATAAATGACCTGGAGTCGGGGATAGGCAGTGAGGTGGCCAAGTTTGCAGATGACACTAAACTTTTCCGGGTGGTGAAGACCAGCAGGGATTGTGAAGAGCTCCAGAAGGACCTCTCCAAACTGGGACAATGGGCAGCAAAATGGCAGATGCGCTTCAATGTAAGTAAGTGCAAAGTGATGCACATTGGGGCAAGAAACCAAAATTTCACATATACGCTAATGGGTTCTGAGTTGTCTGTGACGGATCAAGAGAGAGATCTTGGGGTGCTGGTGGACAGGTCGGTGAAAGTGTCGACCCAGTGTGCGGCGGCTGTGCAGAAGGCCAATTCCATGCTCGGGATCATTAAAAAAGGGATTGAGAATAAAACGGCCAATATCATTCTGCCTTTGTACAAATCGATGGTAAGGCCACATCTGGAGTATTGTGTCCAGTTCTGGTCACCACACCTCAAAAAGGATATAGTTGAATTGGAAAAGGTGCAGAAAAGAGCGACCAGAATGATTCATGGGCTGGAGCACCTCCCTTATGAGGAAAGGCTACAGCGTCTGGGGCTTTTCAGTCTAGAAAAAAGGCGCCTGAGGGGGGACATGATTGAGACTTATAAAATTATGCATGGGATGGAGAGAGTGGATAGAGGGAAATTCTTCTCCCTCTTGCACAACACCAGAACCAGGGGACATGCACTAAAATTGAGTGGAGGGAGAGTTAGAACGGATAAAAGAAAATATTTCTTTACCCAGCATGTAATTCATCTGTGGAACTCCTTGCCACAGGATGTGGTGATGGCACCTTGCCTAGATGCCTTTAAAAGGGGTTTGGACAGATTCATGGAGGAAAAGACCATCACAGGTTACAAGCCATAAGCAACCTCCTGGTTTTAGAAGTGGGTTTTCTCTGTGCCAGGTGCAGGGGAGTGGCAGCAGGAAACAGGTTATCTTGTTGTCTTGTGTGCTTCCTGAGGCATCTGGTGGGGCCACTGTGTGATACAGGAAGCTGGACTAGATGGGCTTTTGGCCTGATCCAGCAGCTGGGCTCTTCTTATGTTCTTATGAGGGCCATGAAAAAACAGCAACATATGTTAAGCGATGCTTTGAACGTTTCCTTCAGGGCTTGGAAAGGTGGGACAGCAATGTGTTGGAATAAGATGCATCGAGCTAGCAAGATGTTGCTTGAACATTGGGGGGGGGACACATGTAAAGTTGCTGTGGAGTGCAGTTAACCTTGAAATGACCAGACCACACTTACCTGCTCTCGTTCTGTGCAGGTGACTCTGGAGCAGGTTGCCGGAAGACCCCGGGGGGGGAACACATCTTCCGACCCAGCTTCCCAGCCTCCAGGTAATGCGGGGGGCCGGGGGCAGCCAGCACGGGCATGCTGGGGTGCAGGGCATAATGAAGCTCTGCCAGTGACCATAGGCAGCTCTGTCTTCAACTCCAGTCCTCTCTCTGAAAGCGTGAGGGCAATTTGGAAGGTCCTAAATATTGAGCTTTTCAGGGTGACATTTTCTCTAGCACAGTGTTTCTCAAACTGTGGGTCAGGACCCACTTGCGACTTGATTTCTGGTGGGTCCCGCAGAGCCTCCAGTGAAAACATGGGTGATGGAAAGATCTGATAAGTCAGTGATTCTCAAACTTTTTAGCACTGGGACCCCCTTTTTAAAATGGCGCTCTGTCGGAAACTTTTTAAAAAATGATGATCTAGAAAGAAATAATATTATTTATTTATAAGTAATAGTTTATTTATCTATTTGTCCCTTGGACTGCTAGGAGATCAAATCAGTCAATCCTAAATGAAATCAACCCTGACTGTTCCCTGGAAGGACAGGTACTGAGGCTGAAACTCAAATATTTTGGCCACCTAATGCGAAGAGAGGACTCTCTGGAGAAGACTCTGATGCTGGGAAAGATTGAAGGCAAAAGGAGAAGGGGAAGGCAAAGGATGAGATGGTTAGACAGCATCACCGATGCAACGAACATGAAAATGAGCGAACTCAGGAAGATTGTGGAGGACAGGAAGGCCTGGCGGGATGTGGTTCATGGGATCACGAAGGGTCGGACACGATTTAACGACTGAACAACAACAAAGAACTCAATCCATTTCTCGTAATGAGGCAGCCCTAATGATTTCGCCCCAAGGCTTGAGGGGCTTGGTTATGTGCCCCAGCCTTCAACTGCCCCCATTATCTGTCATTGACAGACTTGGAAAAAACACCAGGAAAAAAAACGTTTATCTCCCTGTATTTACACAAGCTTGTAAACTGCTGGTGCCCTCCTCTTTGAAACGCAATTAGCAGCTCTCTGATTTTTGAATAGCCTCAGACCTTGAGGCAATTAGTTATCTGATCTTTCTAGCACCAGTGTGCCTTTTCATTGGAGGCTCTGTGGGACCCACCAGAAATCGGGTTGTGACCCACCAAGTGGGTCCCGACCCACTGTTTGATAAACGCTGCGATAAGTAATTGCCTCGAGCCCTGAGGCTATTAAAAAATCAGATAGCTGCTAATTGCCCTACAAACAGCTGGGCTCCTGCAGTTTGCAAACTTGTAGAAATATAGGGAGATAATATGTTTGAGCGTCTTTTTTTCTGGTGTGTTTTTCCAGGTCTGTCAATGGCAGGAAGTGGGGCAGGTGAAGGCTGGTGGGTCACATATCTAAGCCCCTCAAGCCTGGAGGCTGTTCATTAGGGTGCCTCATTACGAGAAATGGGTTCAGGTTTTTTTTGCAAATAAATAAATATTACTTGCAAATAAATTTAATTTTTTTCTAGATCACTTTTTAAAAATCTCGTAAAGCTAGAGTGTCATTTCAAAAAGTGGGTCCCGGTGCTAAAAGGTTTGGGAACCACTGCTCTAGCAGTTACTGATACTACGCGCCCTGAATGCAGCACCAGCACCACCCCTCCTCAGAATGGAAGCTGTGTGTATTGAAAGGAGGAAACTCTTCTGACCTTCTCCCAGTTCAGACAGGCCGTGCCCTCCTCGCCAGCTCAGAGCACAGAACATTAGGGCTGAAAGGGACTTGGGAGATCATCTAGTAGTACTGCATGCCGGCCAGAGCATCCCTGATAGGTGACCATCCAGCCCCTTTCAAAAACTCGAGCAAGGGAGAGTTTCAGACTGTTCTGGGGCTGGACAACTCTTACAGTTAGGAAATTCTTCCTTGTGTCTAGCCTAATCTGCTTCCCTGTAGTTTCGACTTGTCCGGTCCTCACGAGCCACTGAAAGCAAGCCCTCCCAGTCCCCCTCATCTGCATGGCAGCCCTTCAGAGACTTGAAGGCGACTCTCCTATCTCCCCTTAGTCTTCTGTTCTCCAGGTGACACACACCAGCTCTTTCATCCGTTCCACATAGGACTTGGTTTCTAGACCCCTCGCCCTATTAATTTTCCTCCTCTGAACCTGCTTCAGCTTGTCCATGTTCTCCTTAAAACGTGGGGCCCAAAACTCAGCGGCATCCCTGGGGTGGGGGCTGGCCAGCTGGTGCGGCGCTTACCTGGAGGAGCTCGGTGTTCTGGCCGTTGGGAGCTGATGGAATGACGTCCTCTTCGCGTTGCCCCCGACCTTCCAGGCTTTCACGTTGCTTTGAATGCGAAAGGTCCGCCTCATCAGCCCGCCCCAGCTCTCTTTGCTGCTTCTTGTTCTCGCTGCCAAGCGGCGAAAACACACTCGGCAGCTAGAGCACGAGGCGACCGGAGCGGACTGGAGCCGCCAAGTGGAGGCTCGGCCACTGTGGTGTCTCCCCTCTGCACCGGTCGCACCTCCGTTGTGATGCAAACTAGACACAGCCGTCCAAGCGAGGTCTGACTAGTGCGGTATGGAGTGGAACTAGGCCTTCCCCTGGCCTGGGCTCTGGGCCTCGGCGAATGCAGCCCAGCAATGCATTCTTTTTGTCTTTTTTTTCTTTCTTTTTGCAGCTGCCTCACATTGCTGGTTCATGCTCAGCTTGTGGACCTCTTAAGACTTTTTCACACCTGGTTCCCCATCCTATCCTCCGTCCCTCTGATCTTTTCTTCTTGTTTGTCTCTGCTGAACTAGTCTTGTCGTTTTGGGCCCAATGATCGAGCCAGTTAGATAACTTTGAATCCTGATTTGGTCATGCAAATGTTAACTATTCCCCCCCTCCCCAGTTGATGTCATCTGCAAATTTTATAGGTATCCCCGGTGCCCTCTCGTTAGGTCGTTTATAAAAAAGTGGAGCAGCACAGGACTCGGGGGGGGGGGGAGGTTTGCGCAGTCTGCCATCTTGACCGGTCTGAGAGCGTGAGGTGTGTCTGTCGCCAGTCGTCTGAATGGGAGGAGTGTTGCAGTTTCTCGATGGCTGCCGGGGCGTTGGAACTAAGATCCCGGTGCTTCGTCTTGTGCTCGCAGCCCGTACGTGACTACGGTGGGTGGAACGTCCTTCCTGCACCCCTTCCTGGTGAGCGCCGAGGTCACCGATTACATCAGTGGCGGGGGCTTCAGCAACGTGTTCCCCATGCCCAGCTATCAAGTGAGTTCATGACCCAGTGGCGTCGCTAGGGAGGCGGGGGCTTGCCCCCTGGTGACAGCCGTGGTCTTCTTGCGAGGAGGAGGAGGAGGAGCAGCAGCAGCCGTGGTGGGATTTTTACACTCTGGCTGCTTTTGCAGCCACGAGGCATGAACGCGCCGAAAGCGCATTTTTGGGACCCACCCGCCCGACCTCCCTGTGTCCTGGAAGGCTTGAAATAAAGCCTTCTGGGAGTGCAGGGGGCAGGGCGATGACACGGGACGCGTCCTCGGTCCACCCCTCAGGGCAGGCTAGCTACGCAAGTGCCCCCCTCGCACAGCAGCAGCATGACCCTCCTGCACTTCTCATGAGCTCATGTTGACTCTCAGCCGGCCCGTCGTGGCAGCTGCGAGGCTTGTTCCGAGAGACTGCTTGCCTCTGACGACCAGCGCCACAGTGGGCTCTTGTGTCGTCGGACAGCCTTGGGACTTGTCCAGCAGAGGTCGTGCCCCCTGCCCACCTCCCTCTCCTTCCCTCTTGCAGGTGGCTGCAGTGAGGAGGTTCCTGAGCACAGCATCCAAGTTGCCCCCTCCATCCTACTACAACAGCAGCGGCAGAGCCTACCCCGACTTGGCTGCGCTGTCCGACAACTACTGGGTGGTGATCAACCGCATCCCCCTGCCCTGGGTGTCTGGCACTTCGGTGAGAGCCTCCTGCTGGCCACTCTGACCCGGCTTCCGGGGGAGGCTCGGCTGGGGCCGTCCGTCCGTCTCACCTGGCTGTCCTCCCTGCTTACCGCACTAGGCCTCTACTCCTGTGGTGGGCGGCATCATCGCTCTGATCAACGACAGGCGCCTTCAGCGAGGACTCTCCCCGTTGGGGTTTCTGAACCCTACTCTCTACCAGCTCCAGGCAGGAGGGGACAGCCCCACCTTCTATGACGTGAGTGCTGCAGGGAGGGGGCAGGGGGAGGGGCTGCCGGGTGACCAGGGCGAGGCAGAAGGGCCCGTTGCCTTGGACTGCCGGCCCCCGGCTGCCCTGGCTGCTGTTTCCACAGTGCCTCTGCCCTCTGGGGGGGGGCATGTTTCATCCCCCCGTCTGCCGCGTACTTGGCACAAAACAGGCTGCTCTAACAGGCTGCTCTTCCAGTGGCTGGGGCTTACGGCACGGCTTCTTTCTTGCCTTCCAGGTGACCCACGGATGCCACCTCTCGTGTCTGGATGCCACCGTGGAGGGGCAGGGCTTCTGTGCTGCTCCTTCCTGGGATCCTGTCACTGGGTGGGGGACACCCAACTTCCCGAAGCTGCTGCAGGCTCTGCTTGCTCAGTGACCCTGGAGGGGGCCTGAGCTACTCTGTGTCTTGAGTACGTGCTCACCTGTCAGCCTCTGTGCGGGTGGAAGGGGGGGTCTCTCGGGAGGGGCTAGCTTGGTGATGGTGGGTGCCAGGGGCCGGTTTCTGTGTGCGTGCAGCACTTCCAGGGGCCCGACTGGTGTACTTGTAGTGGGTGGGCAGCTGGGACTTGTAGTGGGTGGAGTCTGGTCGCTGTAGTGGTCAGTCTTGCACTTGGGGGTCTCCCCCCCCCCAGTATGTTTCTAATCCCCACAGAGAAAAGGAGTCGCAGAGTGCGGCCCAGCCCAGCCCAGCCCCTCCTCCCTGTGCTGTGTGAGCACAGGCTCCCTGTGGGGTGGGAGGGGGGAGTCCCCTGCTCCTGCCTCCCCTTCAGTGGCAGAAATCCTTGCTGCACATTCCGCGCTCAAGAAGCGCAGAAATGGGCCTCCTCATGCCGCAGTGCTCCCAGCCTCAGTTTTGTGGTGGTCTGAATGTAGAGCCGTTCTTGTGAAAAACAGTGCAACTGGCAGCTCAAAGTGAAAGGTTGATGATATCCAGCACCAGAGGAGGTTGAAGAGCTGCGCTCAAAGCAGTTTTGAGGGGAAGACTCTTCCAGCGTCCTGTGCCTGCCTTCTCTCTCTCTCTCTCTCTCTCTCCCCCCCCCCCCCTTAGCAGAGCCTCTCCCAGCCTGCTTCTCTGGAGTGAAATGTTAAGTTTCTTGCTTCTGCTTTCACTGGGACATTCTAAAAAGACTTTCCTTTGGTCACTTAAAATGCTGATGATGGGTGATAATATCTCAGGTCAAGGGGGGGTTGCAACTGTAGTGCAATAAAAATGTAGTTAACCTACTTTTGGTGTATGGGTGTCTGGCTGGGCATGGGGGTGGGGGGGATGCCTTGGCTGGCTGTGATTTCTTCCCGTCCTGTGCCCCAGTGGCCAACCTGCCGTGTGGACGCATCGGCCTGTGGGTGCTTCTGGGCCGCTTTCCGTGCCCCTGACTGGGTTGGGGGGAGGCGGTGGCGCTGGCGCTGTTTTGCAGTGGCTCCAGTCCTGGGGAGGTGGCATGAGGTGGGAGTCAGGCCCCGTTGCCAGCGATTTCCTGCAGGGTGGGGCTGCCTCCTGCCACCTCTGGCAACGAGCTGGTTGCGGTGCAGGAGCAGCTGCTGCACGGGGCCTGCGGTCTCCCCTGGCCACCCACACACTGCCGCCACACCCACTCTCCAAGGACTGCCGCCTTGGACTTTTAAAAGCCCAAACAAACGTAAGGCGGCTTGCATCACCCACGTGGATGCCACAGTCTCCCAGCCCCCTCCAAGGAACTACTCTAGCATGAGCAACAACGGGGCCAAAGCTCAGAACTGCTAGGAACCCCAGCACTCAGGGTTCACACATGCAGACATCACATAAGTTCAGGAGGGGGCCCACATGGCTAAGAAGCAGAGTTAGGCTAGAAAGAGAGGCTGACCAGATTTTATGGGACCCAAAGGGGGTGGAAGTGACGTCCTGGGGACCAGGGAAAATTAAAAAAATATATAATAAAGTTGCTGCTGCACTGCGTCTTCGTCTGGGACTCCTGGTGCCTGTGCCGTCTCTTCGTCCTAGCCAGCCGGCTGCGCAGTCTTTGCCCCTGCTGCAGCGCATTTCTCAAAGTTCTCCCAGTGAGGCAGGGAGAACTTAGAGTGCCAGCGGGGGGCGGGGCCAGCAGCGGCATCAATCCTGGTGGTCCCGCGTTTTTTTTTACTCACCGGGGCTTCAGGGGGGTGCGGGGAGGCCTGCATGACCCGGTTTGTGGTCCCAAAGCCCCGGTGAGTTAAAAAATGCCGTTTTCAGGCGCTTTTTTCCTGGCAGCGGTGGGATCGCTGCTGTTGCTGGCCCTGCCCCCACAAGCACTCTAAGTTCTCCCTGCCTCGTCGGGAGAACTTTGAGAAACATGCTGCAGCTGGGGCAGTCGTTTTGGGGCACCCTTTTCCTGGTGATAGCTGATCCCTGGGATAATCGCCGCCACCGGCCCTGCCACCGCAAGCACTCCGGCCGGCTGCCCGACCAGGCCGGACCCGGGGCTATGGTATGGTAAGGCAATATAAAGGGCAAGTAAGCTTCTTTCTGTAAATGGAAGTCTTGCCCTAATGAGGGACATAAGCAGGAACACAAACTCTGGCAAAAGAAATGTAAAAAGATGATACGGGAGACCATGAAAGACTTGGAGGAGTGTTGGCCAGCATAAGAACATAAGAACAGCCCTGCTGGATCAGACCAAAAGCCCATCTAGTCCAGCTTCCTGTATCACACAGTGGCCCCACCAGATGCCTCAGCGAGCACAAGACAACACGATAACCTGTTTCCTGTTGTCACTCCCTTGCACCTGGCACAGAGAAAACCCACTTCTAAAACCAGGAGGTTGCTTATGGCTTGTAACCTGTGATGGTCTTTTCCTCCATGAATCTGTCCAAACCCCTTTTAAAGGCATCTAGGCCAGGTGCCATCACCACATCCTGTGGCAAGGAGTTCATTAAAAGCAACATTAAAAGGACTAATAAAAGCGGCTTCAAATATGTTAGAAGCAGGAAACCTGCCAGAAAAGCAGTTGACCCGGGAGGAAGAAATTAAAGAGTTCTTTGTATCTGTCTTCATGGCAGTACCTTCGGCGGATACCGCTGCCCACACGGCCCCTCCTGACTAAAGAATTAAGTGAATGGTTAAAAGAAAACATTTTAGACCTAATTGACAAATTACAGATCAATAAGTCACCTGGTCCAGATGGCATTCACCCAAGAGTTCTGAAGGACCTCAAGAATGAAGTTGCTGAGCCTTTGACTAAAATATGCAACTTAAACACCCTTAAAACAGCCACTGTGCCAGAGGATTGGAGGGTACCGTTTTCCCGAAAATAAGACCTAACCGGAAAATAAGCCCTAGTAGGATTTTTCAGGGTGCTCGTAATATAAGCCCTACCCCCAAAATAAGCCCCAGGTATGATTGTCAGCCAGACGGATGTAAAAACCAGATTTAAGAAATCTGCAAGAGGGGGTGCCGGATGCGGAGTCACAGTACCTTAATTTAGCAGCGCACCAGTCTGCTGCCAGTCCTGGGCTACCATGCAGCTTCCCTTCAAAGTGCTGTAAATAGTTTTTTAAAAACCAATTCACAGCAACTTCCGGTTTCGTGTGGTAACCAGAAGTTGCTGTAAATTGTTTGTTTTTTACTATTTACAGCACTTTGAAGCAATGGGAAGCCGCACGGGCGCCCAGGACCAGCAGCGGGCCAATGCGCTGCTAAAGTAAGATAAAACAACGTACAAGCACAAAAAAAATAAGACATCCCCTGAAAATAAGCCCTAATGTGTCTTTTGGAGCAAAAATTAATATTAATATAAGACCTGGTCTTATTTGGGGGGGGGGGGGAACACGGTAGCTAATGTCACACCATGTCACACCACGGTAATGTCACACCACGGTAGCTAATGTCACACACCAGGAAGGGGAGGAAACCTGGGAAACTACAGGCCGGTCAGCCTAACATTTGTTCCTGGTGAGATGGTGGAAAGCCTCATCAAAGATAAAATTGTAAAACACAAAAGAACAAGCTTTGCTGAGAATCAGCATGGCTTCTGCAAGCGTCATCATTAACCTTTTCGAATTCTTTGAGAATTTCAGAGAGTGTTTGACACACTCCCTCACCAAAGGCTCCTGAGAAAACTCCACAGTCAGGGAATAAGAGGGCAGTTCCTCTTATGGATTAGAAACTGGCTGAAGACTAGGAAACAGTGGGTGTCAATGGGCAATTTTCACAATGGAGAGAGGTGAAAAGCGGTGTGCCCCAAGGATCAGTCTTGGGACCGGTGCTTTTCAACTTATTCATAAATGACCTGGAGTTGGGGATAGGCAGTGAGGTGGCCAAGTTTGCAGATGACATTAAACTTTTCCGGGTGGTGAAGACCAGCAGGGATTGTGAAGAGCTCCAGAAGGATCTCTCCAAACTGGGAGAATGGGCAGCAAAATGGCAGATGCGCTTCAATGTAAGTAGGTGTAACGTGAAGCACATTGGGGCAAGAAATCAAAACGTCACATATACGCTAATGGGTTCTGAGCTGTCTGTGACAGATCAGGAGAGAGATCTTGGGGTGCTGGTGGACAGCTCGATGACATTGTTGACCCAATCCAGAAAGCTGGACTAGATGGGCCCTCTTGGCCTGATCCAGCAGGATTCCTCTTATGTTCTTAAGAAATGCCTTTTTGAGCAAAGCATAAGAAGATTCCTGCTGTGCTGGCTGGATCAGGCCACGGGCCCATCTTGTCCACCTTCCTGTATCTCAGTGGCTCCACCAGATGCCTCTAGTGCTGAAGCACCTTATCAGGCAAGTCAGCGGAACTACATGATTGAGATGTACAGAATGAGGCCTCGCGTGGAGAGAGGGAAGCTTTTCTAAAGGAGTTCACGGTCATGCACTGTCTGAATGAAACCGAGGAGGAGATGGCTTTTATGCAGCAAGGACTGCAGGCCATGTGGTCACTGGCCTGGCGGACTTTCTGAGGCGCCGAGCCAAACTAGAGCGGCAAGGTCTGTCGATGGAACCTCCCTTTCCAGGGGCACGCTACCACTGGGCAGCAGGACAGGTGGTGCCGGCGGGTGGCAGGATCACGGCTTTCGCGCCGGATCGGGAACGGTCGCGCGCTCTTGCATGTGGCTGGGCCCTCGGAGCGCCCGTGTCCGCCTTCGCCCCGCCGGCATCCCAAGAGGGCGGGGCGGTGGTCCACGCCCTGGGGCCGGGTGCCCCAGCCCACGAGCGCAAAAAAGGGAAGGCAGCCCGCATATGGCGGCCTCCCCGCTGGAAACCGGAAGTGGTGGCTCTGGTGCGTCCTCAGGTCTCTTTGGGATTCCTCACCCAGACGGAGGCGGCCATAGAGTGGCGAGGAAGCTGCCGATCTCAGCGGGCGTCCACTTCCGGGACTCTCGAGCGGACGGCGCACGCGCACAACCTGCCTGAGCTCGCCGAACCTCCATGAGCGTCTGCAGTAGCAGTAGCAGCACCGGCGGCGGTGTGGAGCCCGAGCCCGGTCCGGCCCCGCCGCCGCCCCTCCCGACGGCCACGGCCACGGCCACGCCCCCCCTCCCCGCCGCCGTGGGGGACGGCGCCAAGGGGAGCCCGGGAGGGGCGGCGGCGTGCGGCGGCGCTGGAGGTGAGCGCGGGGCGGGGAGCGCGGGACCCGGGGGCGGCAGGTCGGTCAGCCGACCGACCGACGCGTCTCTTCGCTTCTCAGCAGGGTCCTCCGTGGCGGCTTCTGCCGCCGCCGCCGCCTCGCTGGTGCAGCCCACGGAGGGGCCGGCGGTGCCCAACGGGGTTTTCGTCCCGCCCGGAGCGGCCGCCAACGGAGACGCCAAGCCCGCCGCCGCCTCCAGCGCGCCCCTGGTCGACTTCCTGCTGCAGCTGGAGGACTACACGCCCACGGTCAGCCCCGGCGCTTGCGAGCAGCAGAGTTGCGGGGAGGGGGGAGGCTGGCTGGCGGTTTGCCCCCCCCCCCCCGCCTCTCCTTGATTCCTCTCTTCTTGCAGATCCCGGACGCCGTCACCGGCTACTACTTGAACCGGGCGGGCTTTGAAGCTTCCGACCCACGCATGTAAGTGGGGAGCCCCTTAGCTGGGGAGAACAGGGAGACGGAGTCCCTTCTGCCCCCCCCCCTTTGCATCCCACGGGGAGGGGGAGCCTGCGACTGATGCAGGATCTCTCTTCCCCCCCCCCCCCCCCAGCATCCGCCTGATATCTCTGGCTGCGCAGAAGTTCATCTCGGACATCGCCAACGACGCCCTGCAGCACTGCAAGATGAAGGGCACCGCCTCCTCGTGCAGCTCCCGCAACAAGAGCAAGGTGATGCCCGCCAGGCAGGCAGCAGGGCCAAGGCGGGCAGGGGCGGGGGAGCCCTGTGTGGTGGGTGGGGTGCCAGCTATGCTTTCTCTCCAGCAGGACAAGAAATACACGCTGACCATGGAAGATCTGGCACCGGCGCTGGCAGAGTACGGCATCAACGTCAAGAGACCTCACTACTTCACTTAGCCGCCCGCCCACCCTCCCCCCCCCCGTTGCCCCCTCCCCTTCTCCACAGCCTGGGGTCTGCCCGTTGTAGCATTAAAGTCCTCCTTCCTTGAGCCGCTCTCTCTCTCTCTCTCTGACCTTACCCTACCCGCACCAGGCTGGGGTGGGGGGCTGTGTGAGAGAGAGCATGATGCCCCCGCCCAGTCCAGGGGGGGGGAGGACTGCTGCCCTCCAGCGTTTTCCCCAAGAGCCTGGAGCAGAATCCTGCAGCTTCCTTTGTTCTTGCAAGGGGGGGGGAGCAGCTTGGCCAGGAGGAGCAAGGCCCTTCTCTCCCTCCTGCCACGCGGGCAGCAGGTCCTTTGGAACTGTGGTGCAGAGAGCAGCATTTTGGGAGGGGTCCCTTTGGCTACTTCCAGTCTCTTGGTCCTTGCTCCGCCGCATGGGAGGGGTTTGTCCTGCTGCAGGGATGTGGAGATGTTTGCAGTTACCTCCTGTTGCCAGACTTCTCAGAGGGGGAGGCAGGCAGTGAAAAGCTGCCTTTTAAGGGGCAGAAAAGAAAGCCAAGTGGGGGCGGGAGGAGGCGGAGAGGCTGGTTCTTCTTGCCCACTGGCAATTGCAGCCAACTGCAGAATGCCTTGAGCGCCATTCCAAATGAGACCTTCCCTTCTCAGAGGTGATGGGAGCAGGTAGCCCTGGAGGATCCGAGGGCTACCAGTGGCTGCTGGTCATGCTGCCTACCCCTGGATTTAGGAACAGTGATCCCCCCCCCTGCAACCCAGGGGGAGCAAAGGATGTCTCTTGCCAGCTCAGTGTTCTGGCAGCAGTTGCCCCTCCAGGGTCACATCTTAGCACCCAATCCTGTCCAATTTTCTGGTGCTGATGTAGCTGTGCCAACAGGGCATGCGCTGCATCCTGTGGGGGGGGGGCAGTCACAGAGGCCTCATCAAGGGAAGAGAATGTCTGTTCCCTTTACTTCAGGGGTGCATTGGCACGGGAATGTTGGCTACAATTGGACCCTCAGTTGCACAAACAGACGTTACAGGGCCACCCAACCTTTCCAGCAGTACAAGGCTATTCTCTTTTCTCTCTGCTGCAATATTTCTCCATGCAACACACAACCCCCCCCCCCCCACGGCACCTGTCTTTCCTCCACTACCCTAACAGAAGGCAAATGTAAGACTTGCCTTCTTTACAAAGACAGTTCCTTAAAAGTTGCCTCTTTTATGCGATTTTCCACCAAATGCAGGCCTGATGAGAGTGAGAATGCTCTGCAGGGGCAACGCTAGTTCCTGTTGATTGACAAAAGATAACCCCCTCCCCCCCACATGTACCTTCCCATGTGGCACGTGGCAGAGCCTCCTCACCCACTGGCGGCTGCAGCTCTTTCGTTTCTTGCGTAACCCTGTGGCAAGAGGCCTGGCATGTGATCTTGCACTTTGCAAGGAGTGCCAGAGTGGGTGGTGAATGAGGAGGGGCACACACTTGGGTTGAAGCCCCCACCCCTTCTAAGTAGCTGGGCGGGCAAGAGCTCCCAAGGCTGCGGTAGAAAACAAGCAGATCAACATAGTGCAGCTTCAGGCAGCGGCTATGACAAGCACGGTCTCCTTCGATAAAACTCTTTATTTCAAGCCCTGTAGCTTTGCCTGGGGCTTACATAGAAAAAGTAAAAATGGTCGCAGAGAGAGGCAGGTGACGGCGGCCACTGAAGCTCGCCTTGATGCGGGAGGAAGGCAAAAAAGAGGAAGAGCGAGGGGGCTGCAGTACATGTGTGCGGGGAGGCCAAGGGGTCGCTCCAGCCGTACCGTCGTCGTGTCTTTGGGCAAGGAAAGGCGCTTCCTGGCAGCCAAGCCTCCTGAAGGCACTTGGGGCGCTGGGCGGTGGCGGCAGCCTGCAGGCTACTTCTCTTGCATCTTCTCCAGGATGGGGACAATCATGTCAAACTTGGGGCGCTTGGCTGGGTCCTCATTCATGCAGATCTTCATCAACTTGCAGATGTGGGGAGAGATGCCTGGGGGGATGGTGGGCCGCAGCCCCTCCAGGGCGACCTGGGAAAGCAGAAGTGGCGTGTCAGGGGGGCAGGTCTCCCCTGAAAAGCCCAAGTGGGGGGGCAGGTTGGCAGCCAGAGAGCCCACTCACCTTCATGCCAATCTCCATGTTGGAGAGGTCAGCAAAGGGCACCTCCCGCGTCACCAGTTCCCACAGCAGCACCGCAAAGCTCCACATATCAGCCGAGCGCCGGTTAATCTCCTCCGCCTTCTTCTGGAGAGCTGGGAGGAGGAGGCGGCAGACATGAGCACAGGCAGTAAGGACAACCAAGAGCCCTCCCAGGGCCTTGCTGTGCATGGAGAAGGGGGGGGCAGCCTCCCAGGAAAAGCAGCACGCTTCAGCCCGTGTTCCTGGAGGGCTGCAGCCTCCCCCACCAGCAGTGGTGGCCATTCCATGCGCTCACCCTCTGGTGCTACCCAGGCTGGGGCATACATCCTGCCTGGGCACTGGAACGAGAACTTGACGTCTGCCATGCTGATCCGTGCCGTCATGTCCTCATCTATCTGTTGGAGGAGAAGACAGTCCATTCTCTCTGCGTCCCAGGAAATGCCTTCCCGCCCCCCCCCCCCCAGCAGTTGCCCTGCCCTGCTCACCATGATGCTGCGGCTGTTGAGATAGTGGCGGGGGATGAGGGGCTCCAAAGTGTGCAGGAAGGCCATTCCCCGTGCAATGTCCAGGGCAAACTTCACTGCCTGGGTCTGGTCTACCACAAAGTCTACAGGGGGAGAGAGGGCAAGAGTAGGAGTGCAAAGGGCCCGTCTGGCCCCCTGGAGACTGAAGCCTTCCAGCCACTCAGCACTGCCTGCAAGAGGTGTACCGGCTGAAGGCATCTGAAAGGAGGAGCCATGCGCACCCCCGAGAGCTGGGAGAGAGAGGAGAAGAGGGGCAAGAGAGAGAAAATGGCGGCGGTGGCGCCTGCAGAACAAGCGCTCACTTGGCTGACCCAGGATTGGAGACTATTCTAGCTAGCGGCAAAGCTGCATTCAGCTGCCGGCCCTGCAAAGATGACAAAGCTGAGGAAGAAATGCGTACAGAGTGGAATGCTGTTCATGCAGCCTCCCCAGAACCCGGGGGCCGAGAAGAGATCCTGGTCTCAAACAGGGTGGCTGGCTGACCTACTAGGCTCCCCTCGGCCCACACAAGGCCGCCGCCGCCGCTGCTGCCCTGCTGGCGCTCGCTGCTGTTCCAGACCGCTGCCCGCAGCCCTGAGAGTCTGGTGTAGGCTGGAAAGGCCCCCCCCCCACGGGGCAGGGTGTGGCACAGGCACCCCGATCCCACCCGCCCACAGCGAGACTCACTCGTTCCTTCGTGCAGCACGTTGTAAAGGGAGCCGTAGGGCATCCAGTGGGTGATGATGATGGGGTGGGGCGCAGGGGGTGCCTGGCAGGCGCCCAGGACTGGCAGGACGTTGGGGTGGGAGAAAATCCTGTCAAGCAGAAGAGGGCACAGGTGAGGGAGACGGACCCATGCGTGACCTCCGCCCACTGGCCCAGAGCCCCCCTCTCCCCTCCCTCCCTCCCGCCTCACCGGAGCTTGGGGTACTCCTCGTTGAAATCCCGACTCTTCCGGGTTGTCCAGTCCCGGATCTTCAGCCCCTTGATGACAATATCGTTGCCTTGCCAGCGTCCCTTCCAGAGCTGTGGGGAGCAGGGCAGTCAGTGGGCAGCACAGGAGGCCCCACGCCCGCCCGCCCGCCCAGCCACCCACCCTAGACCATGTGAGGGTGGAGGGGATCAGCACCTCCCCCGACTGGTTCTCATTCAGCTTATGGCCCAGGCTCAGCTGCCGGAAGTCGATCCCAGCCAGCTTATTCAGAGTCCCGTTGCCTAGGGGAGAGAGACGACCAGGAGGGGAGCATCAGTCAGCGCCCTGCAAACTAACGTCTCCTCCTCACACCTCGCGCCCCCCCCCAACTCTCCCTCAGAGGAGGTCGCCTTGCTTACGGGGTCGAGTTCGGGTTGTGCCCTTCCAGAAGGTGTCCTTATACGGGATGCGAGTCAGGCTCTGTCCCAGCTTCTCTGCGCGCTCTGGGGGAAGAAGAGTGAGAAATTAGCACCACAGAAAAGAGATGTGGGGAGGGGAACTTCTAGGATCCGCCAGCCTCTCTCAGTCACCATAAGAACATAAGAGCCTTGCTGGATCAGGCCAAAGGCCCATCCAGTCCATCTTCCTGTATCTCACAGTGGCCCCACCAGATGCCTCCGAGAGCACACAGCCAACAAGATAAATCCTGTTTCCTGCTGTCACTCCCTTGCACCTGGCACAGAGAAAACCTACTTCTAAAACCAGGAGGTTGCTTATGGCTTATAACCTGTGGTGGTCTTTTCCTCCATGAATCTATCCAAACCCCTTTTAAAGGCATCTAGGCCAGGTGCCATCACCACATCCTGTGGCAAGGAGTTCCACAGATGAATTACACGCTGGGTAAAGAAATATTTTCTTTTGTCTGTTCTAACTCTCCCTCCACTCAATTTTAGTGCATGTCCCCTGGTTCTGGTGTTGTGCGAGAGGGAGAAGAATTTCCCTCTATCCACTCTCTCCATCCCATGCACCATTTCTGCATCCCTCCCCCCCCCCAAAGCTTCAACAGATCAAACAAGGGCAGGCCCCGCCCCATAGAAAGTCGGCACGGTTGCAAAATCAGGTACTGTGGTGTCTCCCCCGCCCCAGTGGGAGTCCCTCCTCCATGGGTGGCCATCCACGGATATTCAAGTCCACGGATAAGGAGGGCCCACAGTATTGCTGTGTCTCCTGTCCCAGGCAGGCATTTGCAGGCCGTTCCAGATGCCAGGGAGCCCAGGAGGAGCAGGCAGAAGCAACACTCACCTTTCAGCACGTCCCGCAGGGGTACCTTGGCCTTGTCCAGGGGGGTCTCCCCATATTTGTTGCAGATGCTGACAAGAGCCCCACTGGTCACCAGGTCCTTGGCAAGAGGAGGAGGGGGGAGTCACACAAGGGACCCCTGCACCAGCCACACTACTACTGCAGTCCCCACAGGGCACCGCTCCGATTCTCCCCGTCCTCCAAGGTGGGGGCCCCCTCTTATGTTGCTACATGTTGGTTCTGAGTTCCAGAGGAGGGAATCGCCCACAATGCCACATCCCTTCCTCCCCCGCCCCCCCCCCCATTGCATTTCTTACCTCAGCTACCTGCTCCTGGCCCCAAAAGCAGGCGTAATGAAGCGGGGTATTCCCGTGCTCATTCACAGCGTTGATGTCTGCCTTGAACTGGATGAGCTAGAGGGGAGAGGGAGGGACCCGGCCTCAACCAGCGTGGAAAATGCCCCTCTTCCATTGGAAATGTATCTCCCTGGAAGAAGTCTAGTTTACACTCTCCCCTTGCTGTAGTGGGTCTAGGTTGGATTGAGACCAGGCCAATCCAGGTTCAAATCCCCACTCAGCCAGAAAACGTCCTAAGTGACTTTGGGCCTGTCACTGACTCTCAGCCTAACCTACCTCACAGGGCTGTTGTGAGGCCAAAAGAAGGGAATTAACCAGGTACACCACCCTGAGCTCCTCAGAGGAAGTATAAAAATGTGAAAAATACATACAGTGCTCTAAGGCCCTGTAAGAGGAGATGGGGAAGGATGCAGGGAAGTCACCGCTCCAGACAGCTGCTGGGTAAAGACTATTGGGGCACCACCTGGAGGGAGTCCCTCCAACCTACCTTCTGGACAATGTCTCGGTGCCCGTGGCTGGCTGCCAGGTGTAGGGGGGTGTCATCCCCACGGTTCATGACGTTGATGCGCGCCCCGCGCATGACAAGCATATCCACCACGCTGGAACGGCCTTCGCGGCAGGCCCAATGTAGGGGGCTGAAGCCGTGATCATCTCTGCAGGGAGAGGGACCAGCTCAGTGCCTGGAAAAGGGGGAGTGGGGAAGAGGGACAGTGGCAGAGGAGAGGGGAGTGCTGGAGCGAGCGAGGGGGCTGGTGATCCGAGGTGCCTGCTCATCACTCCTGGGTGAGTCGGAGGCAGTCGCTTCCTGGAATCCACACACACACACACACACACACACGCACGCACGCATGCCGCCAAGCACTGGAGACAAGCAGGACCTTAAAAGGAGATCTTAGTCCCAGAGCCAGGAAGTGGGGGAACCCCCAGGCAGGGACCCCATTCCACCATCTCTGGCTGGGGAAGGACCTGCCCTGCCGACTCAGCAGCAGCCAGCGTGAACTGGAAGCGGGGGGGGGGAGCCCCGAAGAGCCGCTGCACGGCCCCTTTCAGGCGGAGCTCCAGAAGCCATAAGGGGGGGGGCTCGCTTCTGCCCGGGTCGGGGGTCGACCCTTCCCAAACCCCTGCTGCGGGAGGGGCCAACCGAGACGCTCTCAACGCCGAGGGAGGGAGGGAGGGAGGGAGGCTGCTGCAGACTGGACGCGGCTGGACAGCGGAGCCGAGGGTCTCCTGAGCGGGGACCCCAAGCCGCCGGTCCGAGCCGGCCGCGGGCACCCTGCTCCGTTGTTGCCCACGTCGTCGTCGTCGTCGTCGCCGCGGGCTACGGGCTGCTGTTGCCTCCCCGACGGGCCGCCCGAGAGGGGGCTGCTGGCTGGCCGGCCCAGGGCAGCTCGCTCGCTCGCTCGCTCACCCCTGGTTGAGGTCGTTCTCCGTGTTGTCCAGCCAGAGGCGCACGGCCACCGCGTTGCCCTCCCGGCACTGCGTGAAGATGTCGTCCATGGTCGCTCGCTGCTACTATGGCAGGCAGGCAGGAGGGTCCGGGCGGTGGCGGGCAGCAGGGGCGCCGCACGCACACAGACTCCTCAGCCTCGCCGGGGCTGCTTGGGCGGCTCCCGCCGCAGACCCGCCGCAGCGCCACTGGCGCCCAAGCGCGGAGCTGCAACGGGGCCGCCCAGCGCGCACGCGCAGCGGCGCCTTGGGTCCCTGCGGCCTCCGGGCGGCAGAGGGCGCCCTGTCGGCGAGATGGCAGGACCGGAAGTTCCGCCGGCTCGAGTGTGGCGGCCGCGGGTCCAGCCGGCTGCGCGCTGCGGGACATGTTCGAGGAGAGCGAGTGGCAGGATGAGGGCGCCGCGCAGCCCGCCGCCGCCGCCGGGCCCCCCCACCCCGCCCCGCCGCAGGGTCCCGCGGGGGCTCGCAGTCGTCAGCAGCGCCAGCGCCTCCTGGCCACCCTGCGCCGCCTGCAGGGGTGCGCTCGCCGGGCCACGGCCGGAGGAGAAGGAGGCGGCAGCGGCAGCGGCAGCGGCAGCGCGTCCGACTCGGAGCCCGCGGAGCAGCCGGGCAGGAAGCGCTGCCGGAGGGGTCCCGAGCCTGGCCTGGCTGGCAGGAAGGGGCGACGGAAAGAAGGTGACGGGGCCCCTTTGCCGGCCCGACTCCCCGGTACGCCTCCGGTGCCCGTTGGAGGGGGCTCGCGGGGGGTCCTTGTGGGGCGGGAGACGAAGCGGACCTCTGGCTGTGGCCGAGGGCAGGCGCCAGCAGCACGCACGGGGGACGCTGTGCAAAAGCAGCGGAGGCCCTTCCTCCCTCCCCCCCCCTCCCGCTTTTGGCCCTTTATTCTCCTCGCCACGTTTAACCGGTAGATTGATAGAGCATTTTGCAAGGCTCTCAAGAACCCTGCAGGGCGGCCCTTTCTTGTCCCCAGGTCCGTAGATGTGGAGCAGAGCCTGAGAGACAGTGGCTCTGCCCAGGTTCCCAGTGGTGGTGATGAATGATGACTACTGGGCTCCTGTCCTGCTCTCCAGTTGTCATCCCCTTTGTCTCTCACTCTGCCCAGGTGAAGCAGCTGCAGGAAACAGAGCCCCTGTGGCTGGTGATGATAAGCAGAAAAGCACAGGGGCCACCACGGAGGGGCCCAGGCAGACACTGACCCGGAAGCAGTGGAGGAACCGGCAGAAGAACAAAAAGCGGCAGAAGAATAAGTTCAAGGCAGGGCTGGGGCTGGGCCCGGGCCCGGCCCCTTCCTGTCAGCCTCCTGGGGGGGCTCAAGACAGTCTGGCTCTCTCAGCCTCCCCAGCAGAAAAGTCTTCTAGCAGCCGAGCAGCATCTCTGCGGCTGCGCATGGAAGAGCGCCTGGATGCAGCTCGCTTCCGCTACCTCAACCAGTTGCTGTACACGTGCCCCAGCCAAAAGGCAGCGCGGCTTTTCCAGGAGGACCCGGAATCCTTTGCTGTTTATCACCGTGGCTTTGCCCGGCAGGTGGCACGCTGGCCTGAAAGCCCTGTGCAGCGCCTTGTCCACTATCTACGCAACAGGTAAGTGCGGCTGCGGACGGTTGGGGGTGCGCTTCCAGGCAGCACAGCATCCTGGCTGGCACAGAGCCATTTATGCAACTGCTCTGGCGGCGCTTGACTCCAGCCCTGGGTTCCGGTTCTGTTGCCTCTCTCCCCCTAGACCCGCTTCACTGGTGGTGGCAGACTTTGGTTGTGGAGACTGCACGTTAGCCCGCAGTGTTCGGAACCAGGTGCACTGCTTCGATCTGATTGCTCTGGACCCCCGTGTGACTGTCTGCGATATGGCCCAGGTATGCTAGGGAGGGAGGCTTGGGGGCTCTACACCCTGACCGCGTGGACTGGATTCCTGCTGTGCCGATTGGTTGATGTCTTTGGGGGCGGTATGCAGGGGTGCCTGTCCCTCACCCTCCCCAGCCTCATTCTGGAGCATCTGTGGAGGGGGGGGTTTGCTCTTTTACCCTCCTGCTCCTTGTGCTATCTATAGGTGCCTCTGGAAGCAGAATCTGTAGATGTGGTTGTCTTCTGCCTGGCCCTCATGGGGACAAATCTGCGTGAGATTCTGGAAGAAGCTAGTCGGGTTCTGCGACTCGGGTAACTAGGCTCTGAGAGGGCCACTGGGAGAGTGCGGGTGGTCCTGGGGGTGACAGCGGGACTGTGGAATCGGAGTCAGAATCACAGCCCTGGGTGACAAGGCATTTCTGGGGTTGGACAGGAAGAAGGAACTATGATTGCTGCTTGGAACACAACCCGTGTGTTGATCTGTCAAAACTGGATTGCCAAAGAACTGAAGGGTTTTTAGTTAATAATAATCAGTCACTTTCTTCTTACATAAGAACATAAGAAGAGCCCTGCTGGATCAGGCCAAAGGCCCATCTAGTCCAGCTTCCTGTATCAGAGTGGCCCCACCAGATGCCTCAGGGAACACACAGCCAACAAGATAAATCCTGTTTCCTGCTGTCACTCCCTTGCACCTGACACAGAGAAAAACTACTTCTAAAACCAGGAGGTTGCTTATGGCTTGTAACCTGTGATGGTCTTTTCCTCCATGAATCTGTCCAAGCCCCTTTTAAAGGCATCTAGGCCAGGTGCCATCACCACATCCTGTGGCAAGGAGTTCCACAGATGAATTACACGCTGGGTAAAGAAATATTTTCTTTTGTCCGTTCTAACTCTCCCTCCACTCAATTTTAGTGCATGTCCCCTGGTTCTGGTGTTGTGCGAGAGGGAGAAGAATTTCCCTCTATCCACTCTCTCCATCCCATGCATAATTTTATATGTCTCAATCATGTCCCCCCTCAGGCGCCTTTTTTCTAGACTGAAAAGCCCCAGACGCTGTAGCCTTTCCTCATAAGGGAGGTGCTCCAGCCCACGAATCATTCTGGTCGCTCTTTTCTGCACCCTTTCCAATTCAACTATATCCTTTTTGAGGTGTGGTGACCAGAACTGGACACAATACTCCAGATGTGGCCTTACCATCGATTTGTACAAAGGCATAATGATATTGGCCGTTTTATTCTCAATTCCTTTTTTAATGATCCCGAGCATGGAATTGGCATGAACGAAGTAGCATGAACCAAGTAGGGCTGGCATTCCTGTGAGGTTGGCATACAGTCAAAGTAACATTTGGCGCAATCCCGTGCTAAAGTCATTTTCCCACTGGCGCAGTGCCTATCGTTTCCTAAGCCATCCGGTGCAAAGGGAAGGGGGAGGAAAGAGCCCTCCCAGCAACTCCCCGTGCCATGGAAACCCCAACGCAACCCGCGAATCATAGCTGGTGGTGGCCCGGTGGTGGCCAGGAAGCCCCTTGCTGCACCTTCCCAGCCCCCATGCCGATAACCAGAGAAGTGCCTTCTGCAGGAACCAAGCAGGTGGTGGGGACAGGCTCAAGTCTAATGAGAGGGCGCCCTCCCCCCCATGGCCCTCAGGAATGAGTAGCACAGCAACAGCCACTGCTGACAGCGCTGGGGAGGTGCCCAAATGATGCATGCACGCAACATAAGGATGCCACAGTACCTCCCCCCCTGCGCCACAGGGGCTACTGTGGTACGGACAGCAAGGAGGCGGGGCTTGCTGGCCACCTTCAGGCCACATCTGCAGAGGGCTACTGGCCTGCAGCATGGAGGCAGTGTTTGCCTCCTGTTTCTATAGCCCTGGCAGACCAGCTAGGCAAGGTGGCCGTTTGGGCCATGTCTGTGCCAGGACATTATTGGGCTACTCGGCAAGAGAGGACGACGACACGTTTGCAGTTTCTGGTATTGGGAAGAATACCAAGAACTGACTGCTTAGATTGGGGCTTATAAAGTTGCTTAGGGCCCAATCCTATCCAGCTTCAGCTGTGCCAATGGGACGTATACCACATCCTGCGGGGGGGGGGGGCAGTCAGGGAGGCCTGGTCAAGGTAAGCCAGAGAACGTTTGTTCCCTTATCTCAGGGCTGCTTTGCAGCTGGAAAGTTGGGTAGGATTTGGGTCCTTAAAGACACACTCTCTGTGTGCACAAGAGAGAAAATAAATTCCATGCTTCTCTGAAACTCCCTAGTAAAAGCCAGACTTTAGAACAAAAAGCAACATGAACAAGTCAGTGAGCCAAAGGAGGGGGGGGGGCATAGCTAACTCAGCTGTGAGGGTTTTCTCAGGCCATGTCTCACTTCTCTAGAGAGAACAATTAACAAGAGTCAAGCTGTTTTCTTGCTACGTCAGCTTTTCTCTGTCAGTTTTCTGTGTGACTTTTCAGCTTACAGAAATGGAGGATCAAATCCATTTTTCTGTCATGGGTGCGTGTGTGTGAAAGAGAGAGAGAAATTGCGTCCCTAATATGCCTTCCTGACTCTGCCAACAGTGAGGCTCTGTGGGGAAGCACCCGCAGTTGTGGAGCTCCCTAATTTGTCGATTAGGTTGACAAATTAAAGATCAACAAATCACCAGGCCCAGATGGCATCCACCCAAGAGTTCGGAAGGAACTCAAGTTGCTGACCTCTTGACCCAAATATGCAACTTGGCCAAACTCCTGTCATCGTGGAGGTTTATTCCAAGAGGATTAATTGTAACAAGAAAGAGTAGGAACAATCGGAGAGATTTGTGAGTGTGTGTGTGTGTGGGGGGGGGGGAAGCGTTTCGGTGCTCGCTTGCTGCTTGCTGCAAGGGAACGGTCTGTTGTGTGTGCACAGGCAGAGCAGAACAATATTTCCACGACTGCTCCAATTCAGAGATGCACGAGAAGTTGAGCAGTACCCGAAACCCCTCAACGTGTGTGTTAAAAAGAAACAGAGAGAAACGTGTGTGAAGCTTGTGGGTGATTTTGTCTCGGTTGCCTTTGCGACTACGTCAAGATGCATAGGCCAGGGTTGTTAAAAAGTAAAAACCGGCCCCGCTGTAAAGAGCAGACCTGCAAGGTTTTCGGCCAATCAGAGCGTGCTTGTGTTTAACCAAACACAGCTGTGCTTTCTTAAGAAGGCGGGACAGCAGGAGGGACAACAGGCGGAAGACACTCCTCCAACCAGCTCGGCGGAGGCAGGGCAAGACGACTCCACGCCGGATGCAGTGCAGTGTAGTTCCGCCTGTAGAATAAAACAGCCAATATCATTATGCCCTTGTACAAATCAATGAGAATTGTGTCTAGCTGTGGTCACCACACCTCAAAAAGGATATAGTTGAATTGGAAAAGGTGCAGAAAAGAGCTACCAAAATGATTTGTGGGCTGGGGCACCCCGCCACCTCCTTTATGAGGAAAGGCTACAGCTTTTGGGGCTCTTCAGTCTAGAAAAAAGGCGCAGGGGGGACGACAAGATTGAGACGTATAAAATTAGGCATGGGATGGAGAGAGTGGATAGAGCGAAGTTCTTTTCCCTCTCGCTCAACACTAGAACCAGCGGACATGCACTAAAATTGAGAGGAGGAAGAGTTAGAACAGACAAAAGAAAATATTTCTTCACCCAGCGTGTAATTCATCTGTGGAACTCCTTGCCACAGGATGTGATGGCACCTAGATGCCTTTAAAAGGGGATTGGTCAGATTCATGGAGGAAAAGTCCAGAACAAGTTACAAGCCATGTTGGGTATAAGCAACCTCCTGGCTTTAGAAGTAGGTTTTCTCTGTGCCAGATGCAAGGGAGTGGAAACAGGATACAGGTATCTTGTTGTCTTGCGTGCTCCCAGAGGCATCTGGTGGTACCACTGTGAGAAACAGGAAGCTGGACTAGAGGGGCCTTTGGTCTGATCCAGCAGGGCGCTTCTGCTATTACCTGGAAAGAGCTGTCCAAGTCCAAAAGCTTTGCTGCCCCCCCCCCTTTGAAGGACCTGCGTTGCACAAGAATGCAGCTTGTGGTGGTGGTGGTGGGGAGAAGTGGGATAGGCGCCTGCTTTGCTTGCGGAAGATCCAAGATACATTCCTAGGTGTCTTCAGGTTGCAGGGCTAGGAAGGATCCTCTCTCCTGGAGGGCTGTGGGGCTACATGGACTCAGCAGAAGGTAGCTTCTGATGGTCCTGGGTGTGCCTCGGTTGGCTCCTAATAACGTCCCTCACGATTTTTCGGAAACCCCAAAAGAAATGCAGCAATAATAGGCACAGAAGAATCAAACTTCCAGTGTGCATCGCCCCCGCCAGTCTCCATGGGCCTTCCGGCTGACCTGGGAAGGGCTGGGCGACTGCCTCCTGCTCTGACTGGTGCTCCGTCTGTCTTCTATTCTGGGCAGGGGCACTCTGCTGGTGGCCGAGGTGGCCAGTCGCTTCCCAGATGTGCGGGCCTTCGTGGGGGCGCTCGCCCAGCTGGGCTTCAAGCTCCTTGCCAAGGTAGGCGGGCGGGCGGGCGGGCGGGCTCATTTGGAAGCCAGTGTGTACGCTCCTTGGGGCAGGGACTGCCCTGTTCGCTCCAGGGAAACTTGTGGCGAGAGGGCCGTGAGGCGCAGCCTTCCTCCTTCCTCTTTCTCCCCCGCAGGACATCTCCGGCAGCCACTTCTACACCTTCGAGTTCCGCAAGGCGGCGCCGGCTTCCCCGCTCCCAGCCGACGCCCTCCGGGGGAAGCCGCTGCCGGGCCTGGCGCTCCGGCCTTGCCTCTACAAGCGCCGCTGACTGACAGCCGAGGGGTGGGGCTTCGGGGCTTGTAGCTGCTGCTTCTGGCCAATAAAGTTTCTCTTGCTTGCGGAAGTTGCCGCGTCGTCTGCTGGGAAGCGTAGTTCTGAGGAGGGGTGGCTTGGGCCTGCGTGGAGGACGCAGGCGCAGTCGGCCCAGTGCGATCCGGGGCGATGTCGGTGTCTGCGGGCGGCCCGGGGCCCGGCGGCTGCGGCCCGAAGCTGGACATCAACGGGGCTGGCGCGGCGGAGCTGGAGCGGGCGCTGGTGGGCATCGGGCGCCGCCGGGCGAGGGGCATCGTCCGCAAGAGGGAGGTGAGCGGCGGGGGGGGGTCCGCGGGCGGCGGTCTGACGGTGCTGGGGGGGGTCCCACCGGCTGACGCGCCCCCTCCCTCGCTCGCCCCACAGGAGCTGAAGGGCTTCTCCTCGCTGGAGGACCTGCTGCGCGTCAAGGGCGTCACGGCCCGGATCCTGGAGCTGAACAGCCAGCGCGTCACCTGCTCCCGCCCGGGCCCCCGCGGCCGCCTCCGCCCGCGTGCCAGGGAGGTAGGTAGGTAGGTGGGTGGGTGGGTGCGGGCAGGCAGGCAGGCGGGGGGGGGGCAGGCTGTTCAGCCGCCCCGTCGCCCCCCCCCCCCGACGACGCCCCTTCTCCTCGCCCGCAGGCTCTGGAGGAGGAGGAGCCCCAGCCCGGCCCAGCGCTCCTCCCGGAGGGCGACGGCGCCCACCCCCTGGCGGCGCCCGAGGCGGAGGGCGGCGGCGGCGGCGGCAGCAGCAGCAGCAGCAGCGACGATGGGGAAGGGAGCGGGGCCGACGGAGACCTCTACTTCTACTACACGGCGGACGAGCGCTGGATCGACTACCTGGAGCGCACGGAAGGCGGAGGGCTCATCCGCCACGCCCGCCCCCAGGTGTGTGGGGGGGAGGGGTGGCTGCTGCTGGGGATCCCCCCCCCCCGATGATGCCCCCGAAGCTGAGTCCGGAGGCCCCGCCTGGCTGGCATGAGCGCGTTGGAGTCCGGCCCCTGGGGGAGTCGTCCGTGCTGCTGCCCAGAGCTGTGGGATCTGGGAAAAGGGCTTTATTCAGAATCGTGCCCATGAGTTTCGTGAGGCGGCCGGCCTGCTGGCCATGACTTTGTGCGAGACGTGGTTTTGTGCCATGATCCTCTCTCAATCCACGCTCGGTGCCATGTTGTCGGCTGCCCTGGCCTGGGGTGCCCTCCTCTTTCTGAGAGAACGATGGTGCGTTAAATTTGCCACGTAGAGACCACGTTTTGGGCCCTGGTCTGTGTGTCTGGTTGTGCTGGCCAGCCAGCATCCCAGCCCGAGCTCCTGCTAAGCCTGAGGCAGCCTGTCATCCGGCCCTCTCCCCGCTCCGTGGGCCGCCTCTTGCACCCCTGGGGGTTGGTTGCCAGTGCGGCTGCCTGATTGGAGCTTCCTGGGTGGCTAGAGTGGATTATTTATTGGAGGAGAACTCGTTTTGCACCTGGAGACACAGGCTCTTGTGGCACCAGTGTGTGTGTGATGAGTGGGCTGGGTGGCTTGCATGCACCCATCTGGGTGACCAAGTTAGCACTGGAGCATTGCGTGTGCTGTGCTGCCGTAATGGCGCCGCTGGGGGAGTTGTGATCTCTGGACTCGTTGCCTGCTCCTGCGGCTCTTCCCACACCACTGAGCCCATGATTGTGGAGTGTGGTGTGCGCATCTCGGCTGTCTTCGTTTTTACACCGCCAAAATCAGGGCAGTCGCTGGCCCGGGAGATGAGAAGGGAACACACACACACACACACACACACACACCCTCCCGATGCCCTGGGAGGTCAGTTGTTCCAGATTAGAGGGCCTTTCTGCTGATCCCTCCTTAAGGGTGCTATTCTGTCCACGCTCACCTGGGAACAAGCCCTATTGGTAGGCATGCGTACTTCTGAGTAGGCATTCCTAGGACTGGGCACTGAGAGGGGGTCCAGGCAACCCCTGCGCCTCTCTCTTTCACCTGCACGCTTGGAGGAAAAGGCGGTGGTAGCCACGGAAGAGGCCCTTCTCTCACACGCCATTGGTAGGGGCAGGAGAAAGAAAATGGGATCACAGAATAAAAACACAGAACGCTGCTTTCTGCTAAAAATCTATGAAAAAATGCAACCATGTAAGTTTGTGTCATTCTTCGTCTGCTGACACTGTACAACCTATACCACCTACCTAGTACACTTTTAAAGCGGTTACATTTGACAAAAATGGGGAAAAAATGGAATAAAACCACATAACACCGCTTTCTGCTACTTCATTTTGGTTAAACACTGAAATCTGCAAAAAAAAAATAAAACCATTTTCTCCCACCTCTAATCATTGGGTATTTGGAGGCCTCCCATGGTCTTTGAACTCGCATGACTCCCCCCCCCCCCCCGCCTCCTCATGTTGCAGATGAAGCGCAAGTCAGAGAGCGGCCCGGACAGCAGAGCCCTGTCTCCCGGCAAGAAGATATGCAAGGGCTCAGAGAGGGGCAGGTAAGGAGAGAGGTCTCTGGGCGCATGTCTAGGGCAGCCTGTCCCTAGCGGATTCCTGTTGGGGAGGGAGGAGACGTGACTGAGGGGAGACGTTCCACGTTGTGCCACGGAGTCCATGAAGTATGCCTGTCTCCTCCCTAGAATGCTGGGCCCCTCTGTTGCCAGCCCCACCGCCACCTTTGGAGACTTGCGGAATGCCAAGGCAGGCCAGGTGCGCTGTCGGCATGTCCCTCCCCTGACGCCACCCCCGGAATTGCAGGACTGGCTGCGGACTTTCCAGGTGAGCGAGCGAGCGAGCGAGCAAGTGATTGTGTGGCCGTGAGCTTGCAGTCTGCATTAGGCAGGTGGACCAGAGGAGTCATCTGTGGTGTGCTTGGAGCTACAGACAGGGCCCTGCAGGGTGGAGGCTGTGGGGCTTGCTGGGTGGGGGCCTCTGAGCCCTGCAAGTTTCTCCCGCAAAAGGCCCACCAAGCTAGCTCTCCTGATACGCAGCGGGGGGCTTCTTGTGACCTGTAGTAGTTTAGGCAGATTGATTTTGGATGGTGTTTATAATTTGATTTCTGTCAGTTAAATTGCTAAAGTGTTGTGAGCAGCCTTGTGGGGTCGTTAGTCCCAAGAGCGTGATAGAAATGGATAAAACGTGGTGTGGTTTCTGCTCCCCCCCCCCCACAGCGCTGGAGCGGCCCGGAGAAGCTGCTGGCTCTGGATGAGCTCATTGACCGTTGCGAGCCCCCCCAAATCAAGCACATGATGCAAGTGATTGAGCCCCAGTTCCAGCGCGATTTCATCTCTCTTCTGCCCAAAGAGGTGAGAGTATTTGGCAGAGGGCTGCGAAGAGGAACGGGCAGGAAGAACTGATGGGGTCCAGTCCAGGGCTCCAGCAGGTGCAGGTGGGAATTGCTGCTGCTGTAGAAGAGGCAGAAACGAGGGGTGGTCTGGTTTTGCTAGCAGTCTGGACTCGGAAGCAAGACAGGGGAGAGGAGACGGGAGGAGAGTTGACCAGAGCTAGGAAAGAGAGAACAACTGGCAGCTGCATTAAAAGCTGCGCATGAAACTGGCAGAGGGGCCTGGGCATTGCGCAGGCAGCGAGAGAACAGCATTGCGAGGAGTTGAAGGAGGGCTTCCGACTGTGGGAGGGAGGATCGGGCCCCTGTAGGCCATGGGCCATGGATGGGCCTGGGCACCCACTGTGGGAGGGTGACCCTTCGGTGGGAGCCTGTCGGGCTGTTCTCCTTGTGGGCGGGAGGTTGGAGCCTCCCAGCGAGTTGCTTTTGGGGGAGCCCGGTGGAGTGTTCCTTTGGTGCCCAGAGGGCCCCTCTCTCAGGAAGGCCCTTCTTCCCTGTGCTGTGGCAGCGACAGCACCGAGGTGAGGAGTGCCAGAGCTCCGTGGGGCCGGGAGAATGCCCTCGTTGAGTTTGCTCCTGGAAGCTGCAGGCTTGGGCGTGTGGTGCCCGTTTTCTACCAGGCCCTTTTGAACCAGTGGCTCATCAGCTCGAATCACGGAGAGGGGGGGCTGTTGCAGGGCCCTGCAAGAGGGAGTATCGTGTCTTGCCAGTCTCTGCCGGCAGCCCTCCAGTGCTGGAGAGGCCACCTCCTCCTCCACTGCCTGCAGGACAGAGGCCACTTCCCTGGAGCCACTCCGGAGCAGGCCCTGGCTCAAGCCCTGCCTCCCGACGTCCCTCGCAGCTCAGGACCAGGGTGCCTGAGAAGCTGCCTTCATGCTTGCGCCCTGCGCGCCAGGGGTGCCGTGGCGAGGGGCAGGGCCTTCTCCGCTGTGGCGCAGCAGTGATGGCACTCACACCCGCGACGCGTTCCGGCAGGGGCTGAAAACCGCCTTGCTTTGGTTGGCGTTTCTGCAGTGTGGGTGGGGATTTTCGGATTGTGTTGGTTCGTAATGCTTTGTGTCTGCGGTGAATGCCGCTTTCAACCAGGACGGTTGTTTGTTACCGCCTGTTGCGGCTTCCTTTCTTTTGTTTGCGCTCCTGCGTTTGATAGTTTGATCCACTGCTGATGCTTTTATGACTCTTTTGTTCCTTTGGCTTTTGGCGGCGGCGGTGTGTGTGTGTGTGTGTGTGTGTGTGTGTGGTTGCTGCGTGCTGTGTATATTTTTGATGCAATGTGAGCTGCCTGCCTCGGGTGCCCTATTAGCGGCTGGGGGATACGGCGGGATGACTCTCTGGCCAACGAATGCAAGGCATCTCCGCCGCGTTGAGAGCAGAGGCGCAGCGGCCTGTCTTGTCCTGCTGCTTGGAGCCTGTTGCCGTTGTGGTGCTGAGTCTTGCGTCTCTGGTGCCTCCCATACAGCTGGCGCTCTACGTGTTGTCATTCCTGGAGCCCCGCGATCTGCTCCGTGCTGCCCAGACGTGCCGCTATTGGCGCATTTTGGCTGAGGACAACCTGTTGTGGCGAGAGAAGTGCCGCGACGTAGGTGAGGGCCGGCTTCTCCCCCTCCCTCTCGCTGCCCGGCACCCCCACTTGCGCGCGCACGGGACCCTTCCTTCTCATGGCCTCCTTTGCTTCCCACAGGCATTGACGAGCCCCTGGGCCTGCGCAGGCGACGGCTCCTCAGCCCTGGCTTCATGTACAGCCCTTGGAAACTGGCCTTCCTGCGGCAGCACCGGATTGATATGAACTGGCGTGGCGGGGATGCCCGGCCCCCCAAGGTAGGGGAGGGGCCCCTGCCCCCCACTGGGGTCAGTGCTTGCAGAATTGAAGCAGCACAGGTTGTGCAAGTTAACGCAACCTTAGACAGCTGTAGTTTCAGGAGCTTGCTCTCTGGCGGAGGAAAGGCTGGCTGGCGGAGACCATGCCCTCCTCCAAGTGCGCCCCACTCACCAGGGCAGGAGTGTGGCCCAGCCACGCGTGCTGCCACAGTTTGCTGTGTACGTGCCTCAAGAAGGGGGGCTGGGAGGGAGGAGGAGGCCTGCAAAGACTGGCTTCCTGCTCGGTTCAGAAGCCGCCAGGCGGCCTGCTCAGGTTTCAGCATACAGGGCGGGGGCTTTGTGTGCTCAGGCAGTCTTTGTCTGGCCCAGGTCCTGAAAGGCCACGACGACCACGTCATCACGTGTCTCCAGTTCTGTGGGAACCGCATCGTCAGTGGCTCCGACGACAACACGCTCAAGGTTTGGTCTGCTGTCACTGGCGAGGTGAGTCTCTGGCTGGGCAGCCCCTGGCTGCTGTGGCTGTGTCTGCAGTGGCCCCTCCCTCCACGCCTGAGCATCTCTCCCTTCGCCCGCAGTGTGTGCAGACCCTCGTGGGGCACACCGGTGGAGTCTGGTCCTCCCAGATGAGGGACGACGTGGTGATCAGCGGCTCTACGGACCGGACTTTGAAGGTGTGGAACGCCGACACGGGCGAGTGCGTGCACACCCTCTATGGGCACACGTCCACTGTGCGCTGCATGCACCTCCACGGCACCAGGTAGGTAGGTAGGTGAAATGGGGGGCGGCACGCTGTGGGGGTGTGGGAGCCCGGAAGGGGGCTCGCTGGCCCCCCCTCTTGCAACCCGGGGCTCAGCCCAGCTGCCTTTCCTCTGCAGGGTCGTGAGTGGGTCGCGGGATGCCACGCTCCGCCTCTGGGACATCGAGACAGGGCAGTGCCTGCATGTGCTGATGGGCCACGTGGCTGCTGTGCGCTGTGTCCAGTACGACGGGCACAAAGTGGTGAGCGGCGCCTATGACTACACGGTGAAAGTCTGGGACCCGGAGTCCGAGAGCTGCATTCACACCCTGCAAGGCCACACCAACCGGGTCTACTCGCTGCAGGTAGGGAGCAGGCTTGCCCACCCCCTGACTCGGCTTGCTCCCCTGGTTGCTGGGGCCTAACCGCTCTCGCTCCCTCTCCGGTGCAGTTCGATGGAACCCATATTGTGAGTGGCTCCCTGGACACCTCCATCCGCGTGTGGGACGCGGAGAGCGGGAACTGCCTGCACACCCTGATGGGCCACCAGTCCCTGACCAGCGGCATGGAGCTGCGGGACAACATCCTCGTCTCGGGCAACGCGGACTCCACCGTCAAAATCTGGGACATCAAGACGGGCCAATGCCTGCAGACGCTGCAAGGTGTGTGTGTGTGGGGGGGGGGTCTTTGCTGGCATAATGGGCCCTCAGATGGGGGGGATTACTGTCAGGGTGCTGGGTTAGTGCCAAACAGCAGTAAAAGGACCCCCAAACCAACTGGGGGGGAGCACCTCCTGACGGCAGGGACCCAAGTGCCGGAAGGGGCTGTGCTGCTGCAGCTCAAAAGGCAAACTCCACCGACTGGTGAAACTGCAGCTGTTGTGACAACCCCGTGGAAATGGAGCTGGAACCTGCAGCCACATGCTGGGCGCAAAGCTCTCTCCTTTGGGGGCTTCCAGAGGGAGGTGGGGGCCCGAGGCACACTGGTTGGTGACGATCCGACCCACCCTCTCGCTCTTCCCATTGCAGGTCCCAGTAAGCACCAGAGCGCAGTCACCTGCCTGCAGTTCAGTTCCAAGTTTGTGGTGACGAGCTCGGACGACGGCACTGTCAAGTTGTGGGACCTGAAGACAGGGGAGTTTGTGCGCAACCTGGTGGCCCTGGAGAGTGGGGGCAGCGGGGGGGTGGTCTGGCGCATCCGCGCCTCTAATACCAAGCTGGTGTGTGCCGTCGGGAGCCGCAACGGGACTGAGGAGACCAAGCTGCTTGTGTTGGACTTTGATGTGGATCTCAAATGAGGACGAGAGTTAGACTGCTGGGGGGGGGGGGCGGGGGGACCCTGCAGGACGGGCGTTCCCCCTGGCGAGGTGGGGGGTGCCCATCTCAGCACCTTATTTATAGCTGGGCGTGTTGGACCCTGAACAGCTGGCGGACTGGCGGCAAAGCATCAGGACCTGGTTTTGTATACACGAATAATATATAACTTTATTTCTGTACTTGTGTCTTGTCTTTTGGACGCACCCAGAGTTTTCAGAGCCCCGGTGGGGGTGGGGGGGGTTCCTTTCAAGAAAGGCTGTGTCACTGCAAGAGGCTGACGATGTGGACCCGCTGTTGGGCGCACAAGTTGAGCGGCATCTTGGAAGGCAGAGGCACGTGCAGAATGACCTGCTGGCTGTTGAGGGACACGGGCAAGTGGGGCGCTCCCAGGTAGACAGGACAGCGATAGGTGGGCAGAGTCGAACCCGTTTCCCACGGCTGGCACCTGGCATGGACCCAGACGGTGGGCATCTGGCAGGGCTGTGCCGAGAGGGTCTCCTGAAGCTGGCAGCTGCGGCTGTTCCACAGAGCATGGTGGAGCTGCAGGCCACTCAAGTAGAGTCCCTTGTCGGGGGCGCTGCTGGGAGGCAGAAGGGTGGGCAGCGCCTAGAAAGACAGGCAGGCGGGCGGGCGGCGTGTCAGCACCCCCTGCTGGGCACAGGTCCCCTTGGCCCCGCCTCTGCCGAGCCTTACCTGCTGCACCAAGTGGTACCGCTCCAGCTCCTGCTTTTTGGCTCGTGCTTCCTCCTGCAGCAGGGCCAGGAAGAGGCGCCGCGGATGCTGGAAAGCCGCTAAGTTGTAATGGGGCACCCGCGGCCCACCAATGGACTCCAGGTAGCTGCAGAGGAGCCGGCAGCGACATTGCAGCGTCTCTAGCCATGCCTGGGGCGGTTGGGGCCCCGTCGGGGTGTAGAGCAGCCACGGGCGCGGTAGTCGATCTTGCCCCAGGTTGCGCCAGATGGTGGTGCAGCGGGGGGACGAGCAGGCCACCCCCTGCAGGCGTTCCTGGGTGCAGCGCAGGTCTTTGTCCACCTGCTGTAGCAGAGCCAGGAAGCTGCCTGCCTCCTCCAGGAGGAAGCGTTGCAGGGGCCGGAGCTTGGGCCGGGGCTGCCCCCCCAGCGGGCGCCCTCTGGCTCCCACCTCCCAGCCCCGATTCTGCAGCTGGGCCTGCAGCTCGTGCACCAGCTCCAGCCCTTGCTGCACCAGCTGCTCCAAGGCCGCCTGCTGGCTGCTGGGGGGGCTCCGGGGTTGCCACAGCCCCTGGGAGGCCTGCAGTGCCGAAAGCAAGGCCTGGCTCTGGCCTGCCAGCATGTGCTGCTGTAGCCCACTGCACAGCCCCACCCAGGCAGGCTCCATGGGGCTCGGTAAGTGCTCGATCCGGGCCTGGGTGGCAGCAGTCGCCTCTTCCTCCGACAGCTCTAGGGAGGGAGGGAGAGTGTGGAAGCTCCGTGCCATTGGAGAGGGAGGCCCCGCCCCCAGGCTGGCGGGACTCCTCCCCCTCCCCCAGCCAAGGGCTGCTTACCTCCCCCTGCTTTGAGGGGAAAGAGGTGCCCAGGGCCAAGGGAGTTCCCGGAGAGGCCCACCCTGGCTGCACTGCTTTGAAAAGGGCAGGGGGCGCTCCACTGCCAGGAGAAAAACAATGGGGGGGGGGCAGCAGCAGCAGCTCCCTCTCACCTGGACTGTTCCAGCCAATGACTGCAGCCAGCAGGTTGGCGAAGCCCGTGCCAAGTTGCAAGTGTGCAGCCGACCCCAGGCACTGCTGGCTCAAGCTACGCACAGCCTCTGCGTCTCCACTGTCCAGGACGTGGCCCCCATAGAGCATGGTCCCTGGCAGAGGGGCATTGGAGAGTGACTGATCTGCTGCCTGCATAGCCCCTCCCCAGAAGCGTGCACGGGGGGGGGGTTGCATTGGTGAGCGCCACTGAACGCTGGGCCTGCTCCAGACCCTCCCCTGGTTTCTTCTTCCTACCTGCCAGTTCCTGCAGAGCTGCCTCCGAGTTGTCTAGCTGGCTCAGCTTCTCTTGGGCCTTGAGACCTGCCAACAGTTCCCCTTGGCTCCTGGGTGGGGAGCACAAAAGAAGGCACAGGGTCGCACTCTCCCTCCCCAGTGCGGCCAGGGTGCAGAGCAGAGGCTGGACTTGCTTGGGGGCCTGTGTCCTCTGCTGCAAGCAGCTCCTCGAGCCACTGCCTGTCTGCCTACCTGTGAGCAAGGCACCCTCTGTTCATGCCACTGTGGCAAAGCCGGGAACACGACCAAGGACTCTCGGCAGTAGAACCCCTGGCTGGTCTAGAACCTCAGGAGTGCCCAGGGCCCCTCTCGTCCAGCTTCCTGGATCTCACAGGGGCCCACCAGAGGCCTCGGGAAGCACACAGACAAGAAGAGACCCATATCCTGTCGCCAATCCCTTGCAGCTGGCAATCAGAGAAAGACTACCTCTAAACCGGCTGGCCAACCTTTCCACAGGAATGCTGCTGCCCCTTGAAGGCTTGCATAGGTGAGGGCATTTCAGCAGGTGCAGCTGCTTTAGCAGCCCCATCAGCACTGGCAGCTGGCAAGATTCTATCTTCTACACAACGCAGAGGCCCTAATGGTGGAAGGTTGGACACCCCTGCTCTAAAACCTGGAAGTTCCAATAGTCGTCATGGCTGTTCGGTTTCGCTGCGCAGAGTGGCTCCGATGGCGAGGGGGCGGGGCCTCCTCGCTCGGGTTCGTGAACGCGGTAGTCGGTCGGGGTGCGACTTACTGTTGAGCCCCTACTGCAGGAACGCCACTGGCACCGATTGAAGGACACAGGAACACCACTGATCGGTGCCTTTTTTTCTAGACTGAAGAAGCGCCCCAAACACTCTAGCGGCCTCTCCTCGTAAGGAAGGTGCCCCAGCCCCCTAGACATAAGCACGGGTGCTGAACAGGAGAGGCTTCTGAGTTGAGCTGGTGCTGGAGCCCCCAGTACTAGAAGAGGAGGCAGGGAGCACACCTGGCAGGGGTGGCTGTTGCGGGAGCTGAGGCTGCCCAGGGCAGCTGGAGCGCACAGGGGGGCTCCGAAAGACCGCTAAGAGGCTTGGGCGGCGGCGGTGGCGGCTGAGACCTTGTCTTGCCCCAGGCTTCCCAAAGCGCTGGCCAGGCAGGGTGGAAGGTGTTGTCCTGCCAGGTGACAGGGCCCAGGGGGACATAAGAAGAGCCCTGCTGGATCAGGCCAAAGTCCCATCTAGTCCAGCTTCCTGTATCTCACAGTGGCCCCACCACATGCCTCAAGGGGCACACAAGACAACAAGATAACCTGTGTCCAGTCGCCACTCCCTTGCACCTGGCATAGAGAAAATGGAGGAATTCCCTACCTGTGAATCTCCTGTTCTGGGAGAGGAAGGGGGGACATTCGGAACTGAATGGGTTAACCCCTCCACGTCCAGAGGTAGGGCCGGTTAAACTTCGTTGACTCCTCCCCCTCGGGTGCTGCTCCGCCCCAGTCTGGTACTGCAAAACGACAAACCATGGACAAAGGTCCCACGACACCTGAAGACGTCTCGGCACGGCAAGTCACCAGCCTCCACGGCACAACTGGAGAGGAGATCAACTAACAACAAGTGGACCAGAGCGTGAAAGGAGAACAAGGTTTAAAGAAGGTAATTAACTCCCACGGGATAAGCTAACTAACACCGAACCTTCAAGGTAACAATTTAAAAAACAAACAAACTAGAACAAGGAGGCAAACAAAAACCAAAGAATGGGAGGGGCCGAATGTCCCCCCTTCCTCTCCCAGAACAGAAGATTCACAGGTAGGGAATTCCTCTTTTCTCTGGACGAGGAAGGGGGGCCATTCGGAACTGAATGGGATATGCCAGAGCCGTAGCATCCCAGGGTGGGCCTACTTGCCTCCAGTATTGAGAACCTCCTGCAGCACCCATCTGCCAAAACGAGCATCGGCGGTGCCCAATTTGTCAATTTTATAATGCATCAGGAACGTGTTAGGGGACGCCCATGTGGCGGATCTGCAAATATCCACCAGGGAAGAGGACCCATCAAAAACCGCCGATGTGGCCGCCCCCCTGATTGAATGAGGTAAGATGCCCTCCGGCGGATCCAACCCCTGAGCCCTATAGGCCAACTGAATAGCTAGGCGAAGCCATCTAGCGATAAGGGAAGCCGAAGCTTTCCTACCCGTAGACACCCCCCGAAAAACTACGAATAAAGCCTCGGTCTTTCTAAGTGCATCAGTGCGTTGTATATAGAAACGCAGAGCCCTTCGCACATCAAGGGAGTGCCAATCCCGTTCCCGGGGATGTGAGGGTTTTGGGCAGAAAGTGGGCAAAACAATATCTTCCGAACTATGAAAAAGGGAATTAATCTTGGGTGTGAAAGAAGGGTCCACCCGTAAAACCACCTTATCCTTATGAAAAATCAAAAGGTTCTTGTTTATGGAGAGTGCCCCCAACTCCGATACCCGTCTGGCCGAAGTCAACGCCACCAACAGGACAGTTTTCAGAGTAAGGTCCTGAAAAGAAGCCTTGGCCAACGGCTCAAAAGGGCCTCGCATGAGGGCCCGAAGAACCAAACCGAGGTCCCAGGTGGGAAACCTATGAACCACCGGGGGATTCAACGGCTTCACCCCCTTCAAAAACCTATGCACATGGGGATGATCCAACACACAGCCCCTGCCGGAGGTGCCCAGGACACTCTTCAGCGCAGCCACCTGGCGGCGGAGGGTGCTGGTACTAAGCCCCAGCGTAAGCCCATCCTGCAAAAATTCCAACACCTGGTTTAACTTAGGTCGCAGGGGTCTAATGTTCCGTTGAGTGCACCACCCCGAGAAGCGTCTCCAAGTTGACCCGTATACCCCCTTGGTAGACGAACGACGCGAAGCCAAGAGCGTCTCAAGCACACCATCCGAGTAACCCTCCTTGCTCAATGCCTGCCTTTCAGCAGCCAAGCCGTTAAGTGGAAAGCTTAAATCTGGGGCTGGCTTGCGAGTGAGCCCTTTCACGAGCAGCGAGTGGCCTCACGGGAACGAAGTGGCTCACGGGGACAAAGTGGCAAGATAAAAAAAGACACAGCGAGTTAAGCAGCTGGGCGAGGAGAGGGTAAGCAAGGAGAAGGTAAGTGAACTCTCTCAATTGTGCAGCTTTGTCTAACTTTAATTTACCATTAACTGTAAAGGACTTGGTTAAAGCTACCTTAAGCTACCTTAAACTTAAGATAGAACTAAGCCTAGCTAGGAACTAAGCCTAGCTTAAGTAGAACTAAATATAACCTGAGGAGGGGGATTGTAAGGTCCAGTAGCTAGGACACAGGCACAGAAGCTAGGTGGGAAATTAAATAGATTCAAAACACAAACAAGCACCTATCTAAAAGACAGGGGCAGAAACTGGACAAGCCTGGGAGCTGGTTCTAAAGAAAATTGCAGTCCAAATCTAAACAGGTCTACTCTGAGTAGATTCTACAGCTGATTCTAAAGAGAATTGCAGTCCAAATCTAAACAGGTCTACTCTGAGTAAAACCAGTGTTTACTCGAGAGTAAAAAGCCCAGGGCAGAGACCTGAGTCTACTTTAGAGTAGGAGCCTAAAACAAAACAAGAGGAGGCTAAAAGAAGGGGAGAAAGCAAGCTAAACTGCACCTTAAGCAGAGTTAAACTTAAGCAGAATTTAAAACCTACAGTTTAAAACATACAGACCGCATGGTATAGAAGGCCACATGGTAAATTAGGGTGACTCAGAAACCATAGCAACACACATTCCTGCCAGCTGAGTAGGTCAGATGTAAATTGAGGCAGCAGCAGGAACAATAGCAACAGGAATTTCCTGCCAGTAAACCACATCAGGCCCTGCCCCCCTTAGAGGCCAGTCTTTTCAAACTTTCAGGTAGGCAGGGGGAGGAGCTACACAACAGTTTAAATCTGGGGCTGGCTTGCGAGTGAGCCCTTTCACGAGCAGCGAGTGGCCTCACGGGAACGAAGTGGCTCACGGGGACAAAGTGGCAAGATAAAAAAAGACACAGCGAGTTAAGCAGCTGGGCGAGTTCAGCAGCGGGGCGAGGAAGCCAGGCCCCACACACTGCCCGGCACGTCCCTTGAATAGAGGAGAGCTCCAGCAACATTAAGGTACCCAAACTTTGATAAATCCATAACTTACACTCAAAAGCTATGCAGTCAGACAGCCAGCAGAAGGGTGGGGGCTATCCAGTGTTTTGCACTGAGTGTCACATGTATGACTATCTGCCTCTCGGGCAGAAGTCATGGGTGTGTGCTCGGTGCAAAGAGCTCCAGGCTCTCAGGGAACGGGTTCGCTCCCTTGAAGCCACGGTTGCTGACCTGGAGAAGCAGAGACAGGTAGAGAGGAACCAGGGTGAGACTTCTAGGGACGTGGAGGCATCGTCCTACCCTCAGTTGGCCAGCACTTCAGCTGCCAGGAAAGGGAGTCTCAGGGCTGGAGGACATTGCTCTGGAAAAGAGGGAAACAATCCCACAGTGGGGACCCCTTCTTCAGGTGATGGGCCCGTATCCAGTCGCACTATGGATACTCCTCTGGGGAGAGGGGGAAGGGGGCTTCTTGTTGTGGGTGACTCTATAGTCAGGAACATAGAAAGGGGGGTCTGTGACGGATGTGAGGACCGCACGGTGACTTGCCTACCTGGTGCGAAGGTTGCGGACATCACCTCTCGTCTAGATAGGCTGGTAGAGAGTGCTGGGGAGGAGGTAGCGGTTGTGGTGCATGTTGGCACCAACGACGTGGGGAAATGTAGCCGGGCGGTCCTGGAGGCCAAATTTAGGTTGCTAGGTAGGAAGCTCAAATCCAGGACCCCAAAGGTGGCGTTCTCAGAAGTGCTACCTGTTCCACGCGCAGGGCCAGCTAGGCAGGCGGAGCTCAGGGGTCTCAATGCGTGGATGAGACACTGGTGTGAGGAGGAGGGGTTTAAGTTTGTTAGGCACTGGGGAACGTTTTGGGACAAGCCGGGCCTGTACAAGAGGGACGGGCTTCACTTGAACCAAAACGGAACCAGACTGCTGGCGCGTAACATTAAGAAGGTGGCAGAGCAGCTTTTAAACTGACTCCTGGGGGAAAGCCGACAGGAGCCGAGGGGCATCCGGTTCGGGACTCCTCATTCCTCGGGAATGAGGGTGCAGAGGATGGGGAACAATCAAGTAATAACAGAATAAGAATTGGGAGTGGTAGCGTGATGGGACATGACAGCCAGTCTAGCAAAACAGAAGGCTGCAGGAATAAAGGGGCAAACATGCAGCCCTTCTTGGGGGACCAGGTATATAAGTGCTTTTATGCAAATGCCCGAAGTCTACGGGCAAAGATGGGAGAACTGGAATGTTTGGTGGCTAGGGAAAACATTGACATAGTAGGTATAACAGAAACCTGGTGGAATGCGGAGAACCAGTGGGATACTGCAATTCCAGGATATAAACTCTATAGGAGGGACAGAGAGGGGCGTGTTGGAGGTGGGGTGGCCATCTATGTCAAAGAGGGGGTAGAATCCACCAGAGTAGAGCTGGAGGGGGGCTCTGACTCCTCCGTAGAATCACTGTGGGTTAGATTACCAGGCTCCAAGAGTGATGTAATAGTAGGGGCATGCTACCGTCCTCCAGATCAAAAACCTGAAGGGGACCTTGAAATAAGGAAGCAAATCAGGGAGGTGTCAACGAGAGACAGGGTTGTAGTCATGGGGGACTTCAATTATCCTCACATCGACTGGGTCAATTCATGCTCAGGTCATGAAAGAGAGACTGGATTTCTGGATATGTTAAATGACTGTGCCTTAGAGCAGCTTGTCACGGAACCGACCAGAGGACAGGTGACTCTGGACTTGATATTGTGTGGCACTCAAGATCTGGTCAGGGAGGTAAATGTAACCGAACCGTTGGGGAACAGTGACCATGCTGCGATCTGTTTCGCCATGCATGTCGGAGGGAGAGTGCCGAGCAAATCTGACACGAAAACCCTTGACTTCCGAAGGGCAGACTTCCCCAAAATGAGAAGACTAGTTAAGAAAAAGCTGAAAGGGAAGGTAAAAGGAGTCCAATCGCTCCAGAGTGCATGGAGGCTGTTTAAAACAACAGTCGTAGAGGCCCAGCGGGAGTGTATCCCACAAAGGAGGAAGGGCTCGACCAAGTCCAGGAGGATGCCGGCATGGCTAACAAGCACAGTTAAGGAGGCTATAAAAGGCAAGGAAGCTTCCTTCCGTAAATGGAAGTCTTGCCCTAATGAGGAAAATAAACAGGAGCACAAACTGTGGCAAAAGAAATGTAAAAAGATGATACGGGAGGCCAAGAAAGACTTTGAGGAACGTATGGCAGGCAACATAAAAGGGAATAATAAAAGCTTCTTCAAATATGTTAGAAGCAGGAAACCTGCCAGGGAAACGGTGGGTCCGCTGGATGGTGAGGGAGAGAAAGGGGTGATAAAAGGGGACTTGGAGACTGCAGAGAAATTAAATGAGTTCTTTGCATCTGTCTTCACGGCAGAAGACCTCGGGCAAATACCGCTGCCGGAACGGTCTCCCCTGACTAAAGAATTAAGTCAAATAGAGGTTAAAAGAGAAGATGTCTCAGACTTAATTGACAAAATAAAGATCAATAAATCACCAGGCCCGGATGGCATCCACCCAAGAGTTCTGAAGGAACTCAAGAATGAAGTTGCTGACCTCTTGACCAAAATATGCAACTTGTCCCTTAAAACGGCCACTGTGCCAGAGGATTGGAGGATAGCTAATGTCACGCCAATCTTTAAAAAAGGAAGGAGGGGGGACCCGGGGAACTACAGGCCGGTCAGCCTAACATCTGTTCCAGGGAAGATGGTGGAAAGTCTCATTAAGGATAAAATCTTAAAATACATAGAAGAACAAGCTCTGCTGAGGGAGAGTCAGCATGGCTTCTGCAAGGGGAAGTCTTGCCTCACAAACCTGTTAGAATTTTTTGAAAAGGTCAACAGGCATGTGGATGCGAGCGAACCCGTGGATATTATATATCTGGATTTTCAGAAGGCGTTTGACACGGTCCCTCATGAAAGGCTCCTGAGAAAACTCCACAGTCAGGGAATAAGAGGGCAGGTCCTCTTGTGGATTAGGAACTGGTTGAAGACCAGGAAACAGCGAGTGGGAGTCAATGGGCAATTTTCACAATGGCGAGAGGTGAAAAGCGGTGTGCCCCAAGGATCGGTCTTGGGACCGGTGCTTTTCAACTTATTCATAAATGACCTGGACTTGGGGATAGGCAGTGAGGTGGCCAAGTTTGCGGATGACACTAAACTTTTCCGGGTGGTAAAGACCAGCAGGGATTGTGAAGAGCTCCAGAAGGATCTCTCCAAACTGGGAGAATGGGCAGCAAAATGGCAGATGCGCTTCAATGTAAGTAAGTGCAAAGTGATGCACATTGGGGCAAGAAACCAAAATTTCACATATACGCTAATGGGTTCTGAGTTGTCTGTGACGGATCAAGAGAGAGATCTTGGGGTCCTGGTGGACAGGTCGATGAAAGTGTCGACCCAGTGTGCGGCGGCTGTGAAGAAGGCCAATTCCATGCTCGGGATCATTAAAAAGGGGATTGAGAATAAAACGGCCAATATCATTATGCCTTTGTACAAATCGATGGTAAGGCCACATCTGGAGTATTGTGTCCAGTTCTGGTCACCATACCTCAAAAAGGATATAGCTGAATTGGAAAAGGTGCAGAAAAGAGCGACCAGAATGATTAGTGGGCTGGAGCACCTCCCTTACGAGGAAAGGCTACAGCGTCTGGGGCTTTTCAGCCTAGAAAAAAGGCGCCTGAGGGGGGACATGATTGAGACTTATAAAATTATGCATGGGATGGAGAGAGTGGATAGAGGGAAATTCTTCTCCCTCTCGCACAACACCAGAACCAGGGGACACGCACTAAAATTGAGTGGAGGGAGAGTTAGAACAGACAAAAGAAAATATTTCTTTACCCAGCGTGTGATTCATCTGTGGAACTCCTTGCCACAGGATGTGGTGATGGCACCTGGCCTAGATGCCTTTAAAAGGGGTTTGGACAAATTCATGGAGGAAAAGACCATCACAGGTTACAAGCCATAAGCAACCTCCTGGTTTTAGAAGTGGGTTTTCTCTGTGCCAGGTGCAAGGGAGTGGCGACTGGACACAGGTATCTTGTTGTCTCGTGTGCTCCCTGAGGCATCTGGTGGGGCCACTGTGTGACACAGGAAGCTGGACTAGATGGGCTTTTGGCCTGATCCAGCAGGGCTCTTCTTATGTTCTTATGTTCTTATGTTAAAGCTTGTGGCTGCGGATGGAAAACGGGGCCCTGACGAAGGAGGTCGTCCCGGTGCGGCAGGGGCCAAGGCTTGTCCACCGATAGCTGAACCAAGTCCGAGAACCAGGCTCTCCTGGGCTACCTGGGGGCAATCAGGACCACGAGCGCCGTCAAATCCCGGATCCTCCTCAACACGCGAGGTAGAAGGGCAATCGGCGGGGAGGCATATAGGAGTCCCTGGGGCCAGAGACACCGCAGAGCATCCACCCCTTCTGCGCCCTGATCGTGATGTCTGGAGTAGAACCTCGGCAGTTGGGAGTTGGTTCGCGATGCGAAAAGATCCAGAAGGGGCATGCCGAACCTCTCCGTGACTAGAGTGAACACCGATGGGTTCAGCTGCCACTCAGTCTCGCCTAGACTCTCCCGGCTCAGCCAGTCTGCCGTGACGTTGATGGCCCCTGCCAAATGCTCTGCTCTGAGTGATAGAAGATTCGATTCCGCCCATGACAAGAGAACATCCGCTCCTCTGGCCAGGCGATCCGATCTGGTTCCGCCTTGGCGGTTGATGTACGCCTTGGCGGTCATGTTGTCCGTCTTGACTAATACAGCTTTCCCCAGAATATGGGACTGAAAATGAAAAAGAGCGAGCTTGATCGCCCTCAACTCCAACAGATTGATGCTGCACCTCGTCTCCGGAGCTGACCAACGCCCTTGCACAAATAGAAGGTCCATGTGCGCCCCCCAGCCGAAGAGACTGGCGTCCGTGGTCAGGACCATCGGGTTCGGGGCCTCCAGTGCGGTCTCTGCTGCTAGTCGGCCTGGTGAAAGCCACCACTCCAGGCTGTGCCGGAAATCCGACGATAGCGAGATGATCATGTGCAGTTTCCGTTCGATCTGACGTGAGTAGGGACGGAGTAGTCTCTGAATGGGTCTCGTGTGGAATCTGGCCCATTTGACTACGTCCTGGCATGAGACCATGACTCCTTGAAGTTTGGCTAAAGACTGGAGGTCCAGGGTAGCCTGACTCTTGGCCTCGAGAAGAAGAGTCGTCAGCTTGCGTTGTCTGTCCGGAGAAAGGGAGACAGTCAGATTTCTGGTGTTGAACACCAGCCCCAGGTGCTCCATGACATGAGCCGGGACCAGGGAGCTCTTGTCCATGTTGACGACGAATCCATGCTGTTGCAAGCAAAGAATGGTCGTGTGTAGATCTCGCTCCGCTGAGTCCCTGGATCCGGATTGGATCAGGATGTCGTCCAGGTACGGAATTACCGACAGGCCCCACAGACGTAACCAGGCCAGTGGACCCGCCAGAGTCTTGGTGAACACTCGGGGAGCCGTCTTGAGCCCGAAGGGCAAAGCCCGGAATTGACGATGTATCGAACCATAAGAAAAACGTAGGAACCGCCGGTGTCGAGGGTAGATCGGAATATGTAAGTAGGCTTCGGACAAGTCGATCGAAGTAAGAAAAAAACCCCATCGTAGTGAAGCAGCTATAGAGCGCCATGTTTCCATTTTGAACTTCTTGTGAGCCATAAATAGGTTCAACCATTTGAGGTCCAGGATAGGTCTGTGTTCTCCGTTCTTCTTCTCCACGAGAAAAAGAACAGAGTAGACCCCGTGGCCCCGTTGGGCCACAGGAACAGGTTCCATGGCTCAAATGCTGGAGAGATGAGCAATGGAAGCTAGCAGGTGCTGATGTTTGGTCTTGTCCCTGGACGGAGGAACCTTCCAATAACGATCTTTCGGGATGCGAAGCAGTTCCAGAGAGTAACCCCTGGAAACCGTGCTCAGAATCAACCTGTCGGAGGTGGTTGCCCGCCACTGCTCCGCGAAGGCGAGCAGACGACCAGCAATAGGTGTGGAGTCGTCGCGTGAGTCGGCGTCACGCTGTTTTCTGGTTGCGGAAGGGCTTGCGTGGGGGCTCTCCCTGGTTGTTACCGGATCGTCCTTTGGGGAAGAATCTCGACCTGTTCCACTTGTTGGGGCTCTGTTGGATTCTCTAGGGCGAGCTGGAGCCCGAAAGGGCCGAAAGGGCTGGTTCTTAGGCTTAGGGACCTCCTTGCTGGAAGACGGGAGAACCTTGCACTTGTCTTTGTTCTCAATCAACAACGGTTCAAGGGCTTCCCCGAAGAGCTTGGCACCATGGAAAGGCACACCCACCAAACGGTTTTGCGAGGCCGAATCCACATCCCAATGACGCAACCAGATGTTTCGTCGCGCCACGACATTGGACGCGAGTGCACGGGCGCCCAGTTGGAGTGAGTCATAGGAAGAATCAGCCATAAAGGCTGTGGCCAAAGAAATTTTCTTCAGTGTATTCTTCCCCTTCTTGGTTAAAGCCGCCTCGGATTTAAGGAGGTCGTCCACCCAAAGGTAAGTAGCGTGGGCGAAAAGCGAGTTGGATGCTGAAGCTCTGAGCGACAGAAACAGTTTCAAAATTCTTTTTGAGTTAAATGTCAACCTTGCGATCACAAGCATCTTTCGGGGGCCCCTCCCCTTCAGACGGAATAACGGTCGACGAGGACAGGGAGGCCACGGGCGCATCCACCGAGGGAACCTTCAATAGCCCCATGCTCTGCTCCGGCAAGGAGTAAAGCTTGTTGATCAACTTCGAACCATGCTTAGATTTAATTGGATTTTTCCACTCCTGATCCAAAGCCGATTGGAAGGACGGGGGGAAGGGAATGGTGATGGGTGGGACGGGCCCTTGAGGAAAAATCCCCTTAGGTGCCGCAGCATCGCCCTGAGAACCAGCTACCTGAGCAGGAGGGGTGAGGTTTAGGGCTGCTGACACCTTGGAAACCATGCGATAGAAAAGGTCTGGAGGGAAAAGTCTGCTGGGGTTGCTATCCTGTTCCCCCCCCCCCAAGCCATCATCGGAAAGCTCCCCCTCCTCTTTGGCAGACTCCGCGCCTGAGGAAGGGGTAGAGCTGAGGTAAGCAGCCTTGGACCGAGCACGTTTCCCCCTGGAGCGAGGAGCCGATTGTGAGTGAGAGGAACGGCCAGCCCTTGGTCTTTTAGAATAACGTGAGTCATGGCTGGGGCTCCTGTGCCTGGAGCTACTGTGAGCCAAGGAAGAAGCCGCATCCCGGGAGAGAGAGCGGCTCTCACTCCGATGCCTCCGTCGGGATGAATGCCCCCCGAGGCGCTCACAGCCTCACTAACCGCCGCTTTCACCATGCTCATTAAGTGCGCCTGTAAAGCTGGGTCGATTTGAGGGGCGCTTACAGGCACGCCTGCGGAACCACTGCCCCCGTCAACGTCAGCCATCGCGCCCTCTGGTTCCCCCATCGCCGGCTTACCCCAGAATGAGCGTCCGTAACCCCGGAGGAGGGAGGCCGCCAGTCCGCGAAGCGCCGAAGATGCGATGCGGCAGTCCGATGTCTGGAGAAGCGACTGCCGACACAGCGCCTCCGCCCCGGAGGGACCGTAAAAGCGCACCAAAGATTGGCAGAGCCCGATAACAAGCGGCCGGTCGCTGTGCCTCAGGCCGCGTTTGACGAGGAGCAAACGGCAGCGGCGCAGCCCAGAGGGTGCGCGTTCGTCTGCCAGGCCGCAGGAACCTCGGCTGAGGTAAAAGTTAAAAGCGGGAACCTTCGCGCGCCCAGAGACGGCGATAGGCCCGCCCACACACAAAAGTCCCTTGACGATCCACCACCTTGCTAACGAAACAGGGTTGGGTCGGGAGGGGACAGAGGGGCAAGGCAGATCGATAGCCAAGAAGAATAAATGAGAAAAGGAACTCTGATCCACAACGAAAAGGCCTTCAAAGAAGAGCCTCACAGTAACCGAGCTTTCTCTCTAACGAGGTAGGACCGGACTGGGGCGGAGCAGCACCCGAGGGGGAGGAGTCAACGAAGTTTAACCGGCCCTACCTCTGGACGTGGAGGGGTTAACCCATTCAGTTCCGAATGGCCCCCCTTCCTCGTCCAGAGAACCTACTCTTACAACCAGGAGGTTGCTTTCGGCCTGTAGCGGCCCGCCCCTTGGTCTGCCCTGGCTCTCCTCCCAGGCAGTCTCACACCCTCCACTTGCCCCTTCCGGCACCCTCAGAAATGTGGGGCAGGAGAAGCTATTGCTGTCCAGTGTGAGCCTCCACTGGTGCCTCCTGCCCCTCTTCCTTTTGCCCTCTAGGGCCACCCCCCACTACTGCTTTGTGGCCAGGGCTTTGTCAAGGGCCCCAACTGGCTCCCGGCGGCCCCTCCTTGGGTTCTTCCTCACTGCTGACTGGGGGGGAGCTCTCCCTCCATTAGCCCGCCAGTCTGCTTTTCCTTGAGTGTCTGCTCTTGCGTTGATGGTCATCAGCCGCTCAAGCTGAATAGGGTGGAAACGGAAGCCCCCCCTCCTCGTTTTCCCCTTCCATCTAAACTGGGGGCCACAGCATCTAGCTGCACATTTCCAACCTGCTTGTTTTGTCTTGAAAAGCAGCTGTCCAAATGTCCCCCTCCCCCTGCTTGCAGGAGGCTCTCCTGTGAGGGTGCCTTTCTCAGCACTTGTGCCTGTGCCAGGCTCCTTCCAAGCCAGAGCCCCCCTATGTGCCCTGCCTGCAGGTGCTCTCGCCCCCATCAGCACCATCTGCTTGCTGCTCTTTGAGGCTGGGCTGCCTCCCTCGCTCCAGGCACAAGGAGGTCACCTCTCCTGCGTGCCACACAGAGCTCCGCGACTGATACAGCAAGCGCACACACGCATCCGGCCAGGGCAACAGCCAGCTAGGGGTCCTGGCGGAGACCAGGGCAGCCCCTGGTCGGCTCCCTGTGGGCAAGGACAGTCTTGCCGGGTGCTGTGCTAGGGGGAGCTCACTGGCCTCCTTGGGGCTCCAGGAGGAGGAACAACAGCAGCAGGATGGCTCGGGGGGGGGGTTGACAAGGGAGAGGACAGGACTGAGGACAAGCCCAGGATCTCGGCCTGCTGCTGTGCTCAAGGAACAGGGAACATCCCCTCGGGCCCCCAGCTGCGGGGCCCTGCTGGCTCCCTCGCTTACCACATGTAGGTCGCAGCCTGCGTCCACTGCGCGTAGCCCTGCCTGTAGAGCAAGGCCGCGTAGAGAACGAGCAAGGCCAGCCGCTGGTTGGTCTCCAGGCTCTGCCCCAGCCCCTGCAGCAGGTGATAAGTGCGGGCCAGGATGCTCCTCAGCTCCAGCGGCATCTCACAGAACAGGATCACAGCGTTGCGGTGCACAGGCCCTGTGGATAGAAGCAAGGGCAACCCTAGTGCCCGACTGCCAGGCGGTGCCCACTGGGCTGGGAGGCCATGGGCTGCTTGCTTGGCAGCCAGCTGCCTTCCTTGGGCTGTGGCCTCGTTTCCAGGGAAAGGCACATTTGCTCGGCGCCATTTCCAAGGAGGGACCCATTCCTAGGCCAGGATCAAAAGCCCTTCCGTTTAGAGAAGAGTTGAGGTGCTGACCACAAGCTTGGCCATTGGATGACCACTTGCCACAAATGTGGTCCCTGCAGCAGCAAACGTGGTCCCGACACGACAGGTTTGCACACTGACCTGGCTGACCACTTTTCCTCCTCTTTCACGAAGCTCCCCCTTCTGCTCACCGAGCCACCATGATTGTTCCCCACCATTAGATCTTCCTGTGTCTGTTGCCAGGAGTCCCCCTCCCCCCCTCGTGTATCGGTGCGTGCGTGTGTGCGTGCGTGCGCTTGAATGGTTTCCACGCCTTTGCATTTTTCCTAACAGGCCCAGGGATGCCTGCTTGTGGTTGTCTTGCTTGAGCCCTGCCCTTCTACAAGCCCACCACGCGTTCAGAGGGATGCTGGAGGAAGCCTTCCCTAGGAAAGACTGCTTGCTTGTGCTGCTGCATGGCTGCGGCGGAAGGAAGGAGGGCCCCTTCAGCCAGTATCCACTCGTTCCTCGGAGCGAGGAGTGGGGTGCTTCTTTGGAGGAATAGGAGGACAGAGCAAGACTTACCCGGGCGGAAGTGCCACGCCACATGCACTCCTCTCCCATGCTGGGTTCTAGAATGGAGCGTGTCCCAACTTTCGCTCTGATGAGTGTGTGTTTTCTTACAATGCACATCATGCCCTGCTTTCGGCTTCACTGTTTGCAGCTTGTGCAAACTTCAGTGTGAGTCCCCAATGGGGGAGGAAAGCGGGATAAAAATCTAAATAATAAATTCTAAACTTTGAATTCTGACAAATAGCTTCCCACATAAACAGTGCTTAAGCAAGCACAATATTGAAACTATAGAATGGCGTTTACCATGCCACAGCAATTCAAGGGGGCTGCTTACTGCGCACTTCCCATGCAGGAGTGAATCTGTGCGCACTTCACCTTCTCTCTCAAAGCAGTGGGTTGTTGACCTTAGAATGTCCTTGATTTTTTTTGAACAGGAAACTAACTGAACACATCAGCATAACACACACGCACAAACCGAACAAATATCCGGCATTGCGCACCACATGTAAGCTTGCGCAGAAACACCACCTTGAGTGCTGTTTCTTCAGGCAAGGCGGGACATAAAAAAATCCTTTCGATACATGAGCTACTTCTATGCCCCAGAGCAGCGCACAAGGCTGCAGACATCCCCGCCTACTGCTGATGTATCTCCTGTGGCAATGTGGGGACCTTAGTGGTTTTCCATGGGAATTTTGACACTTCAAAACTTGAGGCGCACTTGACAGATTTTTTTGTCAAACTAGCTACATTGGCAGCCTTGCCCTATCTTGACCACGTCTGCAGCACAACCCCTCATTTCTGAAATGACAGTCTGAGTTGCATAGGCACCGTCAGAGTGCCAGGTTTGCTGATGGAGGCACCACACTACACCAACATACCTCCAATGCTCGCACAACTACGACAGACATGCCCCAAATGCCAGCAAACTGCTGTGCCAACATCAGAGCTGGCAAAGGAACCCAAAAGTCCACAGGAAGCAATGGGCGGGGGGGAGGGGAACCCACCATCAATGTCACGACAAGGAAAAGGGCCGACCACCAAAGCCACCCACAGCTCTGGCCAAGGGATGATGTGGGCCAGGTCAGCAGGAGTGCCTAGGGCTGTGATGGCGAACCTATGACACGCGTGGTCATTTTGGGTGACACGCCTGCGTTTCCCCCAGGGGCCCGACATACCTTACATTTCCACAAAAGTTTTACAGGCTTGTCTTGAACGTTTAGGGCAGGGATTTTGGCAGACCTCTTTCAAATTATTATCTAGTAAAACTCAGCAACCAAAAAGTCATGAATTGATGTTAAAATAAAATGTAATGTGTTCTATAGTTGTTTTCAGTTCAATTCAATTCAAAATAGCAATAGTCAAAGTACTATTAAAAGTTGGGGGGGGGCGACACGCCAGCAGATTCAAGTTAGGCATTTTCAAAATCTTTGGCACACCAACCCCAAATGGTTTGCCATCACTGGCCTAGGCATAGGATTCGGTGACTGCTTGTGGTAGACCATCAAGGCAGCAGCTGTGGCCTTCTTGAGCCATCGGTGCAGACGGCAAAGCTTGGTGCCCCTGCTGCTGCTCCAGAGAGCAGCTCTGCTAGGCTGAAGCGACAGGAAGTGAGCTTTTGGCTGGAGGTCAGAGGATTGTCCTGCTTCAAGCAAGGCCTGAAGGCCACCTCCAACTGTACAGCAAGTCCTCACTGAAAGTTGTTTCATTCTAAGTTGTTTTGTTTAAAAGTTGTTGAGGGGGAAAAAAAATCGATTCCTGGCCAGGGCCACTGTCCTGTGTGGAGTTTGAACATTTTCCCCATGTCTGCGTGGGTTTTCTCTGGCCCAGAAAGCTCACATTTATTTCAATGTTTTATATTAGAAGTGTTTGGGGTGTTGGTGATGTCTTTGTGACCAGAAATATGCCGTAAACTCTTGTTTACGTATATCAATTAGCCTACTGAAAAATTGGTTTCGTTATAAGTCGTATCGCTTAATGTTGCAGCTTCCAAGACCCTATTGACAACTTTCTGTGAGGACTTGCTGTATAATGACACGGTTCTAGGTGTCCTCTGCTCCTGTTGGATGGCTGCCTGTGAGTGCGTCTCCTGTGTCTTCCAAGCTTTCCTAGGATCCTGTGTCATTCCTGAGTGTTCTGATTTTTGTTGATTGAAACTCTGCTGCCGACTTGAAGAACACTAGAAATGACAGGTATAGGGTTCGCCCTCCGCCCCACCCACGTTCGTACAGCAGAGCATTAGGATAGAGATGACACTTTGCAACCAATCGCAGCATGTTGTCGCTCCTGGTATAAAACTCCTGGTACAAAACCACCACCAGGGAGACCAGATCTCAGACAGGGTATGCGGCATGGGGTACACGTCTCTGGCCTCTTGCCGTGCATGGGGGGGGGGAGAGAGAGAGAGAGAGAGAGATGGGGACTATGCAGAGAGGGCACGTGGCACACAAAGAGAGTGCTTTGGTTGCTGCCTTCACAACATGTATGGCAATATACTTGCTTAACACCGGTCTTCTCAGAATTCCTACTGTAGGAACTCTGCCCCAGGAGGATTCCATAACAAACACCCAAGCAGAACTTCCAGTCCATGTCTCAGCAGCAGCACAGACAAGGCACCCCACACAAGTAAGCCAAGGAGAGGCATATTCTGATGTTGCACATGCCTCCTGTCCCTACCCCCAAAGACTGACCCTTCAAGATAATCAAATGTGCCTGTGCTATGACCTCCGTTGCCCAACTGCCCCTTCCTTCCTTCCTTCCTTCCTTCCTTTTGCAACAGTTCAGAGCAGTGCGTCTCCGCTCCCCCTTGGTGGATCCCGCCTGCCTGGGACTCCCGCCGTTGCTACTGCTGGCCACAGGCCCGGCTGGAGGGAGCGCTCTGCTTTGCAGCACCGCACCTCTGCCACAGGAGGCAGAACAGTCGCTTCTCCCATCAGAGAAGGGGAGGGCCGTGCTCCGAGGCACCCTGCTCTCACTCCCCACAGCCAGGGCACTGCTCCGGGCGCACTGCACCGCCCTCCCTTATCCACACTGAGTGAGTATACATTCCAGTGGAGAGCTGATAGTGCCACCTAGGTCTTGCTATGCGCCCTGTGTTTCTCTCCCTCGACACAGGCAGCCATCCAGCAGGGCGGAGGACACCTAGAACCATGATGTCACTCTTCAGTGGGAGGTGGCCTCAGGCCATCTCGTCCGGCTTGAAGCAGGACCATCCTCTCTACAGCCTGTCTCCAAAAGGCTGCGCCTGTCGAGCCTCTGCCTGATGACCTCCACCACTTCCCTCAGTCATTGGTTCCATTGTCGAACTGCTCTTACCGTTAAGAATTGTTCCTGACATCCAACCGAAATCTTAAACCTATTAGCTCTAGCTCTGTTCTCTGGGGCAGCAGAACATGTGCCCTCTTCCCTATGGCAGCCTGCCCCTTCAGGTATTTGAAGAACACTATCAGCTTGTTTGGCTTCTCAGTGGGGCTGCATCTCCGTGGGGCTGGGAAGAGGACCTTGCAACACCTGCGCCTGGGGGGCTGGGTCTCAGCACTCAAGGCTTGATTGGATCTCTTCCCCAGGTGAGCCGGCTGAAAGCCTCTGGCTTGCCAGAGGCGCGAGCCTTTGGCACGAGCCTAAGGGCTCTTTGCCCGTGGCTCTTCGCCCTGTGGATCGCGCCCAGAAGATTGAAAAGCTCTTCTCGGCAGACTCAACAACCTGGGCATTTGGACATCTGACCATCTACTCCCCCTTTTGTATTCATGCATGTGGAGAGAAGAGTAGCACTGCATTTACAGCAGCACAACGGACTGCCAAGATTTTACATGTGCCATACCAGCTGTTTGTCCAGCATTAGGGTCAGCCAGTCTTCATCTTTGTTGCTGGCCCTGTTCAATGACTGAGCTGAGAGGCTGGGCTCAGAAAGGTGGCCTTGCCGGGTAAGTTATGTGTTTCATCTTGGGAGGGAGCTTGGGGGAGGGGAAGGGTGCCACTATCAAGGTAGTGACGGGCCATGGAAGATATGGTGGTGGGGGTCAGACAAGCCGTTCCAGGAGAAGGAGGGTCCATCATAGACAGATTGTCTCTCCTTCTGGTCCTTCCCCCAACTCTTGGATGACTGGTACTCTTGGCAGTGATTCCCTGAATCTGAAGCTGCTGCTTTTGAACGCCAGGTCGGTAAATAATAAAACCAACCTCATCCGGGACTTGGTCCTGGATGAGAACGCCGACCTGGTATGTATCACGGAAACCTGGCTGGATGAGGCGGGAGGGGTAGGCCTCTCCCAGCTTTGTCCCCCAGGTTTCCAGGTGGTGCAGCAGCCACGGTTCCAGGGACGGGGAGGAGGAGTTGCGATGGTCTATTGTGAATCCATCTCCCTTACCAGGTGCCCCGTTCAGCAGTTCACTGGGTTTGAATGTCTCCATGTTGTGTTGAGAGGGCCGGACAGGATGGGGATTCTGTTGGTGTACCGTCCGCCTTGCTGCCCAACAGTCTCCCTGCCTGAGCTGACTGGGGTGATCTCGGCGGTGGCGTTGGAGTCCCCCCGCCTATTAGTGCTGGGGGACTTCAATGTTCATGCCGAGGCGCCCAAGGTTGGTGCGGCTCAGGACTTCATGGCCGCCATGACAACCATGGGCCTGTCCCAGAAGATCTTGGCCCCGACACATGAAGCGGGACATGTACTGGACCTGGTGTTTACAGCTGAACAAGGGGGTGGTGATCTGGATGTGGAGGAGATTAAGATCACTCCGTTGTCATGGACAGATCATTTTCTGGTAAGGTTTAGGCTTGTTGCAGCTTCCTTCCTCCGCAAAGGCGGGGGACCGCATTTTATGGTCCGCCCCCGGAGGCTAATGGATCCTGAAGGCTTCCTGAGGGCTCTGGGGGATTTTCCCACTGCCAAGACTGGTGACTCGTCTGAGGCCCTGGTTGACCTCTGGAATGGGGAAATGGCCAGGGCAGTGGATGAGATCGCTCCTGAGCGACCTTTGCCACGCCGCAGACTCAGAGCGGCTCCTTGGTTTACTGAGGAGCTGCAAACGATGAAGCGACGGGGTAGATGTCTTGAGCGACGGTGGCGGAAAACTCGTGCCGAGTCCGACCGGACACGGAGTAGGGTCCATTATAGAGACTACTCCGTGGCGGTGGTAGCAGCGAAGAGAAATTTCTTCTCTGCTACCATTGCGTCTGCAGGCAATCGTCCAGCGGAGCTGTACCGTGTGGTGCAAGGCCTACTCCATCAGGCCCCTCCAATGGATCAGGAGGAACACACGGTGGCCCGCTGTGACATGTTTGCGAAACATTTCGCAGATAAAATCGATCGGATTCGCCATAACTTGGATGCCTCATTGACAATATCTGAGGATGTCCCCTTGGCGTCTGCTGGTCCAGTGTTGTGGGACTCTTTTCAGCTTGTACAGCCTGAGGATGTGGACAGGCTCCTCTGGAGTGTGAGGCCGGCTGCCTGCCTGCTTGACCCTTGCCCGGCTTGGCTAATCAGATCTGCCCGGGAGGGGCTGGCCGAGCGGACGGGGAGGGTGGTCAACGCTTCGTTGGTGGAGGGGGTGCTGCCGCTCGCTTTGAGGCGGGCGGTGGTTCGACCCCTTCTGAAGAAGCCCTCCCTTGATTCCACAATAATGGACAACTACCGGCCAGTTTCAAACCTCCCGTTTTTGGGCAAGGTAATTGAGCGGGTGGTGGCGTCTCAACTCCAGAGGGTCCTGGATGAAGCGGATTATCTGGATCCCTTTCAGTCTGGCTTCAGGCCGGGCTTTGGGACAGAAACAGCCTTGGTCGCCTTGGTGGATGATCTACGCCGAGGACTGGACAGGGGGAGTGCGTCCCTGTTGGTTCTGCTGGACCTCTCAGCGGCTTTCGACACCATCGACCATGGTGTCCTTCTGGGCCGACTGGCCGAGCTGGGGGTCGGGGGCACCGTTCTGCGGTGGTTCCGCTCCTACTTGGCAGATAGGTCCCAGATGGTGGTGCTGGGGGACGCCTGTTCGGCATCCTGGCCCTTGAGGTGTGGGGTGCCGCAGGGTTCTATCCTGTCCCCCATGCTATTTAACATCTACATGAAACCGCTGGGAGAGGTCATCCGGGGATTTGGAGTTAGGTGCTATCAATATGCTGATGACACCCAGCTCCATCTCTCCTTTCCACCTGATTCCAGGGTGGCTGTTGAGGTTCTGGAGCGCTGCCTGGAGGCAGTGGGGACCTGGATGAGGGCTAATAAGCTGAAACTAAACCCGGACAAGACAGAGGTTCTCCTGGTCCGGAAATCCACGATGCAGGTACTAGAGTACCGTCCTGCTCTGAATGGGGTTGCACTCCCTCTGAAGGAGCAGGTCCGCAGCTTGGGGGTCCGCCTGGATCCGCAGCTGCTCCTGGATTCCCAGGTGGCGGCGGTGGCCAGGGGGGCCTTTGCCCAGCTCCGGCTGGTGCGCCAGCTGCAACCGTACTTGGATCGTGCAGACCTGACCACGGTGATCCATGCCACGGTGACATCACGATTAGATTATTGTAACGCGCTCTACGTGGGGCTGCCTTTGAAGACGGTTCGGAAACTGCAATTAGTGCAGAATGCGGCGGCCCGTGTGGTCACTGGAGGTAAGCAGTTCGACTCTGTCGGGCCGCTCCTCCGACGGCTGCATTGGCTGCCGATTCGTTTCCGGGCCCAATTCAAAGTGCTGGTTTTGACCTTTAAAGCCCTATACGGCTTGGGGCCAGGATATTTGAGAGACCGCCTACTTCTATATAGTCCGGCTCGTCCCCTTAGGTCATCAGAGAAGGCCCTTTTGCGGGTGCCATCGCCCAGGGAGGTGCGAGGAGCGGCGGCCAGAAACAGGGCCTTCTCAGTAGTGGCACCTACCTTATGGAATTCCCTCCCCTTTGATCTACGAACTGCTCCCTCCTTGGACACTTTCCGGCGAGGCCTAAAAACCTTCTTGTTTCAAGAAGCCTTCTGAGCCCTTGCCTTTTTTAACATCTCACTGGTATAGGTGGGGGTGCTACTGTTTTTATGCTCGTGTTGTGACTGTCGCCATGATCTTTTTAATTGATTTTTAGTTATTGTTTTTATCAAATGTTATTAATTGTTTTTACTATTTTAAAGTGTGATTTTTTTATATGGTATTTTTTGTATTTCTGTTGTGAGCCGCCTTGGGTCCCTTCGGGGAGAAAGGCGGGATATAAATATTGTAAATAAATAAATAAATAAATAAATAAATGTCCGCCCTCAGCCTTCTCGTCTCCAGGCAAAACACACCGAGTTCCTTCAAGAGGATTGGAGGATAGCTAATGTCACGCCAATCTTTAAAAAAGGAAGGGGGGGGGACCCGGGAAACTACAGGCCGGTCAGCCTAACATCTGTTCCAGGGAAGATGGTGGAAAGTCTCATCAAGGATAAAATCTTAAAACACATAGAAGAACAAGCTCTGCTGAGGGAGAGTCAGCATGGCTTCTGCAAGGGGAAGTCTTGCCTCACAAACCTGTTAGAATTTTTTGAAAAGGTCAACAGGCATGTGGATGCGAGCGAACCCGTGGATATGATATATCTGGATTTTCAGAAGGCGTTTGACACGGTCCCTCATGAAAGGCTCCTGAGAAAACTCCACAGTCAGGGAATAAGAGGGCAGGTCCTCTTGTGGATTAGGAACTGGTTGAAGACCAGGAAACAGCGAGTGGGAGTCAATGGGCAATTTTCACCATGGCGAGAGGTGAAAAGCAGTGTGCCCCAAGGATCGGTCTTGGGACCGGTGCTTTTCAACTTATTCATAAATGACCTGGAGTCGGGGATAGGCAGTGAGGTGGCCAAGTTTGCAGATGACACTAAACTTTTCCGGGTGGTGAAGACCAGCAGGGATTGTGAAGAGCTCCAGAAGGATCTCTCCAAACTGGGAGAATGGGCAGCAAAATGGCAGATGCGCTTCAATGTAAGTAAGTGCAAAGTGATGCACATTGGGGCAAGAAACCAAAATTTCACATATACGCTAATGGGTTCTGAGTTGTCTGTGACGGATCAAGAGAGAGATCTTGGGGTGCTGGTGGTGGACAGGTCGATGAAAGTGTCGACCCAGTGTGCGGCGGCTGTGCAGAAGGCCAATTCCATGCTCGGGATCATTAATAAAGGGATTGAGAATAAAACGGCCAATATCATTCTGCCCTTGTACAAATCGATGGTAAGGCCACATCTGGAGTATCGTGTCCAGTTCTGGTCACCACACCTCAAAAAGGATATAGTTGAACTGGAAAAGGTGCAGAAAAGAGCGACCAGAATGATTTGTGGGCTGGAGCACCTCCCTTATGAGGAAAGGCTACAGCGTCTGGGGCTTTTCAGTCTAGAAAAAAGGCGCCTGAGGGGGGACATGATTGAGACTTATAAAATTATGCATGGGATGGAGAGAGTGGATAGAGGGAAATTCTTCTCCCTCTCGCACAACACCAGAACCAGGGGACATCCACTCAAATTGAGTGGAGGGAGAGTTAGAACGGACAAAAGAAAATATTTCTTTACCCAGCGTGTAATTCATCTGTGGAACTCCTTGCCACAGGATGTGGTGATGGCACCTGGCCTAGATGCCTTTAAAAGGGGTTTGGACAGATTCATGGAGGAAAAGACCATCACAGGTTACAAGCCATAAGCAACCTCCTGGTTTTAGAAGTGGGTTTTCTCTGTGCCAGGTGCAAGGGAGTGGCGACTGGACACAGGTATCTTGTTGTGTGCTCCCTGAGGCATCTGGTGGGGCCACTGTGTGACACAGGAAGCTGGACTAGATGGGCTTTTGGCCTGATCCAGCAGCTGGGCTCTTCTTATGTTCTTATGTTCTTAACCTTTCCTCACAGGACTTTTGTTTTCCAGACCCTGCCTGGACCACCTTCGTTGTCCTTCCTTCTCTGAACCTGCTCCTATTTGGTTGCACCCTTCTTTAGTTGTGATGCCCAGGACTGGACACAGTGTTCTAGATGAAGTCTGACCAGCGCAGCAGAGTAAAGTAGAACCAGTACTTCTCAGGACTTGGGAAGCTATGGCTCTAATGCAATCTAATATCATATTTGACTTATTTGCAGCCACCTCACAATGCTGGCTTGTGTTCAGCTTGTGAGCCACTGCAACACCAAGATCCCTTTCACACGTTGTCCTGCCAAGGCAGATATCTCCCACTGTATACTTGTGCCAAACGTCATTTGGCCTAAGTGCAGGAGCATTTGCATTAGTCTCTGCTGAACGCAGCAGCTTCCTAGCTTCAGCCATTCAGTATTCCCTTCTGTCAGGGTCCTCCTGAATGCTTCTACTGTCTTCTGCAGTGTTCGCTGTTCCTCCCAGTTTAGCATACTGTAGTCTGCAAAAAAGGATAAGGCTTCCTTCTATCCCTTCATCAGGGTTTCTCAACCTTTGGGGGCCCGCATGCCCCCTCTACGGGCCCCCAAAGGTTGGCGTAGCCCCGGATCCCCCCAAGTCCCGCGCAGTGATGTCACTGCAGGGGGCGGAGCTCTAAGTTCCGCCGTGAGTCTCCTGTGTGTTGTTTTCACCGCCTTGAATGGTTCCGGGGGCGGGGCCGCTTCGTTCACCCGTGTAACGGAGGGTCGGATCGCGGCGGAACTTAGAGCTCCGCCCCCTGCAGTGACGCCAGTGGTCCCGCGTACCCCCACGTACCCCCAAAAAGTGTACCCCCCAAAAGTGTTTTTTTACGGCCTGCAGTGCAGCCAAGCAGGTTTTCCCGCTCATGCTGCAAGCCAGAGGGAAAGGCTACAGCCCTGCTGTTTCGGCAAGGCTGTAGCCTTTCCCTCCGGCTTGCGGCGCGAGCAGGAAAACCCGCTTGGCTGCGCCGCAGGCCAGAAAAAACCCACTTTTAGGGGGGTGATGCGGGAGGGCTGTTGCCATTTTTCCCAGGTTGCGGCACAAGTAGGAAAAAGGTTGCGACACTGATCGCAGCAGCTGATAATGGGCAGCATCTCGCGTACCCCCAACCTGCGGTTCGCGTACCCCTAGGTTGAGAACCCCTGATCTACGTCATTGATAAAGATGTTGAAGAGAACTGGGCCCAGGACAGAGCCCTGGGCTGCTCCACTCAAAACTGTCAGGGCATAAACTGCCCTGAGTCTGCCTGCTCCCTGGTATGAAAAGTACAGTGGATTGTCACGTCCCCTCGCTGGCATGTTCATGGATGGTACCATGACTTGTACATATAGCACCAGCAAGCTCCCCCCCCCCCACTGCCTTGCACACTGTGCGCAAAGTACCGAAACGTATTGGCCAAAAAAAAGCACAACTATAGGTGCTACTGTGCGAGCGATTTTGATAGAGACCCCTAAGGTTCAGTATTGTTCCAGGAGAGGAGTTCTGCCAGGGAGGCCCTCTGGCAAGCCTGATCTCCTGGCTCCATTCTACCAAGGCTTTTCCCCATTCAGCTGCGTGCCCAAACTGGGGAGAGAGGGGAGCAGGCAGGGAGTGAGCATGACTCCGCACTACTGCCCTGGATCAGCCTGCAGCCGCTGAGAGCCATCCATCGCCCCTGACAGGATCCTCTGCAGTAGGGAAGTGGGCAGGGTGGAAGAAGAGGAAGGAGGCGAGATTTTCTGGTGTTGTCCCCGCCCCGTTCCCTGTGGGTTTTTTAATGCTTACCCCAGCTCTGTTGGGTTGACATTTGGGGGAGTGGCCATCGTCGGGGGAGGGGGGATTTAGGATATGGCAGGAGTGATCACTGCCTCACCCACATGCCCTCATACTGCATCACCTCATTTGGGGTTTGTTCCTGCAGTGGTTGTGCTGCTGGCGTTGGAGGTGTGCTCAACAGAGACAAACGCAAGCTGCTTCTGCACTTGAGCAAAGTTCTTTTGGGCATAGGCATAGAATGAGTGATACCTGGCTTGGGTACCTGTGGAAAGGATCTTGGCATTGCATGAGCCAGCAGGGTGAGGTGGCTCTACAGAGGAGTCGGTTCCCCCTAGGCTTGCTAGTTTGTTGGAGTCTATCCCCTCCCCGACATACAGAGCGACACCACCCCCAAGAAGCCCCTGCCAGCCCTTTCTGGAGAGTTGATAGCCTGGACGAACAGTCTCCCACTGGCTCTCTCCTTTCCGCTGGGAGGGAGTCCAATTATGCCCACAGTTGCATCTATGCTCTCATTGGTGACCCCCCCCCAAAAAAATTGGCTCGGAGGCTGCTGCCATTTGTATACCTTCTGTGCCAAGAGTTGTTGGCGCCCTGCCTTTTCCCTGTGGCACTCCTTTGACCCTCCGCACTGCTGTCCTGCCTGCCGCACCCCACGCTCACTGCCAACCTGTGCCCTCCCGCTTCTGAACATTCGCACCCTCTTCCCCGAGGGGCACCTTGCTCTGCCCCCAGGGTCACTGGGAAGCTACTCTGCCCCCTGCTGGATGGGAAGTGCCAGCCAGCCACCTGGTTTCCCTTTGGGCCAAGGAGGACAGCCTGTCCCGTTTGTTCAGCCTTAGCTTGTCCCACAGCGCCGTCCCTTCCTCCCCAGTGGCTCAGAAATACAAACCCTCCTCCCACCCCCAGCCCTCTCACCCCCACGAGACCCCTCAGTGCCGCCTGCCTAGGGGCCCCCACGGGTGGAACAGGTCGACGTGTTTCTGAAAACGCTGCCTGCCCTGGAGTTCCTGGCCTTCAGCATCCTACTTGGCAACCTTCCTTGGGCTCCCAGGAAGACCTCCCACCGACATGTCCCCAAGTTGCCGGTGCTGACATGCACCACACCTTCCCCCCCCCCAGCACTCTCCGCCAGCCCACCTAGATGATGTGTGATGTGCCATGGTGGACTAAGGCCCCCTCTTTCCTGAGCTGGGCAGGCTGGTGGTGGAGCGACGTTCCTGCCTTCCTGCTGTTAGCAATGGGGTGCTGACACACACACACACACACACACACACACACACACACACACACATGCTGCAGACGTACCTGGCACAGAATGTGGCGCATCAGCTGTTGTGATCAGCCAGAGGCGGAACTTGGGGTGGATCTCCAGCACCCCCCCATCACTCACTCCTGTGCAGAGAGGGTGGAGAGGGGAGGGTCACGTGGATGGTGGCGGCGGCAGCAGCCTCTGCCCGCCTCTCCCTTTCTTTACCCAGCGTGTAATTCATCTGTGGAACTCCTTGCCACAGGATGTGGTGATGGCATCTGGCCTAGATGCCTTTAAAAGGGGTTTGGACAGATTCATGGAGGAAAAGACCATCACAGGTTACAAGCCATAAGGAACCTCCTGGTTTTTAGAAGTGGGTTTTCTCTGTGCCAGGTGCAAGGGAGTGGCGACTGGACACAGGTATCTTGTTGTCTTGTGTGCTCCCTGAGGCATCTGGTGGGGCCACTGTGTGACACAGGAAGCTGGACTAGAGGGGCCTTTGGCCTGATCCAGCAGCCGGGCTCTTCTTATGTTCTTATGTTCTCCCTCCTTCGCCTCACTCACCTGCCTGTGAGCTCAGCAAAAGGTTCAGCTGCACCAGCACCTCCGGGTCCCAGCGCGCCTGCAGGTGGCAGTTGTTCAGGACCAGCCATTTGCCCTTCCTGGTGCAGAGAGGCAAGCTTCTCCAGACCCGCTTGGTCGCGTCCGGGGTGCCAAAGGAGATGACCACCACTCTCCCCTGGGGGGCAAGAGGCAGCTGCCCTCAGCCGATGCCTTTCCCAGCCCCCCCCCCCGAGATGGGGTGGGTCCCAGGCAGGCTCCCACCCCTCAGAGAAAGCACGCTTCAAACGGGCAGCAGCACCCAGCACCCAGCACCCGCCTCTTCAGGCTGCCAGGCAACAAAGGGCCCTTCCTTCCTCGGCTTCCGCCAGCAGCCCAGCGGCCCCTCGCCCTCCCCCCCCCCCGCTGCTGAGCATCGCCTTACCACCCGTCCACGCTGGGCAGCCATCTGCTGGATCCAGTGAAGTGGGTGCGTAAAGGACCCCGGAGCCCCAGCAGGGGGCATGAGGAAGATGATAGGCTTGTTGGCACGGCTGTAGGCGTAGGCGTTGATGTTGGCGGCCTGCTCTGTCATGGACCAGCCCAGCAAGCAGGTGGTGAAGTCCTCTATGACCCTGCTCATGGCGCCTGGGCGCACCATCCGCCACAGGATGGCGCGCTGGAAAGGGCTGAGGTGGGCGTGGCTCGGGCACAGAGCCAGCCCCACCACTGTGGACGGCAAGCGGAAGTACTCCTGCCACTGGACCGCCCGCTCGGCCAAAGAGGCCAGCAGCCCCTGGAAGCCAGGCAGGTTCTCCAGCAAGCCGCACTCCTCCCAGGCCCTGGCACTCACCCAGCTGGGGCAGCAGCAGGGCACACTGGCCGCCGCCGCCGGAGCCTGAAGCAGCGCCTTGGCTGCTGGCGCCTGCAACCCCCCGCAGAAGGCCAGCCACTCAATGGGCCGGACGCCCCCCTCCCCCTGCACTGTGGCCAGTGCCCCAAGGAAGCAGAAGAGGAGGCGGTCCTTCTCGCGCAGGTAGGGCAGGACCTTGCTGAGCAGGTGGCGCAGCACGGCCTTGCCGAGCTCCAGCAGGCGGGTGGGCAGGGCCTCTTGCTTGCTGGTGTCGGCGGTGCGCTTGGTGGCCATCAGGGCCTGGCGCGTGTAGCTGATGCAGGCGTCGCTGGTGAAGCGGTAGAGCGGATGGAGGCGCGCCACTTGCTGGAGGGCCAGGTAGAGGGCCACGCCCAAGCGGGCCACCTGCCGGTACTTGTCGCACAGGGCGGCCTGGTGCTGGTACTGGGAGACCATGTGCTGGTGGGTGGCCTTCAGAGCTTGGATCTGGGTCTGTAGGAGCCGCACCATCGGCATGAAGTTCTCCTCCTCCAGCAGAGAGCGCTGGGGCTGAGAGATGAGGTCCACCAGCTCCTTCTGCGGGGAGGGGGGGGAGGAGAGGAGAGGAAGGAGGAAGAGGCTGGCTTGCCCTCCTTCTCGGCTCTTGCCCCCCAGGCGGCCTGGCCCCCTTCTCACCTCTGTGGCCTCCAGCTTGCCCTCCAGCTGCAGGACCCCCAGCTGAAGGGCGTGCCGGTGCTTCAGGATCTCCCGGCGCTCCACACGCAGCACCTCTGCCAGCAGCAGGTCCTGTAGCGCCCCCAGGCTGAGGCTGAGGTCAAGCACGTTCACCGTCTTCAGCAGCGCGTGGTCCAGCTCTGCAAAGGGAGGGGCAGCGGAGTCAGGCGCCGGGAGGCTCTGCCCTGGCCCACCTGGCTGCAGCCGGCCCGGCAGTGCTCGTCGCCTGGCCGCTCGCTCGGAGTCGGGTTCTTCCTCCTCCTCCTCTTTGAGCAGGTCCAGCTGGGCCAGGCGACGGGGGTGGGCCTCGACTCTCGGCCTGGCTCGTGTCTACGCAACCCCCACCTCCTCAGGTCAGAGGTGCCTGCCGTCGCCTGACAACAAGGCCCTTCTTCTGCCACTCGGAGCTGCCCAAGGAGGACAGCTGGATTGTCACTCGCTGCTGCCTCCTCTTCCGAGCCAGCCTCATTCCCGCTATCAGACGGAGATGTCGCTCTAGGTGGGCGCATAGCATGGGGGGGAAGGGTCATGGACCAGAGAGGGTCCGCCAGGGGGGCTGTGTGGCTGGGGAGTCGCGGTCAGAGTTCGACTCCTACGCTTGGCCAGGAAGGGCTCTTGCTCAGTCCTTGGGCTAGTCAGCTCAACCACCCTCACAGGGTTGTTGTGAAGGGAAAATGGTGGAGAGGATCCATCACGTAACCACCTGCAGTCCTTGGAGGACGAGTCCTAGAACGTTAGAGTCGGAAGGGCTATCAGAGGTCATCCAGTCCAGCCTCCTGCTCCATGCAGGCGACTGCTACAGCAAGGGTGGGCCCCCCTTTCACCATGGATGCTCCTGGCCCTGTCATGGTTGCATAGGTGAGGGCATTTCAGCAGGTGCAGCTGCCAAGATTCTCTCTTCTACACAACTCTTAAGAACACAGAGGCCCCAATGGTGGAAGGGTGTGCGACAGGCAGCATCCCTGACAGGGGGCCGCCGGCCAGCCTCCGCTCATGATTGTTGGGGCTGCTCTGCGGTGCCCCATCAGCTGCTGTTCCCCTATGGTGGGGCAGGGGGCTGTGCTCTGGAAAACGCTGGCGGGAGGGAGGGAGGGAGGGAGGGCGGGGCTTCCTCCTCCAGATGTTGCCCTTGCCTCCAGCTGCACCTCAGTTCAGAAAGAGCGGGCGTTGACGCCACCCAGTGGATTGAGCAGGAGAGGCTGAAGCTCTGCTTCTGGGTTATTTTGAACAAGGCTCTGGCTGTGGGGGTGGAGTATTTAAAGGGGTGAGTTCAGGAGCCCCCCTCCCAGGAGGAACTCCTTTTCTTCATTCCCTGTGCGGCAAGCAAGCAGCACATCGCTTCTCGGGACGGAATGGCCCTCTCTGCAGGACGGAGGGGGGGGGGCAAGCTGGCTGGGCTGGCCTGCAACCGCCCTCTTTCCTCCCACTGCATCACTCCGCCGGCTGCAGCAGCTTCTTCAGCCTGCCTTGCTGGTGGGCCGCCCGGCCGGCCACCTCACTGACCTTCAGCCAAGGCCTCAAGAGGCAGGGTGGTGCAGAGGTAGAGCTGGAAAGAGGCAGGCACCCGGATATCTTCCGCGGACTCCACCTGGAGCAGGGTGTCCTCGGCACCCCGAAACGCCTCCTTCTCCATCAGCTGCTTGAGTGTCGGACACCAGGGGACGTTCTTCTCAAACTCCAGCAGCAGCACAGGTGAGCCTGCAGGAAGCAGTGCAGCGGGCTCCTGAGCCGGTGTAGACCCAACCTCTCTTCTCTCCTGCAGTCCAGGAGGACTGCCAGCGGCTGGGCTGGGCTGGGCCGGGCCCTCCCTCCAAGGGCCGGGGGGGGGGGGAGTGTCCGAAGGAACAGCCCAGCCCCTGCATGCTTACCAAGGCTGGCTGCATTCTGGAGGGTCTGTTCCAAGTCGGGGTCTGTCAGGGACGCGACTGTCAGGTTGTCCTCAGGGATCTCGTCGTTGCTGCCCTGTTCCACCATATCTGGCACCAGCTCAGAGAGGACAAACGCCCGGGATTCCTCTGCCAAGGCAGGAGTGGATGAGGGGCTGGCCGCCGCCGCCGCCGCGTCAAGGAAGAGCAGGCCCCACTGCTGGGCTCCGAGTCCCACTCCTGCCCCGCCCCCTTGCTTACCCTCCTCTAGCGCTCCAGCCATGAGTAGCCAGACCAAGGCCTGCTTGTCAGGGTCCACCAAGAGAGGCCACCGGTGAGCACGGGCGTGGCTGCTAGAGCGAAGCAGGACTGCGGCCAGTCGGCTGTCGTGGTCGCAGGGCTTGCGGGCCCGATCCCAGATGCGCTGCTCTGGAGGGGAGCTCATCAGGGACACCAGGCTGAAGGGCTGCTGCACAAGCAGGACTGGGGGGCCCCAGGAGGCGGAGCCAGGGCAGGGCAGTTCCTTTTGCAGGAGCCGCCGGACGTCGTCTGGGCCCTGGGAGACCGGGGCCCCGGCGCACATGGCCTGCCACTTCTCCAGCAGCTCATCTCGCCGCTGCGGGGAGAAGGGGCCCAAGTAGGTGAGGGCAGCAGCACAGAGGAGAGCGTCACCACACACGGTGCTGTGGCGATATTCCAGGTCCTGGGGAGGAGAGAGGGGGGGGGACTGTCGTCATCAGGGGCCGGCCGAGCAGCTCCCAGCAGCAGGGCTGGAGCCAGAAGGTCCAGCCTGGAGCCAGTGACGGGGAGGAAGCGGTCCTTGCCTTGGTCACCGCCGACCAGCTGGCCATGTGCTCGGCCACAGAGCTCTCGATGTTGGCGGCCTCTTCCTTGGCCTGCAAGGACTGGGTGAGCTGCTGCACCAGCTTCTCCTGGTGCTCCTGCTTTTGCTTCAGCTCCCGGATGCGGACCTGGGTGGTGTCCCGCAGGTACTGCGAGTGGAGGCGCCGGTCGCCCAGCTGCACCTTCTCCGTATTGATCTGAGCATCGCACTGCTGGAGCTGCTCCATGGTGGGCTGCCAGTCGCGCAGCGCCCAGTGATACCAGTAGACGGCCCGGATCCACTGGCAGAGGGAGGCCGCGGCTTGGCTGGCGCTCAGGATGGAGGCCACGGCAAAGGCCTTGTCACACACCACCAGCCGGCGCAGCTCCTTGAAGAGCTCGTTGGAGAGACTGTCTTTGGGATAGAACACCAGCTCCTGGGGGAGAAAAGAGAGGTGGAGGGGCGTCCCTGATGAGGAAGGCCAGGGGGCTCCCTGGAGCTGTGCGCTCCTCACTCGCTCGTCCTCGCTACAGGAGCACAAGGCGGCAACCACTAGGAAGGAAGGACAGCTGTGGGGCGGGAGGGGGCCAAGCCTCAAGGAGTTGGAAGAACGGCAGCTCCGTTGGCTGGGAAAGGAACTTCTTCTTCTCTGGAGTTGCACTAGAGAGGTTGGCTGCCCCCCCCCCCCCCGGGGCCTCTCAACATGGCTTCTGCAAGGGTGGCAAGTAGTATTACCAGCTGCTCTCCACTCCCTTGGGTTGAACCGACATACTCCCCACCGTTGAGAGGTCTCCCGTCCTTGCTCTTGTTGCAGAGGCAAAGGCATGCTCCACCTGCCTCCACGATCGTGCTGGGTTGATTGATGGAGCTTGTAGGGATACCCAAAAGCTCCCTTGCCTGGTTGTGAATTGGAAGGGCCCCCCGGAAACCCACACCATCAGCTCCCCCCCCCAATGAACTTGGTTTGATTCTGAGGGAATCTCCTTGCTTGGAAACAGCGAGGGGAGCCCGTTTTTTCAAAGGGGGGGTCCCTTCAGGAGAAGCCAACTTCCTTGGCTGAAGAGCAGAGTGTGTGTGTGTGGGGGGGGGGGAAAGCTCCCTGTGAAAGTCAGAGATGTGTCTGAGCCAAGGAGTTTCCCCTGCTGCAAGGGGCGTCTGCATGAGGTGGTAGGAGGGAGCATCTGGCTATTGCTAGGCCTGTCCCCCAGCAGCGTGAGGGCTAGCCTCTGCGGGGGGCGCCCCGTGACACCCCATGACGTCACAAGCCCCGCCCCGCTCGTGATGTCACAAGACCCGCCCCGGTGCCGTCGCAGCGGAAGAATGCCCCTCCTTGTGTTTTTTCCGCCAGAAAAGGCATTAGGGGCCTGGGCAGGTGAGTCCTTTTCCTGCCGCTGCACCGAAAAAGGCCAGTATCTCTGCCCCCCCCCCCCACAAAGGCAGCATTGCCTAGAAGACCCTGTGCTCAGTTCTCGGAGACCGATTCATATGGTTGATTCACGGTAACGTGGCAGCTCCCTGAGACAGGTGGCAGCTTCTGGCAGTGATGCCACATGGCAAGGCAAACAACGGGGGGGGGGGGGGGAGGACCCTAACCACGAGTGTCAACCTAAATAGAGGCTGTGTGGCAGTTCACAGGGTGTCTGAAAGACGGGGCGAAGAGGAGGCCCGTTGCGGGAATGTGGGGGGTGTCAGGCTTTTAGGGCTTGTTCTTTCTCCACAATGCCATCCATGGGAATGATGCTACAGCAGGACATAGTATTGTTCCCCGGTGCATTCGGGGGGGGGGGGCAGAAGAAATGGTGGTTAGCAGAGCTGCTGCCCACCACTGCAGTGAGGGTGACGTGCACACCAAAGCTTCCCGCGATTGTCCTGCCCTCCCCCATGTTCTGTGTTCAGACCGGCACTCGTGGCCAGGCACATGCGGATGGGTTCCGGCCTTTCCTTGGCCAAGACCGTCAAAATTAGTCAGGTGGACCCCTGGGGGGCTTCTAGTGCCGCAGGGGTTTCTCTGAGGCTGGCAGTGGTGCGGAAGCAGAGCCACTGCCCGCCCGCCCGCCGTCACTGGAAAGTGCCAGCAACGGGAGGGGCCTTGCAGGCGAAGAGAGGAGCCAGTGTCCCCCCCCCCCCGCTGACCCCCTCAAGTGACCTGGTAGAAATCTTCCCTGCTGAGGAGCTGCTTGCCGTTCTCCCAGCCAGGCTCCTGGCCGAACATCAGGCAGAGGACGTCCGTCACCTTGACCACCAGCGGCGGGGGCTGCCGGTAGCTGCGCAGTTCCTCGACATCCTGCTCCCGCAGCGCTGCCAGCGCCTCCCGGTAGTCTTTGCTCATCTGAGGAGAGTGAGGGGGGGGGTCGTCACCATGTGGTCAGCCCCCGCCTGGCAGGGCTAGCAGGGAGGGGCAGGCTTGGCTGCCGGGCCTCCTTCTCCCCCCCCCCCCCAAGCCAGACCCCTGGGCCCCATACCTTCTTCATGGCCAGCTCCTTCTTCTTCTCCAGGGCATCCCGCTCCTTGGTGAGGGTACCGATGCGGGCCTCAAACACCTGGCACTCTTTCTCCTGCTGCTTCAAGATGACCTGTTCCCGCTCCACCTCCTGCTGGTAGTGGGCCACTTGCTGCAGGGAAGGCAGAACAACAGCAGCAGCAGCCGCCCTCAGTCGCCGGCCAGGACACACCACCTGAGCCCCCGACTGAGTGCAGGAAAGAGCACGCTCTCCCAGACCTAGCCCAGACCTCTGCAGGTGCCCCTGGCTGGGGGGGGGGCATGAGGGCCCCAAGTGGACCTGGCTTGCCCCAACAGTGGGGCTACGGGCAGGGCCCCTGAGAAGGGGGTAATTTGTACCCAGGCCCAGGGGGCGAAAAATGGGTCGAAAAGGGGGCCCTGGAGCAAAACAGGGCCCCCTGGAGCCAAATTCATACGTAGGGAAGGGGCCCAAAAGAAACGTTGTACCCCCTGATAAAAAGGCCACAGGGCAAACTGGTGGTGGCTTTCCCTCCGCTTCTGACAGCCCAGGCTCAATGTCCTTGGCCATTCCTCTCATCTACAGTTTGATTCTGCTACCATGATGAATATGAAAATGTTTGGGTGAATGCAGCAGCTGAGCCGACAATGCTCCCGGAGTTGCCAAAGGCTGAGTGAGCCCCCACTGTGGACAACGTGGCCCCCTCCCTCCCTCCCAGCCCACACTAGCCAGCACTGTCTGCCTGTGCAGCAGGTGCCACGCCACCCGTGCCTGGGTTGCCAGCTGCGGCTCCAAGAAGCCAAACTCCTGGCCCAAGAGAGGCCTCAGTCTTGCCTGCTTGGGTCGCACTGGGACGCAGGCTGGGCAGGGGGCTTCAGAGGCTGCCAGCAGGCCAAGGGTGACCGTCGAGGGGGCCCCAGCAGTGCGTCTCCCTCACCTCCTTGATCTTGGCCAGCTTCTGCTGGAGGAGTCGCACGTCCCGGGTATGTTCTTGCTGCTTCTTGCTCACTTCGCCCATCTTGTACAGTGCCAGCTTCATCCTGCAGCAGGGGGAAGAGGACTTCTTGAGAAAAGCTGGTGAGACCAGCCAGAGGCCTGCGATGGCCCGGCACTGAGGCCCCCCCCCCCTCACAAGCACAGGAGCCTGTGCCCGGCCAGCCAGCCCCCTCTCTGCCCTCCTCCAGCATTGCTGCTTCCAAGCTGGCAGTGGGGAGTGGGTGAGCTCTCTGCTCCCAGCTGTGCTGCTGGCGGTGGCGGTGGCGGTCAGCCTTCAACCGGCTGGCCTGCCTGCCTGCCTGCCACTTGCAGTGAGTGCTTTGCCAGACTCACAGCTGAGCTGCCCTTCCTGCTGAGCAAGACCACAGTGTGCCACGTGCTGGGGGGGGGGGGGAGAGGGCGGGCAAGACTAGCCCTGCTGACTGGCAGCTGCTCCCCAGCTGCTCTTGGGCAGAGAGGGGTCTTTCTTTCCCTGCAGCAGCAGCAGCAGCTGGGACTTCCTGTCTGCAGAGCAGCAGGTGCCTTGCTTGCTTGCCCCCCTCTTCGGCCTCCTCGTAACTACCTGAGCTCTGCACTGGGCGCACAGTCCTCATCTGCCTCGTCCTCATCATCTAACCTGAGACAGACAGACAGACAGACAGACACACACACACACACACACACGAGCAGGCAGGCACAGCCCGCCACATCTGCCCAATGACCAGCCCTGGCACCTTTCACAGAGCATATTGGAAAGAAGGTCACTCAGATTCGACTCCACAGGGACTCCACATGGTCAGAGTCTAGAACTGTCCCTAGGGCAACTGTCTGTCCAGTTATTTGCAATTATTTTCCGTTTATTCAGCCTGTGTATAGGATTCTCTGGAGTGTGGAGACCTGCTACTTGCATCTTGACCCTTGCCCAGTGGGGTTATTATGTTCTGCCCGGGGTGGGGGTGGTGTGTGTGTGGGGGGGGGGAGGGCAGATTGGATGGGGAAGATAGTAAATTCATCTCTCAGGAAGGAGGTACTACCAGAACCGTTACAGGTGGCAGTGGCACACCCTCTTCTGAAGAAAGCCTCCCTAGACCCAATGGTTCTGGATTATTATTTTTGACCGGAGTCCAACCTCCCAGTTTTGGGCAAGGTGATCGAGCGGGTGGCACTGGCAGCATCTCAGCCCCAAGGAATTCTGGAAGAAGCAGACTATCTGGACCCCTTTCAATCAGGTTTCAGGCCAGGCAAGATGGAGATGGCCTTGGTCATCTTGATCGATGACCTGCGCCGGGGACTACACAGAAGGAGTGCGTCCCTGTTGGTCCTACTGGACCTCTCAGCGGCTTTCGGCACCATTGACCATGGTGTCCTTCTGGACCGGCTGGCTGGGTTGGGACTTGGATGCACTGTTTTGCAGTGGTTCCACTCCTTCCTGGTTGACCGGACCCAGATGGTGCGGCTGGGGGATACCTGTTTGACTCCTTGGGTACTGACCTGCAGGGTGCCTCAGGGATCTATCTTGTCCCCCATGCTGTTTAACATCTACATGAAAGCGCTGGGGGAGGTCATCAGGGGATCTGGAGTGGGGTGCCACCAATATGCGGATGACACCCAACTCTCTCTTTTCCACCAGTTTCCAAGGGGGCTGTCGAAGTCCTGGAGTCCTGTCTGGAAGAGGTTGGGGCCTGGATGAGGGCTAATAAACTGATATCAAATCCGGACAAGACAGAGGTCCTCCTGATCCGGAAGGCTGCTATGCAGGTAAACTAGATCCCCAACTTGCTCTGGATGGGGTAGCTGCACTCCCTCCGAAAGAGCAGGTTCGCAGCCTGGGGGCTCCTGGATCCTTAGATGTCCCTGGAGGCTCGGGTGGCATCTGTGGCCAGGGGGGCCTTTGCCTTTGCCCAGCTTTGGCTGGCACATCGGCTGTGTCGCACCTGGATCGGTGGGTCCCTTCGAGGAGAAAGGCGGGATAAAAATACTGTAAATAAATAAATAAATAAATCTGGCGAAGGTGGTCCATGCCGTAGTGACATCTTGTTTAGACTACTGTAACACACGCTACATGGGGCTACCCTTGAAAACGGTTCGGAAGTTGCAGTTGGTGCAGAATGCGGCAGAATGCGGGGCCCGGGTGGTGTGCAGAGGCTGCTATGCGGTTGCTCCAACAGCGACACCAGCTGCCCATTCCTTTCCGAGCCCAATGCCCGGTTGGAGATCTGGTAAGCCTATTATTAGGATACCGCTGCCATAAGCCAGTGGGATGATGGCAAGGTGTACCGTAGGGCCTTCTCTGTTGTGGCACCACACCGCTGGAATTGGCTACCAGAGGAACTAAGAACAGCCTCCTCACTATATGGTTTTCGGAGGGGGTTAAAGACCCATCTGTTTTGTCTGGCATTTGAGGAGGGAGGAACTACCTAGGGACCTTTTAGTTTCTGTTGCTATACTGCCTTTCTTGGTCATTGGATTTCTCCTCCGACTTTAATCCAAGGCAGTTTACATGGGCAGGCTTTCCCAAACCCCCTATGGGGATTTTTACAATTATATATATTATATTCTTGCATGAACAACTCCATTCCAGATGGTTTCTTTTGCACTCTGGCCTCTCACTGCTTTATGTTATAGATCAGGCATTCCCAACCTGGATCGCAGGCCGGGGGTATGCGAGACGCTGCCCGTTATCAGCTGCTGCGATCAGCAGCTGATAACGGGCAGCTGTAGCCTTTTTTTCTGGGTTGCGGCGCGAGCGGGAGGACCCGCCCATGCCGCAACCCAGAAAAAAGGCTACAGCCCTGCCGATGTCACCGGTAGCTCCTCCTACCTGTTCTCCTGGGCGCCGCCACCTTGGATCTCGTGAAATCTCGCGAGATCCAAGATGGCGGTGCTGAATTCTCACGAGGTATGGACGCAGCTATCTTGGATCTTGAGATATTTTGCGTGATCCAAGATGGCGGTGCCCAGGAGAAGAACAGGTAGGAGGAGCTACTGGGGATATCGGCAGGGCTGTAGCCTTTTTTTCAGGGTTGTGGCGCAGGTGGGTCCTCCCGCTCGTGCTGCAACTTGGAGGGAAAGGCTACAGCCCTGCCGATTCGCCTGCCTGCGCCTCAACCCGGAAAAAAATACACTCAACAGGCGGTAACCCTGCGGGGGTACGCAGGGGCCCACTGCTCTGACTCAAATTCAAGTTTCTTTCTTTGCCAAGCAAGGCAAGAGGGACGATGAAGACGCTCAAACCAAGAGCAGCAGCCCAGGACAACAACCCCTGCAGCAGGATGACCCGGCAGCCACCTCTTCTGGAGGCGGAGGCACCCCCCAGGCCGCCTCCAGCAGAGTGTTTGAAAGGTCTGAAACAGGAAGAAAAGCAGGCATTTTTGCTACAACAACAGGTCTTTGGGGAAGGGACTAAGAGCACAAGCCTATGCATGCCTACTCACAAGTAAACCCCATTATGTTCAATGGGAATTACTCCCAGGAAAGTGTGTAGAAGATTGTAGCCTAAGACTGCTGGTATGACAATGTCTATATACTGTACAACCCAATGTTTGTGGCCACATTTAGAATGCTGTGTCCAGTTCCAACCGTCATACCAGCAGCGTCACTGCAGGGGGGGGGCGGAGCAAGTGCTTTCGTCGGCCGGAATGGCTCCAAAGGCTAGGGGGTGGGGCCACTTTCTTCCGTCATGTAACGGAGCTCCACCCCCCCTGCAGTACGTCATACCTCAAAAAGGACACAGCGAAGCTGGAAAAGGCGCAAAGGAGGAGGACCAGCAAACGGTCTCCTCACGAGGAAAGGCGATGGCGTTGGGGGCTTGTGAGCTTGGGCTTCATGCTGATGGGGGGAAAGAAGCTGATGGGGGGGCACGTCTGAAAGAAGCTGAGGGGGGCATGTGAGGTTTCCTGACCATAAACAGAATGTTTTCTTTGTAGTAAACATCAAAATGTATTTTCTAAATACAAAACAACATAATCTCATACCAAGTCTCTGGAAAGAGAGAAATATACACCTGTTTATGTTATAAGCGAATGCTCTCATAGTCAGAAAAGCAAGAGCACAATATTAAGGTACATTTCTGTTCTGCAGTAGAATTATGACGTACACAAGTTGGCCTTCTTCTAAAAGATAGCATGCTGGCAGGGTGCGGGGTGAAGCTTTGGGTCAGCCCTACTCCTGTTCCTGATAAAGTTAACTGAAAGCGTCATGAGAATACGTAAATCTAATTCCAAGAATTATGTACGTCAAACCTCAGAGAATGACCAATAAGATATGTAACTTGTCTATTACGTATGTTCCTGTATTTCTGTAACCAATAAGAATTGGATCTGTTTTTTTCAAACTGCCTGCCTACTGAAAGTTGTTTTCTGTTGGCTATAAGAAGCATTGTAATGGAGAGCTCAGGACTGCTCCTCATGACTTTAGGACAAGAGTCCCATGGGAAGCAGTCAGCACATGTGCTTAATAAATAAAGATGTCCAAGTTTCTCTCATACCTGGTTGCTGATTTATTAATCAACGTGTAACAGGCACGACTGAGACTTATAAAATGAGGCTTGTGTGGATCTCATCTCACCTTCTCTTACAGTAGCAGAACCAGACTGATACTCCAATGAAGCTGACTGGCAAGAGATTTTGGATGGGCAAAAGAAGCTGGACGTCGCGCATCATCATCACCAGTCTGTGAAAGTCAGTGGCGCAAAATGTGGCAACAAGGGCTAGGAGGCCAGGCTGGCTAGGAGGCCGGGTGGTCCACCATTGGCAGCCAACTTGTCCCCAATGGCTAGTCACCTCTAGGCTCCCTGGGAGTTGCGGGGGGGGGGGGAGCCTTCCCTGCTCCTTACGGGCTTCCCCATTGCCTGGGCAGTTGATGGGCCCCTTGGGGAAACACAGGGCCTGGAATACCTGGGCCCCTTTGGCTGATCCATCCAGCAGCAGGGCGTTTCTCCTGTCCTTGCAGGGTACACTACATGGTTGGATTTTTTGGCCCCAGCCAGTATGCATCACTTTATGCTTACTTACCCTGAAGGAGTCACATGTGAGCTGCTGCAGCTTATTTCTCTGAAGTTACAGGGGCCAAAGAAAGGGGATACATTTTCAAAGAGACCTTCATACTTCCAGGCCCATAAACCAGCTTTTAAAACAAAAATTACCCACTGGTTGAAATAACTTTAAAAAACAAATTGCGTACAGAGTTCCATGTGGAAAGCTGAATCAGAGTGATTGTGGGGCTGAAGCCCAGGGACAGGCAGGCAGGCTGGCTGGGCTGGCAGCCTGCCACACTCACCGATCGATTTGCTTGGAATTCTGCTCCTGCAGGCCACTCAGCATCAGGGCAAAGGTGTCGAGAAAATCCAGGAAACTCCTTGGGGTGACGAGGGGGAGGCGGGCAGCCAGGTACGTGGCATAGGTGGCGGCAGAGGAGTGGATCCAGGCTGCAGCTTTGGCAAGGCGGTGCACCAGGTCCTTGTGGGCATGCAGTGACGAGGGATGCACTGTGGGAGAAAGGGCAAGCCCAAGACACGGAATGCAGAGGGCGGCACCAGGGAGGGAGGGAGGGAGGGAGGGAGGGAGGGATCAACTCCTGAGCACGGAGGAGCCAGGGACAAGTGTCGTGTGGGGAGGGGGACGAGAGAGACTGGGGCAAGGGGTCCGGTGTTGGGGGTGTGGAGGAGGAGAGCAGGATTAGTTCCCACCCAAGACGACACAATAGTCCACGTGTGAATATGCCTCCAGCGAGGAGAGCCAGCTTGATGCACGGGCGGGGGGTGGGGGGCAGTACAAGCAGCACAGCCACTCCGGAGGAGGACCGCCGGTTCGGGTCATGCTCCCCCCACCCCTCCCAGTGGTTGCTGCCTGGGGAACCCACCTTGAGTGAGCCAGGGGGAAGAGTTCTGGCTGCCCATCAAGTGCTTGGAAGCCACCTCCAGCAGGGACACGTAGTTCCAGGCCTTGTAGATCTCCAGACTGCAAAGCGACTGGGACAGAATGGTGGCTGTCATGGGGGGAAGCGCAGGGGACTCAGACCCCCCCAGCAGCAGTAGCACATGCAGGTTGGCCCGCACAAACTGGAAGAACCTGCAAGGAGAATCAGGAAGAAGGGACCAAATGCTGTCTTGCTCCATCTGGGGCGAGACACCCCCCCCCATCCCACCCCGGCAAATGGATCCACCAGCACCGCACCCCGCCGCCGCACCTTTGCAGGATGATGTCATCCCTCATGGTGCGCTTGATGGTCGGGTTCTCCTGCAACAGGGCCTGGATGAGGCTGGTGGTGTCCTCGGGACTGTAGAGTCCTGGGCAGGTGCCCTCCGTCATCAGGGCCAGCACCAGGTGCAGGGCAGCCAGGGTCACCCCGGCTGGCACCACCAGCAGCACCTGCTGGCCTGCAATGCCCGCCTGCCAGCTTGCCGACCGCAGCACTGCCAGCGCCTGCTCCTCGTCCGCCTTCGCTGGCAGCTTCACGAGCAGGGAGGCCGTGGCCTGAGCAACCATGCTCACCAGCGTCTGCCGCCCTGTACAGCTGCTGCTGAAGGAGAGGAGGGCGCCGTGCCTCTCCGGGCCACACAGCAGCCGGCTCAGGTGTGCGACGTGCCTCAGGCCCTGCGAGCTCAGCAAGTGCTCCGGGGAGCGGAGAGGGGCCAGCTGCTGCTCTAAGGTCTTCCAGAGCTTCTCCTGATAGGGGTTGTGGGCACTGGGCGCCTGGAAGTCTGGGCCCAGGTCCTTGCTGAACACAATGTCTTGGGCGGACTCTCCCGGCAAGAGGAGCAGGTGGGCTGGCAGCAGGGGGCCAGAGCTCTCCTTCTTGGAAGGGGTCCGGCGCTTCACCCTCTGGAGAGCCCCCCGCTGGGAAGACGGCGGCTCGTGAGCCCGGTGCCGGTCGGATGGCGTCGCCTGGAAGAAAGTGCTTCGCTTCTTCCCCATCTCCATCACATCGGTCTCCGGCGCTTCTGCCTCCAGCTGCTCCTCAGGCGGCGCTTCAGGAGGGGCTGAGACGGGGGGGTCCAAAGCCAGGGCTGGGGCCTGCTCCACAGGGTCCCATGGGTCCAGAGGGTCACTGCTGCTGTGAGCCGGGACGTCCTGCTCAAGGTCAGGAGAGAGGTCCTCTTCCTCTCCCTCCTCCTCCTCCTCCTCGGCCGTCGCTGCCGCCAGGGCTTCGGTGATGCAGAGTCGGGAAGTGCTGGCAGCAGCACGGAAGGCAACGTGGGCCCGGCTGGGTTGGGGAGCAGCATGGGACCCAAGAGAGGGCACGACCCGGAGGATGCCGTGCTTGGCACAGAAGGTGGCGGTGGCAATCTCCACGAGCATCTGCCCGCAGAGCTCCCGCTGATGCTCCCCGCGCAGTGGGTCACAGAAGGTGCGGAAAGACTCGTGCAGCCAGAGCCGGATGATCAGCCGGACGCTGAGGAGCACCGTGTAGCCGGTCCCCATGCCCACCCTGCTGGCCACCCCGGAGCTGCGCCTGCTGGAGACCACTTTGAGGGTGTGCTCTTCCAGGGGGCTGCTGAGGTGGATCCCTGGGCGAGGCCGCAGCAAGAAGAGTCCCTTCAGCACCTTCTGGATGTGGTGCAAAGAGAAGCAGAGCAGGCCGCAGGCAGGCGAGGGCTGGAACTGGCTCTTCACCAGCTCGTAGGCCTCGATCGTCGCCCGGACGAGCCCGGAGGCCAGGTCGCTGTGCCGGGTCAGCACAGGGAACTTCTCCAGCCAGGCCAGGATGACCGGGATGTGCATGCTGAGCAAAGACTCCCTGGTGGCGGCCGGGAGAGCCACCAGGCTGAAGAGCCTGCCAAAACGAGGGCACAGGGGCGGCGCGCCAGCCCCTGGCACGGAAAGCGTGCCAAAGCAGTTGAAGCCTGGGGCCGGGAAGTGCTGCAGCTCGAGGGTCTCGGCGTGATAGAACTGCTGGTGGGTCAGAGCCTGGCGCAGCGTTTCTGTCACGGGGCTGGTCCCCCGGGCTGGATCTGAAGGAGAGCGAGAAGCACGGAAGGAAAGGGGATGATACAACCACCAGGTGGGTCCAAAGCGCTGGCAGCAGGGAGGGCACCCTGCCTGCCTGCCTGCCTGGGCCAAATGTCCCAGCCCTCCTTTGGTGGGCAGCTGCAGGTGGGCAGGCAGCCTCCGCTCCTTCAGCCCTGTCCCGCATGTGCCTCTCCCCTGACTCCCGATGCTGAAGAAAAGGCAGGCCAGGGGGCCGGGAAAGGGCGACACGGCCACAATGCTCTGCCTGGCCTATTCTGGAGGCGCCGATGGAGTGCTCCTGTTGCGCTGCTGCTGCTGCAACGACTGCTTGCTCACAACAGCCGGCCGCCGCCGGCGGCAGCACTGGGGGAAGGCGTCGGACGCGATACTGCTCCGCTGCCCTTCCCGCTTCCTCTTGCTGCAGGGGGAAGCGGCTGGGGGAGGCGGCAGGCAGGCAGGCACAGGTGTGGGTTCACCCACCCACCTACCCCCACCCGGGCCCTAGCCTGCTGCCGAAGCAGCCATTGCAGCCAGCCAGCCCCCCTGCATGGGAAGCTCAACCCCCACAGGCTGCTGGCAGACCTGGGGGAGCCTGGGTCTCAACTCACCAAGGGGAACCATGTGGAGGTCCTCTACAAAGAAGAGGCATCGTCCTCTCACGGCTGCTGCTCGGGCGGGCTTGCCCACGGGGAAGAGACCTTTCTCCAGCCGGGTGGTGCTGAGGGACTTTCTGTGCAGCAAGTGGCGCAGGGAAGCCGCGCTGAGAGCAGGCGTCATGCACAGGCGGTGGTAGAAGTAGTTGGGCTGCACCAGCGTCTCTGCAAAGGAGGACTTCCCACAGCCGGGCTCCCCCACCAGGAGGAGAGGCTGGTCCACGCCCAGCAGCAGGTCCGCCACAAAAAGCACCCGTTCGTACTGCAAGGCAGGAACCAAGCGCCACAAAACGGGTCTGTGAGTCAGACACGGGGCGGCCGGCAGTCCACACTGCTCCCCAGCGAGTGCTCCCCTGCTGGGGACCCCCCCTCCCTGGCCAGCGATTACCTGTGGCAGGACGGTGAAGCTGGCCGGGATGCCTTTGACACGGTTGGATAGGTAGCGTCCATCAAAGGGCGTCAGGGTGCCGTCCTCGGGCAGCGGGCAGAGGTCAAAGGCAGAAGCCACCGACGGGAGCGCTATGGCGAAGCGGCTGTTGCTCAGGGCCTGGCGAGCAAAGTGCGCAAACACAGGCCGGTACCTGCCCGGAGGGAGAGCGGGTGGCGCCGGCGTCAAGGCCCCAACGCCAGGCTCTGTCCCTCCTCCCTGCAGGCCCCCTCCTTGCTCCGTGGCCGTTTCCCTGCTCAGCCCAAGTTGGGGCGACTGGGAGACCAGCCTTGGGGCCGCCGGGGCCTCCTTCCTCTCCCCGACCTGCCCCTACAACAGGGCTCCAGCCAGGATTAGCCTCCCTAGCTGCCGCCACCCCAGACACGTGCAGACTGCAGGCCCCCTGCCTGGCTCCCTGCGTCTACCCAGCAGCAGGGCCCCCTCTACTGCGGGGGGGGGGCATAAAGCACCATGCCCCACCCCACCTGGGACAATACCTGGGATGGAGGTGGCCCCCAAAGCCCCAGATGTAGGCAAAGACAAAGATGCTCTGGACTAGCAAGTGGTGATGGCTGGGGACAAAATCATCGAGGCAGCGAGATGTAGCAGAGGCCATGTGGGCCGTCAGCCGGCTTGCCTTGTCTTTAGGAGGAAACAAACAAGACAAAATGCTCTCTGTAGGGGGTTGAACGCTGCCAAGGACCTCTCCCTTGACCCCAACACCCAATGGCATGCAAATGGAAGAGCAACACACACACCCCCCCCTGGAGGGGAACTCTTAGCTCTTTACACGTTGCTCCAAACCAAAGCCCACATGTTTGTACCCGCATGTTCCCCCTGCTTGCCCCACAACTCCTGGGGCTCCACAGTCTTCTTACCCGTTGGCACTTCTGCAGAAGGCTGGTACTTGATCCTGTCACGGCGCAGATATTGCTCAAGCAGGGCATGCAGGATCCTGGCAAAGGTGGTCGTCTCCTGGACCCCCTGGGCCACGGGGTTCCGGGGGCTCGAGTGGGGTAGCAACACGGAGCAACAGTGCTGCTGCAGGAACAGCAGGGTGGCCGGAAAGAGCCCCTCGGCCAACTCCTGCAGCATGTCCAGGCTCTGGTGGGTCAAGCAGTAGGCGCGATATACGGGGGCCAGGGCAGAAGACAGCAGCGCCTGCCAGAGACTGGCGCCGCTGCAGTGCACCAGGGCACAGTGGGTGCAGACGGAGGGAGACACCCCGGAAGCCTCTGGCATCTCAAAGAGGAACCTGACGTTGGGGGGCAGCTGCAGCCTCTGGCCGCTGGGCAAGCTGAGGGAGGGCCTGGCGGTGCTGAAGAGCGACAAGATGGGCTCCAGCCAGTCGGCACAGGCAGCACCGTCCAGCACCAGCCACTGCTGGGTGCTCCCCACACCGGTCTCGGCCACCAAGCCAGAGGTGGCTGCTCTCTGCAGAAGCCGGGAGAGGACCCCCTCTTGCCACGTGCCCCCCTCCAAGCTGCCCACAAACTCGGCCACAGTCAGGCCATTGGGCCAGAGGCAGACGGTGCTGGTGGGCTGGAAGAGGGCCGTCTTGGGCGGGCCGGGCTCGTGCATGCCAGGTGCGGCATCGCTGGCTGCCAGCCGGCTCAGCGCCTTGGCCAGGGTTCGCCAGGTGACGGTCTTGCCACTGCCAGACGGCCCCAGGAGCAGGACCCCTGGCGCAGAGAGCAGTGCCTGGGAGAGCTGGCTGGCGGCACTCAGCAGCAGAGCGTCCGGGTGCAGCTTGTCCTCCTGCAGCTGGGCCACCAGGGCATGCTGGAGCCGAAGGGGGGGTTCTGGCTCCGAGAGCAGCAGGGAGGCGCTGGGGAAGAGCTCGCGCAGCAGGTCCTGCACCAGGTGCAGCCGGGGGCACGCGGGGCCACTGAGCAAGGGCGAGAGGCACAGCGCCCGGACGACAGCAGGCTCTTCCTCCAGGCCCAGGAAGAAGGCGGTCCGGGCCGAGGGCTTGGGCACGGCAGGGGAAGAGTCTTGCCCAGCGGGAGCAGCAAAGACAATGCTGATGGCCGTCTGGATCACCTTCCGGATGAGGGCCGGGCGGCTGGGGGGAAAGCTAGGGCCCAGTTCTCCCTCCAGATGAAAAAAGGCATTCAGCTTCTCCGCCAGGCGGCTAGCCTCCCGGAAGCCGGCCGCCAGCAGCGTGGCCTCAGCCAGCTGGGTGATGTCAGGGGGCAGCATGGCCAGGGGTCGCAGGGCCAAGCGCAACGGCTCCGGCAGGTGCCCTAGAGTGGCCACACAGCCAAACGTCTCTCGCACCCGCAGCAGTCGCCCCCCAAAGAGGATGTTGCCCAAGACCCGCGGGTGATACGGCTCGGCCTCATCTGTGCCCAGCTCTGGCAGAGCAACTGCAGGCTGGCCCTCGTCCTCGCTCTGGGAGCTCTCCGACGACTCCTGGCTGGCAGGGGAGGCCTTCGCCGTGGCCGAGGAGGTCTCTGCTGGGGCGCGGCCAGTGGCGGCCCCCCTGCCGCTCTCCCGCAGGCTGGCACACAGCCGCTGCAGGTCCACCAGGCGCTGGCTGAAGGCGGACAAGACGGCAAGCTCCAGCCGCTCCGTGGCCTCCAGCAGCAGCAGGGCCCCTGCGTGCACCGCCCCAGAGAGGTGGCGGCTGAGGCAGCCGACCGACATCTGGAGGGAGCAGGACAGGGTGACCAGCTGGCGCCCCAGAGCCTGAGCCAAGCCCTGGACAGTGTGAGACTTGCCCACCCCAGGGCGGCCCAGCAGGCCCCCGCAGCGAAACTCCTCCAGGGCCAGGAGCAGCCCCAGGAAGGTCCTGTCGAGCGAGGGGCTGGCCAAGAGCCGCAGGCAGGGCCCCAGGTACTCGTAGTCGTAGGGGAGGCGAGAGGCCAGGAACTCGGCCCAGCAGCTGGGAGGGTGGCCCACCCACCTTCCGGGAGGGTTCCCAGCCACCCGGGCCTTCTCCGGCTGCAGGGCCACACGGTACTTGAGGCGCTGGGCCCACTCAAAGGCCTGCGGGGAGCTCACCTGCTGCTTCAGCAGCTGGGCAAAGACGTCCCGTTGCTGGATGGTGAGGATGAGCAGCGCCCCCAGCAGCATGCCCAGGTGGTCCCCCTCTGGCTGCCAAGCGTGGAGGCTGCGGTAATTGCGGACGTAGTGGGCCAGGGCCTCCAGCTTCAGGCTCAGCTTCAGGCTCAGCCTGGGCTGGCCGCTGGGCTCCAGCAGCGCCTCTTCCACCGCCGCCTGCCACAGCGCCTCCTCGGCCAGCAGCACGCACTGGCTGGGGAAGGCATTGCCCAGCAGCGCCCAGTGCTCGGCCACCAGGTGAAGGGGCAGGTCGGTGGGGCCCGGGACGTGCTCAAAGGCCAGGTCCAGCTGGGGCCTCAGCGCCAGCCTCTGCGTCACGCAGGCCTGCAGCTGGTGGAAGACGGACTCCTTCATGCGCTGCTCCAGGGCGCAGAGCCACTGGGTGGCCTTCCGGCTGAGGGAGACGGCGCCGCACAGCTTGAGCTTCTCCCCCTGCTCCCCCACAAGGCCGGTCACCTGCACGACAGGGAACTGGGCAGAGAAGGTGCCCAGCTTCTGGGTAGCAGAAGGCACCAGCAGCTGCAGGTGGCGCACCCCGGGGAAGCAACGCCGGGACCAGGCCGAGGCGTCCGCGGGCTCCGAGGCCGTGGCCAGCAGGGCGATCAGCTCCTCGTTGCTGAGGAAGAAGAGGCGGGGGAAGCTCATGCGGGTGGCCTCCAGCACGTAGTCCAGGGCCCGGATGATGCTCTGAAGCTCAGCGGAGCCCTCCACCAACGCTGCTTGCAGGGAGCTCCCCACAAAGCGGCTCTCCCGGCTGGAGCCCAGGGCTGCTCGCACACTGGACAGCACCAGGGGGTCGTTGCAGGTCACCTGCATGAACTCCCGGAAGAAGGCATCCACCTGCTGGAAGCACAAGTCCTGCAAGGAAGAGGGGGGAGAAGAGCAGCTACCCTCGCAGCCGAAGGGAAAGGGGCCGCTGGCTCCAGGCATTCAGGGGGCCCAGAAGCAAGCAGGCCTGCGCGGGGGGGGGGGGGGACGGGACACACAGGGCGATTCTGTCCCATCTGCCAGGACAGAAGGGGGCGCGGCGGCGGGAGTCGACCAGAGCGGCAGTGCCAGCTGCAGGGGAGCCACAGCGGAAGAGGCACCTTGGCCTCCACGCCCCATTGCAGACTTTCCCTCAGGGCAGCCCATCCAGGAGGCCAGCAGACCGGGGAGGGGGGGCATCTCTGTCCACCCACTTGCCTCCCTCCACTGCTCCTCCTCCTCCTGGGACAGGAAAAGGACAAGGGGGGCAGAGAGAAAGAGGAAATGTGGAGGGGAGGGGAGCGCTGTTGGGGAGTGGGAGGAGCAGAGGTTGGCACATCATTGGGTAAGGAGGGCAGCATCTGGCAGACCACCTCAGGCATCAGGGGGTCCTGGAGGCTGGAGTGGAGGGACAACCCCCCCCCCCCCCCGGGCTGATCCTGCAGGACTCTGCTGAAATTCAGATCAGGGGAAACAGGGATGCAGGCGAGCAAACCATCAACAACTCACCAGTTCAGCACTGGGGAGGGTGATGTTCATCTCATACAGGACAATATTCAGGAATACCCACTTCTGTTGGAAACTGACCCAGGCATCCAGGAGGGATTCTGGGAAATGACAGGAACAAGGGGGGGGGGGAGGCTGTACACAAGCCCCTGCCTCTCCTGCAGAGCCAAGCTGGAGGCCTGCAGTACACCTCCTCCGCCCCAGGCAGCCCCCAGGCAGCCCCCGATGACAACCCCTTAGCCAGCCAGGTCCTCACCAACACCACGCAGGGTGGCAGCCCAGCTCTCTGCTTCCTCCTGGATGTCCGAGGAATAGGGGGACAGGATCATGTTCTGGAGGGTTAAGAGGCTCTGCTCCACTGCGGCCTTCAGTGCGGCTGTGTCTGGAGCGAGGAGGGTGAGAACAGTTGTGTGAAGGAGGGGCTCCCATTCGTTGACATGGTTTTTTGGGGGGGAGAAAACGTGTGCTCAGACACAGGCTGCTGCTGCCTGCAGGGTTGGTGCTGCTGGCCGGGTGTGAGCCAGGCGCCTGCCAGGGCTGCCTTCTGCACTGAGCGAGAGAGGCATCAGGGGGGCCGCCCGCTAATGGCTGCTACGGGTCGTGAGGGGGAACGGCAAGCCCAGGGTGCTGCTGCTGCTCTCCAGGACAAAAAGCCTCGTCTGAGGGAGGAGGCAACAGAGGACATAGGAGGAGGAGGGGGGGGGACTTCCTGCAGCACAGCAGCTCAGGAGCTCGCTCGCGGGAAGGCAGGGTGCTTTCTTCTTCTAGCCCTCAGGTGGCTTGCTTTTTAGCCGCCCAGCTTAACTGCTGCTGTCCTTTGGCCATAAGTGTTGCTTTCTCCGCAAGCTGCCCTGGAGAAGGGTTGCTCTGAAAGGCGGTGGAGCCCTGTCCTGAGAAAGCCTGGCCACCCCAGCAGCTGGCCTGCCTGCAGGGACTGTGCCGCCTGGAGCAGAGGCAGACGGGCCCAGGAGCCGCCCTCAGCCACAGCACCGCTGGCCGGCCTGCCCCAAGTGAGAAGAGCCCCTTCTTCTTCGTTTTCTTCTTCTTCTTCCTGTTCCTGCCAGCCCTCCCTCCCTCCCTCCCTCACCTGACAACATGTAGGTGCCACTGTCCTTGGAGATGTACTCCAGCTTGGCTGGGCGCTGGCGCCCACTTGCCGGGCGGCGGAAGCGCTCTGGCTGCGGCTCCTGGTAGGGCACGTCCAGGATGAAGTTGACCAGCCGAAACTGCTTCTCAGTCCAGACCCTCTGGAGGCGAAGGAGGGTGTCCTGGGAGTAATGGCGGCTTTTCTCACAAGCGTAGACCTGGGGGTCACATTGGAGGACTGGAGCAGGCCCTGCTGCGGGGGCTGGGAATGGCTCCCTCCCGCCGGCCCAGCCCAGCACGCCCAGTTACTCACCCTAAAGATGGCATCGCTGTGCTCCAGCAGTGGGTATGAGAGGAGCTGGCCCAAAGTGAACTGCATGTTCAGGGGGCATTTGACACCCATCACTGGAAGAGAGCAGGCGGTGGCTGACCCTCCCACTGGCTCCTCCTCCTTCCCCTCTACCCCGCCCCACCCCTCCAGCAGGAGACGCCCAGCCTGGGGAGCACACCAGCGGAGCTGAGGTGGCCCTGCGAGAGGGAGGCCCAGTGTCCCCCCCGCTCCCAGAATCAGGGCCTCACCCGCAAAGATCTCCTTCCAACAGCTGAGCTTGAGAAAGGAGCTGCCGAGCTTCAGAAGCAAGGGCAGGTACTTCTGGAAGTTGCTGATGGCACGCAGGCAGGCCTGCAGGACAGGGTGGTGGCTGGGCAGGCAGTGCTGGATGCCGAGGGCCTCCTTTTGCCACTCCTCGGTCTTCTCCATGGCAAGAGCGGTGCTGAACTGCCGACACACACGAGGGGGAAAGAAAAAGGGAGGCAGGCGTGGACTGCCTGCTGGCGCCATCACTCCATGGCAGAGCATCTTCAGGCATTGGGCCGGTCTGGAACCCTGGAGACCCTGCAGGTGATGGCAGCCAATCGCAGGTACTAAAACCTTGGCCGGTGCCACCTCTGGTGGTGACAGGGGTGCAACCTGGAGCTAGATCTCCCTGGCCTCAGGTCGTGCACACTTAGAGCGGGCAGGAACTGTGAGAATAAGGAGAACTGTGGCGAAAGGGCACTTGGCACAAAGTAAGAGCCTGCTGCCCTCCTCGCAGCAAGTATGGCAAGATCCTTTCTTGCCTGCTCTGGATTCTGACTGCAAGGACTCTGCCCCAGGACGCACACACACACACACACACACACACACACACACACACACACACACACACACACACACACACACACACACACACACACGCCCAAAGGGAAACTTCACTCCATTACCCCCAAAAGGGGAGCAAGATAGAGATTTGGGGGGAGATCTTGCTCCCCCAAGAGGGGGGCAAGATCTGCACCCCACATGGATCATAAGCAGAAGGGAGGGAATTCCAGGCAGCAAAGAACTAACATAAGAACATAAGAAGAGCCCTGCTGGATCAGGCCAAAAGCCCCTCTAGTCCAGCTTCCTGTATCACACAGTGGCCCCACCAGATGCCTCAGGGAGCACAAGACAACAAGATAACCTGTTTCCTGTTGTCACTCCCTTGCACCTGGCACAGAGAAAACACACTTCTAAAACCAGGAGGTTGGTTATGGCTTGTAACCTGTGATAGTCTTTTCCTCCATGAACTGATGGAACTGCAACTGATGCTGCATATCTGTCTCATGTCCCTTTGCAGAACTGAACAGTGGTGGGGTCTACGTATGCGAAAACAAAGGAGGTCCCATGACCAATATCTACGGTCAAAACCGGGTGGAATAGGATGGCATGCATGGAAATATGCATTTGATCCTTATTCGCACACTAAGTTACCATTGTGGGCCAATCCAGAATGGAAGAGTGGGAAGGAATATTTGTTGTGCAAGACCTGAACCAACAGGTCAATTTTCAACAAATTGATCAATATCAATTAGAAAGAACTCCTTTCTTTCTCAAGGCTGACGGCTGGATATGAATTGCTATCATCTGCTAAGTGGCAATACTTGCAATTACAGCATGTATTACAGCCCAATCCTGTCTAGCAGGACGCAGTGGCGCAAATAAGGTGCCTGCCGCATCCTATACAGGATTGGGCCGGTACAGCCAGAGGTCTCCTCAGGGTAAAGGGACATTCGTCCCCTTACCCCGAGTAGGGCCCCAATGGGTCTACTCGAATGTGCACCAGCTATTTTGCTGGCGTACATTCAAGCCAGCAGAGTCACGCTGGCCAGGTCCGGGAAGGGGGATAGGGTTTGACGGAGCAAGCCGCTGCCCATCCCTCCACCGCCCCAAGCCCACCCCCTCCCCACCCTCTTCCCTTGGTGCACTGCGGGGACTTACTTCTCCGTCGCAGCGCTCTGTTGTTCTGCTCTGCCGGCGGAGCAGCGTAGGCCTCTCCGTCACCGCCACTTACTTGTTGGGGGCCACAAACATGCATTCCAGCACGCTTGCGACACCTTAGACCGGCAGAGCAATCGCTCCGCCAGCCTAAAATTAGAAAGGGTTGCACTGTTGGGGTCTAAATTTAGTGCCCACCGACTATCAGTCAATAGATTGAAGACCTTTGGACTTTATCGGCTTTTGAGTGAATGGCTTACAGAGAACAATTATGAATGGACATATGTGTGGATATTCTGAAAGCCTCCCTCCCTCAAGATTGATTGCTTTAATATGTTTATATACTGTTTTTTAAAAATAAATAAATAAATAAATAAATAAATAAATAAATTTCTTAGTTTTTCTTTGAAGGTTTTCTGAAAATAGATACTGTACATCTTAGTTTTCATTTGTAAGTGTTTTGTTCTGTTTCCATTTCTGTTGTGTATTTAAATGTATTTTTTCCTCCCACAAAATCAAATTTAAAAAATATCTGTCTCATGTCCTCTACCATCCCAATGATGACCCTTCAGTGTTGCCAAATGTGCCTGTGCTATGACCTCCGTTGCCCAACTGCCCCTTCCTTCCTTCCTTCCTTTTGCAACAGTTCAGAGCAGTGCGTCTCCGCTCCCCCTTGGTGGATCCCGCCTGCCTGGGACTCCCGCCGTTGCTACTGCTGGCCACAGGCCCGGCTGGAGGGAGCGCTCTGCTTTGCAGCACCGCACCTCTGCCACAGGAGGCAGAACAGTCGCTTCTCCCATCAGAGAAGGGGAGGGCCGTGCTCCGAGGCACCCTGCTCTCACTCCCCACAGCCAGGGCACTGCTCCGGGCGCACTGCACCGCCCTCCCTTATCCACACTGAGTATAGTGTTCAGAAGATCAGGGTGTTCTGGGATCAGGAGAGAGATCTTGGGGTGCTGGTGGACAAGTCGATGAAAGTGTCGACCCAGTGTGTGGCGGCTGTGAAGAAGGCCAATTCCATGCTTGGGATCATTAAAAAAGGGATTGAGAATAAGACGGCCAATGCCCTTGTACAAATCGATGGTAAGTGTCACAGAGATCGAGGGGTTTTTCTTTGCCCTTTTCAGTGATATTCTCCAGGAAGGGTGAGAATGGGAAGAGTTGGGAGATTGAATGTCATTTAATATGGAGAGACTCTTTCTGTATGTGTGAAGTAGGAATGTTTTTAGTGGTAACACAGTTCAATGGAATGTAGATGTGAACACCATTTGCAGGACCAGAGCTATGTGGAATGAAACTGCCAAAAGAAAGAAGAGAACTATTGCTGGGAACTGATGGAGGAGAGTGGCAGGATGAGGGATGAATGGTTCAGCATCATTTTGGACCAATGTGGGCTTTGAGGATCGAAGTGGGTGAGGTGGACCCACAGGCGTCTTCCTTGGGACCCAAATGCAGCGGGACCCTCTGCTGGACTCCTCATTGGTTTTGCACTGTGGGACATCAGAATGTCATCCTGTAGTACCATAAGTAGCTTAGATCAGAGGTTCTCAACCTGTGGTACGGGTACCACTAGGGGTATGCAGACCTCTTGCTGGGTGTACGCCAAGCCTTGCCCCTTATCTGCCCCATCAGCAGCTAATTAAGTGTTAATTAACATGGATTTTAAATTTTAATCATTTTCGGAGCCCTTCTGGTTTTGGACTTATTTTTGTACTTTGGTGGGGTGGGGGAGGGAGGAGCTGATTTTGGAAAGTGTGACTTGGAGAAAAAAAAAAGAGATCTTGCATGTGTGTCCCTCCCTCCCTCCCTCACACACACACACACACACACACAGAGTTAAATAAGACATTTTTCACATTTAAAATTGTTTTAGTACTTTTTATTTAATGATTAATTACCTAATTAATTAATTGATTAATCCAATTAATTAGCAGTTAATTAGCAGGGGGTACTTCAGAAAATTGGACTGTGATAGGGGGTACCTGGGCCTCCAAAGGTTGAGAACCCCTGGCTTTTGTTTTCTAGCTGATTTTATACATGGCTGTACTCACTCTGGAGGGTGGATCCCTTATTTACTGATTAAGCTTTAATAAAATCTCTCTTTTATGACACTGGTGTGCGTACTTTGTGGTTGACAAGAAGGGAATTAGGACCCCCAGGGGCCTGTTGTATTGAGAGGAAACGTGGCTGTTGGAAGTTCCCCCCTTTCTGTTTCCCCCCCCCCCCTCAACTGTAGTGAGTTGGCAGAGGGGGAGGGAAGGAAGTGCTTAGCAGTTTGGCTGAGCAGACACATTTGGAGGAAGACAGGGTAAGTGAGGGGATTGGGAGGGTTGGCTTCCCCACCCCATTGTCCGGAAAACTTTGACCCGAGGGGCCCTAAATGTTACATAAGGTCACATCTGGTGTATTGTGTCCTCATCTCAAAAAGGATTTGGTGGAACTGGAAAAGGTGCAGAAGAGAGTGACCAAAATGATTAGTGCCTGGGGCACCTCCCACACAAGGAAAGGCTACGGCATATGTTGACAGCCCAATCCTGCTTAAGATGCGGCGGCCAGCCTAAATGGCCAGCCACTGCATCCTTAACAGGATGCGGCCCACGCCAGAGCAGCCAGGGATGTTCATTCCCTTTCCCTGGTGTAAGCCCCGGCAGCCCCAATGGGCCTCCTCAGATGCTGGTGCACAGCCTAAGGCTGGCCCAACCTGGCCCGGGGGGAGTTGGATATCAGCGCAGTCCAGCGCCGATATCCCCGCCCCCTCCCAGGCCTGGCCAGCCAATGGCCCCCTCCCCCACCCTCCCGCCGCAGGACTTACCTGTGTCCAGCGGAACAGGTGTCAGCGATGACAGTGTGAGTGGCACTGCCGCAATTTACACCCCGACACCTTAGGTCGGTGGAGCACTTGCTCAGCCAGCCTATAGTTATGGGCTATAACCATGAGACATATAAAATTACAGTATGCATGGGATGGAGAGAGGGAAGTTCTTTGCTCTCTCGCACAATGCCAGAACCAGGGAACATCCACTAAAGTTGACTGGCAGGAGAGTCAGAACAGGAAAAAGGAAATACAGTATGTCTTTACCCAGCATGCAATTAATCTGTGGAATTTCTTGCCCCAGGATGTGGTGATGGCACCTGGTCTGGATGCCTTTAAAAGGGGATTGGACAGATTTATGGAGGAAAGGTCCATCACAGCTTACACGTCATGATGACTGCATGCAACCTCCAGGTTTCAGAGATAGCCTATCTCTGAATGCCAGGTGCAACAGAATACAGGTATCTTCTTGTTGTCTTGTGTGCTCCCAGAGGCATCTGGTGGGGCCACTGTGAGGTACAGGAAGCTGGACTAGAGGGGCCTTTGGCTTGATCTGGCAGGGCTCTTCTTACGTAAAGAAACCACCACTGCTCTGATGCCACAGGGGGCTGCTCCCTTTGAGGAGCGGCAAAGGGCAGAGCCCACACCTGGTCTGGCCCCTCGGCCTCCTTACCTTGATGAAAGCCAGGCATTTCCATTCCGCGATCTGCTCCGAGACGAGGCGGAAGAGCTGCCAGATGCGCCTGTGCACCTCAATGACACTCTGGCTGCTGGCGATGAAGGAGACATCCATGCAGTCACCTGAGGAGGAGGAGGAGGAGGAGGCAGCAAAGGGCCTGGGTGTCAGACAGACAGCCCCCACCCCCACCCCCACCCGAGGGCTCCCTCTGGGTCCCACCTGTCAGGATCCGTTGGGAGCGGCAGAGGTCAGTGATGCGCACCACTGTGGCCTGGAAGCGGAGCTGGAGCTGGTGCATCGCCTCCTCCATGGTGCGCGGGCTCTGGGCAGGGTCTTGGAAGTGACCCACCGTGACGGTTGCCAACAGCTCATGCAACTCCCGCGTGGCCTCTTGGAGCGAGCTGCTGAGCTCGGCAATGATGCTGAGGCGCCTCGAGACGATGAAGTCTGAGACCTCCCGCTGCTGATAGGTGAAAGCATCCCAGGTGTCCAGGAGCTGCCAGGGGAGAGAAGTGCAAGGCTAGCCTCAGATTGGGCACTCTGGACTGGACCAGGCCCCATGCATGCAGGACCACGCTTGGGGCAAGCAAGCATTACCCTCCCTCCTGTTGCTGAAGCTGTCAGGAGGCCCTAGGCAGCTCCGGGAAGAGGCCAGCCAAAGGCCTCCTGCTGCTGCCCCATGTCAAGGACTCCTCGCTCTTCTGCTCCCCAGTGTGTGCTCTCCAGGGCCTACCCACAGAGCTGGCACCCTAGAGGCAGCGTGGCACTGCAGGTAGGAATGCCAGCCTGCCTGGGACAGAAAGCTTCCTCTGGCACTCCCATGCTCGCCCACTGCCAGCTGTGCCTGAACAGGGCTCTTCCTTGGCACGACTCGGTCTCTGGCTGGGCTGCCAGGAGCAGGTCCTGTGCCTGCCCCCAAAGTTCATGCCACCAGGCCTGGTCCCTCACCGTGTTTTCCAGGCTCTCTTCACTGGGGCTGAGTGGGCGGAAGCACTGCTGGATGACCTCGTTGAGGGCCCGCACGTAGTCCACATGCTCCTGCAGTATCACCATTTGCCCCTGGTATTGCTCCAGCTGCAGGCAAAGGAGCATGGCACGCTGTCAGTGCACACGCTGGACGGCAGAAGGTAGGCGTGTGTGTGTGTGTGTATCATGCAAGCGAGAGCGCAACCTGCTTGGCTGTTGACCCCAGCAGTTCCAAGCATATTCCTGTGGGGCTTCCCACTTTCCCATGCAACCCCCCCACACACACACACACACAGGGCCTTTCCCTGGTGCTGTAGAAGGGAATTGACTTTTGGGTCGCAGACCCACCTCACTTCAGCACGCTGGAGGAGCTGGGAGGAAAGGAGCTGGAGAGGCCAAAGTCAAAGAGATAGGGGTAAATGTACACACACAGCGGAGGAGGAAGAGGAGGAGGAGGAGAAGGAGGAGAAGGAGAAGAAGAAGGGCCACTAGAGCTTTCAAGAATTTGGAGAATACTCAAGGTGCTGTTGTGAGTCCAAACGGAAGTGCCTGGTACTGAAAAGAACTGTGATTGTAGCAAAAACGGAGAAACTGCGATGTACTGGAAGAATGGGGATGTGCAGATACGCCTCGGAAAAATCTATCAACACCAGATAATCTCCCGGCTCAAGCACAGCTACAATAGATCTCCAGGTTTCCATTTTGAACTTGCGCGTTTAAAAAAAGCGGTTCAGCCACTTGAGTTCTAATATCGTTCTGACATCCCCATTCTTCCTTGGCACCAGGAAAAACACAGAGTAGACACCTGAGCACCTCTGCCACCACAGTACCAGTTCAATGGCCCTTAGGTCCAGCAAATGCTGTACTGCTGAGTGCATCAGCCGGTGTTTCTGGCTGTCCCTTGCCCATGGCACCTTCCAGAACCTGTTTCAGGGTATCATGCTGAATTCCAATGAATACCCTTTGCTCACCATCTCTAGCACTTACGCATCAGTGGTACTGTCATACCAGTGATGCGTGAAGTGGCAGAGATGTCCACCTGTGGGCAAGGACTCTGCGGAAAGCCTGGTGTCAGGCATTTCGTTGGTCCTTGGGGGGCTTAGAGAATGTGTGAGCAGAATTCCCCAGTCTGCTTATTTTTGAGAACGAAGCTATTTTTATTCCACTTAGAGCATGACACTTTTTGGCGAAAGGAAGAACGAGCCCCCCCCAAAAGGTAGAGCCTGCTTACTCTTGTGTCCTCCCCTGTGGGAACAATCACTTAGAGAAGGATGCTCGATGAGAAATCTGGTCTGGCACCTTCTCCGGGACCACAGAAAGACTAAGGGCCTCCACCACCTTGCCCAGGAGGGTGTCTAGAAAACACCTCAGCAGGGAACACTCTATCCACCTTATCTGCTGGACTTCAGAACCTACCACGGACAACTCCCCCTCCTCTGTAGAGGGTTCAGGGAGAGAAAGGGTTTCAGGGCTCCTGAAAAAACTCCATAGTCAGGGAATAAGGGTGCAGGTTCTCTTATGGATAGGAAGCTGGATGAAGACTAAAAAACAGAAGGGTGTGTGTCAATGGGCAATTTTCACAATGGCGAGAGGTGAAAAGCAGTGTGCCTCAAGGATCGGTCTTGGGACCTGTGCTTTTCAACTTGTTCATAAATGATCTGGAGTTGGGGATAAGCAGCGAGGTGGCCAAGTTTGCGGATGACACTAAACTTTTCCGGGTGGTGAAGACCAGCAGGGATTGTGAAGAGTTCTAGAAGGATCTCTCCAAACTGGGAGAATGGGCAGCAAAATGGCAGTTGCGCTTCAATGTAAGTTATGCACATTGGGGCAAGAAATCAAAACTTCACATACATGCTAATGGGTTCTGAGCTGTCTGTGACGGATCAGGAGAGAGATTTTGGGGTCCTGGTGGACAGGTCGATGAAAGTGTGTCGACCCAGTGTGCGGCGGCTGTGAAGAAGGCCAATTCCATGCTTGGGATCATTAAAAAAGGGATTGAGAATAAAACAGCCAATATTATTATGCCTTTGTACAAATCGATGGTAAGGCCACATCTGGAGTATTGCGTCCAGTTCTGGTTGCCGCATTTCAAAAAGGATATAGTGGAACTGGAAAAGGTGTAGAAGAGAGCGACCAAAATGATTCATGGGCTGGGGCATCTCCCTTATGAGGAAAGGCTACAGCGTTTGGGGCTCTTCAGAAAAAAGGCACCTGAGGGGGGACATGATTGAGACATATAAAATTATCCATGGGATGGAGTGGACAGAGGATAGAGTGTGGATAGAGTGAATCTAGTGTCCCTCTCGTGGGACAGATAGAGGATAGAGAGTAGATCTAGAGTGAATCTAGTGTCCCTCTTGCACAACACTAGATTCAGGGAACATCCACTAAAATTGAGTGGAGGGAGGGTTAGGACAGAAGAAAATATTTCTTCACCCAGCGTGTAATTTACCTGTGGAACTCCTTGCCACAGGATGTGGTGATGGCACCTGGCCTTTAAAAGGGGGTTGGATAGATTCACGGAGGAAAACTCCATCACAGGTTACAAGCCATAAGCAACCTCCTGGCTTTAGATGGTTATGGAGATGGTTGTGGAGGAGGAGATTAACAACTGGAGGTTGGAAAGTAGGAACCCTCCCTGCAGGATAAGGACTGGCCCTAGACGCTATACAGCCCGAGGCTGAAAGTGCAAGTGACAAGTCCCTCCCCAAATTAATATGGAGTGTGTTCCAAAAGTATTGTTTTATTAATTATGCATTTATGTGTTGCTTTTCTGGAGATGACCCACCCCTGTGATGTCATTTCTGGCCGGCGTGGGCCTTTTGTGACGTCACTTCCAGTCGTGCCGGCCGGACACACACACACACACCCCGGTGACATCACAGTTCCTTGGCCCACCCCCCGTGACGTCACTTTTGCCCCCTTGGGTCCCAGAAAATCTGGTAAGCCTAGCTGTACGCCTTCTTCATCATTGTGCTGGCTGTCCTGAGGAGGACATGCTTGGCCTGGAACTGACCTCCCAAAGCAAGAAGGGACAGGCGCATCACCTTGAGTTCCAGCCAATCCATGCTTACCTTGGACAGACCAGATTCACTCTGCTGGCCAGAGTGAATGCACTAGAGAGCCCTCCTTCCATGTGGGTCCCCACCCAAGGAGGATGGTGTACATCTTGATTCTATCAGGAACCTCCAGGCTTATTCTGGATGGGGGGATCACTTCCTGCTTGCGGAGAGGAGGAGGAGGAGGAAGGCTTACCTTCTGAGAGCACTTGGCAATGGTGAAGATGTCGGTGCCAAGGGTCATGTACAGCTGCAGCACGGCTGTCAGCTCAGCAATGAGCAGCTCACTGCGCTGCACAGTCTCCTGGTGCAACAGGAACAGGATGTCCTCACTGATGGAGGCCAGCAGGGGCACTGCAAGGACAGAGGGGGCTCAGGGGCCTGGGCTGACCTTTGCCGGGAGGTGGGAGCCCTTTGCTCTTCACCCCGCCACTTACAGACATCCTGATGAATGCCACTACAGTCCACAAAGAGGAGGCAGTTGTAGGTGGTGACAGCCTGGGGCACCTTCTGGACCTGGCTCACCCACGTCCGCAATTTGAGGATGCGGTTGACGTACTCCTCGGCCGGCCAGCCCTTCATGCTCTCCAGCTGAGAGGGGCCCCAGCTGTGCACGAAGGTGCAGATGTCAGTCAGCCAGGAGTACTCCTGGCAGAGTTGGCGTGTCTCCGTTAGCGCAGCCTGCAGGCACGGGGAAGGCAACACAGTCAGGGCCCTGCTGCACTCCCCACCCCCAGAGAAGAAGAAGTGCCCTCTGCGCGTTCCCTTGGGCGCAGGTGTCCAGGAGGCAATTGGGTTCCCCAGCAACGTTCCAGACAGCTCCCATGAAAGGTCCTTTGTGACGCTCCATGGACCAGGGTGCAAGGGAGGAGGAGCTCCCACCTACCAGCATCCTGCCTGACGAGTGCAAAGGCACAACGCTGACCAACAGCAGCCGGGAGCTTAGTTTTGAATGTGAGAACAGCTGAGCCCCCCAAAAGGAAGCTTAAAACATATGCGGAAACCTGCATCCATTCACCCCGTGTGCCCAGGAGGACCCTCACTTCTGCCCTAGCTAGTGATCCTCCTCAACCAGGAATGCAAATGGACCAGGGAGGAGGGAGGGACGGCATCAGAGGCAAAGGAAACAGGTCACAGACTTGGAGGAGCGAGGCTCCCATCCGTCCGGTGTCCCGTCCCGTCCCCCCCGCGGGACCCAAGGCTGCCAGGCTTCCCTGTGGTCACACTTACTGTGAGCAAGGCCCACTGCTTGTCCAGCGCCTTCTGGATAATGCTGTCTGTTTCCAAGTCCTTCTGCAGCTGCGCCCACGACAGCACGGGGTACTGGCCCCTCAGCCGGTGGCCCACCACCTCCAGGCCACCCACGGTCCTCAGGTCCAGCCGGTGCACCAGCTGTGGCTCCTCGCCAGCCTGCCCCGCTGCAGGCAGCTGCTGGAGCTGCTTGAGGGTCCAGCTAGTGTCCCCCGTCTTGGTGGCTGTGAGGGGACAGAGCCAGCATGTCTGCACGGCATCTCCAACGGAAACATCCACACCCTCCCCCGTCAAAGGAGGGGGCCATGAGGCTCCTCCGCCAAGGCCACGTGGCGTGGGCACAGCTCAGCAGGGTGCCAGCGGCTCCAGCGCTGCGTCCCAGGGCCGTCTTTGCCTGGCGTGAAAGGCCCAGGTGGAGGACAGACTGGGAGGGCACATCTCAGGTGTGGAGGGGCTGTCCAGGGGGCCCTCCCCCTCCCCCAGTTCTCAGGCTCGGTCTCCCTCCTTTGCTCACTCTTGCTTGGCAGTGCTTGATCTGTCAGGTCTCCGACTCCCTCCTGAGCCTCTGGACTGTCCCTCCTTAAGCGGGTGGTCTGAAGGGGACAGAAAGCCAGGGAAGGGTCCTCAGGACTGCCATCTGCTCAGCATATGGGGCAGAGCCCTCTCCATAAGAACATAAGAACATAAGAAGAGCCCTGCTGGATCAGGCAAAAGCCCATCTAGTCCAGCTTCCTGTATCACACAGTGGCCCCACCAGATGCCTCAGGAAGCACACAAGACAACAAGATAACCTGTTTCCCGTTGTTACTCCCTTGCACCTGGCACAGAGAAAACCCGCTTCTAAAACCTCTAAAACCAGGAGGTTGCTTATGGCTTGTAACCTGTGATGGTCTTTTCCTCCATGAATCTGTCCAAACCCCAGCGTTCCATGGCAGCGTTCCAGAAGCCTGCAGTTTTGTGTGGTGGCAGCACAGCACCGTTCGTGACAGCCGGAAAGCAGTTACGGTAGTGCTGCACAGAATTGCAGCTTTAGAAAACTACCGGTACTTAAAATAATATCATAAAATGGTCAATTCCACTAACACAGTGGTTCTCAAAGTTCTCTCCACAAGTAGGGGAGAACTTTGAGTGCTTGCAGGGGCAGAGCGATGGCGGGGGCAGCGATCCCAGGATCGTGCTCCCGCCAGGGACAAAAGGGCCTCCCTGTCACCCACCAGGGGCCACGCCGCCCTCCAACTCCCAGCCCCAGCAGCATCTGGCTTGGAAGGAAGGAAAGGAAGAGAGAAAGGGGGGAGGCTGGCCCACCTTTAGGATGGACTCCACCACCGCATTCATAGCCCCCATCAGGCAGGCCTCCAGCTCCGTGCTGGAAGGAAAGAGCATGAGCTGGTTGTCGGCATTGAACACCAGCTGCACCCGGATGACGGCTTTCCGGCTGACGCCATCTGCCTGCAAGGAGGGAGGGAGGGAGGGAGGGGGGAGAGGCTGAGTGAGCAGAAGCGTCCAGGGCTCTGGTCCAGCCTGGGCTGCCCGCTGCTCCACAAGCCAGGCAAGGGCAGCTCCCGGGGCGCAGGCGCAGGGCCCTGGGAGCGGCAGCCAGACCCAGGGCCGCGTAGGGCAGCAGGACGGGGCACCGCCTTCCCGGGGCACAGGACCTTCATGGTCTGACCGACGAAGGCGGTGACTTCCTCTTGCACGGCAGAGACCAGGTTCTGGCCAATGAGGAAGTTCACCAACAGGGCCAGGAAGCCCAGCCTCTGCAGCGAGGATTCGGCCTCCCGCAAGCGGCGCTGCAGCCCCTCATGTTGCCTGCGCTGCTGGTACAGCGACTCCTTGGTGATGTACAGCTTGTAGTCTTGCACCTGCACCTGCAGCCCGTGCACCATCTTGTGGGTGTCGTCACGCACCTGCCAGCAAAACACACACATACACGTCAAGGCACCGCTGGGACCAGCGCAGCGCACTCCCAGTCTGGCCCAGGACTGCAAAGCTGACAAGGCACAACAGGGCCATCCCAGACTCTCCTGAGTGGCACGATCGTCCGCCAGTCTTCCTCCCCGGCCCACAGGCCCACCCTTCTTCCCCACCCATCTCTCCTTTCCCTCCTCCTGCACTGCTGCTCTGAACCGCCCCCTCCTCCAAGCCCAGAGCGGCCTTGTCAAAAGACAGAGCGGGGGGGAGGAACAGAGACGGGAAAAGAGGGGAACGCCGGCCGCACTTCCGGAGGAGGTGGAGGAGGAGCAGCAGCAGCAGCAGCAGCCTGCTGTTGAGCCTGGTCGGTGGACCTCTGGAAGTGGGTGCAGCACCCCGCAGGCTTGGCTCATATGCACGCTTGTTCAGAGGCCAGTCCCGCTGTGTTTGGGGAAGTGTACTCCCAGGAAAGTGTGTTCCGGGTTGCAGCCTACATTGGCTAGTTAAGGCGCCTGCAAGCGTGCCGCAGTCATCCTTTCTGCTTTCGCAAGGGCTGCCCTGTGTCTGAGAGCTGGGCCCAAGGACTTCCGACATTTGTCTCCCACTCAGTCTTTCCTGTGGGAGTTCCTGATTTCTCCATTGACTTGCAGATATCTTTTGAGTTCTGGTCAACACCTACCAAATGGGGCCGTCATTTAACTGGCTTTATCATTTTTAACACAGTTTGACAGACAGCGGGCCCTCATCAACAGCTGTTGCCAGCGGTGCACCAAGACAGATGTGGCAGGCGGGAAATTTACTACTTGTGCAGGGACCAAGTGCAGTGGCTGATGGCGCAACTCAGTGATAAAGGCAAGGGTGCAGATGCAACAAGGTACGGCTTTTAATGACCAGGAAAGGGAATCAAGAAGATAATGCAATGCAATGTCATTATTAACTATTACCATTATCATCATCATCATCATCATTATTATTACTAAGAATATTGATATATTGCTTTCAAAAGAAAACAAAAAGTAGGTCACAAAGCAGTTTCCAATAGCCAAACAAATCAATAATTGGTTCCCTGCCCCCAAAGGCCTCACAATCTAAAAAGATGCAGAAGAGACACCAGCACCAGCCAGCAGAAAAGGCGCCAAGTGAAGAGGACCGTCGCTCTCCAGCTGCTAAACAGAAGAGGAGACCACTCTGCTCGGTCAGCAGGGCTAGTAACACACTCACTCAGAGGCCCCGAGCGCCACTGGTTTCTAGGTCGGCCAGATGGGAAAGACTTACAAGGAGAAGGGAGTGTGTGACAATGGCACAAATGGGGGGGGGGGGCAGCAAGATGTTAGCATCTTAGGGAAATCAGGGAGGTTGCCCGGGGGGGCAGGACTGAAGAACTGCCCTGCGGTGGCAAAAAGGTGCAGGACCAGAGATAAGAGAGCGCAAAGGCTCCAGCTGCATGAGACCCTGTAGCCTGGGCCAGAGGGACAGGCGAGGGACACAGCAGGCCGTGGGCAGTGAGGGAGCTTGTCTCTTCCACCGCCCTGATGCCCCAGGCCTCCGAGAGCGAATCACCTGGAAGTGGGAATCTTCCCAGTTCTTGACACCCGGAGGTTGCATATAGACTGTCATCCTGGCTTGTAGCCTGCGAGGGACTTTTCCTCCATCAATCCCCTTTTAAAGGCATCTAGGCCAGGTGCCATCACATCCTGTGGCATGGAGTTTGCTCAGTCCTCAAAAACCTCCTTTTGTCTGTTCTGACTGGCTGGCTCTCCCCCTTCAACGGTAAAAGAGAGACCACGGACTCTTGGACTTCCAAACAGGCACGCAGAGGTGGGAAAGACAGCCACGCAAAGCATGCCGTCAATTTGACTGCACACACGACACAGAAGACACGTGTCTGGGGCCAGCAGGGCCACGATTACCGATCGATCCAGAGCTGCGGAGATGATGTTGCAGGCAGGGATTGTGGGGCTGCCTGGCAACTTCCCAGCAGGGCTCGAAAGCAACCCAGGAGGGCCAGGCAGCAGCAGCCTCCCTCCGCTAGTTTCAGAGAGCGGGGGCTGCTTTCCTGCTGGGGGGGGAAGGCCTTGTCTCAGAGAGCGGCTCAGCAGGTGGTGGAGCTGCTGTGGCTTGCAGTCGTGGGTGGAGTCCCGGCTGGAAAGAGAAGGCAGGGCGCAGCCTGAAATCTAGTTGGGGCGCCCGCTGGCAACGAGGGGACTTGACCCAACACCAGTCGCTGACCGACCAATCCAAGAGCAGCAGCAGCAGCAACCAGAACAGAAGCCAGGCACAGCACAAGTCATGCGCTGCGGCCACGAGGAGTCCGCTTTCCTGGGGTCATGAGCACATCCAGAGCAGCTGTCCTTTTGCGTCTTGCAGGCCCAGCCCTTGCTGGAGATGGTTCTGCCCCCTGGGAGGCCTCTGCCTCCCTTAGCACCTGAGCCACGCTGGGAGAAGACACTTCTGGGACTGCTGCTAAGGACTGTGCTAAGGGCCTCACAGTCAGGAGGCTCCCAGGATGTCATGGCGGCCCTGTTTCCAGGCTTGAACGTGCAGGCCATGCAAGGCCGTGGCTCTCACGAACTGAGGCGGCAGGACCCTTTTCGCAAAGGAATCCTGGGGGATCCGATGGCCTCTGGCCATCAGCCCAAGCAGAGCCACAGGAGCCTGGCCTGCGGGGGGCTCACCTCGCAGGGCCTGCAGCCCCAGGACCTCGTGTGGCCAGGCAACCTCGGTGCCACCGTCAGCTCCCATCACCTGAGCTCTGTTTCACGGCCACCACGGGTGGAAAACACGCCGCTTCCAACAACAATGGCCCTAACCGGAGGCATACGTTTTGCCACGTTTCCAAGGAGTCCAAACGCCCCTTCGAGATATGCTGCCCAACCACAGAAGACGACGTATCTCACCCGAGCAGCTGTTGCCGGAAAGAAAGAGCAGGGGGTCCCAGGGGCCCTCACCAAGGCAAGCCCACTTACCAGCTCCAAGATGCAGGAGCAGAGGGTGAGGAACCTGTTCAGGAGCCCGCGGGCACTGCTGTTCTCCTGGGCCAGGGCCCATTTGAGCTCTGGAAAGTCGTAACACTTGGAGTTGTCCGTTGGCAGCCAGTGGATGGACCGCAGATCCTGCAGGAGTCTGAAAGAGAAAGGAAGGGGGGAATGGGTGCCCCCAGAGCCAAGCACGCCCCCAGCCCCAGCCCAGCCCAGCCCCCGTGACTTCCCAAGCACAGGGTCTCTGCCCCTCACCTGGAGATGTGAAGCAGAGCAGCTCCAAAGTGAGGCACGGCCTGGAGGAGTCGGCCTTGCAGCATCTCTCGGCGCTTCAGGTACTGCAGGTGCTTGACGTTGTCGCACCAGCTGCGGGGAGGGAGAAGGGCAGGGGAGTCTACTGGGAGGAGGATCCACCACCCTCTATGCCCCTTCTGTGCTCCTTGCAGGCGGGCACGGAGAAGAAGGGGCTCCGGCCCCTCCCTCTGCCTGCCCTTACCGGACAAACGCTTTGCGGACCAGGAAGAGGCGGAAGAAGGGAATGTGCTGCATCAGCTGCCACAGCACGGCCTCGCGGTGCCAGTCGCCCAGCGAAACGGTCTCGGAGCCCTCCTCTGGGTGCACGTGCAGCACCCCAAAGGCCGAGAAGACGTAGTGCTGGGGGTTACTCAGCCGCTTGGGGACGGCCACCAGGTCGTAAGGCCTGCAGACAAGTGGGGGAAGAGTTGCGGCCAACCAGCGGAGACAAGGAGCCTGGGCAGAGCAGGTCCCAGGCTGCACCTGGACTGGCTGGGAGAGAGACCCTTCTATGCCAGTCGGAGTCGGCATCAGTGGCCTGGGCAGACTCAGGGCGAGGCGGCTGGACTGAGCAAAAGAAGCTCCTTTGCCTGCCCCCAGAGAGGAGTGTGATGGAGGAGGGCAAAGGGGTTCAAGGACTTGAGGAGCAGCCGGGGGGGGGGGGAGAGCCAAGACAGAAGGTGTGGGGCTACCTGAAGTGCCGATTGGGGGCAATATTGAAGTACAAGAAATGGATTTTCCCCACGTGCCGGTTCCTTGCGAAGACTTCCGCGGCCTGGAGACCAGTCATTGGCAATCCCTTCTCTGCTGCTGCCAGGACAGGAACTGGTGCTGGGGGTTCTCTGTCTGGCTCCGGGGGGCACCTGCAGCAAGACAGAAGAGCAGCGGTGGGGGTTGGCGGCCATCGCATTGGCAGAACCCCCACCCCCGAGGAGGGAAAGCCGAAGCCTTACTCTGTCGCGTCGTGGCTGGCCTCTGCTGCGCAGGGGAACTCTGCGGGCACATCGGTGGCGAGAGTCAGCGGCATGAGGCTCAGGCTGCTGGACCAGGGGGTCTCGCGCTGAGCCACCTCACTGCCCACCAGCCCCATGCACCTCTGCAGCTCCTGGAGGGACACGGGGTCCGGCTGCAACACCCCAGCAGCCTCTCCCATCGCCCAGCTGGCCGTGAAAGGGCAAGGCAGAGCGGCAAAGACAGGCTGTGGGCCGGAGAGGATCGGGGTGGCTGGGCCTGCTCTTGGGGGCGGCTCTTGGGGGCAGGCGGCGGCCTGGGCGGCGGCCCCCAGCACAGAGCGGCCCTTGGGGAAGGCCTGGCCAATGGCCTCCAGGATGCCCAGGTCGGAGACCAAGGCCTGGCTGCTGCGGTACTGGTAGTACAGCCCCTGCAGGTAGGGCACCAGCTCCGCCCGCTCAGCCAGCAGGTCCTGGAAAGGGGTCAGCAGCCGCAGGACTTCCAACAGGTGCAGCCAGGCCTGGCGGCTGCTCTTCTGCAGCACCACACCGAAGACGGCGATCAGCTCTGCCACCAGCAGGTCCACCTGCTTGGGCTCAGCGTGTCCAGCTTCTCGGAGCTGAGTGGCCAGGCGCTGGCGGACAGCCCAGGCCCAAGCGCGGTCCACCCTCGCCGGTGGCGGCCTGCTGGGCACTCTGCAGCCTGCAAGAGAGACACGCTTGCTGCAAGCAGAGCTTCCACGGAGAAAGCGCTCACAGTGGGGCTGCTAAGCAAGCCAAGGGGGCATCTGAGCACGAGCAGTGTGCACACCTGTGCCACCACAGAAATCACAGCCAGGCCTCCTTGCAATGGGGATGGAGTCATCACAGCCTTCTGGGAAACTGGAGACTTGAAAAGCAAACCACCCTGGCCGAGGGGCAGGCAGGCACCCTTCTGCCTTCCAGAATTTCTCTGTATATAGGGCCGATTCACACTAGTTTTCCCGGCGCGGATGGCCCTGCCCTTGCCCCTGCGACTGCGCTTGTCTATGCGGTTGGAGCTGGGGGAGTGTCTTGCCGCCTGTTGTCCCTCCTTCTTAAGAAAGCGCAGCTGTGATTTGGTGAACAGAAGTGCGCTCCTCCGATTGGTGGGCTGCTGTAGCTCCGCAAACATCCCCAGCTCCGCAAGCACAACTGCCTCAAAAGCTGAGGGGAAACCATCTTGCCTGCCTCTGTGTTGCTGCTCTGCAAGCTGCTCCGCAAGCATAAAAACAGCTCCGCGCTACCCTCCGCAGATCCGCAACGAGCCGGGAAAACTGTAGTGTGAATCGGCCCATAGACCAGTTTAGGCTGGGACCGTATGATGTGCTCAGTGTTGTGTGTGTCCCCCCCCCCCCACTCATTATCACCAAAGACTGGCACATAGTCTTCATAAGCAAGCACACGGGGAATGTGTAAGCGAAGCATAATGGGCAACAACCCAAAGGGGCCTCACCCCCAGGCAACGGGGCCAGGAATGCCAGTCTCTGTAGCCTGCCAGGGAGAGGAGCAGACACAACAGCACCCAAATCTCTCTGGGGAGAAACGATGGTCACCCTGCGAGGAGGACAGGGCACCCTCCTCTCCTGCCTGGACTGACCACCAGCAAGCAACTGGGAAACCCACTTCTGGCTCACAGTCTGCCTGCAAAGGAGGGGGCCCAGAAACGTCCTGGGATCTCAGCTGGCCTCATGGAGAGCGAAAGACGGAGGCCGGGCCAGCCGGGAGGCCAGGTCTACCAGGCGGGTAGACCTAAGCTGAGCACCACATCAGGAAGCCTGGTAGACCTGGGCTCCGGAGACTTTTCCGGCCATTGCTGTCTGCCCCCTCCCCCTCTGAAAAGGGGCCCAAAAGAAACTTTCAACCCCCTAATAAAATTCCTCTAGGAGGGCTGGGGCTGGCGGTGGTTACTGGGCGGGACAGGAGCAGCCAAGAAGCCGCAGTGAATTTTCTGTGCGGTGGTGGAGTACTCCGCACGTGCTCAGAGGCAACGGTTGACGGGCGAAGCGGCCCTCACCCTCGTTCCCAGGGGGGGGCGACTCCATCCCGTGTCCCGAGGAGAGGCCAGGCGGGCTAGCGGCACAGCGCCGCGCAAGGGGGCCAAAAAATCCGCCCGTCGGTCGGTTGCAGGTTCCGCGGACACGGCGCCGACCGTTGCGAACAACGCGCGCGGAGGCTCCAGGGGCGCCGCCCCCCCGCCGGGCCCCTCGAGGGGAGGGGCCCCCAGCCCCGCCCAGCCCCGCCCAGCCCCTCGCGCTCGGCAGAGTCCTGCATCCCTTCTCGCGGCCCCCCCCCCCGCTACTAGGACCCCGCCCCGGTTGATCTGCTCTTGTGGCTCCCCCACCGCTTCCTTGCCGCCGTGCCAAACACGCGTCTTGGGCCTCCTAGTCAAGCACAGGAGCTTTTATTGTACCGTTTTGTTTCGACGGCTTATTTTGAGATGTTATTACAGTATTTCGATACTACTTTGTTATTATAAAGATGGCAGCCGTCTTGAGTGCGGGAAAAGCCCGGGAAATCAGTTTAGTCAAGAAACAGGAACCCGGCAAGCCTGACCCGTGGGCACTCATGAACGTGCGAAGAGTCATCGGTAGCTGACCCAGTGGGAGCCCCCTTCCTTAAGCCGCACCTGGCTGGCTCGTGGCGGCAAGGAAGAGGGCCCGGACTGCCAGCAAGCGAGGGGACCACTAGTGCCCGCCCGGGGCAGGGAGAACTCTCGCGGCCAGGCCACGAGCAGAAGCAGAGAGAGGGACGAGGAGGAGACTGCTGCCGCTGCTGCCTTTATTATTATTATTGGAACAGAAACCGGCCGCGGGATCAGAGGCCGCTGCGCTGCGCGCCCACGCGGCGGCGGCGCCACCTGTGGCCTTCGGGCCGCTTCAGACCGCACGAATCTCGGCTCGTCCCGGATCTGAGCTGGCAGGCACTTGCGGCGGGCTGGGCGGGGAGGCGGCGATGGAGCCGGGCGCGTCCTCGGGGGGGCTGGCTGTGGCTGCTGTCTCGTAGTCCGCGATCCGGCGCTGGACGATGGACGGCATGAGTTGGACGTAGGCGGCCATCAGGCGGTGGCTGGAGCGCACCAGTTTGCCAGCACAGCTGTCCAAGCAAGCCTCCTGCGGCGACAGGCATTGTCCCGGGCTGGGCGTTGCAAGAAGTGTGCCCGGGCGGGCGGGCGCGAGCGACCCCCTCCCGCCTCCCCGGGGACGCAGAACGCACCTCGTCCCTGGTGAGCCCCCGATGGCTGAGGTTGGCCACGCAGCGCTGGAAGCATTGCTCAGTCATCCGGTTGTACACCAGCAGGAAGTCCCGGAGCTGCAACGAGAGGAGGCCAGGCTGAGACACGGGGGGCGGCCGTTCCCGGGCCGGGTCCCTGCCTCCCTCCGCAGAGGCGCGCGGACACCGGAGCCCCCTCCTTCCCGGCAGCCCCGCCCGGTCCTCACGCTGCGCAGCTGCTGCTGCTGCTGCTGCTCCATCATCGCCGCCACGCTCGCCACTTCCGGCGACGCGAGGACCCCGGCGTCCGGACGCCACTTCCGACCCGGGAGCGGCGGGGGGGGGCGCGCGGCGTGACGTCGCTTCCGGTCTGTCCCGGGGGGCCCAGCGCATCCGACGCCCGGAGCCTCCGGGACCGGCCCCGCCGCCGGTGCAGCCAGGTACGCGCGGGGGCGGTTCTCCCCCACGTGGCGATGGCAGGACTTGCGGCCCGACCCACCGCCGGGGGGGGGCGGCGGCGGGGGGCTCCCAGCCCGGAGGCGCTGCCCAGCGAGGGCGTCCCCGGAACGCGAGACGTGGCGCCCGAGGCGGGGGAGGGGGGAGCGCAGGCCGGGCTCCAAGCTGGTTGCTCTGGGGCAGCTGCCTGCTGGGCCAGCAGCAGGATCCGCTTCACCCCCGCCGCCCGGCACAGCAACCAGCCGTTTCGGGAGCCCGCTGCCAGTGCCGGGGCTCACCCAGAGCAGAACGTCCGTCGCTCTCGTCCATCTGACGATGGAGTCCGACCCCCCCCCCCCGGGGCTGTCTGGCTCTGACGCTGTCCCAGTCCTGCCCAGGGGTGATGCCCCCGCCAATCCAGCCCGCCCGGGCAGCAGCCCAGCGCCCCCGAGTTGGTACAGCCTCTGTGCTCCCCGTCTGGATGAATCGTCGACATGGGTTCCTGCAGCGATGGGGAGCTACCCTGTAGCCCCGCCCCGGGCCTTGAAAGGGGTCGAAGTGGCTGGACATGACCTGCTCCGGAGGAGGGCAGGGAGCGGCCGAGCCGTGCTGAGGGGGCCTGCTGGCTGCGGTGGAAGGAGGGAGCCTGGAGTATTGCTGCTCGCTCAGCTGGCCTTGCCTGGAGGGCCTCTCCTCCTGTTGGGTGGAAGCAGGAGCCTGCCTGCCTGCCTGCCTGCCTGGGGGGTCCCTGGCTTTGGACCTCTTGACCCCTCCCTTAGGAAACCCGCTCCCCAGGGGCACACTGGCTGCGTTTGTGGGAGTAGCAACTGTTGTGGCCTCTCGTAGGCTGGAGGGAGCCCACCAACCAGGGGCCTGTTTCTGTCCAGCGTTGGGTGGCGGCGGCGGCAGCAGCAGCAGCAGCAGCAGGGCCAGTTTGCGTGTGCGTTTGTTTGCAGGAGAGGGCAGGAGAGAAGCTGGAGCCTCCTCTCCCCTTTGGCGTGGCGGGGGCTGTTTCTGGGCCCCCTGCCTTGGTTCCTTCAGGACTTCGGAACTTTCGCCGGCGTCGTGTTGGTGTGTCGTGTCCAACGTGACGGTTGCCATGTATGTATATCACCTGCAGACCGTTAACGTCATGGGCATCTCTCTTTCTGGATTGCAGCATGCTCTACACCTGTGGGAGTGGGCTCTGGGTCAGAAGCTGCTCCCCCCCCCCTGGCTGCCTTGGGGGCTTCAGACCTTGACAGGCCTGAGGCTGGCTACCGAAGCAATCGCATACTTGTGTACAGTTTGCGCAGGGCTCACTACTTGGAAACGCCCTGGCAAACTCACCCCCACCCCCCGCAGCAGCAGCAGCAGCAGCAGCATCCCCCTGGTGGGGTTGGAGCAAAGGCCTTGTCCCCGGAGGCCGACGGTGGGGCGGTTGGGTTCTGCGGAGGGTGTGGGGGGGGGGGTGTTGCCTCCAGGGCCCGCGTCCAGGGCCCTTGTTTGGATCCTTGTTTCAGAGGAGAGGTGGTCTGGGGATGTGTTTGTTCCTCCCTGGGAGCTGCCTATACCAAGGCAGGCTGTACCATTTCTTGAATGAGGGGAGTGGGGTGCCTTCCCGCGGCTGTTGGAGCAGGTGTGCAGTGCAGCGCCCTGTTTCCTAACAGCCCCTCCAAGCCTGCCCCCCCCCGAAGCCCTTTGCTGTGTCTCTCTTGTCACTAGGAAAGACTCCAGCCAGGATTAGAAGCCCTGTGGGACAGGCAGGACGGTTACGGATGACCCCCCCCATGTTTATTTTATTTATTTATTGAATTTCTACCCCGCCTTTCTCCCACAAGGGCAACCAAGGCGGCTTACAATAAAACATTAAAATACATATATACATTTAAAATCAAGAATTAAAACAGTTAAAACAATTAAAACAAACAGCCCCAGTGGGTCATCCACATTTACATGTTAAAAAGCCATCTGTTAAAAAGCCATCTGTTAAAAAGCCAGCCCGCCACGTCAGACATCAAAAGCTGATCTAAATAAAAATGTCTTAAGGCCCTGCCGAAAGGTCTCTAAGGAGGGAGCCGTTCTCAATTCCAGGGGGAGGGAATTCCACAATTGGGACGCCACTGCCGAGAAGGCCCTGTTCCGCGCCGCCATCCCCCTCACCTCTGTCAGTGGCGGCACGGTTAACAGGGGCCCCCCTGACGACCTCAGAGTACGGGTCGGATTATAAGGAAGGAGGCGGTCCCTCAAATACCCTGGACCCGAGCCATTAAGGGCTTTAAAAGTCAAAACTAGCACTTTGAATTGTGCCCGGAAACGAACCGGCAGCCAGTGTAGCCGCCGAAGCAACGGTCCGACTGAGTCGAACCGACAGGCCCCGGCAACCACCCAGGCCGCCGCATTCTGCACTAGTTGCAGTTTCCGAACAGTCTTCAAAGGCAGCCCCACGTAGAGCGCATTGCAGTAATCTAGTCTAGATGTCACTAGGGCATGGGTCACTGTGGCCAGGTCTGCACGATCCAAGTACGGTCGCAGCTGGCGCACCAGCCGAAGCTGGGCAAAAGCCCCCCTGGCCACAGCCGCCACCTGGGAATCCAGGAGAACTCCCAAGCTGCGGACCTGCTCCTTCAGAGGGAGTACAACCCCATTCAGAGGTTGCGATGAAGTTGCACGTTCATGCGCTTGCCTGAGAGGAAGGTCACCCATCGGCATTCTGAGCATGCGGCTGTAATGCCAGTTTGTTCGCAAGTTCTTTTCCACTGCGTGGGGGTGACCCGTTGATTTGTGCAGCCCGTCACTGAGTGGGGGGCTGCGTGTGCAAGCAGTAGAATGAATGCTCCGGTGAAGGGGAGATCCGACCCCGGGGGGGGCGGTCAGACACTCTTCCTTCCGGTTCTCCCTGTCAGCGCAGGCTGTGGGACCTGTGTGCATGGGAGGGGGGGGGGGAATCCAGACTGTCTTCAGGGACCCAGCGTTCGGAGGGGGCTGGGGCTTCACAGCTTCTGAACTGTGGAGGGGGGGGGTAAGGCCAGTGCCAGCCAGCAGCTGAACTGCTCCCCCCCCCCTCTGTCCCACAGACCCTGAGCATGACAGACGGGGGGCTGATGAGCAAGTCGGCCGCCACCATGGAGATCCCCATCCACGGCAATGGAGACTCTAGGCGCCTTCCGGAAGATGACGGCCTGGAGCAGGTAATGCCGGGGGGGGGGGCGGGGGGCATGTTGGGCACCGGGGCTGCTGGTCAGCTTGGCTGCTGGCTGTGGGGCAGCTCAGCTTGTCTCCGAGGGGCAGCCAGCGGGCTTCCTTGCTCCAGTTTTGGGTCCTCAAGGAAGAACATTCATCCTGGAGGGGCTCTGCTCTGCTCTGGTTTGCATTGGGCCCCAGGACAGGCTCAGAGCTTCCTGGCATCTCCAGTCTAAGGATCCTGGACGGCCAAAGCACCATTGGCAAGGCTGATGGGGTAGATCAGGGGTTCTCAACCAGTGGTACTAGTACCACCAGTGGTATTTGGGCCGACTGCTGGTGGTACTCAGACCGCCGGACCACCAGAACCCGGCTCTGATGCGGAGCTTTCGGCAGAGCATTTTTGCTTCCGAGAGGCTCCTGCCTTTGGCCGAACCTCTTGGGAACGCTGAGAAGGGCCCTCCTACCTGCCCAGAGCCTCCTACCTGTGTTTTTCAGCCTCTGAAAACCTGGAAGTAACCGGCAATGATGTCGTTGCCGATCACTTCTGGTGGTACACAGCAGGAGAGTGGCACCAGAGGTGGTACTCGGCCGGGAAAGGGTTGAGAACCTCTGGGGTAGATCTTAAGTCCCTCTAGAGAATTATCAGTGTATGTTGAATGAGGAGCAAAAGAACAAATACAGAATCATCAAGTCAGAGCGGCCAAGACGTCCACCTCGCAAAAATGTCCAGGTGGCCATTGCTGCCCCCCCATGTGACCCACTGCGCTTTGTGCTCCAGCACTGGAAGAAACCCCACACGTATCAGTCCAAGCATTTGTTTTGATTTGCATGGCGAGCAATTTGAATCTGCCACCAGTACATTGGTGGTCTCTCATTCAGTCTTTGCCCCACCACCAGGCCCTTCTGAAACTGTGTCGCGGTACTAGAATTCTGATTCTCTGGCCCATCTTGCTGGTTGCAAAACAGCTGCGTGTGGCTGCGGCTTCCCAGGACGGTCGCAACGGCCGGTTCCCAGTCTCTTTCTCCTTGTTGCCCCACGCAGGACCTGCAGCAGGTGATGGTGTCGGGACCCAACCTGAATGAAACCAGCATTGTTTCCGGGGGCTATGGGGGCACAGCGGAGGGCATCATCCCCACCAGCACAATCAAAGGTCAGAGTCCGGGGGGGGCCCTCTCAACTTGCACCCCTTCTCCCGGCGGTCTTGCCCACAAAGGTGTGTTTCCCCCTGGATGGCGCAGAAGACCACTTCCCGCTGGGTTCCAGTGCCCCCTGCCTGAAGGGTAGCCGCCCACCAGCCCCTCTTCCTTCCTCGAGAAGGCTTCCTCCCTGCGCTCCCCTCTTGCCTGGGACGGAGACGAGTGCAACTCCCAGAGGAAGGAAAGGCCCAAGCCAGCCCAGCACCCTGCTTGGGCAACCGCCGGATCTGGCCTTCGTGTTCTCTTGCTTGTGTTCGCCATGGCTCCTCATCACCCCCTTCCTCTTGTGTTGTCCTGCCCCCCGGGACCCCCCCCTTGACGCCCCTGTCTGCCCTGCCTCGGGTCCCCCCTCCATTTCAGGCGCGCTTGTTCCATCTCACCTGTCATCACCCTGTGGACCGCTCATCTCCCCCAGTCCGTCGGCTGCCAGTCGGATAGCCAGCCAGGCTGCCGCTGTCTCAGGTACTGACCTGACACCTGGGGGGGGGGCAGGCAGGCAGGGATTTCTGGGGGCAGTTTCACCTTTGGGCAGCAGAGCCTTTCTTTCCATGTCCTCTTCTTTCTCCAGTGGGTTGCTTGACAGCCTGAGGGGGGGGGGTTGTGCACTCCCTGGTAAGGACACCCCCACCCCTTGTGAACTGCAGGTTCCAGTTTGCACCAGCAGCATCAGAACCCAGCCATGACAGGAGAGGAAGCCACGAGAGGGATAGCTGTGGAGAAGTTTGACATCGTTAAGAAATGGAGCATCAACACATACAAGGTGAGTTGCCTTTCTCGGGGGGGGGGGAGCAGCAGGGAGGCCTCGTGCTCCACCGTGACCCCCTCCATTTCATGCCCCCTCCCCGACCAGTGCACAAAGCAGCTGCTGTCCGAGCGCTTTGGCCGCGGCTCGCGCACCGTGGACCTGGAGCTGGAGACGCAGATCGAGCTGCTGCGCGACACCAAGCGCAAGTACGAGTGTGTCCTGGGCCTGGCCCGGGCCCTGACCAACCACTTCTACAGCCTGGTCCAGACGCAGCACGCCCTGGCCGACGCCTTCTCGGACCTGAGCCAGAAGTCTCCGGAGCTGCAGGTGTGTGTGTGTGTGTGTTTGTGGGGCTGTGTGGGGCTGTGTCCTCCAACTGCCGCTGTTTGCAGAGCCGACCACAGCCGTGCAGCATGTCGTGTTCTCAGTTTAACATGAGATTCTCTTTCTCAGGTTTGCCCTTATGTGACTGAAAATGCGTGGGCAGTACCAGGATGTCGGGGGGGGGAGGGGGGCAGTCGGGCTTCGGTTTCCCCAGAGGTTTCTGTTGTTGGCAGAAGCAACAGAAGGGATGCAGAACCCTGGGGTGGGGTTGGGGTTGGGGGTGCGCAGATTTTCTTCAGGGAAAAATGTACTTTGTGTGCTGGCTGCGAGTCTCTTGTGCCCCCTTGTGTGAAGTTGGCTTGTGGCTCTGGCAAGGGGCCTCGTGCTGAGCAGCTCCCCACCCCGTCACCTGCCCCTCCCACAGGAGGAGTTTGGGTACAACGCGGAGACCCAGAAGCTGCTCTGCAAGAATGGAGAGACTCTCCTGGGAGCCGTCAATTTCTTTGTCTCCAGCATCAACACACTGGTCAACAAAACCATGGAGGACACGCTGATGACCGTCAAGCAGTACGAAACCGCCAGGTAGGGAACCTGCCACCCCCCACCCCGTGCATGTCTGTCTGCTGGGAAGGTCCAGGAATGTAAGGGGGCGCCCTGCTGGGGCAATGATGCCCTTGCTTCGGGGGGCAGCGGCAGCAGCGAGCAAAGAGGGGGCCCTTCTGACACCCCCCCCCCCCCGTGGCACAGGCTGGAGTACGATGCATACCGCACAGACCTGGAAGAGCTGAACATGGGACCCCGTGACGCAGGAACGCTCTGCCGCCTGGACGCTGCCCAGGCCAACTTCCAGGCCCACCGCACCAAGTACGAGAAGCTGCGGGCTGACGTGGCGGTGAAGCTGAAGTTCCTGGAGGAGAACAAGGTGGGTGGGTAGGGCCTGTTGGGCGGCAGCGGCAGCGGCAGCAGCGGCAGGCTCTTCTGCGGAGCCCAGTCAGGGGAGTGGAACTCCTTGCCACAGGATGTGGTGATGGCATCTGGCCTAGATGCCTTTAAAAGGGGTTTGGACAGATTCATGGAGGAAAAGACCATCACAGGTTACAAGCCATAAGCAACCTCCTGGTTTTAGAAGTGGGTTTTCTCTGTGCCAGGTGCAGGGGAGTGGCAGCAGGAAACGGGTTATCTTGTTGTCTTGTGTGCTCCCTGAGGCATCTGGTGGGGCCACTGTGTGACACAGGAAGCTGGACTAGATGGGCTTTTGGCCTGATCCAGCACGGCTCTTCTTATGTTCTTATGGGAGGGGCAGGCGGGAGCCCTGGGGTGGAGGGTCCCACTGACGTGCCCTTTTCTTGCCCGTCCCGGCCAGGTGAAAGTGATGCACAAGCAGCTGCTTCTCTTCCACAACGCCATCTCTGCCTACTTCGCGGGCAATCAGCAGCAGCTGGAGCAGACGCTGAAGCAGTTCAACGTCAAGCTGAAGAGCGCTGGAGCAGACAAGCCCTCCTGGCTGGAGGAGCAGTGAGGCCTGCCTGCCTGCCCGGCCCCCTCCCGGCCCCCTCCCTCCCTCCCTCCCTCCATGGACCTGGACTCTGATCAAGGGCAGGAGGGAGCTGAGCTCAGCCCCTCTCCTCCTCCCTCTTGTGCTCCCCCTCTGGAGTGGGGGGGCAGGGCAGCCCTGGGGCTCCCCAGCAAAAGCGACTTCCTTCCTCCCCCATCCGAGCCTTTCCCGGGCCCGTGTCGTGCTTGGAGGTCTCCCCCAGCCCCACGTCCCAACTGGGTTGGGCGCCAGTGAGCCCTCGCCGGAGATGACGCCTGCTCCTCCCTGCCAGGAGGTCCAGGCAGCCTCTCAGCCTGTGCACCTCCATGCACTCCAGCAAGGGGGGGGGGGGGACAGCAGCCTCACAGCCTGTCCCTGTCCCCCCCGACGGGCTCTCGGTTGTTTCTGTGGCAGGCAGGCCCTGGCTGCTCCCTTTCTCCAGTGTGTGTGGGGGGGGGGGCTGGTGGATGGGCTTGTTTGCGTGTTGTAGTTCTTGCCAGCCACAGCCAGGCGTGGCATCTCGCTGAGGCTCCTTTGGGGGCAGTGTCGACCCCTCTGTGTTGCTGGCAGGAGGGCTGGGCTTTGATTTGCTGCTATGGTCGGGGGGGGGGGGGTAGGAAGCTCATGAGCCCAGGCTGGAGTTGGCCCGAAGGGAAAAGGACCAAGGCAGACGAAGGCTTGCCCAGCTCCGGCCTTGAGGGGGGGGGGTGCCTGGGTGGGTGGGTGAATTGTGTGTGTGTGTGTGTGTGTGTGTGTGTGTGTGTGTGAGAGAGAGAGAGATGGCCAGTGTCCCTGTGTTGTGTTTCTGGGCTGTGTGGAGCGGGGTTTCAGGCCTTCTGCCTCCACCGAGGGGAACAACGGGGCTTCTTCTGCTCGTTCAACCCTGTCGACACCCCCACCCCACTCTGTCAAGATCCCCCCCCAATAAAGGGTACCAAACGGAGCCTGCTGTGGTCCTGCTGCAGGGGGAGCCGGCTGCGTCCTCTCCTCCCCTGCTCTCTGGCACCCTGCCTACCTTGCGTGGGGGTGGGGAGCTGGGGCTGGGGTGGTCCCCGCCCGGCTGTGCAGAGATGCAGGGTTGGTGCTGAGCAGGGACTGAGGCCTGGGGGTGCAGAGTGAGCCCAGCCACAGGCAGGGGGGTGTCTCCCCCCCACGAGGGCTCCTGGCTGCCCTTGGAAGCAGACACCAAGCAGGCTCAGGGGCCGTGGCTGGACTGAAGCGCAGGGGCTCAGCCGCTGAGACGACAAAGGGCTGCCTGATGTTTGTGTGTCTCGACCTGCCGGGGGGAGGGCAGTGGCAGGGCCCCCCACATTCTGGCGCAGTCTCTGGGGAGCTTTTGGGAGCCACCTTCCAGAGAGCTGTCAGAGGGGCCTGTCCTTCAGATCCAGGTGGGCGGCAGCTGCTCCCCCCCCCCCCCGGTCATACGGAATGGAGTTCTGTGTCAATTGAATTGGCCCAAGTTTCAGGAAGGAAAATTATGGCAGCCTTGGGGGATATGGTCACCGCGGGGGGGGGGGGGGACAGTCAAAAGGTTGATGCAAAAATAAGATAAGTCTGTTTTGAACCCTGATGATACGTTGTCACCTAAGGTTCCTCTCACAGTCCTATCAGTCGTCGTTTCTCCCCCCCCCCCCATGGGTTCTCCTGCAGCATTCCTGGGGATGTCTGTGTGCCCTTGTGGCAAAGACAGCTGGGCAAAGGCTGGCAGCCTGGCACATTCTGGGCCCCTGGTGGGTGGGGCTGTCAGAGCTGGAGGAGTCGGGAAGCATTCCCTCTTCCGCTTTCCCTGCGCAGAACTCTGCCAGCATCCGCCACCTCCTTGGAGGCCATGGAGCCCCTCGTATCCCGCACTCCCATGGCTGCTAGGTGTGTGGGGGGGGGGAGGAGAGAGCACCGTGCCAATAAACTGGGGCAGGGGAGAGGCAAAGACAGTGCCCTGTTAGGCTGGTCCTGTCGCCAGCTCCTCAGTTCCTTGGCTGGGAGTTGGCAGTGCCTGCCTGCTGTGATGAGTCCTGCCCTCATCCCCACATGTGCTAAGCCGTGGCTGATATGAGTGGGTCACACTCCACAGCGGGATTGTACCCTGCCTGCGGTGCCTGCCCCCCCTTTTGGAGAGCAGGACAAAAATGCAGAGCCCCCAAAGGAACAGTGGCCAGCCAAGCCGGAAGTGCCCCAGAAGGTGGTTCTGTGGCATGTCGTGCCAGGCAGGTGGCCTGACTTCCCCCACGTTCCTTCTGGCCCACCCCTGCAGCCACAAGAGAAGGGTCAGGCCCACCCAAGCAGCATCCTCTGCTCCCCCAGTGGCCAACCAGACGCAGGGGCATTGCCTGCTCCCAGTCTTTCTTCCCGGCATCTTCTTCTCCATGGATGGCTCCAGTTCCTGTTGAAAGCCACCTAAGCTGTGGCCATCATCACACCTTCCGGCAAAGAATGCCTCGCACTCACAAGGCGCGGTGGGGAGGAGGAGGAGGAGGAGGAGCTGCTTTGGTTCTGCCCTCAATCTCCACCCAGGGGTTTTAGAGGATGACTCAGCCTGAGCTCAGCTGCCTTGCTTTCGAATCTAAAAAGCCCCAAAGATTTGTGAGGAAAGTGCGCCAGCCCTTGGATCATGTTGGCTGCCCCTTTTGCAGCTCTGCTCTGGGATATCCGGGTCGAGATGTCGTGACCAGAACTGGAGACAGTGTTCCAGAAGTGGCCACACCTCAGATTTGTGCATTGGCACAAGCAGTTTTATTTTTGATCCCTTTCCTAATTATTCCTGGAACAGAATTTGTCGTCTTCATAGATGCCACATGACAACCCCCCCCCCACACACACACACACCTCTGCCAGTCCACACCCCATCAATAGAGGACAGTCGGGATTTTTTCCCCCAATATGCATCACTTCACACTTCCATTGCTCTGTCCATTTTGGAGAGATCTTGTCATCCACTTGGTACCTTGTTGTTTACTCCTGACCCCAGACCATTTAGGAACAAGTTAAAAAGCTCCAGTCCCAAGACAGGTCCTTGAAAGGACCTCACTTCCCTCCGCTGCGAAAATTGCCTTTATTTCTCCTCTCTGCTTTCTGGTCTTTAGCCACTTACTGATCCATAGGAGGCCCTGTCTGCTAATTCCAGGACAGCTAAGTTTACTCAAAGCCCAAGTATACAACGTTGACCCTCTCAAAGAACCTACAACACCAGAAGAGCCCAGCTGCTGGATCAGGCCCAAGGCCCCTCTAGTCCAGCTTCCTGTATCTCACAGCGGTCCCACCAGATGCCTCAGTCAGGGAGTACACGAGACCTGTTTCCTGTTGTTCCTCCCTTGCACAGAGAAACCCTACTTCTAAAACCAAGAAGAGGTTGGTCAGGCAGGAAGTGATTTAGAATCAGCATGGCTTCTCTCCTGAAGCAAGGCTTCTTCTACACACCTCATGTTACCCTTAACCATGCTTTCTGCCAGCTTACCTAGAACAGGCATTTAGCTAATTGGCCTATAATGGTCCAGATGCCCCCTGCATCTTTTATTTATTTATGTATTTAAAGAGCTGGTGTTACATGAGTCGTCTAGTACACAAGTCCATTTTAAAGACAAGTTACATATTTTTATTGAAAGGTCAGCAATTTCACAACCGAGCTCTTGAAGGCAGGTCCGTTTACTCAAGAGCCTTCCAGGAGGAAGCGCCGCTGTCAGTCCACAGTTCATGCCTAGCTAGCCACATGCTGGAAGACCCCTTTCCAAGAGGAGGCTGCGAAGGGCAGGATCCACCCACAATGCTCATCTATCTAGGCAGAGTGACGCTCCTCCGTAATTGTACTTTCTTCTGCCCATTTCCCCAGTACAGACATTGGGCTGACTGGCCCCCCTTCGTTTCGTGGCTCAAGTGGCCGTGGGCTGTCCGCTTTCGCAGGCCTGTGTGACACAGAGCCAGCCCAGGTCAGGCAGCAGCAGCTGTGCAGTCGGACCACCACCTCCACTTGTGCTCTCCCCTACCTGGCTTCCAAAGAACTTAGGGGCTGCACAGCTCCCCCTTGTGTATGGGGTGGATATTTTCCGGCCTCCAGCCAGAGGGGTAGAGGCAGGTTTCCCACCTCCACAGTAGAACAGGGTCATCGTGAGGGTCTGGCTGATGGCCACGTGTGGGGCCCAGAAGGGATTTCATGGGGGCCAGGGCCAGCCCAAGAACTGGTGCCTACCATGGTATAGCAAATGCTCCCCCCCCCAAGCTCTAGCCCAGCACTCCCCACTTCTGCTCCACCACTCCACCCCCTCTTCCTTTTCCAGTAGGAAGCGCAGTGGAGGTGCCTCTGCTCTGCTGCCTTAGGCAAGGGGCTCAGTGGGCCTCATGGATGGGTTAGCCCTGCTCCCTCTTCGGCCAGGCCCCAGAGTGACACCCCTCCCCCCCCCCACAAACACACGCAGGCTGGAGCTTGTCCGGGAGGAGCGGAGCGCTGTGGTGGCGGCGGCAGAGGCTGGGAGCAAAAGACGGCCGTCGTGCCAAAACAAGCCAGGGTTTCTCTCCCCTCAGCTGGCCAGCGGCCGCTTCCCTCGCATGATACTCTGCACATGTTCCACGTTCTCTCGCCTCCGGCGGCGGGTACGAGAGGAGGGCCGGCTGCCTGGGATTGGGACCCACAAGGTCGGAGGACTCTCTCACGCTCAGCTGCGCCGTCCAGGAGCCGGAGGGCAGCGTGGCCCAGGGGCAGATCCCTGGCCTTCGTCGCCTTTTCTGGGTGGGTCACTCCCTGCCCTCGAAAGGGGGGGGACAGGAGGAACCCCACCTTTTCTCTCTCTGACGATGGCGCCTCCCCGGACTAGACGAGAGGCCACGGCACGGACTGACCCATCCAGGGAAGCAGAAGCTGCTGCTCCTGCGGAGCCATTGCCGAAGGAACCCACCCAGGCAGCATCCGGCTCCCCTTTCCTCTGGCCGCCAGGGGGAGGGGCCTGACCCTAGTTATTATCCGCCCCCACCCGGCCTGGCGCACCTGGGCGCCCCGCACAACTAGTCAAACTTCTCTGCGAGCGGGGACTGCAGCAGAGCCGCCGGGGGGAGGCAAAGGTCGTTGTTTGTGGGGGTGGGCTCCGTCCTGGCTGCCTCTACTCTGTACGCGCTCAGAGGCCTGCGGCATGAGACGGGGGGTTGGGGTCGGCACGAGCGACCGGCTGGTCTCTTGCGCCCAGTCCGGAGCTCGAAGCGGCTTACTACCAACAACGGGGGCTGTCCGCAGCGTTCTCCCGGAGCCGCCGCCGCCGCCGCCGCCGCCCTCCCGGAGCACCCCCGAGCGGCGCTCCAGGCTGCGCAACTTTAACTGGGAGCCTATTCCGGCGGCGCGCATCGGCGGGCGCCACAACGTCTGGACGGCGACGGGGGCCCGGCGTGGCGCCTTCCCGCTAGATCTCCGTCTCCTGGACGAGCTCTTTGAGCAGCGGCCGGACCCGCCCGGAGGACGTCAGCTTGGGCAACTCTCGCAGCAGCAGCAGCAGCAGGTGTGAGCCGGAGGGGCGAAAAGAGGCGGGGCTCTAATGCGAGCGAGGAGGAGGTTCCTTCCACCCGGGCAAATCCTCTTCCCCGGGCCCGGCCACGTCGTGCCTGTAGTATCTCGAAACATCGCCCACCGCCTCGCCCTCTTTCCCCGCGGCGAGGGGCCGCCCAAGGCAGCCGCTTCTGCTCGTCTCCCTCATCCCCGTCCCGACAGATCCGGTCCCTCAGACAGGGCGGGTGGAAGAGTGACGCGCGCACGCTCAGGCCGGGCGGGGCTCCCAGCGTTGCACCTCCTGCTCCCCCCCCTCGACTTCGGCACGGCCCTAGTCCTGGGAAGTTATGTTGGGTGGGGAAGTCGTTGGTCTCCAATTTGAAGCCCCCCGTCCCACTTAGCAGGGAAGGCTGGCCCCGGCCCCGGCTTGTGGTCCAGGCTCAAGGGAAGCCCGAGAACGAAGAAGCATTCCAGGTTGGGGGCAGCATCGCCAATAATCCAGACGTGACGCTCATCATTCTAGGCGTACGCAATACAGTAGGCTGCAATCCCGTGTCTGTTGAAAGTAATGGGGCCGGCTTGTGAATAGACAGGTATAGGTTGTACTGTGCGAGTTACCGTGCCCCCCCCCCTCCAACGGAGGGGCCCTGAAGGATGCTAGCAACCCATTTAAAACAATGCAATGAGATTCAGTGGCGAGGAACTGGGTGGATACATGAACCTGGAACCCACCTGGCAGCATCTCCTGGTCCACCATAGCTTGTGTAGAGCCCCCCGCCCATGTTCCCTGCCTGCAGAAAGTGAGGGCAGAGAAGTGGTCTCATCTGCTCCGGGTGCCCTTGCAGCAAGCCGTGAGTGAGCCAAGCCGCGTGCTCTTTGGGAGGGCACTGCTGGCGTGAAGCTCCCCCTGCCCTGAAATGGGAATAATGCCTGCTAGGCGAAGGGAGGGAGTGCTTCCTGCCCCGCCCCCGCCCCCACCTCCCTTCTGGCCCGGCCGGGGGTTGCGGCCTGGCAGACGCTGGGGCTGAATTCCAGCAGCATGCCAGGTCTGGAGATGTGCTGCCTGCCTGCCTCAGCCACTCCAGGGAGCACATGGATTTCTCGGTCCGAGGAGGAGCTTGTGGGAATGGCAGGAGGGAGGGGTTGCCTGGAGAGGGAGGTGCTGAAAAGGAGCCCCAGAAGCAGCAGCGCTCGCTCGCCTCTCCCCCTGGACCCCAGCACGTGTGTGTGTGTGTGTGTCCCCTGTCTGCTGTCTTCCTCTGCTCCCTGGGACACCAAGGAGGGGGCTGCTGCCTCTTCCTGCCCTGAGCTGTGTGCCTTCCGAGGCAACGCCAGCTGCCTGGCACTGGGTCAAGCAGCAGTGGGTGGCTTGGGGGGGGCAGGTCGGAGGTCTTGGTGTGGCCTCTGGCTGTGTGTGTGTGTGGGGGGTCACCTGCTGGTACCTCTGCAGTGTGTCAACTCTAAGTGGGGGAGGGACTTTGAATGTGGTATGGAGAGGGGAGCAGGGGGAACCTGCTGGCTCTTGCCCAGGAGGGGGCTTCTGCCCAGCCTGTGCATAGACGGGGGGGGGGGGGGTTCGGCATTGTTGATGACTGCTCCTGATGACCACTCACAAGAAGAGCCTTGCTACTCAGTGACGTTTGGCTTTCCATTTTTTTGTCTACTTGCTTTAGTTGTGTGTGCGTTTTTGCTGGTGTGTACACTTGGAGCAAAAGTGCGTGTGTGTGTGGGGGGGGAGAATAGGAGGCTTTGCATCTCCACACATGGCCTGGAGGCAGCTTTCCTGCTTCTTGGCTGTCCCAAGAGCTGGAGTGGGAAAATTAGTGCTCAAATTGCTGGAGTGAGGAGGACAAGCAGCAGACACTGCACCAGCGCATGTCAGTGGGGCACAAACTGCTCAGCCCTGGTGAGGGGCGGATCCCCCCCTTCCCAAGTTGTCTGCGAAGGAGGAGGTGGCTTCACTTTCGCTCTGGCTAGGCTTCTGCAGGAAACCCCCTCTCCGCACTCTAGTCCTGGTTTTTGCAACCCCCCTCCAGTTTCCAGCATCGGTCAGAGGGATGTTTCACTGGCCAGAGAAGCTCTCTTCGTCCCCACTGCTGGGGGGGGGGGGCAGCCAGCTACCTTTCTGGCAGCTGGGTTGTGTGTGGTGTAGGTGCCAGAGGGCCTGCTGGGCCAGGCCCCACATGTTCACTCACGGTGGCGTGGAGTTCCCCTGACTGAGGGCTCTGCCCAGGACCTGCAGGCAAGTCCAGTTTGAAAGACTGACCTGGGGCTCGGTCGGGCTGTGCTGCTGCTGGGTGCTGAAGGTCATGCCCCCCCCCCGTGTCGACTGGCTCCCCAGTTCCGCACTGGTTGCCCCTGCTGCTGCTCCTCTCTTGTCTTGGCCCCCTTCTTCGCTCCGCTTGTTCGTCCGTCTCCCCTTCTCCCCCCCCATCGGTCATATAGGCGACAATGCTGGTCTGCTCTCCGAGGCCATTGGAAGGTCATTTGTGGGGAGCGTTTGAAATGCCCCTGATAAGTGCTCAACGTTGCTGTGAGTTTATGTCAGACCTAGAAGTGGGCTAATTCCTCTTCCACGCATGTTTCCTCAAACCAGACTGCTGGGGAGGGGGGGAGCCAAATCTCCAGAACGAGGGGCGGCGGCGGGGGGGGGGGGAGAAGACGAGCTCTTGCCCAGCTGCAACAGAGTACTGAGGGCGGCAAGCTCTCCATCCCCAACTGACGTGGAGCCTCGAGAGATAATGGGACCCCTGGGACCCTCGTTTCCTTCCGGCTGTGACTGGCCTAGGGGAGCAGGGGCTGCTCTGTCGGGGGACACCGAGTTCTGGGGTGGTCAGCAGACCACGTGCTCTGCAAACCTTCATACACAATTGTCAAAAAAACCCCACCCCATCTTTGGTTTTATTCTTTCAACTCGGAGGCCCCAAACACGGAGCCTTTCCTCCTCCTCCTCGGGAAGGGGCTCCAGGGCCCCACTACTTCCCTCCCTCCCTGTCTTATAGCCTGGACTTCTCTTGGCCAATGTTGTCGTCTTCTCCCCCCACACGGCAGGTCTCCCTTCTGGACTCCAAGAAGGTTCTGAACCTGGGGATCTTCCTGAAGCAGTTCAAGAGGTGAGGGGGGGGCGCAGGGCTGGCGCAGGGCTGGGCGAGGGCTGAGGGTCCAGGCCACTTTCAGCTGCTGCCACCGCTCTCCCCAGGCCAGTGCAAGACATTGTGGCGGATATCCGGGACGGGGACGGGAGCCCCTACGGGGCAGAGAAGCTGCTGGAGCTCACGAAGATGCTTCCCGATGCAGAAGAGGTCAGGAATGGGTGGGAGGTGGAGAGTGCAGGCGGCAGGTGGGGGTGGGGTGGGGTCTCCTTGCCGCCCGTCATTGCTGAACCCCTGTGCTGAAAGGCGGCAGGCAGGCCCTTTTCGCAGACTCCTCCTCCTCCTCCTCTTTTTCATCCCCTTCATCCTCTGTGTCTGAGCTTTTCTGCTTACCTTGAGAGGACTATGCAGCAGCCTGGGGCAACAAAGTTCTCCTCCCTGCTGAAATGTGCCCCCTGCTTCCCGGTATTTTTCCTGATGCTGCTGCTGCCGCCGCCTCCTTGGGAAGTTCTTGCTCCGCTCCGCGGCGACTGTCCCGCTGGCCATTTCTCTCTCCGCAGGTCAAGACCTTAGTCGCCTTCCAGGGCCATCAGAGTCGGCTTTCGGAGGCAGAGCTCTTTGCACTGCTGCTGGTCCAGGTGCCCAGGTGAGCGTGAGCAGCTGGCCCAGGTTCCGGAGGAGCAGCCAGCCCCCTCTGCAGCCATGCTGGCTTCTGGGGCAAGGAGAGGCGGCGGGCGGCTGTCCACCACGGGTCTCTTTTTCTCCCCTCCCCACCCCACAGCTACGCTTGCCGCCTGGAGCTCCTGTTGCTGAAGGAGGAGTTCTTCCCCTGCCTTCGCTCCCTGCGGTCGGCCATCCAGATTCTGACGGAGGCAGCGCTCGGTGCGTGCCGGACGGCTGTCTTGAGGGGCTGGGGGTTGTAGGGGTCGGGAAGGGGCTGGGCCATGGGTCGAGTGGCCTGTGAGCCGCAGGCCTGGGGCTTGTGCGCCTGTCTCTCTGGGTCTGAGTGGAGTTTGCCCTGTGGCTCTGCCCTTGGGAGGGAGGGAGGGGCTCTTAGATGAGAAGGGAGGGGGTCCTTGCTGGCTGGCCTAGGACCTCCTGGCGTGGCATGCCAAACGCTGCCCCCTGCCTGCCCCTCCCAGTCTCCAACCTTCTGGCTCCACACTCCCCTCCCCTCCCCCTTTCCTCTTCCTCTCTGTCCCCTCCACCCATTTGCTGCCTGGGGCGACTGCTTCAGTTGGCCTCATGAATGGGCCGGCCCTGATGCCCCCTGCCCTGGTGTGGACTGGTCAGCACTGGCTTCAGTCCACAAGACCACCCTGTCTACATGGAGCCCTCATCTGGCTTACTCCCCTTTGTTTCTCTTCCCCCCTCCCCGGCTCGCCCCAGAGTTGTTGGACTGTGAGGAGCTGCATGATCTTATCCGGCTGGTGCTGACGGCTGGAAACTACATGAATGAGGCAAGTAACCCAGTCTGGAGAGCAGGGGAGGGGCTACCCTAGCCTGCCTGCCTGCCTGCGAACAAGAGGGGGGCCCGGCGGCAGGTCTGTGTCACCTAGCCCCTTGCCGCTGCCTGCAGTGGGAAGCCAAGATGTGGGACATGTGGGCAAACGGCCCTCTCCCACAGTGGGGGTCTGGAGGGGGCCTGTCCCTGGACACAGAAGTGCTACTTTGCTGCCACGGATGGACTTGTCCCCCTCCTCCATCATGTCAGGCCCTCCCTTGAAAGCCATCGCTACATCTTGTGAGGAGCGAGATCATCTCCCAGGCCCCAAATGCGTCTTTGGGGAGCCACATGTTGTAGACTGCCAGCAGACCGGAAGATGGAGCCTGCTGGGTGTCTGCCTGGCAGCGGGGGGGGGGGGGGGGTTTCCTAGGAGCCTGCCTTCTCCTGGATCAGATGGCAAGGGGTCTCTCTCAGTCAGTGCTGCCACCACGGGCTGGCAGCTGCCCTCCAGGGCCTCTGGCCAAGGGGGGGGGGCTTCCTCAGCCCTCCCTGGAGGTGAGGCAGGGATGACCTTCTGTATGCAGCCGGGGGGGGGGCTCTGCCCCTGAGCCACAGCCCACCTGGGAAGCAGGGGGCTCTGCACTCCTCTGCCCCGCTTGGGCAGTGGCTGGGCTTCTGGGAGTTGGCCAAGGAACTCTCCCTGTGAAAGAAGCTGTGGGCGCGTGCCCCCCCTGCAGCCTCATCCCTCCAGCTGCAGCCCAGGTGTGGGGCCATTGGGCTGACGTGCATGCCCTGTGGCTTCCCTGCCAGATGACTCCTCTTCTTCTCCCTGCCCACCCCAGGGAGGCTACGCTGGCTCCGCCCTTGGTTTCCGTGTGCCTTCGCTGCTCCGACTGGCCGACACCAAAGCCAACAGGCCCGGCATGGACCTCCTGCACTTTGTGGCCCTGGTGAGCAGGTTCCAGGGGCCCCTGGTATGGGGCTCAATCTCTCACGTTGGGGGAGAACTGAAGAGGGGTTGCACTGTGGGGGTACTAGTTTGGGTGCTCAGAGCAGCTTGTGGCACCCCAGATTCCAACCCAACAGGCCCCAAACCGGACAGCCAGAGTGACCCATTGGGGAGTGGGTGAGGGGGGCTCTGGGGCTGAATTTGGCTTTGCCCTCGTGAGGCCCAGGGATGGCAGCAGCCTGCTCAAACCCACAATAGCAGCTTCTGGGCTGTGCAGGGACGTTGCCCTGATCCGCCACTTCCAGGGAGGGCAGAAGAGAGAGGGGTGTGCGTGCACGCGGGTGGGTGGGGCAGGTAAGGGATTCGGGCTGCCAGTGCCCTATGGAAAGGGTGCTTTGCCCCACTTTCAAAAGAAGCCATTGGAATCTCTGATCCGAAGCCACTCGAATGCAGGCTTGTGTGTGTTGAGACAGATGCTCCCCCATGCGACCTGCTTCTCTTTGGCTCTCGGGTTCCTCAAGGGGAAACTGAGGCACGCCTCTAGCAATCAGGCAGGCCCCTGGGAGGCGGATTTGATGGCTCCAGTCTGAGCCTAGCCCATCCCTCGGGGGGGAGGCAGTGCTGCCTGCATCCCTTGCTGGTGAAAGGGAAGAGGTGTCGTCGGCTGTGCTCAGGTAGCCTGTTGCTCGTTGGCACTGGTCTTTGCCAGCCGGGCAGGGCTCTCTGCAGCTGCTAGAGCAAGGACTTTCCTCGAAGAAGAAGAATCGGCTCAGGACGAGAGGAGGGTTGTGGAGGCTGAACCACCAGTTGGGGGGGGCACGAGGACAACGACCTGGCTGGCTCTGCTCTCCCACCCAAACGACCCATTGCTCCTTGTGGGGCCCTCTGGCTTTCGTTGGCTGCTCCTGAGGCAGGAAAGCTGGCCGAGGTGATGGTCTGGTGGGAGAACTGAGCCAATGGGCCACGTGGTGCACGCTCACAAAGCCAGGGTGACGTTCCCCCCCCCTCCTGCTTTCCGGAGGACTGCCTAAAGGCCCTTACTCTAGGCCCTCTGGCCTGGCGGCTTCCGTCTTGAAGCCAGGCTACAGCTCTCGGAAAGGGCAAAGGCCTCCCAGCCAGCCCAGCAGGGCACCCCTGCGTGTGTGTGGCAGGCCACGAGTTCTGCTCCTGGCTGCGTTTGATGGGCCTTGGGGCTCCAGGGAGACCAGGCATCGCACGGGGGGGGGGGGAAATCTGCTCGCCTGGGACAGGCTGCCTTGACTTGCCCTCCATGTGATTGTGAGGCTAATCGCTTCCTCCCGCCCACACAGGAGGTGAAGAAGAAGGATCCAAATCTTCTGTGTTTTCCCAGCAAGCTCCAGCACCTGGGGCCAGCCTCACGGTAAGGAGGGGAACTCCTCTGGGCCCCCAGTGGGAGCCCCCTTTGGGACACGGGACGCTGAAACGGAGCAGCCGCCTTCATCGTCCTGAACCGTAGTGCGCCTCTCTCGTGTGCTTTGGGTGAGAGGTCAGCAGTTCTTTTGTGCTGGTGAAACATTGGGCAGGAGACCCACCCCCACCCCTTTGATAGATGGACTTGCTCTTTGATACCTGGCTCTATGATGATGATGATTCATAACTACATATCGCACAGTCAACAGCTAGAAATATCAGTGACTGGCATTAAATAACTGGCTCCTCCTCTCTGTAGCAACTGCTGGAGGCCCCTGATGTCTCCCACGAGGGGTCCTTTCCCTCCAAGGAGTGCAGAACAGTATGTGTGGCCCCCTCCCCCCTCTGAGCCTTGCAGCAGCCTTGCAAGGGAGGCTCGACTGAGTGTAAGTTGTTACCCTGGGTGTGTGTGTGTGTGTGTGCGCGCGCGCTGCTGGGCCAGGTTCTCCAGTCACAGTCGAGCCCCTGCTGGCCACTGCCTGGGGGAAACCTGGGCGTGAAGGCGCCTGCCTGTAGCTCCTGCCTGGGCATCCACGGAACGTCTTGCCTGTCCCTTTGCAGGATTGTGGATCGGGAGGTGATGGCAGAGTTTCAGAACTTGAGTGAGCGCCTCTGGGGGGCGCGAGGGAGCCTGGAGGCCCTGGGCCTGGAAGCCCAAATGGCCGCTTTTGTGCGCGAGGCCGAGGCCGAGCTGCTTGTCACCAGGGCCTCCTTGGAGTGTCTCCACCAGGCCACCATTATGCTCTGCAACTTCCTCTGTGAGGACCTGGAGAGCTTCAGCGTGTCTGAGTGCTGTGGCATCATCCGGGCCTTCGGGGAGCGCTTTCACGCGGCAGTCCAGGTAAGCCAGGCCACAGCCGCCTTCACACCACCCTAGGCTGCTGACTAGTGGGTCCTTTCTGAAGTGATGCGGGGTGGAAAGAAAGAGGCGCGTCCTTTCCAGGCAGGCGGGAGCCACCATGCTGCCGGGGACTGAGGCTGGGGGTGTTCCTTTCAACAGCCCCAGCCTCGCCGTGACGGCTTTCCAGAGGCAGAGAGAGTAGCAGTTCCGCCCTTGCCTCAGCATCACCCCCTGCTTCCCTCCCCCCTCCACACACACACAGGAGAATCAGGTCTGGGAGGCAGCAGAGCGGCGGCAGTGCCAGGACCGGGAGAGGAAGGCGAAGCGGCGCTCCATCGCCACGTGCTCCGTTCGAGACCCCGGCCTGCAGGACGTGAAGCTGGACCTGCTCTTCCTCCGGGGGCCCCCACCCCACCCCGGGCAGCACAGCCCCTCCCTACAGGGGCCTGGCAGTCCCCAGGCTGGAGGGAAGCCGCTGCCCCTGGGCCGGCGGCACACGCTCGCCAGGCTCTCTCCTTGCAGCGAGGCTCCCGCTCCAGAACCTGCCCGGGGGCCCCCTCCCAGCGGTGGCTTGCAGAAGGCCCCCACTGCTGCTGCTACCCGATCCCCCTCCAAGGGGTCGCCTCTCTTGCCAGGTGCCCTGAATGGGTTTCGCTTCCCCCGTCTCTTCCGCAAGACTCTCCCTGAGCCGGTGTTAGAGAACCGCACATCCCCGCCAGCTGCTCCCCAGGCCATCTCTGCCCTGGTGGGATTCTTCCGCCGCCTGAGCTTTAGAGACCAGCCCCAGGGCTCCTCCCAAGCCTGACGACTCCTGCTGTGGGGGGGGGGGAAGCCCTGAACTTGAACCAATGCAGGGGGGGTGCTGAAGGGTCACATTAAGCAGAGCTTCTGCAGAATTGGGGGGAGTCATGCTTCTTCTCCCACAACTTTCCTTCCTGTCTGGTCCTTTGTCTGCTTCCCCCTCTACCTGTTGGGTAGTCAGCCAGTGGGGGGGGGGGCGAGGAAAGGGGTGCTCTTCCCTGCCACAAGCAGAACTGAGCACCAGCCCAGGGAACTGACCACCTCCAGTTGCGAAGCAGCATCTCCCCCCCCCCCTTTCTGTGCCTTGTGCAGGAGAGGTGCTGGTTTTTAACGCTGCCCATCCTGATGTCCCTTTCCTCTGTTTTAAAATGGACTTGTTCCTTGAGTCTCAATAAACCTTTTTGAAGCTGTTCGACGCCTGAGATTCCAATTCCAAGGGGCCCGCCGGCTGCCGGTGCCTCATGCAGAAAAGCCTCAGTGCTGCTGTCATGCTTTCTGGGTGTGTCAAGTGTTTTGTGTGTGTGTGCCCTTGACCTTGTCCTTACAACAAACCTGGAAGGTATTAATATCCCCATACTGCAGATGGGGAAGACAAAGGCTGAGACAGAATGGCTTGCCTGAGTCCACCTAGGCAGAATTCACACCAGAGGTGACAGGTCTGCAGTGAGGCTTGCTTGGTCTGCGCCGTGTGCTTCGTTCCAGATCCTCCATTGCTGCTCCTAAGCTGTACTGAGCCAATGCATTTGGCTGTGGGGCACTGTGCCTGCCTGTTTGCAGATACAAGAGAGAGATGAAAACAGCAAAGTGGTGGAAGGAAGGGGGGAGGGGAAAGCAGCAGAGCAATTGGTGGCAGACCCCTGTTCCTATGGTAAAAGGAAGAACCTGCCACCCAGCCTAGACTGCTATCGCTACAACAGCCAGGGAGGCAGAGGTTTGGTTCTGGTTTCAGAAGAAATGATTTACTCACAGATCACAGTTGCTTGCATATGTACATCTTCCGAGCTGGAGCAGAGGTTCTAACGTAAGAACAGAGACCCCTAGAAACTGTCCCCTTTGTTTGCAAGTGTGTATGTGTGTGGGGGGAGAATGTGCTCTGATGGAGAGCACATCTTGCTCCTTCAAGAGAGCGTGTCTGAGAAAGGACAGGAAGGGGAGGCTTGTGTCTGGGTCAGGGGTGGGCAGGTGGGCACTCGTGGTGGCTCTATAGGCCTTGAGGGAGCAGCAGGTGGGCTTTGTCCCCCGTTCTGTTGATGGGCGGCTTGCTCTGTTGCCAAGAGTGATCCTGGGCAGGGCTGCTGCTGGGTGCTGGGGGGCTTCCCTGCCCACTGTGAGGCTGGCGGCCCCTGAGGGGGGAGCAGCTCAGGATATGCCCAGGCCACAGAGGTGAGCTGGCGGGGGAGGGAGGAGAACACGCTGGCTTCTGTGTCGGGGATCGATCCGTCGCCAGCTGGTCAGCCGTTGGCTGGAGACAGTTGCAGGGGCAGTCTCTGAGCCCTCAGGAAGGGGCAACACACCAGCCACTTGAGACAGGCTGGCTCCGTCCTGGGCAACTGCTGCAAGCGACCCCATCAGGCAGGGAGGAGGAGGAGGCATCCTCCTCTCCTGCTGCTACACACACACACCTCTCCTCTCTGGATGGGTGAACAACAGAGCGGGCTGGTGGGGCCAGAAAGGAGAGCTTGTCTGGCCCCTGCTGCTGCGGCCTGGGCTTCGCAGGCGGCGGCGGCGGCGGCAGCCGCAGCGCAAGGCTCCCTGCCCACCCTAGTGGGCCTCCTCCAAAGGGAGCGCAACAACAGCTGTGCCTCCTCCCAGCAACCACAGTTCTCAGCGGCCAGGAGGCCGCCTGGCTCAGCGACTGCCGCGCTGCAGCCGGGCCGGCAGCACGCAAGCCTGGAGAAGCCTCTTGCCTGCCTGGCGGCGACCGGCAACCTGCGCAGCTCTCCAGGCTGGGCACCGCGTCGAGGCTGCTGCTGGGCGGCAGAGCAGAGGCGGCGTGGTTCGCGAGGGCTGCAGCAGCCGGACGAAGGAGAGCTGGCTGGGGGCTGCTGCCCGGCGGGGCCTCGGTTGTCCTTGGGGTGATGATGATGATGACGGGGGAAGCAAGCGCCCGCCTTGTGCTGGGCCTGCCTGGCCCCGTCCGCGAGGAACTACTGAGTACGCCGGGCCCTGCCTGGCGCTGCCGCCGCGCGGTGGCTCCCTGTCCGCTTGCGGGGAGAAGAGTCCGGCGCCTGGGCTGCTGCTGCTGCTGGCGAGCCCGCAAAGTTGCTGGCGTGGTGAAGAAGGCAGGCCGACTTGCAGAGGCCGCCCACTCCGCTCCGGATGGTGCTCGTTCGCGCCGGAGGCGACCCGCTCCAAAGCCGCCGCCGCGCCGCCACCACTACTTTCCGGACCGGGTCGATTTGTCTGCCCACCCCGCGCTCTTTACTCCCCGCCCGGCGCCGGGCGCCCAGCAGCAGAAAGCGGGTGGCTGAGCGAGGCGCACCTGCCCCGACGGCGAGGGCGGCCCTGGCTCTGGCTGTGCAAGCCTGGACGGCGCCCAGCAGTTCTCGCTACCTGCGCAGCAGGTAAGCAGCTGGCGGCAGCCGGAGGGAGGCCCCACAAGGGCGCTTCGCCGTGGCGCTCCGGCAGGAAGGCGGCTTGGGCCGCGACGACTGGAGCACAAGCCCCGCTTCGCGCCCTGGCCGCAGCAACCAACAGGTAAACCCCGTCCTCTGCCCGAACGAGTCCTCCGCGGCGGCGGGCGGCCGGCCAGTGTGACGGGAGGCGCTGCTGGGCTCGCTCGCAGCAAGGCAAGAACCTGGCGGCAGGTACCGGCTTTGCTGCCGTCGGAGCTGCCCTGCTGCAGAGCTGCCCCCTGGGTGGGACAACTGAGGCGGCCTCAGTCCCTGGGGCCCGACCAATATATGCAGGTTGGTTATTATAGGGGGGGGGGGGCTTGAGTCGCACCCTTCAATCCAGGGACGACTCTGTTGTCCTGGCTGCCGGCTCCGCTCTTGCAGGCGACTTCTCAAAGGGCCGCCCCTCTCTGCCTGCTACCCTATGCAGCGACGTTGGTGGAGGGGGGGGGGAGCAGCAGTCGCCCCGCCGCCACCTTCGTCTCCGGTGCCAGAGTAGGGAGAGGGACAGGCCAAGCCACGCTCCCTCCTGCCGCCTCGCTTGTGAAAAGTCGGTGGGGCCCTTGTGTGCGTGCGTGTGCGGCTCTTCCCCTCATCTCACCCCGGGGTTCCCTCGCTTCGGCCACCCTCGTGGGTGGGGTTGTTGCATCTCCCTCCTCTCCACTTGGAGCGCACCGCTGGCCAGGCTTCGTGAAGGCGCCGGGCAGAGGAGCGCCCGGCAGTGGCGGCGTGGCTTGCCTAGGGTCCGGGGCCTTCTCCTCAGCGAGCTAGCGCAAAGGAGAAGAGCAAGCGGACAGCCCCCCCCCCCCAGACAAGAGCAAGCGGTGGGTGGGTGGGAGCCGCTTCGTTCCGGGTGAGGGAACAGGCACCACTCTGTGCTGAGAGAAGACGAGGCGGCCCTCTCACCTCGATTGTTCTGCATCTTCCCAGGCAGCTCCGTTCTGGCTTGGCGGAAAGAGGTGGGCGGCGGCATCTCCAGCAGGGTCCGGGAGCCCGAGCCAGGTCTGAGCTGCTGCTGCTGCTGCTGCCAGCTCTGCCTGGTCTAGTAGTTAGTCGCAGGCAGGCAGCAAAGACCCCCAGCAGCCCCTTAGGGAAGCTGCTGCTGCCACAAGGCCTTGCTAACGGCAGGGGTTGTTGGGGCAGGCCGAGCTCCTCGCTTGTTTTCGGCACGCCGCCTCCCTCATGCTGATCTACACGACAGCGTCGCGGAGCGTTTTTGTAATCCGGCGGAGCCGCCGGACCTCCGCCCCACTGCCGCGTACTCCAAGTCGAGTGCTCTATTTTTTTGGAGGCGTACGGCAGAGCTTGGAGGTGGCTCGCGGAGCTGCTGCAGCCTACCAATAACAGAGAGGGGGGGGGAAGAGAGCTACCAATCACAACTGCGCGTTCTTAGGAAGGCGGGACAACATGAGGGGTAACATGCTTGAAAACACTCCCCCTGCTTCCAGCGCGGAGGCGCCAGTCAGAGGCGACGGCGGAGCCCCTCCGCTGTCGTGTAGATCAACAGTAGTACGTTTTGCTCCTCCGAGGCTGTAGCGACCAGCTGCTGCATCATCTCCACAAGGACGCTCCAGGCACGGCTAGAGAGCCTTGGAAGGGAAAGTCGTGGAGCGAGCAGGCAGGCGGGGGCGCGCGCGCGCCTGTCCTGGGCAGCTGCCAGCGGGGAAGACGGAAGGGCACCTCGGGGAGCGTTTCGCCAGCAGCAGCAGCGACAGTCGTGTGAGGCGCTGCCGCTTGCCCCGGTAGCACTTGGAGCAGAATGACAGTGGAGCTGATCTACACGACAGCGTCGCGGAGCGTTTTTGTAATCCGGCGGAGCCGCCGGACCTCCGCCCCACTGCCGCGTACTCCAAGTCGAGGGCTCTATTTTTTAGGAGGCGTACGGCAGAGCTTGGAGGTGGCTCGCGGAGCTGCTGCAGCCTACCAATCACAGAGAGGGGGGGGAAGAGTTTAACCAATCACAACTGCGCTTTCTTAGGAAGGCGGGATAACATGATTGGTAACAGGCTTGAAGACACTCCCCCGCTTCCAGCGCGGAGGCGCCAGGCAGAGGCGAGACGGTGCCAAGGAGTCGTGTGACGCACGCCTGGCAAACTGAAGGCCGAGCTACATTGTCGACGGCTGCGTCACGGCTGCGTCTCGCAGCCGGAGCGCTGCTGGAACGCAGCCGGAACAAAGCCACACGTGCTCTTCAGTTGTGGCTTCTGATTGGACAGAAGCTGGTCCCCACAGACTTGTCCCGCCCCTGCTGTTCAAGGGCTGCCCCCATTGGCCCGACGTTCCAGAAACGGGGCAAAAGTCGAGCCGAGGCCGACTTTGCCCGTGCGAGGACGTCGGCAGCCGACGGGCCAGCGCCAGCTGCCGTCGGCAGCCTGCACTTGCCGTGCGTGCTCGTGCGTGCCGCACGCAGGACGTCACGCTAGCCGCACGGCTATAGTGTAGCCCAGGCTTAACCCATCAGCAGCCGTGGCTGGGTACAGGAGTGCTAGGGGGGGGCACTCCTCCTCCTCCTCCTGAACGTGAGCCCAAAGTTCATCTCCCGACTCTTGCTCGCTGCAACAGCACCGCCTCATGGCTGTCCAGTTGCCGCCGCCCCCCGTGAGCAGCGCAAGTGCCTGGTACTCCCTCATGGCAGCGGTGGGAGCTCGTCGGTGCCTGGCCGCCGCCGCCGACCTCCCAGCACTGACCTCGTCTCCCCAAGCCTCTTCCCGCAATTAGTCCCTCCTGTTGTCCCGCCTTCTTAGAAAGCGCCGCGGTGATTGGTTAAGCACAAGTGCGGTCCGATACACGAGAGAAGAGAGAGAGGGGCAGGAAGGAGAGAAAACTAACAAAACAATTTGGGCTGGGAATAGAATTCATCTTGCTAACTTTTGTGAGAAGGAGAAATGGATCCATGAGAAATCGGAGACTCGAGTGAGTTCCGATTGATTGACAGCCCCTTTCATCCCGCCCTCTCATCCAATTGGTTGGCTGCAGTAGCTCCGCGAACCGCCCCTCAGCTTTATGTACGCGCCGGAAACCGGGAGATCGCAGCTGCTCCGCTTGCTTCCCAATGGTGACAGAGAGCTCCGCACATCTCCGTGCACAGGCTGATCTACACGACAGCGTCGTGGCTCTGCCGTCGCCTCTGCCTGGCGCCTCCGCGCTGGAAGCGGGGGGAGTGTCTTCAAGCCTGTTACCCCTCATGTTGTCCCGCCTTCCTAAGAAAGCGCAGTTGTGATTGGTTAAACTCTTCCCCCCCTCTCTGTGATTGGTAGGCTGCAGCAGCTCCGCGAGCCACCTCCAAGCTCTGCCGTACGCCCCCTAAAAAATAGAGCACTCGACTTGGAGTACGCGGCAGTGGGGCGGAGGTCCGGCGGCTCCGCCGGATTACAAAAACGCTCCGCGACGCTGTCGTGTAGATCAGCCATTGCAATGCGGCGGCTCCACCCAGGGGTTGGCGTTGCTGGGCAGCTATCCAGGACCAGCTGCAGTCCTGCACACACTACTTCTGAGTAGACGTGCGTGCCCCTAGGATTGTGCTGTGAGAGCCCTCCTTGTGCAGTGGTGTGGGACAGCTCCCTCCCGGCCAGAGGAGTCACCTGGTTGCCTCCTTTTCCCATTCCAGCTGGCGAGGGAAGCTCCCCCATGTGCCTGGGGGGCAGGTGGGGGAGGGGCCTCATAGAGGGCTGTTGGCCAAAGTGCCCCGAAACCTCGAGCCAAGCTTTGTCCACCCTGCTGCCAGTTCCCTGGATTGCAACTAAGTCTTCCTGTTATGAAGACAGTGTCTCCCCCCCCTTGCAGCTCCAGCAGCCCCAACTGCTCCCCCAGTCAGACCAGCCTTCTCTGCCCAGCAGCAGTGGCCGCCCTCCGTTTGGCCCTGCTGCGAGGGAGCAGAGAGCCTTCTTTTAATTTTGACCACACACGCAAAAGGCAGAAGCTCCCTCTTTGGGCAGGAGGAGGAGGAGGGCACAGCAGCTTCCCAGGACAAGGGTCAAGTCCTCCAGGGGAGCAAGAGCCCCCCCCCTACAGGAAAGCACCTTTTTGCTGGGGAGGAACTGAGACAAGCCGCAAGGAAGGGAGTTCCCTACTGCACTGAGGCTGCAATCCTATGCTGACTTTCCTGGGAGGGAGTAAGCCCCATGGCAGGCTGCTCTCTAACCACATTGTAGCCCCCGCCGCCACCCCCCAGCCCAGCCGTACACACCAGGGCAGAAATATACACCAGGAGCACAGAGGCTGCAGGCGGAGGGAGCCAGGAGCACCATGCATGTGCCAACCAGAGGGAAGCAGTCCAGGGCCAGAAATGGTCCTCCAGCCACACAGGGCCCCACTCCCTGGTATCAGTGGTGGTGATCCCTTCAGTCAGGGCTGCTCTAGTCAGAGCAAAGTCAGCCAGGATGGTGTAGTGGTTTGGGAGTCGGACTTAGACCTGGAAGATCCAGGTTCAAATCCCCGCTCAGCCACGAAGCTTCCTAGGTGACCTTGGGCCAGTCACTATCTCTCAGCCCCACCTACCTCACAGGGTTGTTGTGAGGACAAAAAGGAGGGGAGGAAATATGTACACCACTCTGAGCTCCTTGGAGGAAGGGCGGTATAAACATGTGAAAAATAAATAAATAAATAGGGGGGCAGGCTAGCTTGGCCTCTGAAGCAGCAGCACCCACATTCTCTGCCCTCCCCCTCTTAAGTATGAATGATCCCCCCCCCCACACACACACACATACTCTTTCCACCACTACCCTGGCTGCTTTTTCAGAAATTCTTCCATTCCTGGCATCCTCTAGGCCCACTGGTTCCCAAACTGTGAGGCGCGGCTCCCAGGGGAGGCGCAGAAACAAACCAGCCAAGGGAGTTGCGGAGTGCCATGGAATCCTTGCGGAAAACAGTGAGTGCCATGCCAATTGGCAGGCATCGATGTAATGGGGAGCCGCGGCCAATGGTTGCCAATGGTCAAGGGAGCTGCAGGCTGAAAAAGTTTGAGAAACACTGCTCTAGGTGACCAGAATAGGATCACAGCACCGTTGGCACAATGGCACAGTGGCACTGAAGGAACTGGTAAGAAGAGGCCACGGCTGCACTTAGTAGCCCCCCCCCCCCAGCGTGGGGCTAGGAGCAATCAGCCTACTTCCCCCGAGGCCAGCCCTGCCTCCTGCACTGCCTGGGTGATCTCCACCTTCCCCACTGAGTAGTCAATGACTGGACTGCTTGTGAGCCCTGAGGAGCCCCTCCACGCCACCCTGAGCCCTCTTCCCTCCCCTACACAGTCCTGCCCTGAGGCCCACTTAGGAAGGGATCCCTGTCTAACCCTCTGGCCAAAGTCAAAGCCTTTATTGAACAGCATCCCAGAGAGATCCCTGAGAGCCTGGGGTGGCCACCCATCCCACCCAGCAGGGCTCCTGTGCCTTTTGCACACGGTGTGGCAGGCAGGCAGGCAGGCAGGCAGCGGAGTCACAGCAGCAGGTGTGCTGGTGGGGTCTGGCGTTGTCTGCGAAGCCATAACCATCCGATATGAACCGAGGGGCTTCCCTAGGCAAGGAGGTTAGCAGCCCCCCCCCCGCCCGGAGGGACAGCTGAATCACATCCGTTCCTCCTCCTCCTGCTGCTGCTGCTGCACAGCCCTGGATCGATGTCGGGGACGTTCGCCGCCGCAGCTTCTGCCGGCTTTGGAGAGAACATCACAAGGCATCAGTGGCAGGCAGCCACGGCAGAGTCCACAGAGTGCTTCTGCAGTGCCTCCCTTGTGGGAAGCTGCTGCTGCAGAGTGGCACTCGGTCGGGGTGCTACAGCAGGGGCTGCCATCCCGAAGAAGGGAGGGGCTGGCGAGTGTGGGTGGGACCAGCCCTGAGTGCTTGGCAGTCCCAGAGCATGCCCACCTGCCTGGGGCACAGCCACTGAGGAGCGAAGGGTGGCTAGCCAGACCACCTTTGACTCCTCCCCTTGCTTGCCTGCCTGCTTGGGGCAACGTCCTTGCACCTCCTGCTGGAGAGGAAGGGGTGTTTGTGTGTGTGGAGTCCTCCTGGGGCAGAGGACCTGTCAGGAGAGTTCTGGGAAAACCGGTTCCCGAGGGTGTGGGCCACTGCACGAGCCTAGCAGCAGCGGACAACACCGCCAAAGGAAGTCCTGCTGCACCAGAGAGTTGAATCAGCCGATGGCAGCAGAAACCTGGGTGTAGGGCAGGGCGCCCCCCTCGTCAGATGCCTGCCGTCAGCCCCCAAGAGAAGAGGGAGGTGCGTCATAAGAACATAAGAAGAGCCTTGCTGGATCAGGCCAAAGGCCCATCTAGTCCAGCTTCCTGTATCTCACAGTGGCCCCACCAGATGCCTCAAGGAGCACATAAAACAAGATAACCTGTTTCCTGCTGCCACTCCCCTGCACCTGGCACAGAGAAAACCCACTTCTAAAACCAGGAGGTTGCTTATGGCTTGTAACCTGTGATGGTCTTTTCCTCCATGAATCTGTCCAAACCCCTTTTAAAGGCATCTAGGCCAGATGCCATCACCACATCCTGTGGCAAGGAGTTCCACAGATGAATTACACGCTGGGTAAAGAAATATTTTCTTTTGTCTGTTCTAACTCTCCCTCCACTCAATTTGAGTGGATGTCCCCTGGTTCTGGTGTTGTTCAAGAGGGAGAATAATATCCCTCTATCCACTCTCTCTATCCCATGCATAATTTTATACGTCTCAATCATGTCCAAAATTATGCATGGGATGGAGAGAGTGGATAGAGGGATATTCTTCTCCCTCTCGAACAACACCAGAACCAGGGGACATGCACTAAAATGGCGTCTGCACAGGGTTCTTCCCAGCTGGGTTCGGAGGGCATTGGGCTGTGCGCGCCAAGGCTGGTGCTTTCCTTCAAGTTCCCCTTCTTGTGCTCCAAACATGCACAGCAGGAGGCCAGAGAGGCAGGCCCAGCCCCACGTCGGAGTGGTAGGGGTGCAAGTGCAGAGCCGGTCTCGGTCACTGCCAGTTGGGTGAAGCCCCCACCTCATCACCTGTGTCTTCTTCACTCTGTTTTGGGAAAAAAAAAACCCAGCAGCTGCAGTCATGCTGGTAGCAAGGCTGTGTGGAGACAGAGTCTCACCCCCCATCCCACTTCTGCCAGCCCAGCCAAGTCAACAGAAGGCTTAGCAAATGTGTTCCCCTCCCCTGCAGCCTGGAATGGTGCAGTCCAGTCTAGCCCCATCCCTTGCTGCATGCTTAGGCTAGGTGTAGGAGGCAGTTCCACGGCAGGAGGCAGCTGTTGGCAAAGGTCCCGGGATGGCGACTCATGAGGTGCTGCATGCCTGCGACTCAGCTGGGGGGGGGGGGAGAGAACCCTCTTCCGGGCTAGGAGGCAGCAGAAAGGTTCACTCGGGGGGGGGGCTCCTGACCTCCTTCCTTGTTCCCAGGCGTGACGGTGATTGTGCATTTCTGTTCATCTGGTCCCTATTGGAATAACCTATTGGGAGGTTATCTGGAGATTTTTCCCTTTTACACCCAAGGCAGACTGCTATTAGCTAGATAAACACACAAGGCATAGGCTGAGTGAAGTTGCAAAAAGAAGTTTACTCACGGTTTCAGTTCATATATACAGCATCTGATTACGATCAGAGGTTCAGTTCTAACTTAGGACGAAGCCCCCCCCCGCCCCCCCTACAGCTGGGGCCCCCCTGCATGAGGTCTGCTGCAAGATGGCTGCTGGGCTGTACAAAGCACCAGGCTGCCACATCTTACCTCGTTGCCAGTCAGGAGAAGAAGAGAAGTGAGAAAGGGAAGGAGGAGGAGGAAATAGGTCAGGGAGCCACGCCCCTTCCTTGGAACATAGAGAGGTCAAGGCAAAAGGTCTTTCAGGTGACCAGACGACACAGCGCCCCCCAGTGTTCAGCAGCCGAATGCTGCCCACCTCCAACAGTCCCCACCCCACCAAGACAAGCTGCAGGGTCTTTGGTGTGGGGTGTGCATGTCATGTGGCAACTTGGGCTTTAGGGCAGACCAGAGGAGTCCTTGTTCACACAGCGCATCATTATTCTGTGGAGTTCCTTGCCACAACATGTGGCAATGGTGGCCAAGGGATTGGACAAGTTCATGGAGGACCAGAGGCCTGTGTGGCTGGCTACCAGTCGCGATGGCTGCAGGCTGCCCTCCTGTGTCGCTGGGACTGTGGCAGCGGTGGCAGCAGGCAGCCAATCCGGAGAATGTGCTAGGCTAGGGAATGTCCTGGTTGGAGGGTCAGCCAGCTACCTGGAGAGGGGCCATTCAACGACATCCTTGAAAGGAGGAGGAATGACTGTATATAATTAATGCATCGCTCAGTTGTGGAATTTGCTGCTAAAAGCTCAGGTGATGTTGTCCAGCTTACATGGCTTTCAAAAGGAATTAGACACATTCAAGCTGGAGGAGGAGCCGCCTCTCAGTGGGCATGCTCCATGACAGCTAGTGGAGCCTCCAGGCCCAGAAGCACTTTACCTCTGAATACCAGTTGCTGGAAAGCGACAGAGAGAGAGAGAGAGAGAGAGAGAGAGAGAGAGAGAGAGAGAGAGAGAGAGAGAGAGAGAGAGAGAGAGTGTGTGTGTGTGTGTGTGTGTGTGTGTGTGTGTGTGTGTGTGTGTGTGTGTGTGTGTGTGTGTGTGAGAGAGAGAGAGAGAGAGAGAGAGAGAGAGAGAGAGAGAGAGAGAGAGAGAGAGAGAGCCTGTGGCTTTCATGCCCTGCTTGTGGACTGCTCAAAGGAATGTGGCTGGCCCAGGGGGAAGCAAGATGTGGGGGGGGGGGTGGACCCCTTGATCTGACCTCGCTCTTTGTGTGGAGTAGTCACTGGAGGAGTGACGAGACTTTGCTGGGCAGATAGGAAACGTGGACATCGTGGCCAACTCACATCCACTGCAGAACTGACACCCCAGCCAGCTTTCTCTGCTTGCTCCTTCCAGGTACCCAGCTCCATGGTTGTGGGGGAGAAGAGGGAGGGAACACCCTGACTGAGCATCCTGTCATGGCACGGTAAGGCCGCCCGCCACTATGGGGTCGAGGGAGGGGGAGGTTCCTGGGTGCAGACGGAAGACTTCAGTGCTGCCACCACAAGGTCAGTGAGTGGGGGGGGGGAGCAGCACGGGTGGAGCCCAGCCCCCTGTTCCTCATGCGAGTGGCTGCACAGGACGGTGGTGGGCCGCCGGTCCTCTCTGGGCACAAGTGCTGTCGCATCCCTGTGCTGTGTCACATCTGGCCTGATGACTCCCCCAAGCAAGGAGAGGCGTGTGGGGAGGGCTGGATGGCTTGCCAAGGACAGCCTGGACCTCAGAGAGCTCCCTCCAGATGCAGGGTGTGGAGGGGCCCTCTCCAGCCACGGGGGGGGGGGAGTTTCCGGCCTGGTGTCCAGGCACCAGAGAGGCAAGTGGTCTACTAGTAGCTATTGATGGGCAGAAGCTGCTGTCCCTCGAATGTTGGGGTCACCCTGGAAATGGGGGGACAGAAACAACTTAGGATGGACCGAAGAAGGAAGGGCATCAAGTGAGAACTGGCTGCTGCTACAACAGGAAGTCAGTGAGTGAGTCAGTGGTCGTGGAGCAAGAGGCAAGCCAACAAATTCCGGGACAGGAGGAGGGAGGAATAGGTATAGGTCAATGGGTATTAGCCAGGACAGCCCAACAGAGCCTCCATGTACAGGAACAGTTGATCTCAGAGGGCAGAGGCTTGCGGAGGGGGGTTCTTCGTGTCCTGCTCCTGAGTTGCCAGAGGCTCGATGGGCCTTTGCTTGAGCCAGCCAAGTCGACGGTGGAGTCCTCCCCTAAGGTCACTGATGCAGTGGCTGTCACAACCACCTGTGGCAGCGAGTTCCATAGGTTCCTTTTTGCTGTGTTGACTTCTTCATGGTGTGGAGGAGCCCCTCTCGCGCCTGCCTGCCACTCCCCTCTCTGCAGCATCCTCCGCGCGCGCGTACCCTCTGCCTGGATGCAGTTCCCACGGCAACCAGCATCACTCTGGTCCCCAACCCCCTCCCCGCTCCTTCGCCTCTCTCGGCGGGGGACGGGCCGCCGCCCGTTCCGTCGTTCCTCCGCCTCCCCCCCCCCCCCGGCACTGCGGAGGAGCCGCAGCAGCTGCTGCATCTCTGAAGCAGGCTCGACGCGGCAGGCGCGACCATTGCATCACGGGGGAGGGGGCGGCGCAGGCTCCCCACTTGCCCAGTGGCCCGGGGTTGGAGCTGGTCTGGGGCTTAGAGGGAAGGGCCGCGAGCCTGGGCCTTTTTCCGAAGGGCGCGGGCTCCACCTTCCGGCTGAGCCACCCCCGCCCGGCGCCTGCAGTGGTACGCTCCGGCCCCGGCAGCTGCGGGGATGCGGTGATCCGGCCAGCCCGATCAGGAGCCGCGGCCACCTGGTGCCGCAGCATCTTCCTCCCGGGCTGCAGCGGCCCCGAAGACGATGATGATGATGATGCGGGCTGCAACCCCCTGAGCCCCCGGGAGCAGTTCCGGTGAGTGAGTCCACCCGAGCGGGCACGGGGCCCTCGCAGCTCGGTGCAAAAGGAGCCCCGCTGCCTGTCCTGGCCGCCCGGGCGGCTGGCAGTGCCAGGCGTGCGAAGCGACTGGGGGCCGCCTCCTGGCGCAGATGTGCGGGGAGGGGGGCTGGCAGCGGGCCTCGCCTTCCTTTCCAGGGGAAGGGGAGGAGTCGCAGCGCCAGTCGGCCGCCCCGGCCCGCCCCGCGCTGCGACACCCGGAAGGTCCTCCGCCGGGCGCTGGCCGGGCGGTTCCCGAGAGCCGGAGCAAGACCCCCGGTAAGCGTGCGGCCTGCGGCCGGCTGCCCTTTGCGCCGCCGGGCATCTTTTGGGCGCCGCCCACTCGGGGTGGCCTGGCAGCTAGCTCGCCTCTTGTCCGGGCGATGGGGGTGGGTGGGTCTCCCCTGTCTCCTAAGAGCTCCGCTTCGGGGAGGCGGGGTGGGGCGCCCTGCTGGCTGCATCCCGGCCCCCTCCCTCGCCGGGGGTGGCACAGGCTGCTGCCCCTGAGCTCTGCAGCCCCCCTCCCTCTGTTCTTTCTTGGCAGGCCAGCCGCGGCAGAGGGAGCCACTCCGGTTCCCGTCCGGCCCCCACCATGGCGAAGCGGGAGGCCAGTTCCAGCCCGGTGGTGCGGCAAATCGACAAGCAGTTCTTAGTCTGCAGCATCTGCCTGGACCGCTATCACAACCCGAAGGTGCTGCCCTGTCTCCACACGTTCTGTGAGAGGTGAGAGCCGCGGCGGCGTCCTGGGGGTGGGCCCTGGCCAGCGGAGGCGGGAGGGAGGCTCCCCAGGGCAGGCCGCACAAGTCAGCTCCCCACTTTCCAGGGTGATGCGGGGGGGGGGGGATAACCGAAACAGGAGCTCTTGCTGGAATGATTGGCGTCTTCCTTTGAGGGTTCCTGGGTGGGATGATGTATCTGTGGAGCGGGCTGGACAGAGTTCTCATCCCTGCTGCTGGACATTGCTTCCCCCCCCCCCATTGTGAGGACTAGCATCAGAACATCCCAGAACCCTGCTGGATCAGGCCAAAGGCCCCTCCTCTGGTCTAGTTTCCTGCCTCTCAGGAAGCATTCCCAGGGTTCAGTTGAAGAAGCTGTGCCATTGTGTTTTAGATAGATGTGGTCGTCATAAGAGCGCGAGAAGAGCCTTGCTGGATCCGGCCAGCTTCTTGTCTCTCGCTGTGGCCCACCAGGGCCCTCTGGGTTGTGGGAGCACTGTGCAAGACGACAAGATCCCTGCCTGGCGCTCTGCCGCTGTATCCCCCTCCCCCCGAGCGGTTTTATGTGCCCCCCTTTGACTTGCCCCAAGCGACCCTCTTTCCTCCAGCCTCTTTGGGTGTTGCGGGCTGCCAGTCTCGCTGGAGACAAGTGGTTTTGTGCCGGTGGTGTCCCTGCTTGCTCCGAGTCCCCCCCCCCCCAGGATGAACCGTGCAAGCCCTTCTGCCCGCTTGTGCCATCCCAGCCCGCACCTCATCCCCTGGTCCTCTGCATGAGTTCCAGAGTGCTTTCAGGCAACTCCCTCCCTCCCCAGCTGGTGAGGATGGAGGTGGTTGGCCCACGTGGATGCTGAAGATGACCCTGTGGTACGAATCCCTCCGACCCACTCCATGGCGGCAGCAGTGATGATGCTGGGTGGGGGGGGGAGGCTTTTGCAGGGGTGCCCCAGCTCTTGTGCTGAACTGGCAGGAGAGGCATTCAGGGAGCCTCTGTCTGGCCTCCCTCCCTGCAAGCAGCTTTGGGAGTCACAGGCCCAGAGCTAAACCGGGGAGGGGGGGGGGGGCTGCAGCTTCTGGTCTTGAGTTGTGGCTACTGGCCCCCCTGCACCTCTAGGTTGCAAGCCCAGGTGTTGGCCTTTGGAGGGGCAAGCCTGGTCCATTGAGTATTGGAAGTGCCAGTTAGGGCAATATCTGTGACCAGGCCCTCTTGGTTGGGGATTCAGGTGTGTTGGGGAGGGTCTCCTACCGTAGGAGTTGCTGACAGCGTTAGCAGGGATTCCTTGGAGAGATGCTGAGAAGGACGGTCGGAGCAGTGGGATGAACGATGTGCACCTCCTGGGGCCACAGGGCCACAGCAGCCCTAAGAGGCTGAAGGGGGGGATGCCAAGAGTTTTTTTTTGGGGGGGGGCTCTGTGGAGAGGAACTGTTCCCTGTTCCTCTTCTGGAGCAGGAAAGAGGCCACTGATGGCTTCAGACTGTGGGAGGAAACCAGCATCCTTGAGACGGAGGGAGGGTCTCTCCTTGCGTGGGGGCAGCGCGCTTGAGGTGCATGGTCGCAGTTACTGCTGCAAGTATTCGGGTTGCCATCGTGCAGATGTTGCGGGGGGGGCAGAGGAGTCTGTGACTTCGGGGATTGGGGGCCACTGTGCCCAAAGGAGGAGCTGCCGCCGCCCTTCCTCCTGCTGCTGCTGCTGCTGCTCAGTCGTGACCTCAAGGACTCTCGGAAGGGACCCATCCAGTCAAGACGGCCAAACCGCTGGAGGAGGGCTGGGGGCTGGGCACTCTGGGAGCTGCTCTAAACCAGGTCTTCTGATGGTGCTGAGATTGGCCAGGCTTGGGGTCCTTGGACCAGGGTGGGGAGCCCCTGCCCTGAGCCTTGAGGGAGGGGTGTGCCACACAGGTGGTCAGAGAGGAGATGCCTGGGCAAGTGAACATAAGAAGAGCCCCGCTGCTGGATCAGGCCAAAGGCCCCTCTAGTCCAGCTTCCTGTATCACCCAGTGGCCCCACCAGATGCCTCAGGGAGCACACAGCCAACAAGATACTTGTATCCTGTCGCCACTCCCTTGCACCTGGCACAAAGAAAACCTACTCCTACAACCAGGAGGTTGCTTATCCCCATCATGGCTTGTAAGCTGTGATGGACTTTTCCTCCATAAATCTGTCCAAACCCCTTTTAAAGGCATCCAGGCCCGGTGCCATCACCACCTCCTGTGGCAAGGAGTTCCACAAACCAATTACACGCTGGGTAAATAAATATTTTCTTTTGTCTGTTTTAATCCTCCCTCCACTCAATTTGAGTGGATGTCCCCTAGTTCTGTTGTTGTGCGAGAGGGAAAAGAACTTTTCTCTATGCACTCTCTCCATCCCATGCATAATTTTATACGTCTCAAAGTGTGGAGGTCTCTGAGGTTGGCTTCTTTCCAGCACTGTGCTGAGAGCCAAGAACTAGCCCAGACTGTGGACCACCAGCCCATTCTGAGCTAAGGTCTTCTGTGTGGCGCTAGCAGGACCCCCAGAGAGCCACCTGCGCAGCCAAAGCAGCAGTGACCTTGCTGGGTGAGGCGGTTTGTGCCTGGAGCAGGGAGGAGCCAGCAGCGCTGTGAGGGGCGACCAGTGCGGGCTGCATAGGGCGCAGCGCTCCGGGGGGGGGGGAGTGGCGCTCCAGGGGGTGAAGCCTTCGCTCCGACAAGGCCAGGAGTGACAAGCAGAGCACCACATTCGTCGCTGGAAGGGCCCTCCCACCCACCCTTGGGTCCGTTTGGCCCGAAATTGAGACAATCCGGAAGTAACCAGCGGTGACACGATGACATGGCGACGTCATCACGTCGCCACCAATCTGATTCTGGACCGCAGAGCCTCCTGGGTGGGAGTTAGCCTAGCGACATGGCTGCTGGCAGACTACTGCAGCAGTGGCCTGGGGGCTTGGTGTGGCTGAGTGATATGAGCCGGCTGCCAGAACTGCGTGTGTCAAGACGGCTGACCCACAGGTTCGACTGCTTTAGGGCAGGCGGGGCTGGCAGCTCGCTAGCTCTGGAAGACTTCTCTGGCCCTCAGGATGGCAGCGATTTGAAGAATCCCAAGCCTCTAGTCCCTGTGGGTCATTTCTCTTTCCACCCTGTCCTGCAGCGCTCAGGGACCATCTCACTTCCTTGTCTATTTTCCCTCCTTGTGTCCCCCTCCCTCCCCCATTTCCAGGGCTGACTCTGCCTTGTCCTTCCGCTGTCTCCTGCCCCCCCCCCCAGCCTGCCTGCATCTCTGCCTCCTGCTGGTCTCCTCTTCCCCCCCCCCGCACAGGCGCTAGGCCACCTGACCCTTGCCTCTCGTCTCGCCTGCTCTGCCCCAGGTGTCTCCAGAATTATATCCCGCCCCAGAGCCTGACCCTCTCCTGCCCCGTGTGCCGTCAGACCTCCATCCTGCCGGAGAAGGGTGTGGCTGCCCTCCAGAACAACTTCTTTATCACCAACCTGATGGAGGTGCTGCAGCGCCAGCCCGACAGCGCCAGTCACGAGGATGCCGCCGCCGCCATGCTGGACTCGGTCAGCGCGGTACCTGGCAAGCCGCTTTCCTGCCCCAACCACGAGGGGAAGGTAGGCGCCCTCTTGTGCTCCTTCAGTGGGGCTAGATGGGGTGTGTGTGTGTGGAGCCAGGCATAATTTTTTCCTGGCTGGGGGGCAGCAGCAGGGCTGAGAAGGGGGGGGCCAGGCCTCGGGCCTTCCGGAAGCAAAGCCTCTGTCTTGAGGACCTGCTACGTGGCCTCTTCTGGGGCTGGCTGAAGCGGAGGGGGCAGATATCCTGTGCCTCTGCTTACTTCCCCCACGCCCCCCCCCCAGATGATGGAGTACTACTGCGAATCGTGCGAGACAGCCATGTGTCACGAGTGCACGGCAGCCGAGCACCGGGAGCACGTGACCGTGCCCTTGCGTGATGTGGTCGAGCAGCACAAGGGCTCCCTGAGGCAGCAGCTAGACGCCATCAAGAGCCGGTACGGCTGGGGTGGGGGAGGCAGGGGTGCGGAGCGGGCGGCTGCTGGGTCTGAGCAAGGGGTGGCTGGGGCTGGGCTGATGGATCTGTTTCCTCCAAGGCTGCCTCAGCTGGCCACAGCCATTGGCCTGGTGTCGGAGATCAGCCAACAGCTGGTGGAGCGCAAGAACGAGGCCGTGGCCGAGATCGGCAGCACGTTTGCTGAGCTGGAGAAGGCTTTGCAGCAGCGGAAGGGGCTGCTTGTCCGGGACCTGGAGGCCCTGTGTGGAGCCAAGCAGAAGGTAGGCCGTGGCTGGGAGGGAGGGAACCGGCTGGCCGGCGGCCGGAAGAACAACTTCCCTAGGGGGACGGGGCGGGTGCCCTCTCCCGCCTCCGACGGCTTCCCCAGCCCAGCCCAGCCCAGCCTCCATTTCCTCCCCAAGGCATCCGCTGGCTCAGTCTGCCCGGGAGGGGTGTACCAGGACCTCCTGCTCGCTTGGCTGACCAGACCACAGTCCCCCATTCCCTCTCCAGTGGGAACCAGCCAGATGCTTCTAGAAAGACGCCGTGGTCCGTGCTTAGAGGCTGTGTTGCTCTGTGAACACAGAATCATCCTCCGTAGAACCACAAGAGCTCAGAGCCCCTGATAGACCTCCTCCTCCTCCTCCTCCTCCCTGTACTTGTCCCATCCCTTTTTAAAAGCGCCAAAATGAGAGGCGCTCGTGAAAGAGCCCAAGCCGTTTCATGTCCTACATAACGCCGTGTGACGAGCTTGCGTCGACAATTCTGCATCAAGATGTGTTCAAAGTCCTCTCTCTTCAGCATCAGTTCCTCCATGCTTGCTGAGAAGTTCCATCTAAGAATAGCAGAAGAGCCCAGCTGCTGGATCAGGCCCAAGGCTCATCCAGTCCAGCTTCCTGTGTCTCACGGTGGCCCCTCCCCCCCACCAGATGCCTCCTCGGAGCACTGAAGATACCTTTTCTGCTGATCAAGCCAGAGAAGCCCATCCAGGCAGGGGTGATGATAGGGGACCCCCCCACCCGGAACCTTCCACTCTCAGGAGCGAAGCCGTCTGTTTCCTCGCTTGCCAGGTTTGCGACTGGTTGGCAGCTTCAATGTCCCGCCTCCCTCTGAACCTCCCTCGGCATGCTGGAACTCGCCTGTCAAGGTGGTCCACGTTCTCTTCTCTGGACCGGCTTCTAGAGTGTCTGGGGCTTTTTGCTTGTTAAAAAAGGCATTTAAGGGAGGATGTGACTTATAAAACAGTGACTGGAATAGGGAGAGTGGAGATGGGAGGGTCAGGCCCAAGAAGGGTCCTCCTTCACACAGCGCATAATTGCTCTGTGGAATTCCTTGCCACAAGACGTGGTGATGGCCATTAGCTTGGGTGGCTTTCAAAGGGGACTGAACATTCATGGAGAACCGGAGGCCTCTGTGTGGCTACTAGTCGTGCCGGCTGCGCTGCCTCTGTGTGCCAATGGCAGGGGCAAAGTCTGCTTTTCTCTCCAGCTTGTGGGCGTCTCAGAGGCAGCGGGGGGGGGGCGGCACTGGGGCACAGAATGATGCTGGACTTGCCCCATCAGGGAGGGGCTCGAGGAGGGCTTGAAATCACAAGTAATGGAGCAAAATACTAGCAGTGCCCTAGAACAGCAGGGCGAGCAATCCGAAGAAGACCGCCGCCACAGCCTCCCAAGTCCGAGGACAGGAGAAGAGTCCGGCGTGGGTGTTGCCTCGCACCCAGGGCAGGGAGTTCCCAACCTGATGCAACCAGTGCGTGGACAACGGCGGCCAGTTTTGACTGGCCCAGGAAAGAGGGCAGCTGGTGCACCAGGACACGGCTGAGCGTCTGCGGGCAAAAGGGGGTGCAGTGCCCCCCCTAAGCTGCACATCTCTTCTTTCCAGGGCAGCACAACCCAGCCCAGCCCAGGCTGACAGTCCAGAACATGGAGCACAAGCCGCCACCTCCCTCCTGGAAACGCCTCTGTCTTGACCAGATTGATTTTCAGTGGGTTCTCCCTCCTCCAGCCCTGTGCCTGCTCCAGAGAGTGCTGGCGGAGCTCCTGGGTCCCCTGCTGCCAGCTCAAACTGAGATACAGAGCGAGAGATTCGGATGCCCCCTTAGTGTCCTCTCCCAGTGGCTTCATGTTGGTGTTGAATAATGGGGGGAACAGAATTCAGCCCCCAGAGGCCAAAAGACACTGTGTTGCCTCGGTGCCCCCCCCCCCGCCAGGCATGAATGTCATGGGGCAGCCCGGTGGATAGTCTTGGCCTTGAGGTCCAGCAGGGCCTCTCTAGGGGGCCCACGGCCCACGTTTCCAGCCCGCATCTCAGCCAGAAGCCGGATTGGACTCCTGCAGGAGCACCTGGAGTTAGAGCACCACTCCTGGCTGGAACACCTTGCCTGCAAATGGAAGGCCGGAGGCTGGCTGGCTGTCAGTCAGTGATGCACGACGGTGGGCCCCGAGGGCCTCTGCGTTCTTCAGAGTTGTGTATAAGACAGGATTGTGGCAGCTGCCAGTGCTGATGGGGCTGCTAAAGCAGCTGCAGTTGCTGAAAGGCCCGCACCTATGCAAGCTTTCAAGGGGCAGGAGCATTCCTGCGGGAAGGTTGGCCAGCCCTGATCTACAGCACGTCTGACGCATTGGTCACAGCAGGCCGCCGAGGTGTCCTCCGTCCCTGCCTGCGAGTTCAGGTGTGAAGGACCTCCCCCCCCGAGCCAGATGTTCCCCTGGATGACTCTTTGGGGCTCCAGTGGAGACAGGGCAGTCTGCTCTCTTGGCGAGCCATCGCTGCTGCTGCCACGGCCAGTCTTGGCAGTGGGCTCTAGCCTGCGTGTAGTCAGATTCGTCGTCGTGCTGCCGCCGCCGTCACCATCGTTTGAAGGTGTCCACCTGGCTACTTCCTTGCCAGAAGCCCCCAGGAAACAGGCAGCAGCCTTTGCTCTGCAAGAGGGAAGAGGTTGCTCAAGCGCAGTCAGTCTGCCAGTGGCCCTGGTCGTCTCCTCCGGCCAGAGAATCCCCTGGAGGCAGTCAGGTCTACACATCTCCTTGAATGCAGTCAGGTCTTCTCCTTCCTACCGTAGTCGGCTCCCAGCCCTCGTTGGTAAGGAGCGTTTTAATCATTCTGGCTTCTCACCCCTGTGTGGCATCAGTGATGAATCTCTACTTTCCTGAACCCTTTCTTGAAAATGGGTGTCACTGGAAGTCTGAGGGAGGCTGCCCTGGGCCTCGTCATTGACGGTGTTAATGAAAAGCTCAGCAAATTCACACAAGGCCTTCAAGCACCGCTTGGTCTCGGGGACATGTTGCGATTTGATTGATTAGTGAATTGCAAAAGAGTTGTCCCTTGCAGTTTCTTTTCGATCCAAGGTTAGGATGTGCCGTCTTCCCAAAACCTGCCTGGAATCCTGCCCCAGGAGGTGGTAATTGGTTATAATTCAGTCAAAAGGCAGGCGATCCTCTCCAGCCGGGGCACAGGCGTGCCAGGGTCCGGTGCCCCCCTTGGCCAGATCCAGTCTGAAATTCCTCCCGGGCCGTGTCGCTGGAAGGGACCCCAACGGGCTCTTTGTGAAGCTTTATTAATAACAGTATTTATATACTGCTTTTCAACAAAAAGTTCACAGAGTGGCTTACAGACAAAATCAAATGATTAAATGGCTCCCTGTCCCAAAAGGGCTCGCAATCTAAAAAAAGATGCAGACCACCACCAGCAAACAGCCACCAGAAAAGACACTGTGCTGGGGTGAAAGGGGGGCAGTTACTCTCCCCCTGCATAATATAAGAGGAGCACCAATTATAAGAACATAAGAACATAAGAAGAGCCCTGCTGGATCAGGCCAAAAGCCCATCTAGTCCAGCTTCCTGTATCACACAGTGGCCCCACCAGATGCCTCAGGGAGCACAAGAAAACAAGATAACCTGTTTCCCGTTGTCACTCCCTTGCACCTGGCACAGAGAAACCCACTTCTAAAACCAGGAGGTTGCTTATGGCTTGTAACCTGTGATGGTCTTTTCCTCCATGAATCTGTCCAAACCCCTTTTAAAGGCATCTAGGCCAGGTGCCATCACCACATCCTGTGGCAAGGAGTTCCACAGATGAATTACACGCTGGGTAAAGAAATATTTCTTTTTGCCCTAACTCTCCCTCCACTCAATTTTAGTGCATGTGCCCTGGTTCTGGTGTTGTGTGAGAGGGAGAAGAATTTCCCTCTATCCACTCTCTCCATCCCATGCATAATTTTATAAGTCTCAATCATGTCCCCCCTTAGGCACCTTTTTTCTAGGCTGAAAAGCCCCAGACGCTGTAGCCTTTCCTCATAAGGGAGGTGCTGCAGCCCACGAATCATTCTGGTCGCTCTTTTCTGCACCTTTTCCAATTCAACTATATCCTTTTTGAGGTGTGGTGACCAGAACTGGACACACTACTCCAGATGTGGCCTTACCATCGATTTGTACAAGGGCAGAATGATATTGGCCGTTTTATTCTCAATCCCTTTTCTGATGATCCTGAGCATGGAATTGGCCTTCCTCATGGCCGCCGCACACTGGGTCGACACTTTCATCGACCTGTCCACCACCAGCACCCCAAGATCTCTCTCTTGATCCGTCACAGACAACTCAGAACCCATTAGCGTATATGTGACGTTTTGATTTCTTGCCCCAATGTGCATCACTTTGCACTTACTTACATTGAAGCGCATCTGCCATTTTGCTGCCCATTCTCCCAGTTTGGAGAGATCCTTCTGGAGCTCTTCACAATCCCTGCTGGTCTTCACCACCCGGAAAAGTTTAATGTCATCTGCAAACTTGGCCACCTCACTGCCTATCCCCAACTCCAGGTCATTTATGAACACGTCGAAAAGCACCGGTCCCAAGACCGATCCTTGGGGCACACCGCTTTTCACCTCTCGCCATGGTGAAAATTGCCCATTGACCCCCACTCGCTGTTTCCTGGTCTTCAACCAGTTCCTAATCCACAAGAGGACCTGCCCTCTTATTCCCTGACTGTGGAGTTTTCTCAGGAGCCTTTCATGAGGGACCGTGTCAAACGCCTTCTGAAAATCCAGATATATAATATCCACGGGTTCGCTCGCATCCACATGCCTGTTGACCTTTTCAAAAAATTCTAACAGGTTTGTGAGGCAAGACTTCCCCTTGCAGAAGCCATGCTGACTCTCCCTCAGCAGAGCTTGTTCTTCTATGTATTTTAAGATTTTATCCTTAATGAGACTTTCCACCATCTTCCCTGGAACAGAGGTTAGGCTGACCGGCCTGTAGTTTCCCGGGTCCCCCCTCCTTCCTTTTTTAAAGATTGGCGTGACATTAGCTATCCTCCAATCCTCTGGCACAGTGGCCGTTTTAAGGGACAAGTTGCATATTTGGGTCAAGAGGTCAGCAACTTCATTCTTGAGTTCCTTCAGAACTCTTGGGTGGATGCCATCCGGGCCTGGTGATTTATTGATCTTTATTTTGTCAATTAAGTCTGAGACGTCTTCTCTTTTAACCTCTGTTTGACTTAATTCTTTAGTCAGGGAGCCTGTTCCAGCAGCGGTATTTGCCCGAGGTCTTCTGCCGTGAAGACAGATGCAAAGAACTCATTTAATTTCTCTGCAGTCTCCAAGTCCCCTTTTATCACCCCTTTCTCTCCCTCACCATCCAGCGGAGCAACCGTTTCCCTGGCAGGTTTCCTGCTTCTAACATATTTGAAGAAGCTTTTATTATTCCCTTTTATGTTGCCTGCCATACGTTCCTCAAAGTCTTGCTTGGCCTTCCGTATCATCTTTCCTCGCCTCCGCGCACCCCTTCCTCGCCTCCACGCACCCCACCGCCAGAAGCCGCCACCACCGCTTTGATAGATCGCAGCAAAGATCAAAGCGGTTGCAGCAGCAGTGGCGTCAGCCTCCCTTGCAGAGGCACCTCCCATTCCCCCCCCCCCGGACTGTTCTTTTATTCCATCCTTTTTGGGTTCTCTGCTTGTAGCCTTTGACTCCCTCCCCCATTTCTGCCTTGGAACGTCACGTAGGACTCGCAAGGTTGTCTTGGGCCAAGATCTCTCTCCTCTGGGGTTTTCCATCTTGGGGCTGGCTGGCATCCATGGGGTGTCCTGTGCCCCAGGGTGGGTGAGGAGGAGCTTCCGAGGCCCATCATCTGGACTCCTCAGCCACCAGTCTCTGCCATTTGCTTGAGCCAGTGGGGAGCGGATAGCGGAGGGCTGGGTGGAGCACCCCACATGGGGGGGGCGGCGCTTCAACAGCATTGGTGCCTCTAGTAGAGGCAAAACCCTTGGCTAGCAATGGAAGTAGCAAGGAGGCCGAGCCCCCTGTGTGCGTGGCCTCCAGCTGACCCCGCAGCACCCTCCTCCTGCATCCTGGCGTGGTTCCCTCCAGTGACGCTGTCTCCTCCCCCCCCCCCTCCCCAGGTGCTGCAGGCCCAACTGGACACCTTGCGGCAGGGCCAGGAGAACATTCTCAGCAGCTGCAGCTTCACGGAGCAGGCGCTGGACCACGGCTCGGAGACGGAGGTGCTGCTGGTCAAGAAGCAGATGAGTGAGCGGCTGAACGAGCTGGCCAACCGTGAGTTCCCCGAGAGGCCCCACGAAAATGCCCAGGTGGACTACGTGGTGGAGACGGAGGGCGTGCGCAAGTCCATCCTCAACCTGGGGGTGCTGCTCACCACCAGCGCCATCGCCCACAAGACGGTGGCCACGGGAGAGGGGCTCCGCCACGCGGTGGTGGGCCAGGCCGCCTCCCTCACCATCACCACCAAGGACAAGGACGGGGAGCTGGTGCGCAGTGGCAGTGCCCGCCTGCAGGCGGAGGTGACAGCACCCGACGGCTCTGCCATGGACCACGAGGTGCTGGACAACAAGAACGGCACTTACGAACTGCTGTACACGCCGCGCCACGAGGGGGACCACCTGCTCTCCATCCGCCTCTATGGGCAGCCGATCCGTAGCAGCCCCTTCCGCGTCAAGGCTGTCAAAGCCTCCGACGTGCCGCCCTCCCCGGACGACGTCAAGCGCCGCGTCAAGTCCCCCAGCAGTGGCCACATCCGGCAAAAGGCTGTGCGCCGGCCCTCCAGCATGTACAGCAGCGGGGGCAAGAAGAAGGAGAACCCCATCGAGGACGAGCTGATCTTCCGTGTTGGTCAGTGCTGGGGGGGGGGAGCCTCGTGTGTGTGAATGGCCGGCGGGGGTAGGATGGGACCGGCCAGCTCAACTGCTTTCCCCAGGGCTGTGGCTTCAGCTTTGCCTTCCTGAAGGGCAGCTTGTGTTGGGCTCTGCGGAAAGCTGCCTTGGACCAGAGATCAAGGGAAGAGGCGACTTCTCCCTCACCAGAGAGCTTTGAGCAGCGGCTTGACAGGCCTTTCTGGAGATGGTCCAGAGAGGATTTCCCTGCTTAAGAACATCAGAAGAGCCCGGCTGCTGGATCAGGCCAAAGGCCCCTCTAGTCCAGCTTGCTGTATCCAGAGGCCTCAGGGAGCACACAAGAGACCTGTATCCTGTCACCACTCCCTTGCATCCGGCATTACTAAGACCAGGAGGTTGCTTATCCCCATCATGGCTTGTCACCTGTGATGGTCTTTTGCTCCATGAATCTGTCCAACACCTTTTAAAGGCATCTAGGCCAGATGCCATCACCACATCCTGTGGCAAGGAGTTCCACAGATGAATTACACGCTGGGTAAAGAAATATTTTCTTTTGTCCATTCTAACTCTCCCTCCATTCAATTTTAGTGCATGTCCCCTGGTTCTAGTGTTGTGCGAGAGGGAGAAGAATTTCCCTCTATCCACTCTCTCCATCCCATGCATAATTTTATACGTCTCAGTCGTGTCCCCCCTCAGGCGCCTTTTTTCCAGACTGAAAAGCCCCAAACGCTGTAGCCTTTCCTCATAAGGGAGGTGCTCCAGCCCACAAATCATTTTGGTCGCTCTTTTCTGCACCTTTTCCAATTCAACTATATCCTTTTTGAGGTGTGGTGACCAGAACCGGACACAGTACTCCAGATGTGGCCTTACCGTCGATTTGTACAAAGGCATAATGATATTGGCCGTTTTATTCTCAATCCCTTTTTTAATGATCCCGATCATGGAATTGGCCTTCTTCACAGCCGCCGCACACTGGGTCGACACTTTCATCGACCTGTCCACCAGCACCCCAAGATCTCCTGATCTGTCACAGACAGCTCAGAACCCATTAACATAGGGGTTCTCAATCCCTTCGCAGCCGAATACCACCTCTGGCGCCATTCTCCTGCTGCGTACCACTGGAAGTGACTGGCGATGACATCGTCACCAGTTACTTCTGGGTTTTCAGGTTTTCGGAGGCCAGAAAATGCAGGTAGGAGGCACTGGGCGGGTGGGAGGGCCCTTCTCAGCATTTCCGAGAGGCTCTGCCAAATGCAGGAACCTCTTGGGAATGAAAACGCACCACCGAAAGCGCTGGGTCGGAGTGGGGTCCAGTGGTCCGAGTACCACCAGCAGTAGTACTAGTACCTCTGATTGAGAACCTTTAGCGTGTATGTGAAGCTTTGATTTCTTGCCCCAATGTGCATCACTTTGCACTTACTTACATTGAAGCGCATCTGCCATTTTGCTGCCCATTCTCCCAGTTTGGAGAGGTCCTTCTGGAGCTCTTCACAATCCCTGCTGGTCTTCCCCACCCGGGACAGTTTAGTGTCGTCTGCACACTTGGCCGCCTCATGGCTGCTGATCCCCTGCTTCAAGCAGGGGGCTGGACTAGGTGGCCTTGCGCCCCCTTCCAACTCTAGGCTTATCTGATTGGAGGAGGGAGTTCCGGAACTGACCACAGGTGGCTGGTGTGGAGTTGGGGCAGCAGTGCGTATGCCGAGGTGGGGGTGGGGAATGTTTTCTAGCTGCCAGCCTTAGGCTGAGTGGGTCTTCTTGTGTTGGGGTGGGGGTGGAAGGAAAGGTGGGGCGTACATCTGTTGAAGTGCTGCTCACTGCAGTGTCTGCTCTTTCCTGCCCACTTGCTGCAGGAAGCCGGGGTCGGGAAAAGGGCGAATTCACCAACCTGCAGGGCATCTCCACCTCCAGCAGTGGCCGCATTGTGGTGGCCGACAGCAACAACCAGTGTGTGCAGGTAAGGCCTGCTGCCCAGCGGCCGTTCCGGGGGGGGGGGGGTTGGCGCTGCTGCTGGCCTCGCCACCCTCTGAATGACAAGTTGTCTGTCTGTCTGTCTGTCTGGGGTGCTTGTCAGGTCTTCTCCAACGAAGGGCAGTTCCGCCTGCGCTTTGGTGTGCGGGGGCGCTCCCCAGGGCAGCTGCAGCGCCCCACAGGGGTCACCGTGGACCTCAATGGGGACATCATCATTGCCGACTATGACAATCGCTGGGTCAGCATCTTCTCCCCCGAAGGCAAGTTCAAGGTGAGGACTCTGAGGCTGGCGGAGAAGGCGGGGGGGGGGACAGAGATCTCCGTCTGTGGGGGATTGGGGGGGGCTGCACTCCTGGCAGAGTGGAGGGTCTTTGCAGGGAGGATATGTATATAGGCCTGGGAGGGGGGGGCATGCCCTGGCTTGTCAGGGTGGCAGTAGAGCTCCCCCTAGTGGGACCTTCTGGGCAGCACAATGCTAGCCAAACTAGGGCCTTGAGATTTGGGAGCTGTCGGGATGAGATGTCCTGTTTGGGGCTTGGTACTAACTAGATGTCCCCTGGGGTGCCTTCCAAGCAGGTGGCGCAGTGGGTTAAACCACTGAACCATGAGCTGTCGATCGAAAGCTCGGCAGTTCGAATCCGTGCGCTGGCTCCTGTCAACCTAGCAGTTCGAAAGCAAGAAATTGCAAGTAGATTAATAGGTACCGCGTCAGCGGGACGGTAACAGCGTTCCATGCGCCTCGGTGTTGAGTCACGCCGTCCACATGACCATGGAAACGTCTTCGGACAGCGCTGGCTCTTCGGCTTTGAAACGGAGATGAGCACCACACCCTAGAGTCGGACACAACTGGACTTAATTGTCAGGGGATACCTTTACCTTTTTACTAACTAGATGTCCCCTGGGGTGCCTTCCATGCAGGACCTTCATAGCTGGAAAACCCATGTCTTTGCACAGAGTGAGCATGCCTTGGGAAATAACCAAAATGTATTTGTATGATATGTATATTAATAATTTTTAAAAGAAGCATCTTGCAGCCATCAATCTCCCGTAGATATTGCCAATAGAATAACAGACAAAACACAAATGGAAAAGAGGCAAATTAAATCAAGGTCCGACCAAAAGATGCCTCCATCGGGCGAGCGAGCGGGCGGGAGGTGGGAGAAGCCACGCCTGTAGTCCTGACCCCCTCTGTGGCCTGGCCGTCACCTGGAGCTCGGTGTGCCGCTCAGTCCCTCCCTGTGGGGTTCACCTCTGATGCTTTCCTGCTGTAGACGAAGATCGGGGCAGGCCGCTTGATGGGCCCCAAGGGCGTGGCCGTGGACCGCAACGGGCACATCATTGTGGTGGACAACAAGGCCTGTTGCGTCTTCATCTTCCAGTCCAACGGGAAGCTTGTGACCAAGTTTGGGAGCCGGGGCACATCGGAGCGCCAGTTTGCAGGTACCCTCGATGGTAATACTGCGACAGGTCTCCTCTTGTTACTGCATGCCTTGTGGCTGCTCCTGCCGGGGCCAGCCGGGACCGGCTTGGTGAGTACTCTCTCTGGCTGGGCGGCCCTGGCCTGCTGCTGCTGCTGCTGCTGCTGCTCTCTTCTGGCAGGTCGGAGCAGGAGGGGGCCTGCTTGCCTGCCCTGCGCTCTGCACCTCTCCCCTTACTCACCCTTCTGGCGGCTGCCTGCTGTGGTCACTGACTTGCCCTTCTTGCGCGCTCACTGATCTAGCCCTGCACTGAGGGAGGGTTTACATGACAGGGAAATAATCACCAGGAGGTGGTAGCGGTCTGAAGGCCTGGAAAAATGGAGGGGAAATGTATGCGTTCTGGGTGCTTGTTTTTGTGGTGCCCTTTTCCTGTTGAAAATGGGACATTTTGGGAAATGTGGAAAACAGCTTCTTGTGAAATAGCCCCTTTCTTAGCATGAGTGAAACTTTTTCAAGGTAAAGTTTTACATTCTTGTTGTATCTGCCTTTCATTTCTTCAGCGTGATTTCTGATAAGTACTGTATGTAAGACCCTCCACAGGACAGAGCCATTAGGGGCCCTGGGTACTGCAGGCAGACCCCACTCGCCAACGCCTCTCGCTCCTGTAACTGGAGGCACGAGCCGGTCCTGGTGTGGAAATGTGCATTCCCCCCCCCCCCATGTCAGGACCTGCTGATGGCCCGAGGGGGGGGGCTGTCATCTGTCAGGCTGGCTTGAGGGGCCTGCTTTTTCCCGCAGACTTGGGAGCCGCTGGAAAAGAGAGAGGGGTTCTGGCTAATATTGACACGATCCATTGAGGAGAGAAGACTGTTTTTCAGGTCCAGTTAACAATAATTTAGAACACACCTTTCCTTTTGGTTTGCAACCATGTTGATAGCTTCTGTTTTTACAACTGGCAAAAACAAAGAAGTTTGGCTCCCGTCACCAATACTGGCTACATTTGTCATTATTGTTGTTGTTGTTGTTCAGTCGTTAAGTCGTGTCCGACCCTTCGTGATCCCATGAACCATATCCCGCCAGGCCTTCCTATCCTCCACTATCTTCCTGAGTTCGCTCATTTTCATGTTCGTTGCATCGGTGATGCTGTCTAACCATCTCATCCTTGGCCTTCCCCTTCTCCTTTTGCCTTCAGTCTTTCCCAGCATCAGAGTCTTCTCCAGAGAGTCCTCTCTTCGCATTAGGTGGCCAAAATATTTGAGTTTCAGCCTTAGTACCTGTCCTTCCAGGGAACAGTCAGGGTTGATTTCATTTAGGATTGACTGATTTGATCTCCTAGCAGTCCAAGGGACTCTCAGGAGTCTTCTCCAGCACCACAGTTCAAAAGCATCTATTCTTCGGCGCTCAGCCTTCCTTATGGTCCAACTCTCGCAACCATACATTGCTACTGGGAACACCATCGCCCTGACTATACGAACTTTTGTTGGTATGGTGATATCTCTGCTTTTTATTATGCTATCTAAATTTGCCATAGCTTTCCTTCCAAAGAGTAAGCGTCTTTTAATTTCATGGCTGCTGTCTCCATCTGCAGTGATCTTGGAACCCAAAAAAGTAAAATCTGTTACTGCTTCCATTTCTGCCCCTTCTATTTGCCAGGAATTGATGGGACCAGATGCCATGATCTTAGTTTTATTAATGTTGAGTTTCAAGCCAACTTTTGCACTCTCCTCTTTCACTCTCATCAAGAGGCTCTTTAGTTCTTCTTCACTTTCTGCCATTAGAGTGGTATCGTCTGCATATCTGAGGTTGTTGATGTTTCTCCCGGCAATCTTGATTCCGGCTTGCGATTCATTCAGCCCTGCATTTCTCATAATGTACTCTGCATATAAGTTAAATAGGCAGGGTGACAATATACAGCCTTGCCGTACTCCCTTCCCAATTTTGAACCAATCAGTTGTTCCATGGCCGGTTCGAACTGTTGCTTCTTGACCCGCATACAGGTTTCTCAGGAGACAGGTAAGGTGGTCTGGTATCCCCATCTCTTTAAGAACTTGCCACAGCTTGTTGTGATCCACACAATCAAAGGCTTTTGCGTAGTCAATGAAGCAGAAGTAGGTGTTTTTTTGGAACTCTCGTGCTTTCTCCATGATCCAGCGCATGTTGGCAATTTGATCTCTAGTTCCTCTGCCTCTTCGAAACCCAGCTTGTACATCCGGTAGTTCTCGGTCCACGTACTGCTGAAGCCTAGCTTGTAAAATTTTGAGCATAACCTTGCTAGCATGTGAAATGAGTGCAATTGTACGGTAGTTTGAACACTCTTTGGCACTGCCCTTCTTTGGAATTGGAATGTAAACTGACCTTTTCCAACCCTTTGGCCATTGCTGAGTTTTCCAAATTTGTTGGCATATTGAGTGCAGCACTTTCACAGCATCATCATTTAGGATTTTAAGTAGCTCAGCTGGGATATTATCATCTCCGCTAGCTTTGTTGTTAGTAATGCTACCTAAGGCCCACTTGACTTCACTCTCTAGGATGTCCGGCTCTGGGTCAGTGACCACACCAGCGTGGTCATCAGGAACATTAAGCTCTTTCTTGTATAGTTCTTCTGTGTATTCTTGCCATCTCTTCTTAACCTCTTCTGCTTCTGTCAGGTCTCTGCCTTTTTTATCCTTTATCATGCCCATCTTTGCACAAAATGTTCCCTTGATATCTCCAATTTTCTTGAAGAGATCTCTAGTCCTCCCCATTCTGTTGTTTTCCTCGATTTCCTTGCATTGTTCATTTAAGAAGGCCTTCTTATCTCTCCTTGCTATTCTCTGGAAATCTGCATTCAGTTGTTTATATCTTTCCCTTTCACCTTTGCTTTTCGCATTCCTTCTTTCCACAGCTATTTGTAAAGCCTCATCTGACAGCCACTTTGCTTTCTTGCATTTCTTTTTCTTTGGGATGGTTTTAGTTGCTGCCTCCTGTACAATGTTACGAACTTCCGTCCATAGTTCTTCAGGCACTCTGTCTACCAGGTCTAGTGCCCTAAACCTATTCTTCACCTCCACTGTATACTCATAAGGGATATGGTTTAGGTCATATCTGACTGGTCTAGTGGTGTTCCCTACATTCTTCAATTTAAGCCTGAATTTTGCAATAAGAAGCTCATGATCTGAGCCACAGTCAGCTCCAGGTCTTGTTTTTACTGATTGTATAGAGCTTCTCCATCTTTGGCTGCAAAGCACATAATCTATCTGGTTTCGGTATTGACCATCTGGTGATGTCCAGGTGTAGAGTCGCCTCTTGTGTTGTTGGAAAAGAGTGTTTGCTATGACCAGCGTGTTCTCTTGACAGAACTCCGTTAGCCTTTGCCCTGCTTCATTTTGCGCTCCAAGGCCAAACTTGCCTGTTGTTCCGTTTATTTCTTGATTTCCTACTTTAGCATTCCAGTCTCCTATGATGTAAAGGACATCTTTTTTGGGTGCTAGTTCTAGAAGGTGTTGTAGGTCTTCATAGAACCGGTCAACTTCATCTTCTTCGGCATCAGTGGTTGGGGCATACACTTGGATTACTGTAATGTTGAATGGTTTGCCTTGGATTCGAACTGAAATCATTCTGTCGTTTTTGAGGTTGCACCCCAGTACTGCCTTTCCCACTCTTTTATTGACTATGAGGGCTACTCCATTTCTTCTAAGGGATTCATGCCCACAGTAGTAGATATGATGGTCACCTGAATTAAATTCGCCCATGCCCGTCCATTTTAGTTCGCTGATTCCCAAGATGTCAATGTTCAATCTTATCATCTCATTGTCATTATTATTTGAATAAAATAAATTTAAAAAACCCTAATGCATATATGAGAGGCCAGCGGGTGGCGCAGCGGGTTAAACCACTGAACCATAAGCTGTCGATCGAAAGGGTGGCAGTTCGATTCCCGCGACGGGGTGAGCGCTCGTTGCTTGGCCAGCTCCTGCCAACCTAGCAGTTCCAAAGCATGTCAATGCGAGTAGATAAATAGGTACCGCTTGTGGGAAGGTAAACAGCGCTCCGTGTTCCAGCTGCATGCTACGCGCTGCGGCAAGGAGAGTCATGCCGGCCACATGACCACGGAAGCGTCTTCGGACAACGCTGGCTCTTCGGCTTTGAAATGGAGATGAGCACCACACCCTAGAGTCGGACACAACTGGACTTAATTGTCAGGGGATACCTTTACCTTTAATGCATATATACTTAAAAGAATACATATACCACACAGTAGGCTTTTATGTGCTAAGTTATACATGGTGCATTTTATGTTCTTAATTTCAATTTCAAAAACATTTTTCCACGCCTTCAAAATGTCTAGAAACGTTTCATCTCTACTCGGAGGTGACAGAACCTGCAATTCTTCTGTGGGTTACTAATTCCTGTAGGTGAAGATCCCCCATGAGGTGAAAAAAGAGATCAAACTACTTGAAAATCTCCCTTTAAGAATCAATGTTGGCCTTTTCCATGAATCCTCTCTAGGCATTCGTCCTCCTTGCGCTCAACCTGATTGTGTAAACCTCTGTTGGTCCACTTGATTTCAAGGAGGGCCCTTTGTGAGCGGAGGATCTGGCCCCCGCCTCCTGCCATCCCATACGCTTCCCTTCACACACCCCTCTTCCCTTTCTCTAGCTGGCAGGTCTCAGCCCCAAACTCTCTTCCTGCCCCCCCCCCCCAGCTCACACTCTCCCTCTTCTTCCCCAGGGCCCCACTTTGTCGCCGTCAACAACAAGAACGAGATCGTGGTGACGGACTTTCACAACCACTCTGTGAAGGTGAGAACTGGACCTCCCAGGGAGGGAGTGGCTGTCTGAGGCGGTCGGTGGGGCCTCCCACCCACACCTCGTGGGAATGTGTGGCTGAGAGATGGGGCTGTGAACCGGGACTTCAAATCATGGTCTCTGCTGCAACTTCTCCCAAGGTGACCTTGTGGAAACACCCCCCACCCCCCCACCCCCGGTTTCTGCCTCCGTCCTTCCCCAGCTGCAGTACAAGGAGTCCTCCTCACAGGGCTGTTGCAAGGAGAAGCACTCGGGATGTGCGGCAGCAGCAATGGCAGGCAGGGGGGCCATTTCCGGAGGAAGGTCACCAGGTTCGGAGGCCTCTGTCCTTTCATTTAAGAGGGCGTTACAAAAAAGGGGGGAGTTTGAAGACTGCCCTGTTGTGGCTCCTTCTCTGCACCCAGTAATAACCCAAAGATCTACGAGGTGCTGCTGAGGAAGAAGTGGATTTGGTCTGAAACACTGTGCGGGGAAGGGGGTGCCCCCCACCCCTCCAGGATGGGCAGTCACTGAGCTACATGGCTGGAGGCTCCCACTCGTGGTGCCCTCCCCCTCCCCCATCAGGTTTGCAGCGAGGGCTTGCCTGGCCCTGGGCCACTGGATTCCCCGCAGGCTTAGCTACCAGCTTGCTGCAGTGGTCGTCGTCCATCATACGTTCACACACGAATGAGGGCATCGTAGCCCTCAGCAGGGCCAGTGCCTGCCCCAGGTTTGGGAAGCACAGGATCAAGACCCTCCTCGGCTCACATGATGTAGTTCCCGTGGGGCGATGGAGCAGAGGGAGGAGTGTGCCCCCCCCCCACAGCTCTGGGCTTCCTGGCCGGTGGGAAAGCTGCTGCTGCTGCTGTTGCGAGGAGGACACAAGCGAGAGAGCAGCTGCTCTGCAGGCCCCGGGGGCCGGGTCTCTCCGCTCCAGCCTCGGAGGAGCCTGGGCTTGAGTCTCTGCCTCTAGAGCTGTGACCCAGTGGCCTGGCTCAGGAGAAGGCCCCTTTCACACCTTCACCCTGCCCCCAGAAACGAGGAAGGAAGATGCAGCAGGGCCCTGTGGAAGCAGGTTGAATGGACACGGCGGGACAAGCTGGTCAGGTCCGAGCTGGGCTGGGTTCCAAGTGAGTCGCTGGAGGGGCCTGAGCAGAGCTGAGCGTTAACCCTAAAGCATCCCCAAGGCGAACAGGCCCCACTTAAAAGAAGACTTAGTGGAAAGAAAGCTGTCTGTAGCTGTACTAGCACAAGTGGAGGGGCACAAAAGGAGAAGATACCTTTCAGACCTCTGTTTCCAAAAGCTCAAGGTGACGTACAGTCCACAAGAACCCAGAATGAAAGCAGTGTTTAAAAGCCCGATATTTTCCAGCATTGGACAGAGCACCTCGGAAAAACCTCCGCTCTCTCCTAGTCTTCGTGGAAGGGAGAGAGCGAGCGGGAGCCCCCCTGACCTCTTCTGGGAGGGGTTGCCAAGTTGCGGGGCTACTGCTCAAAAGGCTTGGACACCCCACCCCTCGCTGTCTTTAATTGGCAGGTAGGCTCCTGTGGGGAGAGCCAGGCCCTCCTTACGGGATGGGGGTCCCCAGACCCCCATGAAAAGGCTTGAAGGGTTGTCGTCTGATGAGACCCACAAAGCTGGCCAGGTAATAGGGTGGCAAAAGAAATGCCTGAGGGGGGGGCAAAGGGTTCTCGAGGAGGACCTTTGATTCTGCTGAATTGGGTGGTGAGTGCGAGGCGCCACCGGGCGGGCGGAGGGAGGGGTTTCCAAAGGCCCCAAGGTGGGCACTCTGGCAGCACGAAGGGGAGGCAGGCTCCCTGAACAGCCAGGGGTCCTGGTGCGAGGCTTGGAGGCGCCTTTGCTATTTCTTGGGCTCAAGATGGACTCGTGTTGCTGCCACTTAGCCTGCTGCCCACCCCCCTCCCAACAAATGCCCCCAGGAAATGGTTGGCTGTGAGGAGCCCCTCCCACAAAGTGTTCGGCAGCCCAGCTGTGTGTGGCTGAACACCCCCCCCCCGTCCCCCATGGTCCAGACATCCATGGCTTCAGAGGCCCCCTCATCAGTTGGGGGGGGAGCTTGGCTAATCACGTGTCTACTCACTCCCCAGGTGTACAGCGCTGATGGAGAGTTTCTCTTTAAGTTTGGCTCCCACGGCGAGGGCAATGGACAGTTCAACGCCCCAACGGGTGTGGCCGTGGACTCCAACGGGAACATCATTGTGGCCGACTGGGGCAACAGCCGGATCCAGGTATGGGGGGAGGGAGGTTGGGTGACAGCGCCCTGCTGGTGTGGGCCAGGAGAGGCTCCCCCCCCCCCGGTCCCCACATCTCCTGCCTGGAGCCAGTGGATCCTGCTGGCAAGAAGGGCTGCGAGCCGGGGAGCCAAGCCAGAGTGGAATTCCGAAGGACAGGTGCCTCCGCCTCGGTCCTCGCAGCCCTCTGCGCTCAGCCCCGCTCGCTTGTCTTGGTCGTAGCCACCTTGCCAGGGCTGAGCCGAGATGGGTTCTGGAGCCACAGCCCTGGGGAGGGGACGGGGGGCTGTGCTGCCCTTCTTCTTGGGAACGCCTTTGGGGCTTCATCCCCCCCCCGCAGGCCCCCTGTGCTGATGGTATGCAGGGGGGGGTGTCTCCCTTCAGCTTTCTCCCGCAGTCTTTTGGATCCTGTCTCAGCGAGGCCCCCCCCCCGCTGCCGCCTGATCTGGTGGCTGAATGGGGTGTGATGTTCAAGTTGGTCCTGATCCAGCACCTGAGGTCTCCTCTTCTGTGACTGGGGGGGTTGGGCTGGGGTCTGTCCTCTGTCCACCTCGTGTCCTGCAACGTTCTACGAACCTCTCCTACTCCCCTCACTAACGGAGCACCGAGGCACCTTTGAAGCGGGGGCTGCCTTAGGCCTTCTGCGGAAGGGGGGGGACGGGAGTCTCTCGGCCGCCCCAGCAAGGAGGAGCATCTCTTCACTGCTGCCTTTGGATTCTGCCCTCTCCAACCCCCCCCCCCCCGGTCACGCTGCAGTAGCCCTTTCCTGCTCGCTCTTGAATTCCTGCAGCCAGAGCCGCGCCAGGGATCCTGCGAGGCCTCTTGGCCCCTCCTCTGTGCACGCTCGCGACAAGCCTTCCCGCCCCCTCGCCTTTCCGACAGTGCTGCCTTCCTTCCTCTCTTCCCAGGTCTTTGACAGCTCAGGTTCCTTCCTGTCCTACATCAACACGACGGCAGATCCGCTGTACGGGCCGCAGGGCTTGGCGCTCACCTCGGATGGACATGTGGTGGTGGCAGATTCTGGCAACCACTGCTTCAAGGCCTACAGATACCTGCAGTAACTGCGGGGCGGGGGGGCAGGCGGGGGGGCCTGCTGGCCTTCAAGCTGAGGGGCTGAGGACCTGGCCTGCCCTCTCAGTGGGGCCCCGATGGGCGCTAGCCGGGGCCTCTGGCAGCTGTGTGTGATGGTGCCAATTGCTACAAGGCAGCTACCCGCTGGCGATCTGGACGCTCCCTGGGGAGGGGGTTGTCCGTAAGGCTTCTCCCAGCTGAAGCGGAGGGCCCCTCCCACTGTACGCCTGAGGACGCTCCCGCGGGGGGAGGGGACAGCAGCAGCAGGGCAGCTTTGGCCTCTGGCCGTCCCATCCCAAGCCGCCACTGTGTGGGTGGCTGCCCACCCGCCCAGCCCCCCTCCCTGGCCCATCATCGTGCTCCTCCCCCCCCCCCCCCCGCACCTGGATTTTCTCTGCACTTTATCTCTGCCTAGGAAGGGGGGGTGAGGCTGCTCCACTCCTGCCTGCCTTGGGCATGGGCGTGGGGAGGTTGCAGCCTGGGGCCGGGGAAGGGGTCCTCTCCTGCTTCTCTGCCTGCGAGTGGGGTGGGGGTGGAGCTGAACTGGATGCCTTGCTCCGGGCTAGCTGTAGCTTCTGTGTGGGACGGGGCAGGGGCCAAACTCCAGCCCTGCCTGCCCCCCCGCCCCCCCCAGCCTGGGCCACCTGACTGCTCCTCTTCCTGTTGCATCACCATGGCAGAACCAGGCTGCCTCCCCTCCCTGGCCGGGACCAGCCAGCGGGCTGGCACCCCCCCCCCCTTGCTGTATCTACAAAGAGACAAATAAAAAGGAAAAAAAATCCGTCCACTTTCTGCTGTGGGGGGGGGGGAAGTGTGGGGATGGCTGCCCCGCCTGGGAGCCTCAGGAGGCTGGCCACTCCCCCCAGTGCCTGTCCCTGAGGGGCTGCTGGGAGAGGGGGGGTCTGTGCTCGCACTTGTTTTGAGAGCAGGCGCAGCATTGGCCACCTGGCCTCCTGCTGCTGGGCACCCAGGCCGCCTGGGCCTAAGCCGATGAGAAGGGAGAGCTGGCTGCAGGCCCTTCTTGGAGGGAGGGGGGGAACAGGCTCCATCCCCGAAGAGTGGCAGGCTGGCAAAAGGGTGGGGGGCTCCAGCAGCTGCCCCCCGTACCTCCCCCCGTTTGCACGTGGCTTGTTGGTGTGCAGCGCGGCGTGGCCCCTGTTGGTAGGGTGCAGTGCCAGTGGCCCTTGTCTGCCCTTCCAGGGCCCCATCTAGTTTGGCCCTGAGCCTGCACTGCAGACCCAGTGCTGCCCCACAGGCAAGCAGGCGCTGTGTGTTATGGCGCACCAGCAACGTTGTGTTTGCACTTCCCCTCCCTCAGCGAAAGCAGAGTGAATCCATTCGATCACTAGGACAGCTTTGGAATAACAGGGAGAGGGTGAAGAGAGAGACCTGCCGATTCCGAGGGAAGGCGGTCAGCAGCCGTGCGTGGTGGGCTTGCGGAGACTCGTGGTTACATGCACGTGGTCTGTCTAGCGTGTTGCAGTGCCCACCTGCAGCTGGTGTGCATGTGACAACATGTTGCAGTGCAGACCAAGGCCAAGCGTGGTGCTTGGAGGCTCCGGGCCAGACTAGAGCGCAGGGGCGAGTGTGGGCCTCGCAGCCCATTGGGCAGAATTGGGGGGGGGGGAGAGATGCTGCAGCCTTTGAGGGGCCCCCCAGGCCCTTTTGAAGCAAAAGCCTTAGTGCTGCCCCACCAGTAAGAGACGTTGGCCTCCCAAATGGGGATACCCTTCCTCACCCCACCTTCCAGCTTGGCTACACGCCCACATGCCAGAGGTTCCGTCAGCAGGGGGGCCAACTGCCCTCTCTCTCCCCACTCCTTGCTCGGGGGGAGGGGAGAGAGCAGGAAGGACTGGAAGACTGCTGGATTGTTGTTGTTGTTTTAAGTCGAAACAGGACAGGAAGGGGGTTCTGGTGAAAATCAGGCAAGCGCTTGCAGTTGGGTGGAGAAAGCCCAACAGGGTTCTGGGCGCTGGAGGCCAACTTCGAAAGCCAGCCAGCACACTGAGGGAGGGAGCCAGCCGGGCTCAAGTTCTGGCTCCGCTCTTGCCGACTGGATGGGTTCCTCGGAGGCGGGAACGTCCCGGTCAGCCCCTCCCCGGTGGGTGGACGTGACCAGCGGAAAGGTGGGCACTGGCTGCTGCCCCGCCTGCCCTGCCCTCCAAGCTGCGACTGCAGGGGAGGGGGCAGAATGACAGAGGAGGAGGAGGAGGGTCCTGCTGGCTCAGTCCAGGCAGCACCATCTCGCCTGCATGCCAGCAAGGTGGGTCCCCGTTCCCCACAGCAGGCTTCCAAAAGCAGGACCTTGCCGGGGTGGTGGTGGGGTCAGGTCAGAATCGGTGTGTGTGTGTGTGTGTGTGTGTGTGTGTGTGTGTGTTTCTTTGCATGGCACTTTCACATTGAAAATCTCTCCCCCTCCCTAGAAACGGCAGTTTTCTCCAAGTGCTGCTTGAAAATAGCAGGCAGGGGGAGAGTGACCCCCCTCCCTGACTGGGCTGGGCTCTCCCCCCACTTGTACTACTATTAGGAGGCCAGACTCCATCAGCAGTAGGTCCTTCCAACTTGGATTCTATGATTCTAGTAAACAAGAGGAGTGGCTGGAGCGGCCGTTGAATGCTGCCAGGGTGCAGAGGTTAAGGCAGCACATGGAGAGGTGGTACACCTTGTCAGGAACGCACACTCAAAGCACCCAGACACATGAGTGTAGCAGGCGCACAGGAGCAGCTGCAAGAGCCTCAGCGTTGGTGTGCAAGGCAACAGCAACGGAAGAAGCATGACTCGTGCCTGAGAGTGGAGAGGACCCTGCAGTGCATTTGGAGACATGTATTCATGACCTATTAATAGCCTGCCTTCACCCCCAAAACAGCCTCGTGGTGGCGAGCAAACATAAAAGTAAGAAACTAAAGCAAGGCCACAAGTTCAGCAGTGAAACATATCGCAGCTACAACAGAACGACTACTGGTCAGCTGGAGCTCCAAGGCCTATCTCTAACCACCACATTTGTGGGGGCCACCACAGAGAAGGCCCTGTCGGTGCGCACTCCCAGTGCCCCCCCTTTTGTGATGGATGGAACATGGAGCCGTCTCAATGGACATACACTTTCAGGGGGCAGAAGAGGGTCCTTAAGGTATGGAGGACCCCATGCAAGTCATTCTTGGGAGCAAGTGGTTCTCAACAGGGAAGCGAGCGAGCAAATATTCCTACTGCCTCTACCTTGTCTCTAAGCGTTTTCTCTAACCTCCTACAGTCACTCCTCCTGCCCATCTGCTCAAAAAGCTCTACGTTTCAAGCGAGGTTATAGCAGCCAAGGAATATCCAAGGTTGTGTCTACAGCTGCCCTCTGTTGGAGAGGAGCCGTCAACCCCAGAAAAAAGGATCACCGACTCAGAAAGAAGCAAAGATCTCCTCAAAGGAAGAGGACAAGAAAGCCTAAAAGGACACGCAGACCCACTCAGCAGCGGCTGCTGAAAGGGCAGCAGGCGCACAGAGACGCTCCTACGGAGAGGGGTCCCCAGGGCGCCTCAGCCAGCGCTAGACACCGCCAACGCCGTTGCTTTGTCCTTGCTGAGCCGAGTGGGGGTGTCGGAGGAGGGCGAGGACGCAACACTTGCCGCCATTCCTTCGCTTTGGGGCCATGTGGCCCTTGGGTGCTGCTCGGGGGCCCTTGCAAAGTCCCCTGGCCCTGGGAACGGGTGCCGCCTGCTGTAGGCCCTGCCCTCTGCTCCCCGGTTCCCGTTCAGCAGCTGGGCCTGGCGGTCCCTGGACGCAGCAGAGGGGCTTGGGAAGAAGACCGTCTTCCAGGCCGCTCTTCCCCCCCCCCAGCACCGCCACGCCCGGCTGTCAAGGGCGCGTTCTTTTCTAGTCCTGCCTCTTGCTGTGCCTTTGGCCAAGGCCACACAGGCAGTGCAGCTTCTCACGGCCCTGCAGTCTGACGGTGGCCCTCTGCTTCCGCCAGGTCTGCAACTCATTCGGGAAGGGACTGACCAGGGACAGCACCAGCTTTTGGGGGCCCTTGGGCTCAGAGCACTTGTGGGGTTCTCTGGCCCCACCCTTCAGCACTGCCCCTCCCTCCTCTAAGGACACCCCTTCTCTCCTCTCCTGTTTGGCTGCTTCTAAACTCAAACAAGCGTTATCATTTCTGCTAATGTGAAAAGGAAAGAAAATAGATCCTGCTTTAAAAATGAAGCATCGCCCCCTTTTCCAGACCCTCTGAACTTCAGAAAATGGCTTAGGCGCCAGTCAGTGGTATACTCCAGTAACTGCCCCCCATCACTGGCAGCAAAAAACAATGCAAACTTTTGAACTTCTTCTATGCTTTTACAATTTTCTGTAGAAACAGAACTTAGAAAATGTACACATCAAAATGGATATAATAACTTCAAGATCAAACCATAAGAGCCGGAATAAATTAACCCCAGATGCAAACAATGGTAATATCTTGTGCATTCTGTAAATATGTGTCTTGTCATGTAACTTGCAGAAGAGCAGGCCTTGCAGTTACAGCGCAAAGGCTAAAAGCCCAGCAATGGCCACAAACCCTAAACCCACTCAGCTCAGAGGGGGAGGGGACCACAAGAGCCCCAACAACCCCCCCCCCCAGGCACAATGCCCCTCCCTCAGCAGCCATAGAGACTGGCAGCAGGCAGCAATCGCAGGCAGTGGTTGCAATGCTAGTCGTCCCACCCAAGGCAGATGTGCAAGGAGCTGATCAGTACACGGGGAGATGCACCGCTGCCGCCCCCCGTCGTCCCCCAGAAAGAGGCCTGTGCGACTGCGCCAAAGGGGGGCAGGGGGCAGCAGCCTCTGAGAGGAATTTTATCAGGGGGTTGAAAGTTTCTTTTGAGCCCCTTCTCAAAGGGGGAGGGGGCAAAACGGGGCAGGGGGAAGACAGCAATGGCCGGAAAAGTCTCCGGAGCCCAGGTCTACCAGGCTTCCTGATGTGGTGCTCAGCTTAGGTCTACCCGCCTGGTAGACCTGGCCTCCCGGCTGGCCCGGCCTCCGTCTTTCGCTCTCCATGAGGCCAGCTGAGATCCCAGGACGTTTCTGGGCCCCCTCCTTTGCAGGCAGACTGTGAGCCAGAAGTGGGTTTCCCAGTTGCTTGCTGGTGGTCAGTCCAGGCAGGCAGGAGAGGAGGGTGCCCTGTCCTCCTCGCAGGGTGACCATCGTTTCTCCCCAGAGAGATTTGGGTGCTGTTGTGTCTGCTCCTCTCCCTGGCAGGCTCCTTTGGCTCCTGGGCCCGGGTACAATTTACCCCTTCACCCCCCCTCTCGGGCCCTGGGCTGGGGAGTACGAGCAGGACATGGTGAAAGACCTGGAAGGAACTGGTGCCCCAGAGGGACAGGGACAACCTGCCTAGGCACAACTTGTCAACCGCAGGACACAACCCAGGGGTGAAAGGGGAGGTTGCAAGGGGTGCACGGAGCAGGGCATGCAATGCTGAGCCCAAGGTATCCCCCTGCACCCCATGATCATTGCCAGCACAGTGCCAAGCCACCAGCACACGTTGCCAACACCTGCGCCGTGCCCCAGTAAAGCCTCCAGTGGGGTTTCTGGGAAGGAAATGGGGCAGGGAAACACGGGGAGGCCCAGCCATCCACTTCTTCCAGCAGGGTGAGGGACTGGGGGTGTCATCTTGGCAGACACCTGCCTGGCTGTCGGCCGTCTCCGGATCCCTCCGGGCAGTGGCTCCTCAGGTAGTTCTGTGCTGCTAGGGAGGGTTGGGGTACCTGGACTGGTGGCGCAGTTGGGGTAACTGGACTGGGGCTCACCAAACATGTGCCGGCCGGGAGGCGGCTGTGGTGCACAAGCCAGTGGGAGGGAGCACCACAGGGGCTGGCCCTGGGCCCCGCCCTGTTGCATCCGTTGGCCCACCCCCTTGTGTCGGCTGCTGCTGGCTGGGTTAGGATCTTCTTGCATTTGGTACCAGTGATGGGGACTCGAGTCAAATGACTCGACTCGCAAGTGTGACTCAGCCACTTTTTCCCTGACTCGTACTCGTACTTGTACTCGTGACCCACTGACTCGCACTTGCACTCGCGACCCACGGGACTCGTACTTGACTTGCACTCGTGGGGATAATGACTTGCCATTTCCAAGTCATTTTCCTTTAATGGCCGGCATCAACACAGGCAGACAGGCAGGCAGGCGCAGTGGAGATCTCGGAGGAGGAGGGTAGCAGGGAGGAAGGGTTTTCAAGGGGGTGGGAAAGCAAGCCTGGCTCCGAGTCCTTTTGTTGCTGTCTGTTTGCCATTGGCCACAACTCCAAGAGCGAGGGGTGGGGAGGAGTGAGGGAAGGCGAACCTGCCGCAGCAGTCCCTCCTTATTGACCAAAACTCCAAGCCCAAAGGATGCTTGGCTCAGCAAGGGGAAGGTGCAGGGGGGGAATAATAAATGGTTTGAATGTAGACACGCTTGTTTTTCCCAAACCAGATGGGTGGTGACAAGACTGAGAGGTGAGGGAAAGGGCATAGGGGGAGCCAAGTGGGTGCTTTAAAAGTCTCAGAGGTCATTTTCCCCATTTTCAGGGGGAAAAGCCATTTTCCCCAAAGTGACTCGACTCATGACTTGTGACTCGTGGTTTCTGGCCTTACTCGTACTCGACTTGCACTCGTGCAAAAATGACTCGCACTTGACTTGTACTTGCCCAAAAAGTTTGACGCTGACTTGCACTCGGACTCGCACTCTTGCAGAAATGACTCGCACTCGCACTTGTGACCTAGTTACTTAGATACATCTCTGTTTGGTACTGGGGGGAGACTTAAATCAGATGTCTTCGCTTCAGTCTGTTTGCAACACAGCTGCAAAATCTACCCTGACCAGAGGGTCGCTCGCTTCCATGGGCGAAGGGCGAAGCCTGCGGGAGGGAGGGAGAGAGGGAATGCCTCCTCCTCCTTCCTTCCTTCCTTCCTTCCTTCCAGAGTCGTCTGTCCGCCCAGCAGATTCAGGGTCAAACGATGTTGCCGATGTTGCCTGCCAAGCTTTCCCCCGGCATCTCACTGCTCCTGTCTGCCTGCGCAAGTCTCTGGCAGTGCCTGCCTGCCTGCCAGGAGAGCACGCCGCAGGCCAGTCGGACTGATGGCAAGAGGCCTCGAGGGGGGGGGCACGCTTCCGATGGTCAGAGCACCCCCCACCCTTGGGAGAAACCTTGCCCGGCCTTTGTTTCTGGGAACATTCCCCGGGTGGCCCACCCGCCTGGTTTGCCCAGCACAGCGGACCAAGTTGCCAGCCACACAACAGCAGGGCCCCCAACCCTGGCTGTCCTCCCCGACTCAGTGGCCAAATCTAATGGAGACATCATCTCCCGGGGGGGGCGAGGGGGGGTTGAGCAATCCAGGGCGGTCAAGGCACAGGCGGTTTCTGATGAACTCTCCTCAGAAAAGGCCCAGGGTACGCGGAGCCGCGCCACTGTCTGACCCCTCCTGTTCTGCCTTGGTTTGCTTGCGGGTCCCCAGCCGTAGGCCTCTCGCGTGCTGCTGGAGGGCAGGACCCCGTTTCCTCTGACTGCTCCCCAAGGTAGGAGGACCACCACCGTGCTGCCAGGCAGCGGGCACCCAGGGCAGCATCAGCCTGTCTCTGGAGAGCTGGCTGGCAGTCTGTCACCCACCGACCCCCTGCCTGCCCCATGGGGGTGAGCTCTGGCACTGGCAAAGGAAACCAGGGAGGGAGGGAGGGGGGTGTCCACACCCTGCCCCCCTCTGCTCTGCCCACCCTCCTCAGCTGAGCAAGCGGGTCTCTCTCACACCCCTATTAGGATTAGACTGGAATGTGTAAATATTTGTGAACTTTGTCTCCTTGTGTGTGAGACTTTTGTACTTTATTCTTACAAACGAAACCCCCCCCACACACACACACACACAAATCAGGAGAATCAATCCCTCCCTCCCCCGCCACGGCCAGAGTCCTGGTTTATTTCCCAGAAGCCCGGCTGGGAACGGGTCAGGGCTGGGAGAGGGCTGCCTGCCTGCCTGCCGGGACGGGACCTCGCTGGCCATTGCTGCCCTCCTCCACTTGCCCAAGATTCCCCCCCCCCCATTACCTCTCCATTTCTTTGCTGCCCAAAAAACTACGTCTGGAGTGTGTCAGGTCCTCCAGTCTGCTCGCCCCCTCTTCTCCAGCAGGACCCACCAATTTCTGTGGGTCTTAACAAGTGACCCAGGAGCGTGCGTGAGCTCCCCATCATCGTCGCAGAACTTCAACTTCCAACCCCCGCACGCATGCATCGCACCTGCCCCCAGCTACCGGGGTGCGGGGTGGGTGGAGCACGCGCAACGAGCAGGCGCGTTCCATCCCTCTTCAGTGAGTTGAACTTGCAAGGAAAAGGCACACGACGGAACTTGCAACGGCGGGCGAGCAGCTGAGCTGCAGAACGACTGAACGAGGTCCTAAATGTTTGCTGCTCTCCGAGGCCTGCTCTGTCTGTGCGCCCGCGGCGGGCAGGAATCCCTCTTCAGGAGCTCGGGGTTGGAGGGAGCGGGCGCAGAGGAGGCCCTTCCAGACGGCTGAAGCGGGCTGCAGTGCTCCAGTCATGTGTTGGCACACCAGAGGGCACAGGCCGCAGTGCGGAGGGTCAATGCCCCTCTTTGGCTGGAGCAAGTTGCGCGCACCGGGAGCCCCCCCCCCGCACGCTCTATTAAGGAGCTGAGCTCCGGGGGGGGGGTCGAGTGCTGCTGGGACTGGGCGCGGGCTGTTCGGCTGCAGCAGCGGCAGCAGCAACACAGCCACCATGCACGGTGCCCTCGAGGCTCTCTACTGCCTGAACCTGGCCTTGGCGCTGGCCCACCCCAGGCTGTGAGTGCCGCCCTGGCTGGCGGGGGGAGTTGGGGAGGCTGATGCGGGGCTCGGCGGCCGTCCCCGGAACAGAAGGGCGGCTGGCGCTTCCCCGAAGGCGCGTCGCGCTGTCCCAGGCGCCCCCGGGACCGAGCAGCCAGTGCTAGACCCGGCCGGCCCCTCTCTGCTGGGCTGGTGTCTACTTTGCAAGGAGGGCTTCTGGAAAGCAAATACTAAGCGATCAAAAACGAAAGGCGAAGAAGAGCCCGAGGGCGGCAGCATCGTCTTTGCCCGTGTGTCAGCCTGGGGTGCGTGTATGGCAAGAGCTCGTGGAAGGAAGCACCTCCCGAGTGCTGCTCTGCAGGGGAAGGCTTGCAGCAGCAGCAGCAGCAGCAGCAGCAGCATGCAGGGGGCCGGGCGGCTATGTGAGTCTGCACCAGCCGCCCTCTGGTTGTAGGCTGTGTTGCGGCGGGGGCTGATTAGCCCCTCCTCCGCCCCGTCTGGATTGCAGTCGAACCCTGGTGCCTGTGCTGCTTCTCCCCCTCAGTCTCTTTGATTCCCCCAACAGCCTTGTGAGGTAGGCTAGCCTGAGAGGGAGAGAGACTGGCCCAAGACTCCTCCCAGTTCTTGTTCAGCAGCAGAGCCTTGGCGGCCCTTGAGTCCAGGCTGCCAGGTGAGCGGGTGGTGGTGGTGGTGGTGGTGGAGGAGGGAAGCCTTGCTCTGCTGCATGCTGAGGCAGAGCTCCAGGGCACCCGTGACGGTGCTTTCTCCGGCAGAGGGCCTGATGGGAAGCACAACAGCACCGGAGGTGGCGGCGGCGGCGGCGGCGGCGCTTTGCACCCCCTGGGACCACAGCCTTCCCTCAACCACACAGGTGGGTCCTCCTCCTGGGCAGGCAGCAGTGCCCAGCCTGGCTGCCCCTTCAGGCCTCTCCTGGCATCTCTTCAGTGGCGGAGCTGCTGCCGCAGCAGGATCGGTGCACTGGGCACGGGCTCTGAAAGGTCTGCCCCTCCTTTGTTGCTGCTAGACTCCCCCATGTCGGCCTCACTCACACGCATGAGGACTGCTTTGGGGAGACGGATTGCAACGTGGCCCTTGGTCCCACCCGCTGCACAGTGGTTCCCTGAGGTTTGCATCCCTAACCGGCTCCTGGTACCAGGCAGTCACCTCGCTCTGTCCTCTGGTTGGCTTCAAGACTCGCTGCTCGAACGAGGTGGCACCGCGTTTAGCTGCACATCAGTCGCTGCAACGGACTATCCGCCTCCTGCCTGGCTTCTGCTGGGGGGGGGGGCGCTTGTGCCGCCACCGTTGCCCCCTGCCAGCCTCCGAAGGCTTCCCCAGCCAGCAGGGCCATTTGTCACAGAAGAGAGTCGAGCAGCCAGCCAGCATATGTGTGTTTGTGACAGCAGCAGCAGCAGCAGCAGCAGCAGCGTTGTGTCTCCCTGAGCCGTGAGCAGTGGCAGGTTCCGCCTCCCTTGGAGGCGAGGTCAGCGGGTGGTGAGGAGGGGGCCTTTGGAAGACCCTGGTTGCGCATCAGCCTCAGGTGGAGGAGGGAGGGGGCGCCTGCCTGCCTGCCTGCCCGCCATAGGTCCTTGCAGGTTGCTCCTCCACCCCAGGGTGCTTCAGCTCCTCTCAGTCCTGCCCAGAGCGGCTGGCTCTGCTCCACTGCGCCTCCCCCCAGAGCCCCCCAGCAAGGCCCTCTCGGCCCTCCGCTCCCACCCAGGGGTCTTCTTCCTCAGGGGTTCAGGAACACCAGCCTTCCTTTCCCAGGTCCAGCCTCCTCCGGGCCAACCCCCAGCGAGAGGCCCAGTCGCTGGCACTGGGGCACCAGATCACTGCCACCCTCACGCTGACCGTAGGCAGAAGGAGCAGCTTGTCCCGTTCCCCACGTGGGTGGCAAGGACCAGGGGCTGGCGGGCTGCTGGCACCTGGCAGGACTGGCGAGTGGGCCCTGCTGCTGGTCCGCCTTGGCCCACTGAGCAAGAGGTGTACCCCCCTCGAGCTGACGGTGCCGGGGGGGGCAGTTTCTTAGTTTTTGTCCCTTCATTGCAAGGCCTGGAAGGTGGTCTGGGTGGGGCCACTCAGTGGTGCAGGGGAGACAGACTCTTGTGCTGTCCTGACTTGCCCCCCCTCCAGAGATGCTGCGGCGCTGTGCAGATGAGGGCGGCTTCGACGCCGCCACCCTGGATGCGACTGGCACCATGCTCTTCTTCCAAGGTACTGCAGGGGAGGGGCTCCCGACAGACACGTCGCCCGGTCACCCTGCTGTCCTCCCACGGTGGCTGGGGCTGGGAACAAGACTGGGGGAGTGAACCTGCCCCCCCAGGAGGGGGGCTTGTGAAGAGGGGGCAGGTTGAGCCAAGGAGCAGCGTCTTGGGTCGGGGTGGGTGCTGACGTTGGGTCAGTTGGCCATAGGCCTGGCCTGGCTGGCACCCCCTCCGGGGTTTCTCCCTTTCTTTCTCCACCCCGGCACAGGCCACTTTGTCTGGAGAGGGGGGAGCGGCCTAGCCGAGCCCATCAACGCCTCCTGGCCCGAGATCCAGGGCCCTGTGGACGCCGCCCTCCGGATTCACCACGGCGCAGCCCAGCCTGCGGCTCATGACAGCCTCTACCTCTTCCAGGTCTTGTGGGCGTGAGACTCGCAGCTGGGGAGGGGGGTGTCTGTCTCCTCGCTTAGCCCTCGCCCTCCTGGGACATTGGGCCGGGCCTGCTTGGGGCTGCCACGTGGCACCACTCGCTCCCGTCTCGGTGGGTCTTGGAAGCTGGCCGAAGCTCGCAGTCCTGCTGGGCAGGCTGAGAGAGAGAGGGGGGCAGCAGGGCCGGCTGGCCGGGCTTCTCTCGGGCAGCAGAGCGGCAGCTGGGAGGGAGTGACGGCGGAGGCCTCTTGGCTTGCAGGGCAAGCGCGTCTGGGCCTACCAGCAGGGCAAGCTGAGGGACGGGTCCCCGCGACTCATAGAGCAGGAGTTCAGGGGGGTGCCTGCGGACCTGGATGCGGCTGTGGAGTGCCACCCTAGGGAGTGTGGAGCCAGGACCATCCTCTTCTTTAAGGGTGAGCTGGAGTGAGGGGGGGTATTTTTGCGGGTCAGGTGCTGTGGGTCTCCAGCGGGAGAGCGCGTGTCCTCCCGGGGCCAGCAGGTGGCTGCAGGGACAGGAGTCTGTCTGTCCGCCCACCCGCCCGACTTCCTGCAACTGCTGGCCTCCCTCCTGGGTCACTGAATCGACCTCCTGCCACCTTGAGCCCAGCTCTTGACCGCCTCCTGCTCAGATGCCTCTTTGGCATCGTGCTTTGCGTGGAGCCCCCTCCCTCGGGCCATGGCGCAGCTGGGGGGGGGCAGTCGCCTTTCACAACTCCCCCCTCTTGCAGGCCCGGCGGTCCTCTCCTACGACCTGAGGACGGGCGAGCTGAAGCGGCGGGTGTGGCCGGCCTTGGGCAACTGCTCGGCGGCCCTCCGCTGGCTGGAGCGCTACTACTGCTTCCAGGGCTGGCGCTTCCTGCGCTTTCACCCCATCACAGGCGAGGTGCCCCCTCACTACCCCCGGGACGCCCGGGACTACTTCATGCGCTGCCCGGGCCGAGGTGAGTCGCCGCCACCAGGCTCCTCGCAGCAGAGTCACGGTGGTGTGGGAACGCCGGACGGCCTGAGGCCCGATTCTGGGCTGGCTTCCGCCCGCGGAGGCCAGGCGCAGGTTCCGTCCGCACACGTTGCTGATTGATGGTTGTGACCAGCATCTTTTGGAGGGAGGGGGGCACTTTCCAGAGCGCATGTGCTTCATGCCTGGTGGCCAGGGGAATTCCAGGCACTGACCCCCGGAGGAAAAGAGTGGCCCCGCGGCCGGGGGCCCTGCCAACCCCCCGCAAGTGCCTGCAGGCTACCGTGGTCAAAGCCAGGAGGAAGCAGCCTGCCCAGGCAGCGTTTGTTCCGAGGAGGTGCCTCCTCCTTTCCTGGGGGACGTGACTGGGGGGGGGCACTTCCCTGGCTCTGCTGCCGCCTCTCTAGACCTCTTTTCCATGACCCTGGCAGGCCATGGGCACAGCGCAATGGGCAATGCCACCTTCCGGGCTGTCGCAGACCGCTGTAGCGGGCATCCCTTCCAGGCCTTCTCCTCCGATGACTCCGGGCACATCTATGCCTTCCGTGGTAAGCCGTGCAGGGAGGGAGGGCACAGGGCAGTCTGTCCCCCTGATGCTGTCGCAGAGGGGACCTGGGGGGGGCAATGGGGCTTTTCTCCAGCCGAAGACACCTGCTGCTCTGGTGGCGGGGCGGGGCCCACCCATGCCCTCAGGACTGGGCCTGTACAGGGCTCCGCCTACAATGGCAACCTGGGAGGGGTGGGGGGGCCTGGGGAGCCTCCCCCTCCTGCCGTAACAGGAGCCCCCTGCCTCTTCCTCTTCACAGGGGGGCAATACTTCCGCGTTGACTCTGCCCAAGATGGCTGGCACCCCTGGCCCCTCAGCCACAACTGGCAGGGGCTGGAGGGGGAGGTGGACGCTGCGTTCAGCTGGGAGGACAAGCTCTACCTGATCCAGGTGCTGGAGGGGGGCAGGGATGGAGGGACTGTGGTGAGCAGCCCCTCCCCGGCGGGTGGGGTGGGAGGGAGGGCCAAGGAGTGGGGCCACTGGCTGGATCCTGGGCGTGGAAGACTGGCTGCTGGGCCAGGACTCACTGGGGCCACTGGCTTCCTCTGGGAAGCTGGAGCTGAAGGGGGCCCCCTCCCACTATTTCCCCCCCTGCTCGGGGGCACCCCACTGCTGAACCTGGAGGCAGCACCTGCCGCCGCCCCCCCCCCCAGCTGCCAGCATGTCTGTCTGATGGTGTGGAAGGAAGGGTCTGGCGGCTACGGCGCATCCTGAAGGCCGGGATGTCTGGCTGTTTTTGCAGTAGTGGCATGACTGGAAAGTCCCAAAAGTTTGGGAATCGCCTTAGGAGGAAAGGCTACAGCGTTTGGGGCTTTTCAGTCTGGAAAAAAGACGCCTGGGGGGACATAGATGGAGAGAGTGGATAGAAGGAAATTCTTCTCCCTCTCGCACAACACCAGAACCAGGGGACATGCGCTAAAATTGAGTGGAGGGAGAGTTAGAACGGATAAAAGAAAATATTTCTTTACTCAGCATGTAATTCATCTGTGGAACTCCTTGCCACGGGATGTGGTGATGGCACCTGGCCTAGATGCCTTTAAAAGGGGCTTGGACAGATTCATGGAGGAAAAGACCATCACAGGTTACAAGCCATAAGCAACCTCCTGGTTTTAGAAGTAGGTTTTCTCTGTGCCAGGTGCAAGGGAGTGGCGACAGGAGGATGCAGGTCTCTTGTGTCTTGTGTGCTCCCTGACTGAGGCATCTGGTGGGGCCACTGTGAGATACAGGAAGCTGGACTAGATGGGCCTTTGGCCTGATCCAGCAGCTGGGCTCTTCTTAAGTTCTTATGGGGTAGTGAGCAATTGTGAGGTGGAAGGGAGAGTCCCCTGGGTGAAGAACAGGAAAGGGAGCATGGGAAGAAATGGACCGTTCTCCCCATGGAGGGAAGTCTGCTGTGGGGCCCTGCAAGGCTCTCTTTTATTTGTAAGCGGCCTGGAGCTGGGGTGGTGCATGGGCAGAGTGCCCGCTTTGCCTGGGAGGTCCTGGGCAGGGCGCAGGGAAAGGCCCAGGTGGGTGGGTGGAAGAAAGGAAAGAAAGAGGGGGGGCGGTCTGCCTGGATCATGCTGTCCGGGAAGGGAGCAGCTGAAGGACCCCTGGAGACGTGGGTGGTGGTGGTGGTGGCGGCGGCGGCAGCTGGAGCTTCCTTCTGAGTAAACGCCAGTAGGGTTGTACTCTAATGCTGCTGGAGAGAGACTTACTTGGGCGGTGTGTGTGTGTGTGTGTGTGTGTGTGTGTGTGTGTGTGTGTGTGTGTGTGTGTGTTGTCCCAGCTTTGAAGTGCTTTTGCAACCCACTTCAAGTGTTGGGAAGAGCAGAGGAGAAGCCTGGCTCTGGGGAGACACTGGCTGCAGCCTCATCTTGGGGCGGATTCTGGGGGGGGGGGACTGTGTCATGGGCCCCTCCAGTTGTCCTTTGGTCCCAGGCCAGCCCCCGACAGCAGCCTCTCCTGGCAGGGCTGGGAAAGACCCAGGCAGTTGTGGCCAGGCTGTGGGTGCTGCCTTGCCCTACCCTGCGCTGGATGGGTCCAGGCTCAGATCCAGCTGAAGGCCCTTAAGCTTCCATGGAGTCGGAGGTGAACAGGTGTGTTCACCTGGAAAGTGGGTGCAACGCCTGCCTGCAGGAGCTGGGGGGCAGGGTTTTGTCCAGGAGGCAGCTGACACAAACCTCTTGCCCACCCCCCTACCTGGCTCCCTCCCTCCCTCCCCGCTGCTCTCCCCTGGCCTTCCAAGGAGCAACTGCCAGCCACAGGGAGTCCCCCACCCGCCACAAGCTCTCCCACCCGCACCCACGCAAAGGGGATGGGCGGACGGATAGCTTTCCGATTCCCTGCTCCAAGGGCTGCTGGCTGGGCCCGGTCAGCAGTCTCGGGTGTTTTTTCTTTGAAACCCTGTTATTGTTAGTGGGGGTTAGTAGGGAGCAGTTGGGAAAAGGGTCTCTCCCCCCATACAACTCTGCTTAATTTGTACCCATATAGACCCCTTTCTGTAACACAGGTCTTGTCACATGATGACTTGGGATGGTAGAAAAACCAGGCTGATCCCAAACAGGGTGAAGAATGGCATCATGGGTAATAAAATGGCAGCTGATGTTCAGTGCCTGCCCAGTGATGCCTGTTGGGGCAAGAAACCCACCCTCACTTCCTGCCCACCTCCCTACTCCCCTTAGACCAGTGGGGTTCTTCTACTGAAAAGCACCCAGGTAAGGTCGGCTGGACTTAATTGTCAGGGGGTACCTTTACCTTTTTTAAGGTCGGCTACCAGTCGACTAGGGCAACACAGGTGATCTCTTGCTTGGAGAGCAGTAGCCAGCCCTATTGCTCTGCCTTTAAAAAAAATAATAATAACATCTCTGCCTTGGAAGGAAGGAACCCTGGAGTTTCAAGTGCTGGAGACGGGCTGGGTTGACTTCCTGTTGCCTAAATGGCGGCGGTCAGGGCGGGGGGGCTTGGTTGCTTCCTTTGTCTAAGTCAGGGCTGGCCAACCTTTCCGCAGGAATGCTCCTGCCCCTTGAAAGCTTGCATAGGTGAGGGCATTTCAGCAGCTGCAGCTGCTTTAGCAGCCCCATCAGCACTGGCAGCTGCCACAATTCTGTCTTCTACACAACACCCTAATGGTGGAAGGTTGGACACCCCTGGTGTCAGCAGTCCAGTGTGTGTGTGCTGCAACCGTCTCGCAGCCTTCCAAGTCTGATCCCAATTTGCAAGAAAAGAATGCCTTGGTCAGATGGTTCAAGCTGCAGACTCTCGGGGCCCAGACTGGCCTGCTTCCCCCCACATCCTTTGCTACCATCTACCTCATGACACACGCAGTCTGTCTGTGGGACTTGGAAGTTTGCTGTTTGATCGCTTTTTCTTTTGGTTGGTCTAAAGTCAAACGTCCCTCTACTTTGGACTGTGGAGTTTTCTTCGAATAATAGACCAACAAGACCACCTACAATTTTGAGCCCAAACCTATGCTTCTCTACTCAGAAGTAAGTCCTGTTGTCTTCAGTCGGGCTTACTCTCAGGAAAGTGCATAGGATCGCAGCCTTTGTCAGTTCAGAGATACACTGACTGACGGGGCCTGAGCTGTCAGTGATGATCTTGAGGTGGTGGAGAGCTCAATGGAAACCTCGACCCAGTGAGTGGCAAGCTCCAGGGACCCTTAGGGAAGGGATTGAGAACATGACTGCTAAGATTACATCGTCGCCCCTATGCAAATCTACAGGGCAGCCACATTGGGAATGCCGTGTCTAGTTCTGGTTGCACACCTCAGGAAGAGTATTGTCGAGGTAGAAAAGGGGCACGAGAAAGAAGGCCAGTAAAGTGATTGAAGGGCTGCAGGGCCTTGACAGCAGTGGCACCAGCTTATGGAATGCTGAGCTGGAGAAGGTGTTGGTTCACTTTTCTGCTCCTGGTTGGTAGGGTTCCCGCGTCACCATCTACCGAGCTGGTCAGGGCTACAGTCGTGTGGAGGGCTACCCTCGGGCCCTGCAGGAGGAGCTGGGAGTCATGGAAATGGACGCGGCCTTCACTTGCCCTCTTTCCCGGGATCTTTACATCATCCAAGGTACGGGGGGGGGGGATTGCGCCTCTCCAGCGAGAGAGAGGCGCATGGGCTCAAGCCTGCCTGCTGTGCCCTCTGATGGGAATGTTTCCCACACGCCCTCAGTGCAGGGGGCAATTCAGTGCTGAAGCTGCCGAAACTGCTGCCTGCCGAGTCAAACCATGGTGGGCCCAGCTAGTTCAGAACTGTCGGCCCAGACCGGCAGCAGCTCAACAGCCTCCCGAGGGGAATTTTGCTGTCACCGAGTTACAGCCCCTTTCGTCCCAGACGTGTTTTGCTGCGCAGGCCTCAAGGCAGCCCCTACCGCTCCAAGCAGGCTGAGGGGCTCCTCTGCACGGGCTCTGATTTGGCAAGCAAGCGGGCAGCTCAGCGAGGCATACAGAGGGGAGGGGAGCTGAGGGGACCGGGGCCTTTCTGGGGAGGGGCAGTGGGCCTAGGCAGGCAAAACAGGGCTTTCGGGGGGGGGGGCTGGTGTTGTGGATCTGCTGTGGTTTCCCCCTACAGGAAGCCACATGAGGCATGTGGACCTGCTGCAGAGTCCACGACGGCCAGGGCCCGCGCTGCCCATCCCACACAGCCACGTGGACAGCGCCTTCTGTACCGCCAAGGGGGTGCACCTTCTCCACGGAGCCAGCGTCCATCACTATGCGGGCATAGCCGAGCTCCAAGCCGCGACAAGCCCAGCGCCAGCCCAGAATGCCTCTGTTGTCTTCTTCAGGTGCCCTTTGGTGGGGGGGTGAGGCCGACTCCACGCGCTCTGCCCCCACAGCGACCTGAGCCAGAACGTGGCACCAATAAAGCCCTCCTCTGCCTGCTCCCCCTGCGTGCGCAGCTCTGCTTTTGCGCGGGTACAGGGCTCCCCCTCTGGCTGCCTGAAGAGGAGCTGGCGGGAGGGGAGAGCAGGGCTCTGCTGCTGAGGGGGCCTGCAGCTGCCTGGCCCTTGGGACGCTGGCTGGGAGCCAGACGCGGCAGGGGGGGTGCTGTGGGGAAAGGGGGCCCAGGACAGGAGAGGCAGGCTCAGCAAAACCACATTTTATTAGGTGCCGCTCCAGGCTCAGCCCCTGACAAACGCCACTGCACCCCCCCAGTGGGAGGGCTCAGCCAAAGAGGCAGACGGTGCCCGATGCCAGGCGGTGGCGGTACTCGTGGCGCAGGCTGGCGGCTGGCGGGAAGCTGCTCTTCATCTCCAGCTTGCCGGGCACCACGAGAATGGTGACGTTGGGGCCCAGCCCCTCAGCCAGCTTCTGCAGCATGCGGCGGGCCAGGTAGCCACAGGCCCGGCCCGGCTCCGCCTCCAGGCTGGCGTAGACCTCAGGGGGCGGGTTGGGCAGCTTCCACTCCAGCTCTCCAATCAGCTGGTTGGTACGGGCTCTGTCCAGGGTGGAGGGCTTCTCGCTGTAGCAGGCGACCAGCTGGAGCCCTGCAGGGGCGTGGCCGGCCACAAAGTTGCCCTGCGCCAGCACCTCCGGGAGGGCGGTGTCGGCTTCCCCCTGCCAGGCCGTCACGGCCCAGCTCAGCCAGTCGTAGTTCTGCTCCAGCTTCCTCAGCACGCTGGCGGCCAGCTCTCCGGGGCCTGGGAGCTCCGCCTGGCCCAGGGCCTGGTCCACATCCTGCTGGGCCTGCTGGCGGAAGTAGTGGGCGCACTGCGCCAGGGCCTCCTTCATGCGCTGGTGCAGGGCGGCCACGCGCTCGCTCCACACACCCAGCAGCAGGGCCGGCTCACGCTTGGTGAGCCCTGCCTCGCTCAGCAGGCACAGCAGCCCTGCCCCTAGCACTGCGTTCAGCTTCTGGCACAGCCGGGCCATCTGGGGGCGCCGTGGCTGGTGGCGCTCCACGGCCTGGACCAGCAGCGGGTGCTGCAGGGCCACGACAGCGCTGCCCTGCACACGCCGCCACAGGCCCAGAAGGCGGCGCTCCAGCTTGTCACGGGAGCAGCACTGCAGGAAGAGCTCTGCCTCCCGGGGGGCCTGGGGGGCCCCTGCCCGCACAGCCAGGCACAGCTGCCCGAACGCAGCCGCCACACAGTCCTCGCAGGTGCCCACTTCCCCGTCCTCCAGCAGCCCCGGCCCCGCCGCCAGCTCTTGCTCCAGCCGCTGTAGCTCTCGGCGCACGAAGGCCAGCTCTTCGGGGCTGGCGGTGCCTTGCAGGTGGGAGACCACGCCCAGGACCAGGGAGCGCAAGGATTGCAGGAAGCCCACCGGCTCCAGGTACTGGGAGAAGAGCGCCATGCCGAAGCCTGCAACGAGAAGGGGGAGGCTCAGCCAGGGGCCCCCACACTCAAGCCCCGAGCCATCCAGGCGCAAGTGGCCCCCTCCCATGACTCAGAAATTAGTGCAGAGAGCAAAGCAGCAAGCTGCACATGCTCAGAGGTGCTCTTCCCATTTCTGAGCAGGGGACTGTGCGTTGCCCTTTAAAACTGGTTCTGGCGCCAAGCTGAGGTTAAACCCTGGCCTCCAGGGCCTGTGTAGCAAAAGGGGCTCCAAGCAAGCACTCTCCAGCCTGTTACCCCCTGCCTGCCCCATCTTGGAGGGGGCAGGCCCAGTTGAGCCACTAATGCTCAGGCAAGGGCAGGGGCAGGAGGGAGCGCGCAGGGGCCGTGAGCCTCCCTCTCGTTGAGGCACCACTCTTCAAAGCCCCCCCCCCAAAGAAGTCCTTGCAGCAGAAGCCGGGAAACAGTGTCCTGCCCCCAGGGCCTGCGGTCAATTGAGCAAGGACAAAAAGAGAGCGAAGCCCTGCAAGCAGACACAGGAAAAGATGCTATGCTGGGATGAGGGGAACCTCCAGGTCCAGTGGCAGTATACCTTCCAGAAGGCCCTTGAATCAAGGTGGCACTTTGGAATAAGGCCCCCCAGCTGGGGCACAGTGTGGGGAGTGGAATAAGGCCCCCCAGCTGGGGCACAGTGTGGGGAGTGGGGACAAGCTCCTCAAGGAGGGAGGTGGGCACCTCTGCCCCTTGCCGGGATTTCCCAGTCCAGACTGGCTGAAACGGCCAGACTGGGCGGTGTCCCACTGCCCCACAAGGAGGCCAGGCTCCTGGAGGGGTGGGGAGGGTGACAGCACCTTGCCCAAAGCCGCCACCTGCTTCCTGGGGACTACTTGTGCCCCACCAGGACTGGGAAGTGCCCACCCAGGGGAGAGGCTCTGCCTTTCCAGTGCCCTTCAGGGCTGCAGCGAAGGGCGCCTGTTCTCCGCACGTGGTGAAGGTGACTCGCAGGGGGCGGCGCCAGGCACAGGCCTCCCCTCCTGCCTGCCTGCCTGCCAGTCTGCCTGCCTGCCTGCCTGCGGGCACCCTTGGCCGGCCTGTGGAAGGTACACAACAGCAGGGCTGCAGAGAAGCTGTGTGTGGAAGCTGCTCCGGAGCAGTTCTTCAGTCACGCCAGCTTGTAGCTGGTGCAGAACCCAGGCCGGCCAGCTTCTGCATTATGCGGGGGGGGGGGGGGGCTTTGTCAAGTGGTCCAGAGAAGCAGCATTCTTCAGCATACGGGGGGGGGGGGCAGACAGGTCGCGTTCAGACGGACAGGGAGGGAGGGCACTGTCTGTCTGTCTGTCCCGTGTTGGGCTGCTGCGGAACTGGGGACCTGCTTCTTCCTACCTCAAGGCTGGCAGGACCGACCCAGAGGTTCCCTGGCCTCTTTCCTGTCCTGTGGAGCCCAAGTGGGAGCAGGGCCCCCCCACCTCTTGGAAGCTAGGGGGTCCATTGGCTGCCCTCCCAAGGTGCCTCGGCCTTAGGAGGCCCCCCTCTGCTGCATCCGCCGACAGGCCCAGATGCTGCTGCTGCTGCCACCGCTGCCCCAGGTGTGCCAGCGAGGAGGCCAGGCCCGCCTTACCTGACCGCACAGAGCACTCGCTGAGCTGCCGCCTCCTGTGAATCGTCCACCTGAAGTGAGAAGCCTGCTGCCCAGTGCAGCCGCTGCCGCCGCCACCTCCACTGGTATGGCCAGCCTTATCTCTGCTCGCCCCACCCAAGGCACACTCAAGCCTGCCTTGCGCTGTGTGCCAAGCGAGTGTCGGGGGGGGGGGACAGTTCCCACCCGCCTCTGCCTGTCCGGGCCTGAGAAGTCTTTCCCTTCTGCCTTGAGCTGATCTCTGGAGCAGTGACCTGGAATACAGGCTGCCTGGGGGGCTTGAAGGAGGGGGGCCTCCATGCGCCCTTCTGCTTGTCAAGGAGGAATCTGCATGCGCAGGGGGGACGCCTGTCACGGAGCAGGTGGTGCAGCCCAAGAGCTGGTCAGGGTGAGGGGGGGGGGTTTGTCCATTTTGCAAGGATCAGGGCCAGGTCACACAGGCACTTGCCTTAGACTTCACCCATCCTGACTGGTGAGCACGTAGCCACTTCAAGGGGCCATTTTCAGCAGGAAAACAGTACGTGGGAGAGAAGAAGCGTAGCCCTCCCCCCCCCCGTGCCCGGTTCCAACCGCGTCCCCCCCTCCGCATAGCTATTGCTGAAGAAAAAGAGGCGCTCCTGGCTGGACACCTGTCCCTCTGCCTCTAGCACAGCAGCCCTTGTGGGCACGTCTCCGTCGTGTGGCCCCCCTCCTCGCCCACCACCTTGGAGAGCCATGTTGCCCTCACACCCCTCCGGCTGTTCAGCAGGTTCCTCATCATGACAGTCTGGCTGCTGCACGTGGGGGGCCTGAGGGCTGGACTACAGTGGGGTGGAGGAGCCCTGGCTGGCTGGCAGACCTGGAGGGAAGCGAGGAGGAGTGGAGTGCAGACTCAGGGCTCTGTCGTCTTGGGCCTGGGAGGTCACTCAGTCGAACTCTAAATGACTGGCTTGGATGAGGGGAGAGAGAGAGAGAGAGAGGAGGGGATATGCCTCAAGTTTGCAGACAACACCAAACTGGGAGGGAGGGGTGGGTAATACTGTAGAGAAGAGAGACAGGATCCTGGGCAAAGAAAGGTGAGCACAATGACCTTCAACAGGGACAGGTGTAAAGTTCTGCATTTGGGTGGGGAAAATCAGAACATTCAGATGAGCCCAGCTGCTGGATCAGGCCAAAGGCCCCTCTAGTCCAGCTTCCTGTGTCACACAGTGGCCCCACCAGATGCCTCAGGGAGAACACAAGACAACAAGATACCTGTGTCCAGTCGCCACTCCCCTGCACCTGGCACAGAGAAAACCCACTTCTAAAAACCAGGAGGTTGCTTATGGCTTGATGGTCTTTTCCTCCATTTGCCCGGCTGCTGCAGCTGCACCAGAGGTGCCCTCCTGGATCAAGCAGTGGGGGGGGGGCGGGCTGCAGTGATTGACTCCTGCGCTGGTAAGGCCTAGGGATTGCTGTAAGCAGCTTCACGTGGGCCTACCCTCGGAGACTGCTCTTGGGAGCCAGGGGACTGGACCGGGTCAGGCCACTGCTCTATAATCCGCTTGGACTGCTGACCTCTTCTGGGCCCCATTCAAAGTGCTACAGCAGCAGCTGGCCTTGGCACCCACACTTGGCACCCCACACACCTCCTCTCCGTGCCCGTCGTTCACTCAGGTCACCGGTGGGGGGGGGGCGCTGCCATTTATGGGTGCATAGCTGGAAGGGTAACTTTTCTGCTGTGGTGCCGAATCGCACCATTGAAAACGACCGGAGGCGCGTGTGTCCCCCCCCTCGGGAAAAACCGCCTCTCACCAAGGGGGGGGGGGAGATTTGCCCATCATCAGGCACTTGACTTCCATCCATCATCTTTGAGGGAGGCGGGCTGGGAGCGCGCGTTGCTGCAGTGAGTCGGGGTCCGCAGGCAGGAATGTCGGGTTCCGGGCCAGAGGGCACCGGACGGCTCCCACGCTCCTCCCGTCGTTTTTGATCCTCCAGGTATTTAGGTGACGGTGGAGCCGCTTCGACGGAGCTTGGGTTTGGGAGGGGCGGCTGCGTTTGCCTTAACGGTTTGTGATGCTTTCTACATATGCTTTTTATTGTTTTTCGTGAGCTGCCCGCCCTTGCCAGCACTGCAGTCCCCTCGGCTGGGGAGAAAGGCGGCGGCGGCGGCGGCGGCGGCATCTACAGACACATATACAGGCAGATCCATTAAGAAATACTCCAAAAGCCGAGGGCAGATTGCGGAGCCACAGTCAGACCGAGGCAGAAGCTGACCCCTCGTCTTCACTGCTTCTTCTGCCGCTCATGGGAGGAGGAGGAGGGATTTCTCCGTCCCCCCCCCTCCGCGCATGAGCCCTTTTCGGTTTCCTCCCTTCCCGGGGGGGGGCTGCCGGGCGGGGCTCCGTCCCTCTCGGAAGCGGAAGCGACGTCTGCTGCTCCCCCCCCCCGCCCGCCCTGTCTCTCCATCCCCGCAAAGCTGCCGCTGCAGGTACCGCGATGCAAACGGGGGGAGGGGGGGCTGGCTGGCTGGGGGTGACAGCGAAGAGGCTCGTTCACTAGGACGGAGGTGCCCCCCCCGGGCGGGGTGTTGTTGCACCACTGCAAGTGGCCGGGGGGACGTGGGCCCCCCGGGAAAAGCCTCCGCTCACCAAGTCTGGGGGTGGGGGTGAAGATTTGCAACGATGCTCATCATCATCATCATCATCATCATCCCCAGCCAGACACGTTCTGTCGTCTCCTCTGACCCCCCTTTCTCCCTCCCGCAGCTGGAAGCAAGAGGGGGCGGGCTGGGGGCGCGCCTGCTTGGGGGGGGACGACGACCACCTTCGCGTGTGGCACCCCCCCCCAGCCTGCCTTTGCCCGCAGTCTGTCAGGGCCCCCCTGCCACCCCCAGCCCTTTCACAGTTCGAGGCACACAGAGGGAGCAGCGGCCCCTCAGCGCGGCAGGGATGGGCTTGGATGATGGGCATGCTGCCCAGGGTGGGAGGAGGGGGCCTGCCAGAAAGCAGGGAGTGCGCCCGTCTGCCACCCCGGTGGAATGGTGATGGGAGGGGGCAGAGGAAGCAAGCTACCAGCACCACCCTGCAGCCTGGGGGGGGGCAGGGTCCCCAGAACACCTCCACAAGATGCAGCTCCTGCCTCCAGGCTGGCTTCAGCCCCCAAGAGGGCTTGCCTGCCTGCCGGCCTGCTTGCCCCAATTCCAACCTCTCCAGGCCCGCATGTGAGACCTGCTGCACAGTGGACTGCTGTGGTCAGATGTGGGCACCTCTCCCATGGTGGCAGTTCTGTGTTTTGAATGGGGAGGGGGAGGTGGCAGCGATGGCAGTATCTCTGCATGGAGGTCCATAGGAGAAGGAAGCTGTGGCTTTGCCTGGGGGGGACACGACACGAGGGACTGAGAAGCAGGTGCCTGGAGGGAGGCCCCTGTGAAGCGGCCTGCAGGGGAGGGAGGCCTCCCCCCCCACCCCCGGGAGAGAAGGCTGCTCTGGCCTCCAGGACCCCTCATTCCCTCCCTTTGGGGTGGGGCAGCTGCTGCCGGTGCGCCCTGACCCTCTCTTCCTCTTTCCTAGGCCATGTGAATGCTGACCTCGCCCTTCTCTGCAGCCCCTACCAGCCAGTTCGTCCCCAAAGCATGTAGTCCCCCATCCTGCCACCTCTCTCCAGCCTCTGACAGGTAAGAACCGAGCCCCGGGGCATTGGCGCAGGCGTGGCGAGGAAGGGTGCTGATGGAGTGCCTGTCGTCACTGGATAGCTGACTGCCAGGTCCTCTGTGCAACTTGGAATGGGGGGGGGCAACACTTGGAGGGCAGAAGGGAGGCCGACGTAGCAATGAAGAGTTGCTGCTCCGCACTGGAGAGGGGTGATGAATAATTCCACCCTGGGCCTGGTGGTGGCCGGATGCCAAAAGGCTCTTTCCCTTGGTTCTGAAGCAGTGAACATCAGAAGAGTCCAGCTGCTGGATCAGGCCAAAGGCCCCTCTAGTCCAGCTTCCTGCATCTCACACTGACCCCACCAGATGCCTCAGGGAGCACACAGAAAACAAGAGACCTGTATCCTGTCGCCACTCCCTTGCACCTGGCATTCAGAGAGAGCCTACTACTAAAACTAGGAGGTTGCTTATGGCTTGTAACTTGTGATGGACTTTTCCTCCATAAATCTGTCCAATCCCCTTTTAAAGGCATCTAGGCTTTCAGGTGCTATCACCACATCCTGTGGCAAGGAGTTCCACAGATGAATTACACGCTTTGTCTGTTCTAATTCTCCCTCCACTCAATTTTAGTGGATGTCCCCTAGTTCTAGTGTTGTGTGAGAGGGAAAAGAACTTCCCTCTATCCACTCCATGCCATGCATAATTTTATATGTCTCACAGCGCAATCCTATCCAACTTACACCACCGGGGGAGGGCAGGGCAGGAGGCTTTGGAGGGGAGGGAAGATTTAAATCCCCTTTGAATCCCTCTTTGGAGGGGATTTGAATCCCCTTTCTGTTCTGGGGCCTCCCATTCACGCTGCACCGCTGGTTACACCGGTGGTGTAAGTTGGATAGGATTGCGCTGTCAGTCATGTCCCCCCTCAGGTGCCTAAGAGCCCCAAACGCTGTAGCCTTTCCTCATAAGGGAGATGCCCCCGCCCACGAATCATTTTGGTCGCTGTCTTCCACACTTTTTCCAGTTCCACTATATCCTTTTTGAGATGCGGCGACCAGAACTGGATGCAATACTCTAGGTGTGGCCTTGAGTAGCCACAAATCTGCATAGATTTCAGAGGGCTGGCATGTTACAGTGGGCAGAGCAGTTAGATTAATTGATAAAAAAAGCAGCGCCTTCTTGTTGACGAAAAACATGGCCCGATTTATTAATTGGGCAGTGGTTTTAACACATTTCTGTACCATATAATTTTTAATACAAACATTTTGGAAAACTGACCCCAAGGCCATGCCTCCTGCCCAGACCCATCTGTGAGTCACCTGAATTCAAGGAAAATACACGTTCTGTTTCAGAACAGCTATTTTACTCGGCTGCAGGTCAAATGTGTTGGCTAAATCTTGGATTTCTTTAATTGAGCGGTCCAAAGCCTAGCCTAATATTCAGAATTGGAGACCTTGTTGTATTGTGAAATGCAGCCCAGGAGCCAAATGAAATCCACCTCTGCCCATGTCCCAGCCCAACCAGGCTACCGGACGTTTGGGAACGTGTTTCCACTCTGGATCTTAGGAAGCCATGTCCCTGAGTGCATGCAGAGTGCCTTTTCTCTACCCCTGATGCACTGGCAGCCTGTCCCCACCCACCTTGAGGGAGCATGTGCACTGTCAGTCTGGCAGACAGCTTGTGTGTGGTTTGGAAAGGGGGAGGGGAGGGCGGGCTGGCCGGCCGGCTTAGGGCGGTGGAGACTCCGTGACCGGTCAGTGCTTCTCCTTCCCTCTGTCTGTGGCAGCGTGTCCTCCCCCCTGCCCTCCCTCCTGCAGCCTGGTCCCCAGCACCATGTCGGGCTCCCTGAGCAAGAGGAGCAACCTGGCCAATGACAACAGCTGCCTGGGGCTGACCCTGGCCGGGGTACTGCCGCAGAAGGGCCGCTGCGGCTACAGCTGCGCTTCGGAGCTGCAGAACATCGTCCTGGGCCTTCCGCCCACCTCCGAGGAGTCAGCCAACACCAAGTGGGTGAAGGATGGGCAGAACCAGCTGAGGCAGGCGGCGGAGCGTGGCCGCGACCAGAACCGCAACGAACTGGGCCCCCCCACGAAGGAGCTGGGCACGTTGCTCGTTCCGCTGCCAGCTGAAGAAGAAGATCAGGAGGAGGAGGAGGATGAAGACGAGGACGAAGATGAGGACGAGGACTCCACGCCAGTCCAGAGCGAGCCCATCACGGAGTCTGAGCAGAGCTCAGAGCGGGCACTGCCCCCCCGCGGGGAGCAGGGCCGGAGTGCCAGCCTCCTTTTTGGGACGCGCCACACTGCCGCCAGCGACGAGGACTCCAGCTGGGCCTCCCTCAGCCAAGGCAGCCCGACAGGCAGCTCTCCGGACGAAACAGGTGGGAGCCGGGCGGCAGAGGCAGCAGCAGCAGCAGCCCCCCCCCCCGAGAGGCCTGCAGGGGGTGGGGTGGGGTGCGCGGTGCCTCTGGTCAGAAGGGGAGGGCGGCTTTCAAGGGGCTGTGTTGGCTGTAGCTGTCCCAGGGGGAGGGAGTCTCATTTTATTTTTTTAAAATTAAAGGACTTGTTAGCTTGCTGCCATAATTTAAAGACTATCCAAACAGTAGCAAACAATAGCAATTAAAACTAAGAGAGGCCAGAGAACGCTCGCTGCAAACAAGCTTGTGTCAAAACGTTGGCAGCAGGGAGGGCACCAGTCATCCTGCCTTCTGTGGCAGGGAGTTTCACAGGATGGGAGCCACCATATGTCGCCCCCCAGCCAAACCTTCTCCACCTCTTTGCTGCCTTCAGTACAGGGGATCCGCCGTCTCTCCTGCTTGACTTAGCCGCCTGTGCTGCCCTCTCAAACAACGGTTCTCCTCCGACCCGTTGCGTTGTTTGTTCGGTGTTTCCATAGGGAGGAGAAAGACCCCCCCTCTTTGGGGGCACTTCAGGGCCCTTGCTGTTCCTCCTCTCACCGTTCCTGAGTGACCCTCTCAAATCCCATGACTGATGGCGCCACCCCACACGGACGGGACCCGGCGTTCCCTCTCCAGCCCAGAACCTTCTCCCCCCACCCCCGCCCTGCGCCCCTGGCTGCCGCTTCCCGGGCACCTCCAGCTCATGCCGCCCAAGACTGCGCTTCCCCCTCTCCATGCGCCTCCCCTTCTCCACTGCCAGGGTCGGCATCCGCACTGTGGAGCAGGCACCAAGCCCAGGCTTGGCCCTGGACTCCTCTCGCTCCATCCCCCTCCGTATTCAGTTGGTCCCCACATCAGGTCGATTCTCCCTTGATGGTACTGCAGGCTCTGGCCCCTCCCTCGGCAGAAGCCTTGTTGCGCCGTCTCTTGCTTTGGCTGCTGCAGCCTCCGAGTCCTCACTGGTCTCTCATTGGCTCGTTGCAGCCCTCTCACCTGCTGCCCAAACCGGCACCTCTCTCATCTCTCTGACCATGTCACACACACACACACCCCCGAGACGGCTTCACTGGGTCTCTAGCAGCCCCCAGTCCAACACCAGCGTCTTGTCCTCCCCGCCTTTAGGGCCTCTCCGTCCTTGTCTCTGCTGCACTGCTGCCCGTGAGCTCTGCTCTTCCAGGGCCTCCCACCCTCGGGGGTCCACAGGGCTCCTGCTTCCTTTCTCCCCTGCTGTCCCTTATGCCTGGAGCCTGCCTGTCCCCACTTTGTGAGAAAGGCCCGCTTTCTCACAAAGCCCACTCCGCCTGCTGTACCTAAGCGAGGAGGAGTCACTGCCAGAACCGCTCAGTCTGTGTGTAAAGCGCTGTGGATGTGAACGCCTGCTCCGTGCAGACTGAGAAGTACTGGGACATGCAAGAGGGCCCCCCCCCAGCTGATCCTGGGGGACAGATTCCTATGGTAGGAGGCGGTCCTTCAGATATCGTGGCCTGGAATCTTGGTGGGCTTTAGAGATTGTAACCTGCCCCACGAATCTTGCCCAGAAACAAGCTGGCAACCGACAACAGCGTGGCAGGGTAACAAAGCCTTGTGCCTGTCAAAACTCCGGCAGTTTAATTTTGTGTCGGCTGATACAACATGTTTCCGGAGGGTCTTCAAGGGTTGCCCCGTGTTGAGCGTGTTGCAGTAATCTAGATAAGAGGTGACTAAGGCATGGTTCCCCAGCACCATGCTGGCTCCCTGAGCAAGAGGAGCAACCTGGCCGATGTCCATTCACCGTAGCCAACTTCATCTGAGACAGAAATGGGTGGCAGCCAACGCTGGGTGAAGACAGGCCAGGTCACAGCCGCCGCCGCCACCGCCACCAGGCTGGGTCCAGGAGGACTCCAGTCCCCCCAACTGCTCCTCCGAGGGGAGCACGGCCCCGTCCAGAACAGGTGGAGGACGTAGCCTTGGCAGGTCAGATGTCTCCTGCCCAAGAGAGCCTCCGTCTTGTCGGGATGTAACTCCAGCTTGCTTGGCCCTCTCTGGGTCTTCGCAGACTCCAAACAAATAGTTTAGATGAACTTCCACAGCTCCCTCGGCTGGGGGTAGCCCATACAGCTGGGTGTAACCCGCACGTAGATGACCCTCCACACCAAGCCCCCAACAATTTCACGTAGATCAGGGGTTCTCAACTGGTGGTAGGTGGCAGGGCAGTCCTTAGCTGCTTTTCCAATCAGAAGTTAAGAAGCCCCCCCCGTGGCCCCCCCATCACCTTTATTGTGTTTCTAGCCTGTGTCTTGCTCGAACCAAAGGGCTGCTGCTTCTGTGCTTTTAACCAGCACAGGATCAGACAAGCCGCCTGAATGAGGCTCAGCCAAATTAACAGGAAGCAGGAGGAGCGAACGTTCAGCCGAGCCTCTCTACCCTTCAGGCGGCTTGTCTGCTCCTGTGCTGGTTAAAAGCACAGAAGCAGCAGCAGCCCTTTGGTTCGAGCAAGACACAGGCTAGAAACAGAACAAAGGTGATGGGGGTGTGTGTGTCTTAAAATGGTTTTAAAAGGCCCTTTGCTGCCCTGCCTTGTCTGTTGCTGCCTCTCCTTCCCTACTACATCAATAATTATTAACTGCATACATACAGACAGACAGACAGACAGACAGACAGACTGGGCTTTTGCGTTATGGTTAAAAAGATTGTGGTGGCTGTGTTATACTTTGAGAGATGGTTGGGGCTTTGGGGGGTTTCTTAAAAAATCTGCAAGGCTGCATTATACATTTATTGGGTGTTTTTTTTGGGGGGGGGGGTTCTTAAAAAATCAGTGCTTCAAATTGTACTGCTCCTTTCAGGGAAACGAGTCCGTTTCTGATAATGTACCGTTAATGTACCGTTTCTGAAAATTAGACCTCCCCTGAAAATAAGACCTAGCTAGGATCATCAGCCAGACGGACACGACCCCCCCCCCCCCGCGACCCCCCTGGCACTGACCGATTTAAGCTTCATTCTTTCCCAAGGGTGCAAGGCAATGCAAGGCCTGGAAGGCCTGCGCTTGAGTCCCCCACCATAGAGATGATGTGCTAGAGCTAGAGAGACTCTGCAAGGTTGCAGCTTCGCAGGCCTTGCTGGCCTCTCTAGCACATCATCCCTATGGTGGAAGACTCAAGTGCAGGCCTTTCAGGCCTTGCAGAGCCTTGCACCCTCGGGAAAGATTCTAGAATGAAGCTTTAATCGGTCAAAGTAAGTGCCAAGGGTCTCGCGCCACAGGTTGGGAAACTAAGACCTCCCTGAAAATAAGACCTACTACATTTTTTGGAGCCAAAATTAATATGACACTGTAAGTTAGAGCGGAACCTTTCATGGCTAGGTATAATCTTGCAGGATATAGGGTTTTCCTTTAAAATTCCGTTCTGTCGGTTGAACATAAGAACATAAGAAGAGCCCTGCTAGATCAGGCCAAAGGCCCATCTAGTCCAGCTTCCTGTATCACACAGTGGCCCCACCAGATGCCTCAGGGAGCACACAGCCAACAAGATAACCTGTTTCCTGCTGCCACTCCCCTGCACCTGGCACAGAGAAAACCCACTTCTAAAACCAGGAGGTTGCTTATGGCTTGTAACCTGTGATGGTCTTTTCCTCCATGAATCTGTCCAAACCCCTTTTAAAGGCATCCAGGCCAGGTGCCATCACCACATCCTGTGGCAAGGAGTTCCACAGATGAATTACACGCTGAGTAAAGAAATATTTTCTTTTGTCCGTTCTAACTCTCCCTCCATTCAATTTTAGAGCATGTCCCCTGGTTCTGGTGTTGTGCGAGAGGGAGAAGAATTTTCCTCTATCCACTCTCTCCATCCCATGCATAATTTTGTACGTCTCAATCATGCCACTGCAAACTGGGTCGACACTTTAATCGACCTGTCCACCAGCACCCCAAGATCTCTCTCTTGATCCGTCACAGACAAATCAGAACTTCAGTCTTCAGTGTCATCCTAACAGCCAAGCTGTCACTACCTAGAAAATGTCTTAGGAATAAGACGAAATGTCAGTTTTTACACCATCTTCAGCCTTGATTTTAAATATATTTTTCCTGGTCGCAGTTTTTTGAACTTGTTTTTTAAAATCTGCGTTTCAGTGTTTCAAAATTGTTTTTAATCTTATTCTGGCTTTGATAGAATATGTACATGGCATCTATAACCATATACCCTATATCCTGCAAGATAAGACACTGTCTTATTTTCGGGGAAACGCGGTAGCTGGAGGAGGTTGAAGGGGAGGCTCTTTGGCCAATGATCCTGCCTCCAAACTGACCAGAGTGCACCACGCTTAGGCTCCAGAAGCTTAGGCTCAACCATCTTGTTAATAATACGCAAGTAGCCCTTACTTCCTTAGTCATTGAGCAAATTTTCAGAAAATTATTCTGAATTATTCTGGCAACAAAGGTTGAGAACCCCTGATGTAGATGTAGATGGGGGAGATAACCCTAGATAAGCCATGAGACCCCCTAGCACCCCCTTCTGGAGTCTGGACTCCAGGAACGGTTGGGGCCCCTGCAGCTCCATGTCCCAGCCCAGCCTGGCGATCCAGAAGTGATGAGTGCCATCGAAATCTGCCGAGAGGTCTTGACCGTGTGTGCCCCATGCCTGGTTGTCCTTTGTCCTGCCCTGGCCCACGGCAGCCCCATCTAAGCTGAGCCGATCCACGTGGCCAGGGTGCCGTTCGGACAGAGCAGAGGAGGCGCTGTGCCTCGGAACCCCAAGCAGAGAGAGATGGGACGCAGGTTGCCCTTGGGCGCTGGCCTGGGGGGGGGCCTGGCCGGTTTCAGGGCTGGCAACACAACATCACAGCTTTGGGAAAACGGCCCTGGAGCTCTGCCCCATCTTGCTTCCCCCCCCCCCCCCGCACATTGAGTCCCTCCTGCCTGACCCCGGTGGGCAGCCCTGCCAGTTGCAGTCTTGGAGTCCTTTAAAAGATTTGTAGATGGCCATTCATAGAATCTCTTGGCAAAATAAATACCCAAACGACATGGCAGTTCACAGCACTGTTCAGAGAGGGGGAAAGGGGCAGACTGGCATCCTTGCTCTCCTCTTTGCCCCTGCTCCGTGCCCTCCCAGACTTGCCCCATTACAGGGCAGCATCCAGACGGCTGGGGGAGGAGGGTCAGGAGATGGGGAGGGGGCATGGAGTCAGAGGCTGCCCCCTTTGGCCCAAGGGGGGGTGGGGGGTGGGCAGGGCAGCCTCACAGTGTGTTGGGGGGCCGTGGTTCTTCCCAGAGCAGGAGGGGGCTACTGGCCAGGGCCAGAAGTAGCCCCTTGCTGGCCGCCCTCCAGCCTGTTGTTTGTCCTCCCCGGCAAGCCGCCCCTCCCTTGACCCCTTCTGGCCTCTCTTTGCCCTGGGTGGGTGGGTGGGGTGATGCAGATTAAGGGGGAGCGGGAGGCCTGGTGGAGTGAGTGGAGAGAGGAGTGGCAGCAGCGGGGTGGGGGGAGAGCGGGCTGTGGGGATGGACTGAGAACACGGCCTCTACTCTGGGGGGGGCGGGGTCAGAAGCAGCAGTGTCAGGGTTAAGAACACCCCCCAACTCTGGGGTGGGGGGAGGGCAGGCTGGCCGCTGGCCGCTGGGCTGGGGAGCAGGGAGACTAGAGGGAGGAGCTGGCACTCCGGGGGAGGGGCACTTGCTCTGCCTCTGTGGCCACTGTGGTGGCATGCGAAGTGGGGGTGGGTGGGCTGGTGGGCTGGTTCGGGGCTGTAGCTATGAAAGGAGTGGGGGGGGAAGTCTAGCAAAGCATTGGGTGGAATAGTGTGTGTTTGTGTGGGGGGGGCTCTCTCTTTCCCTCTGGGTTGCAACTGTCATCCCCCCCCCCCCCGCAGACCTCTGCCTGTCCTCAGAGCTGAGCATGTGATCCCTGTCTGGCTGGGGGGGGGAGAACGTGCAGGTGTGCAAGATTGCCTCCCCTGCCCCACTAGAAAACCCAGAGAAAACCCTTTCCCCCTTTCAGCGCTACTTATTCAAAACGTTCAGACCTTCCAAGTTCAGGCCCCCCAACACACTGTGAGGCTGCCCTGCCCGCCCCCCCACCCTCCAAGGGTGCCCAGTGTGTGGCTGGTGTTCTGGAAACAGGAGACCCCTTTTCCTGTGGCACATCCCCCCCCCCCCCCCCCGGTTGCTGCACCGGTGCAGAGGCAGCTCAGCTCTCCAGAAAGAAGAAGGAACGACTTGACTTGCAGTTGACCATTGTAGGCGCCTTCTGGAGTATCTCTCCGAGGTTTCTGCTACACAGGGAACAGAGAACCCGGCTGCTGCGGGGGGGGGGGGGGGCTGGGGCTGGGGCTGGTCAGCAATGGCTGCCTGGCCCTGGCTACTGCTGCCAGGAGTGGCTGCTCCTTTGGTGCTCAGGAGTTGGGTCACACCTCCTACAGGTCAGGGCTCCCAGGCAATGCACTCCCCCCCCCCCCCCAGTCCTGCAGGCTGCATTGCAACCACATTCCAACATGCTTCCCACCCTCTTCCTCAGACCTGCAGTGTTTCTGCACATGCTTCCTCCCGTACACTCATCTTGGTCCCCCCCTCCACCCTCCCAGGTTGCTCAGTCCACACCTTTAAAATAAGTGGAAGCATTGAACTGACACCCACTGGGGGGGGGAGTCTTTGCGCAAGACTGAGAAGTCTCTTCCATTCCGCTCAAGCTCAGCCTCCCTCCCAAGCAGGGAGGCAAAACCTCCAGGGGGTGTGTGGTGTGATATGGGGAGGGGGGGCATGTGGCACTCTCACCGTCTCTTTGGGCTGGGCCAGCCTGGCTGCAGGAAGGAGCGCCCCGTTCTCAACGGCCTGTGCCGGCCCTGCCCCTCCTTCTCGCCATAGACTCCTTCTGGCTGTGCAACGCTTTGGAGACGGATTCTGACCTTCCAGCAGGATGGATGCGGGTGCAAGACACCTCTGGCACCTATTACTGGCACATTCCAACGGGCACCACCCAGTGGGAGCCTCCTTTGGGGAGCGGAAGCAGCGACTCTGCAGGGGACACCCCCTCTAAGGAGACACAGGTGAGGGCCCCCCAGAAGCTTCCCTTGACGGGGCGGTTGGGTGGAGAAGGGGCAGCCCAGTGCCTGGCTGGGGGGCGGCTGCTGCAGGAATTCCAGGCCCAGTGGAGGCGACTGGGTGCCCCAACGCTGTGCTCAGGAATGGCCAGCATCTTCCAAGTGTCCCTGCCGCCCCCCCCCGATGCCGCTCGCCCCCCTGTTCTCAGTGCCCCCCCCCTGCTCTGGAGGTGCAGCCAAGTTGAGTCTTGAGCAGCCTGGAAACCCCTCTGAAAACATTGCCAGGGAGTGTGCTCAGTCCCTGGCCGGCCTCCGCATTATGAGGGAGTGATGATTGCCCTAAAGGGGCTCATGAATTTATTCCTGGGGGGGGGGTGTTCATGGGCGTTGCTCCCTTGTCGTCGCCCCCCCGCCCCCGAATATCTGTGGCCTTTTGCTGGTGTCTGGCTGATACAGTCCTTCCCAATATTCCTTTGCCACCATCCTGACTGTTCTCTTGCGGGGGAGGAAGTGCAGCTGCCCTGCCCCTTGCATCAGAATGGCTGAGGTGGGGGCCCACGTCTACACACTGAACGTAAACCCCCCCATTTAATCAACCGGAGCTTAGAACATAAGAACATCAGAAGAGCCCTGCTGGATCAGGCCAAAGGCCCCTCTAGTCCAGCTTCCTGTATCTCACAGTGGCCCCACCAGATGCCTCAGGGAGCACGCAAGACAACAAGAAGATACCTGTATCCTGTCGCCACTCCCTTGCACCTGGTGTTCAGAGACAGGCTACTTCTAAAACCAGGAGGTTGCTTACTATCCCCATCATGAGCTGCCTGCCTCTGTCTTGGCACTAGGTCTCAGTGGGACTCCTGAGGCAGCCCAGCCCAGCCAGGCGAGGTGGGTTCCCCCCCCCCAATCCACTCGCTATTTCCCAGGGGTGGGAAGTGTCCCTAGCAAGGCAGCGCACAGCCCTGAACCTCATGGGGTCTCCATGAATGGCAGAGCGCATGAGGAAGTTTGTGCGCCAACAGGGGGAGCTGGGGAGAAGGAGGCGGCTTGCGCCAGAGCAAAGGCCGTGCGGGGAGGGCCATCCCTTCCCCTCCCCTCCCACCTGGACGCAGGGGAGCGGGGGGGGGACGGAGTGGTTGGGTCAGTCGCTCTGAGCTGTGGAGCAGTCAGCAGTGGCGCGCGAGAGATGCGCCAGAGGAAGCCCCTCCCCAACTCCTCTGGCACATGCAGAGACTTTTGGGCAGAGGGAGGGGAAGGATCGTGGCAAGTGGAAGTGATGGTGGGCCACTGAGCCAAGGCTCAGATGGCGCAATTAGCCAGAATTCTCGGGGAAAGGCAAGTCCAGCGAGGCGTTGGTCCTCCGAGGAGCTGTGTCGCGTTGCTTCAGGTTGCTAGTCCCGAGTCCGGTGAAGGCAGAGCAGCCAGGCAGGCAGGCAGACAACTTCCTGCTCCTGCGTCGCCAGTTGCGAGCAGACCTCTCGTCCCCCCCCCCTGCACACTGCAGACCCTCCTGTTCACTCAGGTTGCCCTGCTTGGCATTCCCCAGATTTCAGGAAGCGGGGGCTGGCACACCCCACTCCTAGACGCCGAGGACTTTTGCTGGAGGGAGGGCAAGAATGATGCAGCCCTGTAGCTGACCCAGCACGAGTTCCTGATCGGAGTGGGGGCCATGATCCTGCCCCCCCTTGCAGTGTAGCTGTGGGGGCCGTTGCTGCCGGCGCCACCTCTTGCTGTGCCACTGGGGGCCTCTGCCGGATGCCGACAGACAGGTGGTTGTTCTTGCTGCCGGTGTGTTGTGTGGGCTGATGGCTTGTGTGTGTGTTGACGGTGTGTTGTGTGGGCTCCTTGCCCACAGAGGCGCTGCAGGGTCAAGGGGGGAGGCGGAAGCCGCTGCTGCCGCCCCCTGCTGAGGGTTCCTTCTTGCCCCTTTGGAGGGGTCTCCTCTGCAGCTGGCGCTTGTCCTCCAGCTGCCTGCTGGAGGCTTTCCGCCTCCGTGACTTTAAGGACCTCAGGAGAGCCCAGCTGCTGCTCAGGCCAAAGGCCCCTGTAGTCCAGCTTCCTTGGGTGCCCTTCTGAGGTGCCTGCCGCTCTCCGCCAGCCCCGTCCTTGCCACGCTCCTGGCACGGCTCCACTTCACACTTGTTATACGCTGCCCTGCAAAGTGCACATGCGTGCTTGTCGGTGGCCAGGCAGGCGAGTTCAGGCCTGCAGGCAGATTGGGGCTGGGGCTGGGGCTGGGGGGGGGGGTCTTGCCTTGGTGCTCCCTGCAAGGGCAGCCCCCTGGCTCAGAGCTTGCTGCCTGTGACTGCCAGCTCTAGGGCAGGCAGGCAGGCAGGGCCCCGGTGGGGCAGGCCCCCTCCCCAGCCTGAGCAGTTGTGTGGGGGGGGGGCAGGTGGATGGTGCAGAGGCAGGAGAGTTGAGGACCTGGGTGGTGGGCAGAATATGCCTCCTGCTGCTCTCCTCCACTAACCCCCCCCCCCGCTCCCCCCCCTCTACATGCTCTGCAGCTCACCTGGATGGATTTTGGGCAGCCAGAACATACTCAAGTCACAGACTTCTGGAAGGTGAGTGGCTATCGGAGCTGGAGGATGGGAGCTGTGGGGGGGGGCTAAGCCCAGGGTGCTGCCCACCCTGTCTGCCTTCTCCCCTTTCTGCTCTGTTCTAGGAGCCACCGTTGGAAGAGGCAACGCTCGAGGCACGGCCGGACAAGGGGCAGCCCAGTCTGCACTGGGGATCGCCCGGCATCAGGTGAGTGGGAGCAGGGGGTCAAGGCCCTGGGATAGGGGAGGGGGCCCCGCCCAGCCTCCGTGCTGTGTCTCCTTGGCACTGGAAAAGAGGTTTGCCTGGGCCCCCTTCTGCTGCGTCCGCCTGCGGACACAGCCCAGGCTCCTCCGCAACTCGCCTGTGGGGGGGTCGGTGGGCCAGAAGAGGGCCTTGGCGAAGGCACGCAGTGGCCCCAATCCACATGAGTTGCTGCCCCGCCAGTGCCAGCCCAGCACTACAGCAGCGGGGGGGGGGGGCTTCTCCAATGAGTGGGGCTGCCTCTTGTAGGACCAGTTCTGGGAGAAGTCTTTGGCTCCGATGCTGCTGAGCCGGCTGCTGCCTCCCGGCCCTCTGACCAGGACTCCCTGGCTGCCTCTCCCACTTCCCTGGAGGCCAGGGAGGGCGGGTGCCCCAGGCGTTAAGCAGTGTGGGCTGATTTCTAGCGATAAGGAAGAGGAAGCTGGCTGCTCCTCCTCAGTGGTGAGGGAAGTGCACTCTGTATGTGCTCTGAGGCTACATCCTGTGCGAGGACAGAGCCCAGGCTCAATCCATTCCTCTTGGCCCTCCTTGTCCCCAGTTCTTCCTTAGAAGAGGAAGGCGAGGAAGAGGCCCTGTTCCATGGCGTTGCCCAAGCATCCAAGGTATTGACATCGTTGCTGCCGCTGGCGGGAGCAGCGGGGTGGGTTGGGGGTGGACCGAGGGAGTGCCTGGCTGCTGGGTCAGGCTCCAGACCTGACCGTGGGCCACCAGATGCCTCCAGGCAAGCGCACTCGGGGCCACAAGAGACTGTGGCCACGGCTTACTCCTGCTCACCTGGCTCCTGTGTGGGGAGAGGCCAGCTGGCCAGCAGCTCCTGACCCTGAGGGTAGCATTGGCAAGGACGGGGGAGGACGGGGACGGACGCTTTCCGGGGCTGGGGTGCTCCCCCCCACACCTGGAAGGCCTGCTCAGTCCCGGCAGCCCGAGATGCCTCCAGTTTTCCTCCAGAGCCATTTTCCGAAGGGGGGGCCCGTGAAGAGCGAACGGTGGCCATGCAGGATGAATGGGCAGCACACTGCACCCCAGCTCTTGGCAGTGCGTGTCATTGCCCCGCCGTCTGCTCCTTGGGGGGGGGGTTCTCCAGGGGCTCCACCCCTGCAGGGTAGGCAGGCCAGAAGCAGCTGCCTCATGCGCTGCTCTGCCTCCCGCCCCTCCCTCCTGCCAGTGTTTCGCGGTGCTCTCTCTGGGCTGGGTGGAGATGTCTGAGGAGGAGCTGACTCTGGGGCGGAGCAGCGCTGCCGTCAACAGCTGCATTCGGCAGCTCTCGGGTCAGAACGTGGATCTCAGTGACTCCTGGGCAGAGGTGAGTTGGCTGGCAAGGAGTGCCAGCGCCAGTGGGGGCAGAGCGTGGGCACCAGCCTGAGTGGGTGGGTGGGTCACTTCCCCCCCGCGCGGAGGCCTCTGACCCCACCCAGGCAGGGATGGCAGAAGCGTGATTGCAGGCACTGGAGAAGGGCCCCTGGGGGGTGGGGGTGGGGGTGGGAGGCGATAGATAGGGGGCCGGAGGCGGTGGCAGGGGGGGGGATCCTGCTGGGAAGGGCCCCTTCTTCAGCCTCCCTCCCTCCCTCCCTGCAGGGCAAGGGGACGCTTCTGGCCCTGGAGAACGAGACGCTGAAGCTGCTGGACGCAGAGGGACAGACGCTACTGCACAGCCAGCCCATCGCCGCCATCCGCGTTTGGGGGGTTGGGCGGGACAGTGGAAGGTGTGTCTGTGTCTGGGGGGGAGGAAGCGGGTGAGACGCCTGGAGGGTGGGGGGCTTCAGGAGGATTCGGCCTCAACAAGCAGCCCTCCTCGCAGGGGTGGCGGGCGAGGCATCACTCCGAAAGACTCTTCTTCGCTCCTGAGCCGACCTAGACTTCTCTTGAATTCCCAGCCAGCAGGGCAGCTGGTGCTGGGGTGGGGTGGGGGTGGGATTCCTCCCTTTCTTCACAAGTTTGAGGCTGTGGCAGGGAGGAGTGGGGGTGACCTGCAGGGCCAAGGGACTGGGGGGGGGTCGTCAGGACAAGGTCTGGGTAAGAAACTCTTGGGGCGATGGGGACCCCGGAATGGGCAAGTGGGTTAGTGAGGGAAGACCCGGGGCTGCACATCCCACTAATGCTCCTCCTCCCTTCTCTCTCTCTCTCTCTTTGGCTTCACTTCGGGATTATTCAGGGAGAGGTAATGTCTTCTGTGTGCTCTCAGCCCTTCACCATGGGCCTACCTCTTTTTGCCCCCCCCCCCGGCCTAGAAATCCTCTGCTGTGAACTGGGAAAATGATTCCTGAAGGCTTCCGGGTTGCGCACAGGTCCCCGCTTTGCCCCCTCCCCACATTCACATGGGACAGTGCTGCAGGTTTTTTGGGGGGGGAGGAGAACCCTATTTGTCAGTGTCGTATTGTCACCAGCTTGTGACACTGTGTCTCCCCCAGGGACTTTGCTTACGTGGCCCGTGACCCCCTGGCCCAGATGTTGAAATGCCACGTCTTCCGGTGCGAAGCGCCCGCCAAGCGCATCGCCACCAGCCTGCAGGAGATCTGCTCCAAGGTGACGCCTCACTCGGAGACCCCTCCCTCCCCCGAGCCTCCGGCCTCCCGCTGCCCTTGGCTGACCTGTGGTAGCCCCACAGTGAGACGCATCATCCGGAGGGGGGGGGTCATCATGTGCACAGCCCAGGCCGCCAGCCAGCCAGCAGGGGGGCCAGCACAGCTACTAGGCAGCAAGGGCGGGGGGTTGCGGGAAGGCCCAGTGGGGTGAACTTCTGCTGATGCTGGGCTCCTCAGTGGAATGGAGCAATTCTGCAGGAAACGTGGGAAGTGTGGCGGCGGGGGGGGGATTCAGCTCATTGGAGGCTCTCAGGTTTCTTGTAAGCAAAAAAGAGACAAGCTGCTAGCCCTCATGCGAAGCGGCAGAACTGGCCCCTGAGGTGTCGGCCGACGACGGGTCCCTCGCACTCAGCACTGCCAGGCGGTGGCGGCACTCTGGGGCTGCAGCCAGAACCGCTTTTCGTGCCCTGCTGCTTCCTGGCACTGCCGCGGGGTTGAGATGGCTGCGACCCCCCCTTCCGTTCAGCGCTCCCGTCCTCACTGCCGGGGGCTGCGACACGATTGCAGGAGGCTCCCCGTGACCTGCCCAGCCAGAGGGAACGGTGCAGAGGCTGCTGCGCCCTCGGTGACGCACCAGAGGGAGCGCAATTTGCGTCCTGCATCTGGCTGACCATCCTGGGTGTTGCTGCTTCCTGGGGCGGATTCTTGGGATTGCCCCGGGGTGTGTGTGTGTGCCGTCCGTGGCCTGCTGTGTTTGCCCCGAGGCTGGCGGGGGCTTGGCTCTGCTGCAGAGTCTCTGCTGGGGTCTCCTCCTCCTCCTCCTCCAGGAGTGGCGCAGTTTGAGGCCTCCAGCACTGGCTCCCCCGCCACGTGCTCGGGCAGTGCTGCCAGTCACGTCGTCCTTCTCTCGCCCGAGCATCACAAGGCCACTTGTGGGGCTGGTTCTGGCCGGGCCCATCCTGGGGTCCGTGGTGCCACCGGGCTTCCTCTCCCACCCCGAGCTCTGACTTTGCCATGGGGGGGGGGAGGCTCAGGTGCTGCTGACGTATGCGGTGTCCTGGGGGGGGGACAGCTCCACACCTCAGCCCTCCTACTGACCTTCAGCCTGTCCTTTGCTCCCCCAGATCATGACTGAGCGGCAGAGCTCTCAGGCCCCACTGAATTCCTTGTCACCGGATCACTCCAAGCTGGTGGAGATCCCCTTCCAAGGTAACTGCAGGGCTCAATGTGCTGCGGGGGCTGTTTGGGGACCCCCCCCGTGCGCCATGCTCTCCAGGCGGCTGTGGCGGGCTAGCAGCCAAGGCTGCTCTGGCCCCGATCCCTCCCCGCCCACTACTGGGGCCAGGAGGCTCTTCCCCCTCCGAACCCCAAGTGGCATGACTGGGCGGGGGAGGGGCCGTCTGCTGCTCCTGCTCATGGGCTGCTCTTCCTTCCCCTCTCGCAGTGGAGTTTCCAGCCCCCAAAAGTGAGTCCGTACAGACGTTCCAGGTGTATTATTTGGGCAGCGTTCCAGTCGCCAAGCCTGTGGGTAAGATCAGCTGGCAGGGGCAGCCAGGGAGCCTGGGGTGTGTTTTTTTGGGGGGAGGGGCTGCAATCTAGATGAGAGCCAAAAGCATTGGGGGGTGCGCCTGGGGGAAAATACCGGGGGGACGGCGGCGGCGGCGACACTGCCTCTACCAGCGAGAGTGCTGTGCCAACCGCTTTTCTCCTCCAGCCTCCAATCGTGTATTGCGGAAGGGTCCCCTGTAAGGGATTGGGGGGGGATTGATCTGCCTGTGGTAGGGCAGCATAGTTGAAAGGCCCCCTTGGCCAAAGCTGTACAGGGGTCCTCCCCCACCCCACCCCACCCCACCCCCTTTGCCTTGGCATGATGGTCCTGCTCAGTCCTCCTACCCTGTGATTGGCTCTCCTCCAGGCATGGACGTCATCAACATGGCCCTGGAGGTGGCCCTGGCAACGGGCAGCAGAGACCGGTGGACGCCCACCCAGGTCAGCGTGGCGCCTGCCACCCTCACCCTTACCCACCAGCAGGTGAGAGCCCAGGGGAGATCAAGTGGGCACCCCCCCCCCCCGCCCTGTGCAGCTTAGTCCCGTGTTCAGCTTTGATGGGGACACGATTCATGCAGTCCTTCGAAGAGGAGCCAGCAGCTCCCTGGTAGCGTCAGTCCCAGCTGTCACCACCTGAGGGCGCAGTCACAATCTTGTCATGGCTGCTGCCAAGTCAACAGGAGGGCCCTTTGCAGGGTGAGGGGGGCGGGTGGTGAGGCGCGTGCATACGCCTGTCTGACCTGACGCCCGCCCTGGCTCCCCGCAGACAGACGCCGTGCTGTGTGAATGCCGCGTGCGCTTTCTCTCCTTCATGGGCATCGGGAAGGACGTCCGCTCCTTCGCCTTCATCATGGCCACGGCCCCCAGCCACTTCTGCTGCCACATGGTCTGGTGTGAGCCCAACGCCGCAGGGCTGAGCGAGGCGGTGCAGGCGGCTTGCATGGTGAGTGGCGCAAGCCCCCTCCCCTGCCTGCCCCCTCCAACTGGCAGCTGTTTGCACTGCAGCCAGGGGTGAGGTGCAGCTCTCTCCCCACGGCAGCGGGCCAGGCCAGGCACTGCTGCAGCTGCAGCAGCATTAGAATATCTCCTGGGGGGGGGGCTGAGTGTCAGCCGTGGCGGGCAGGTGTGACCCTGCGGGTGCCTCCGTTTCAGCTCCGCTACCAGAAGTGCTTGGATGCCCGCCCCCAGAGCACCAGCTCCTGCCTGCCAGCACCCCCCGCGGACTCCGTGGCGCGACGTGTGGGTTCCACAGTCAGAAAGGGAGTCCAGACACTGCTGGGCACCCTCAAACCCAAGCGGCAGGGGGCCCAAACACCGTAAGCCCCCCAGGGGGCCCTGGAGTCTGCCCAGGGGCATCACAGGGGAGGGCAGCAGTGCCAGCCCCCCTCCCCAGCGTATGTGTGAAAGGAGGGCTGTGAGGAGGTGCATATTTATGAGGTGCGAGTGCGTGGGAGAGAGAGGGGGGGCTAGGGCTACCTATGAGCGGCTGCCGGGGTGGGTGGGTGGACGGACGACTTCCTGTGCCCTTCCACAGGTCGGGCACCCACATCATCTCTCCCAGGAAAGCCACCCCCCGCTCAGTCTCAAACCCCCCCAGCCCACTTTGTAGGCACTGACTTAAGTCTGTTGCTGGCAACTGCCAAGGTGGGGGGGGGGGCTGCTTCTGCCCTGGAGAGAGAGTGGCGGTCTCTGCCTGCCCCCTCCCATGCCTCAACCCTGGATAGCCCCACAAGGCGGAGGCCCTCATTGGGGGGGGGGGTGTCCCTGCCAGCTCTGCTGTAAGAAGAAAGTCTCTGTGTTGTACTAAAACCACTAATAAACTCTGTTCCCATGACTCGCTTCTCCTTTGGAACAATGAGGGAGGGGAGGGGCGAGGCCAGGCGTCTTGGGCTGCAATCTCTGGCTTCCGCTCTTGTGAAATGTGTTTCACAAGTTCCATAACAGGCGCGTGACTGTCGGGAGCAGGATGGGGCAGAGCCTGGTGCTGGGCCTGCAGAATATTCCAAGCTTCTCTGGGGGAAAGAGGCTCGGCCGGCCTGGCTGCTGGCAGAGGAGCCAAAAGCCACCCACGCCCCCCCCCCCCGTAGCCCAGCATCCTCACCCTGTCTCCCCCCCCCGTGGCCCACCCCATGCCCCAATGGCTAGCCCCCTCCTGCCATTGCTCCCCTGCAGGCAGCACACAGCCACGGGGTGAGCGGTTCCTTCCCTCCTGCCCCCCCAGTAGGGTGTTTGGCCCCGGTGTGCACCGCTTGAGCTCCACTTCCCGAGGCAGGTTTGTCTTCACCACTTACGTGGAGTAGTTTGGTAGCATCTGAAAACGTGGCCCCCTCACCGCTTCCTCCTCACTCCAGCTCATTTATGAACAAGCGAGAAAGCCCTGCCCCCCCCCCCGACAGGGCCGCGTCTTACTTCAGCCCTCTGTGAAAACGGCCCAGTCCATCATCCTCCTCTTTCACCAGTTCTGAAAAGGGCCTGTGCTCTTTTCGCCTGGCTGCTGGAGGGCCGTCGTGCTCCTGACTGGCAAGTCGGTCCCCCGACCAGAGTGGGGGGCAAAAGACTACTTGAACCATCTAGCTGCCGATTCCCTCGGAAGCCTCCCTCAGGATAGCTGGCACGCGGCACACCCAACCCCCCCCCCCGTTTTATCCAGTAAAGCGGAGGGGTAGAAGTCTTGGGGCTGAAACAGCCTTGCCCTCTTCTCAAACTCGTGCTCCTCAGCTGACTGGGGGGGGGGGGCTCAGGCAAAGTCTTGTTCAAAGCCCACGTAAGCAGTGCGGAGCGGGTTGCCCCGATGCTCCTGGCACAAGCCCTTCTGGAGGGGCAGCCCTGGCCTCTGCCCTGCCGCCCCTGTGCAGCCCCAGCGGGGGGGGGGGGGCTAGAGCGGGGTAGCCCCTTGCCCCGGGAGAAGTGGAGCGCTAGCAGCTTCGGCCTCCGCTAAGCCTGCAAGCGGCTCTGGCTGCGACTGGGAAGGGTCTGCTAGCAAGGAAGGGAAGCTGCACTAGCTGCCTCCCTCCTTTGGAAGAGGTGTGGGGCAGCAAACCCCTCTGAATACAGAAGGGGGGCATCACAAGACCCGGGGCTGCCCAATCTCTGCCACAAGACGGGCAGACAGCTTTCCAAGGCAACTAGAGAAATTCAGAGGCGACAGTGGCAAGACTATTGGGCCCCATGGCGAAGCAGTCACCCTATTGAAGGTGGGGTGGGTGGGGGGTATCCTGCTTATAAGCTTCTGACAGGCCTCCAGTATCAGCATGGGGAAATTGGGACACTGGACTTGGAAAGGGCAAGGGGGGGGATCCCTGGCGGGTCCATGGAGGGGGGGGTGCTACCTGCAGGAGGAGAGACCTGGGCCCTTCCTGGGGCAGGGAGGCGCCATGGGATGTCTGGGGCAAAGTGGTCACCTACTGGTGAAGAACAGGAAGCTGTTGGGACAGACCGGCAGAGCTACTACCCCCGCTCCAGGCTCGCTGGGCTCACAACAGGAGAGGTTTGGGTGTGGTTCTGGGCGGCAGCAGCAGCAGGGCACACAGCTGGCTGGAGGGGGCAACGCCTGAGAGCATCCCAATCCAGCCCAGCGCCACACTGCCAAAGAGCTGAGCAAGGCTGGGGGCGCCCTTCTTCGCCTACATGAAACAGATCGGAGAAAAAGAGGGGGCAGGGAGGGTTTGAGGGCAGAGCGCCTTTATTGGGGGGGGGACAGAAGCGCACAGGTTTGTAGCACAAAAGGGCCTCCAGGGGGTGGGCTCACTGCGCTGTGCTGCCACCTCCCCCCGCCCGCCATGGCTTCCAGAGGCTGGTGGTGCATTGCACAGCCCAACTCTTGCCTTGACCTCCAGCAGGAGAACGACAAGGACAGTTCTTGAGCAAACATAGACCTGGGGGTCCACAGCTGGGAGGGCCGACGAGCGTCTCTTGCAGCCCCCAGCGCTGGGCCCTTCCAAAACGCCACCTGCAGCTTCTCGGTGAAGTTCAGCTTCCGTGCAGCCCCCTCTCCCCGCCAGGGTCCTGCTTGCTGAAGAGATGCTGCTGCTGCTGCGAGCCTTGCAGAGCCGCCACTCCCTCCCTCCCTCCCGGACAGCAGTGCCCCAGGGGGACCGCCTGCAGCCAGGAGCCTCGCCCTAGGGGAGACAGACGCCACCCCTCCCCCGCAAGCTGGGCCTCCAGCTCCTCTTCCAGTCCTCCAACCCTTTCTAACCCCAAGGAATCGGGGGGCAGCCTTTGCCCTGGCTTCTGTGGCTGGGTCTAGACTCTAGCCCGAGGCCTACACATGTGGGACTTGCACAGCTCTAGTCTAGAGCCTCTGTCCGTCATGGCCGCTGTACTGAGGAGGAAGGTGGGGGGCTTCAAGCAGAGCCCCCCAGAGAGAAGCCATGCCACTCACAGGCACTGTTCAGCGCAGGCATCTTGCCATGGGGGCAGCACCAAGCCCCCCTGGGCCGCTAACAGAGCCGGCGCTGGCGCCACCAGGCCTGCACCTGCGGGAAGGGCAGCTGGGGGCTCAGGGACTTGCAGAGTTCAGGGTCGCCGGCACGGCCGGTCCGGAGGGCACAGAGCAGCGCCGCCTTGCAAGCGTCCCGGCAGGGCTCGCTGGGAGGGTTGCCCTTGTACATGAGGTACCAGAAGCGGTGGAAGAGATGCTCTTCGCTCTGGAAGCGGCGCACCAGCCGGTCCCAGTCTGCTGGGAAGGCAGTGGACAAGCCGTAGGTCTCCCGGGCCCCATAGAGACGCTTCCAGTGGGGCAGCGCACCAGGGACGTTCGCCTCTGTTAAGTTCAAGATGAAAGTCTCGTGGTCCAGCACCAAGTAGGAGCTGCCAGGGTAGACGCCGTCCAGGTGGTAGAGCCGGTACCCTGGAGCAGAGGGAGACAAGAGGGGGGGTCAGCTCTGCCACGCCCTGGCCCTGCCCTCGAAGCAGAAAGAAAGGGGTGGACGGGCAGGGACCCCAAAGGACAAGACGAGAGGCCCTCTCTGTGGGGAGGGCAGCAGCTCACCTGGGTTGAGGTTGACGTAGGTGGTGACACTGGGAGCCACAAAGGCCACACCCACAGGACGTGTCAGCGTCTCCTCGTCATAGAACAGCTCAAATTCATCCACGTGGGTGTGTCCAAAGAACTGCCCAGCCACAGTGCCCTCAAACCTGCAAAGACAGGCAGACATCGGGGCTTTAACCAGTTCTGTAACGCGGATGTGCTGAGACCCGAGACCCAAGGCCCCCCCCCCGAAACTTGGGAAGCCGAGGCTTCGCTGGTAGGACTTGCCTGAGGGTGGGGGTTCTTGTGCCCCCTGGGGGGGCAGCTCTGGTTGACACCAGAGAGACTCACTTGGAGTAGAGCGGCCCAAGGAGGGAGCGCCCACTGGAGACTGCCCCACTGATGGGCAAGCTGCTGCCGTAAGCCAGCCCACTCAGGACCGAACAGAAGCTCCTGCACTGGTGGCTGGGGGGGGGGCACGGGGTGACCCTGGGTGGGGCTTACAGGAGGAGGCAAGCGGCTCTCCCTGCTCTCAGCAGCCTGGGGGCCGCTGCCGTCTTTGCAACCCCACAAGGAGCCTTCCTCGAGACCCCACACTGTTCAGCGAGTCCTGAGGTTCGGGCCGAGAAAGTCGAGGCTCGCGTGGGCCCAGACTCCGCTCGCCTGCAGGCGAATCGGCTCCGTTGGGGATGCTGATGGGCCTGAAGGGGCCCCTGGCAGGTCGACCATCAAAGCAGGTGGCGGAACCACTTCAGGCTGCAGCAGAGGCTGAACAGCTCCCCCCCCCCCGAAGACTGAGAGCGGGGGCACGGGGCCTGGCCCAGCCCTCCTCTCTGAATGCTTCTTTTCCAGCTGTATAGTGCCCCCTTCCGTCATGCAAAGGTTGTGTAGCAATGCAAATGGTATGAATCCAGGAACACGGGGGTGGTGGCGGTGGAGCTCCGTGGGCAGTGCCACCCCTGCTTTGCAAGCAGAAGATCATAGGTGCAGGAAAACTCCTCCCCTACCTGACCCCCAGAGTGTGGCTGCCAGCCAGTGCAGGCGGCTGGCCGGAGAACATAAGAAGAGCCCGGCTGCTGGATCAGGCCAAAAGCCCATCTAGTCCAGCTTCCTGTATCTCACAGTGGCCCCACCAGATGCCTCAGGAAGCACACAAGACAACAAGATAACCTGTTTCCCGTTGACACTCCCTTGCACCTGGCACAGAGAAAACCTACTTCTAAAACCAGGAGGTTGCTTATGACTTGTAACCTGTGATGGTCTTTTCCTCCATGAATCTGTCCAAACCCCTTTTAAAGGCATCTAGGCCAGGTGCCATCACCACATCCTGTGGCAAAGAGTTCCACAGATGAATTACACGCTGGGTAAAGAAATATTTTCTTTTGTCTGTTCTAACTCTCCCTCCACTCAATTTTAGTGCGTGTCCCCTGGTTCTCAATCATGTCCCCCCTCAGGCATGAGGAGCCATTGTGGGATGACTCAGGAGGCAGCAGCTTCCCAATTCTGGCTGCAAGACACGTTGCGTGCCTTGGCCTGGCCTTTGGGACTCCGAACTGGGGTGCGAGAGGCTTCCTTGCCATCTGTTGTGCCCGCGAGAGGCTTCCTTGCCACCCGTTCCTGGCACTCCCTCCCAGCGGTCTCCTGTTTGGAAGCCTGGGGGTCAGCCGGCCTACTGTCCCCCAAGAACAGGCCGGCCGGCCAGCATGGCTTTTGTTAGGCCAATACAGTTGGGTACTTGCGCACAGCGTGCAAGGCAGCGGGGGGGGGGGGCTTGCTGGTGCTATATGTACAGGTCATAGTCCCGTGAACATGCCAGGGCGGCAGGAGGGGTCTGCCGGCAGGCTCAGTTTCCCTGGCCCTCAGGGTGGGAATTCCACAGAAGCAGCAGCAGCCCCTTGGAACTAGTGCGGGGGGGGGAGGAGAGGCGAGGTCACTGTGGACCCTCTCCCCAGAACCCACCAGGCACACCAATGGCCTATCAAGGGGGAGAGCGAGTGGTGTGGGCAGGGCGGGGCGTCTCGTCTCACCTGTTGAGGATGTGGTAGTAGTTCCAGCTCCAGCAGCGCATGCAGTGTGAGGGCGGGATGTGGCCAATGATGTGCACCTGAAAGAGCCGGGAAGAGCCGCTAAGGCTGGTGCAGACAAGAGCCTCCCGCCAGGACCGGAAGAAGGCGCTGCTGCAGGGAAGGGGCTGGGCCAGCAGGCGGCAGGCGCTTCCTTCCCCTGCGCAGCAGCCGAGGATCCTGGTCCTCCATTCCCAGCAACGGCTGCTGGCCCCCCCTCTGCCCCCCGCCGGCTGCTCACCTTCTCCCCACTCTCCTCCGCCCGCTGCAAGACCTTCACCAGCCACTGCAGCTGCCCGGCTGGGTCTGTGGAGTTGATGAGGAGCCAGAAGTTGGCCTCGGAGCAGAAGTTCATGTTGAGCGAGATGAGGCGGAGGCCGGGCTGGACCCGGTGGGTGTAGAAGCCCCCCAGCCTGTTGCGGAGAGAACAAAGGGGACGCCAGTCAGGCGCCAGGCGCACTCAGAGCACGGCCAGGGAGGGCAGGCGCTCGCTCGCCAGCTCCGTCGGGAACACAGAGTGGCTTGCCGTGGGGGGCCATTCCCCCGAGGACGCAGCGTGAGTGCCCCTCTCCTCTGTGTCTGCAGGCCTGGAATGTGAAGCGATGTGGGCAGGACGAAGCAGCCCCCGCATCCAGGCCGCCACTAACCCGGATCTCCTTTGACTGACCCACGGCAGCTACCCCACAGAGGCCTCAAGACATCTCCATTCCCCCCCCCCACAGCTTTGGCACTGGGGTCGCCAGCCCTACTCACTGCCAAGAGGCGCTCCACCCTGTCCGCCACCGTGCCACCTCCCAGGTACCCACTCGCGGTTGCTGCAGACCTCCCTCTCCGAGGTCTGCCCCTACCTGAGGGTTTCCAGGGCCGTGGGGGGCAGCCACGGACGCCATGCCTGGGCCATGGCGCCGTACAACCAGGCTGAGGACTGGTTCCCGGGCACGTAGGGCGGAGGGAAGGCATTCACAGGCACCGATTCGTGGTTGCCCACGGCAGGGTAGACCGGCAGGGGTCCCAGGTACTTCTGGATGAGGCTGGTCACCGTCCTCAGGGCCTGCAGCTGGTCCTCCCGGGTCTGTTGCCAGACGTCATGCGCCGGGATGTCGCCAGTCCAGTAGGCCATATCGTACGGCCCGGCAGCGGCCAGGTGCTGCAGCAGGTTCTCCAGCGTGTGGAGGGGCAGGTCACACTTGCTGTAGGAGCCCCAGTAGCCGGCCCCCTGCCCCTGCGGCCGCCCACCCCGGCAGCACAGGGGGTCTTTGCAGGCAGGGTCACTGCCTGGAGTGTAGTTCCGGTCCCAATGCAAGTCGGTGAGGAACAGCACCCGGGCAGTGGGGGCGCCAGGCGACGGAGGGACCGGGGGCTGCACGGGGGGCTTGGGCGTGGCTGGCAGCGTGACGTTCCAGTCGGAGTAGATGTCCCAGTGGCCGCAGCGAGAGCCCACCAGGAGGCCGCAGATCTCGGCAGGGCGCAGGACGGAGCGGACCCAAGCGGTCAGGAAGTCCTGCTCGAAGAGGTGGATGATCTGCTGGCAGACCTGCAGGCGGGCCAGGTGCAGGTTGACGCAAACGCTCACGGCCAGGCGCTGGATTCGCGCCACGCTGGCCTCCAGCTGCAACACACAGAGGAGGGAGAGCGGCGACTATCACAAGGGGCAGGGCGGAGCGGCAAGGCCTCCCTACGACGTTCCCAGCGCCAAGCAGGATGGGGCTGGAAGGAACACAGCACGCAGGCAGCGGGGGCTCAGAGGCCTGAGCATGTCTCTGGCCAGAAACCCCCCACCCAGCCTCAGCCCAAACTGCAGCAAATTGACTTGATCCCCTGGTGAATTTCAAGGGGGGGGTCCCCCCCACCAAGCCCAAGGCTGCTCACAAGGTCACGCCCCCCCCCCTCTGGCTCCAGGGCTGGAGGCTGGTTTTTGGACGGACAGGTGGACACCTGCTGGATGGTGGCAGTCCTGATGTCACAGGAAGGCCGGTCGCATCATCCACCAGGGCCACCAATTCCATAAAGCTCTTTCCCTGCTTGCCTTACAAGAGAGAGGATGGAAGCTGTGCAGATGGGGGCCCTGCCCGGCAGCCCCCTTCCCTGCTGGGGCCTCCCACAAAAGTGTCCAGCAGAGAGCGAGGGGCAGAAGGCAAGACCGCCCACCAGGTCCCTGGGGCAGGCAGGCCTTGCCCTCGCAGAGCCCCCCCCGGGGGGGGGATGGCCGCTCCTTCAGCAAAGCTTGGCTCTTCTAGATGCTTCCCAAGTTTCTCTGCACTTCTGCTCTCCCCCAGGTTACCCAGAAGGGACGACAAACTAACCCGCCTGTAATTTCCTAGATCCCCCGGCTGCCTTCTTAAACAGCAGAGCTGCCAATTACCTTCCAGGCCTCTGGCACAGAGGCCAAGTTTGAGTTGCTGAAGAACTCTTGGGCGGATGCCATCCGACCGGCGGGCCCCGTAATGTGTTCACATGGTGCATGCTGTCGGTCGGTTTGCTCCAGCCCTGCAGGCCTTGGCACTCCTGCTACAACTCCGTTCTTGGGCTGCTGCCTCCCCGCCTGGGACAGGCTGTGCCGGCACAGGGAGGGAGGAGGGACCCACCCCACGGCTTCCGTAGGGAAGCCAGAGCGTTCCTGCCGCGTTCCTGCCGCTGCAACCGCCCTGGCTAAGCGTCCCTTTCATTCCCTCGTCACCTACCGGTCCAACCACCTCCCCGGCAGGTTTCCTGCTGCCCTCGAAGAGCTTCTCGTCATTTGCCTCCATGCCCTTAGGCACGTGCTCCTCCTCCTCCTCCTCCTCCACATCCTTTTGGGTTCTGCTAATTCGGGCCAGACTCCCATTTTCCGAGGGAGGCCTTCCTGCCTCTCAGAGCTTCCCTGACTCCCCTCGGGGGCCACGCTGCAGGGGCCTGTCCTCCTCAGGGCGGGGCAAACATCCTGGCTGCGCTGTCGTGACTGTGGCGTCGACCAGCTCCACGCACGCTGGAGAGGCAGACCGGAGCCTGCTGCCCTCCCTCTGCTCCGCTCCCTTTCCCCTTCAAGTCCAGCGGGTCTGTGTGGGACTGCCTGCCTGCCTGCCTGCCTGCCTGGGGCACTTTACCCGTTCCATCTATGCTGAACCAGACAGCACTCTGGGCACCGATCCCGACTGGGTCAACGACACGGCCATCTCTAGGCCCTGGGCACCACAGAGGATGAGGTCTAGAGGGGCCACCCCTCTGGGCGGATCCAAGGGTCAGGGCACAGTCATCTGGAGCAGGGGTTCTCAACCAGCGGTATTCGTACCACCAGTGGCACTTCAGCCGACTGCTGGTGGTACTCAGACTGCTGGACCACCGGATCCCTGCTCTGACGTGGCGCTTTTGGCACTGCGTTTTCGGTCCTGGGAGGCTCCTGCCTGTGGCCAAGCCTCTCGGGAATGCTGAGAAGGGCCCTTCCACCTGCCCAGAGCCTCCTACCTGCATTTTCTGGCCTCCAAAAACCCGGGAGTTACTGGCCATGATGTCATTGCCAGTCACTTCCGGTGGTACACTGCAGGAGAGTGGCGCCAGAGGTAGTACTCGGCCGGGAAGGGGTTGGAAACCCCTGCTCTAGAGTATCTAGGATTTTTCTCTCTGTGAAGAGTCGAACATGAATTTACACAGTCTGTGGGTGGGTGACGGAAGTCACCTGCTGCTGTGGCTGCTCCTGCGACTCCAACACCTCCTCCGGCCACCTCCTTCCCTCCCCGATTTCTTCCTGAGAGTCAAGATCAGGCTCAGCATTTTGGTAAGCAGGGAGATAGCAGCTCCCCCGTGTCTCATTATTGGTTTGCTGGTATTTCCACCCACACAGATTCTACAGAGGCGTCGGTTCCGTTCCCCCTAGGCTTGCTAGTTTCTTGGAGTCTATCCCCTCCCTGACATACAGAGCGACACCACCCCCAAGAAGCCCCTGCCAGCCCTTTCTGGAGAGTTGATAGCCTGGACGAACAGTCTCCCACTGGCTCTCTCCTTTCCGCCGGGAGGGAGTCCAATTATGCCCACAGTTGTATCTATGCTCTCATTGGTGACCCAACACTCCAGCCCCCCCCCCGCTCGAGGGGAGCTGCTATCTCCCTGCTTAGCAAAATGCTGGAGCAGAGGAGCCTTGGGCCTGACGGCGCACTCGTCCGCCTTTGGTTCTCAAGTCACCTGCCCCCTGTCTGTCTGTCTGTCTGAACTTGCGGAGCCCTTGCCCCTTTCAGTACTGCGCCAGCACCAGCAGTCGCGCGTTGCTCGCTCCCGGGCCAGATTGACACACGCTGGCTTCCCAGGCCGAGCGTGGGGAGAGGCTTCATACCCTCCCGGCTGCTCGGGGAGCTGCCATCCATGATCAGGGCTTGCCCTAAGCAGAGGAGAGAGGTGGGTGGTGGTGACAGACAGCACGAGCGAGTTTCGCCGGGGGGGGGGGCGGGGGGCAAGTCTGGGAGAAGCCGTGGCAGAGGACCGGAGGAGGAGGAGATGCTCTGAGGCAAGCAGTGCCCAGAAGGCAGCGCAGCAGGCAGGGAGGACGAGACCTGGCCGGCAGCAACCCTCGCTGCCCATCTCCCCTGACCGGAAAAACCAGCCTCTCCCCGCGGAGCCTGCATCCTGCCAAGCAAGCAGGGCCAGGCCGGGGGAGCCGAGGAGCAGCGCAGCTGGAATCCACCCCACGCTAGCGGCCTCGCCCGGCCAAGCGCCCCAGCTGGCGCGGCGGGGTCTTCTCCGCAGCGGCCCCGGACAGCAGGGAAAGGCAGGGCTGGCCGATCCGAGCGCGACCGAGGCTGCAGGCGTAGGCAAGCAGAGGTCCCTCCCGGGGTCTTCCTCCTCCGTCACCTCCAGGCGCAGCGGCGGCCGGAAGCAGCGGACTCACTCACCTCTATACTGGCGTCAATGGCGGTGAAGATCACCTTGCAGGCGGGGCAGCTCATGTTCCTCCAGCCGAAGTGCGCGCCGGCCGCCGACAGTCGCTCCTCCAGGTCGCCGGCGAGGCCGGGCTGCCCCCAATGCACAGCCGCGGTCAGCAGCAGCAGCAGCAGCAGAAGCGGGGCTGGCCCCGGGCCGCCCCTGCTCGTCCCCACCATCGCGCACCTCCGCTCGCTGCCCGACGGCTCACTGCCGGCAGGTTTGTGGGCGGGCGGGCGCAACGCCGCCTCCCGGCAGGACGAGGCGGGACCGGGCGGGCAGCCAGGCCGCCTGGGGCCAGCACGGGCGGCTCTGCGCTCGCCGCGGCGCACTCTTCTTCTTCTCCAGGCTCGGCGGCAGCCTCCTCTCCGGCGGCGGGGGCCCCGCGGGGCAGCTGCTCGTGCCCTGCCTGCCTGCCGTGCTGGTCGCCGCCGACTCCCCCGCGAGGGCGCCCGGGCAGGCCCTGCTGCAAGATGGCCGCCGCGGCTTCGGGCTGCGTCACGCCGGGCTCCCGCTGCCTGCCCTTCCCATTCGCCGGCCGAGCGCCCTGGCGGGGGACCCGATCGGGAGGAGCGAGAAGCAAACGCCCCTCCCCGGAGAGGAGGAAGGAAGGAACTCCCTGCCACAGGAGGGGGAACCAGCCGAGTTTCGCATGCAGTCGTGAAGCGGAATAATACCCCTGGGGCTTCAGGAGTCTTGCAATTCTATAGGCCTCCAGCTAAGAGAAAGAAGAAAAGTATAATTGAGATAGCATAATCAGTGCTCTCTAAACGACAGGTAAACAACGCATATTTGCTATTCCAAAGTCTGTTTACTGTTCTTCCATCCTTTTCCAACTGCCAGCAAACCGAGAAGAGATGGTCAGAGCAGCCCAAACTCTAGCATTTAACTCTCTACCAGTCAGTAAGTATTGGCACAAGTTATGATTGCCGTATCCTGAACCAGCAGTTTGATCATTTATTGAAATGGAATGGCCCTAAAAATTGGGGAGTAAACTGGAGTCCGCTGGATGGTGAGGGAGAGAAAGGGGTGATAAAAGGGGACTTGGAGACTGCAGAGAAATTAAAGGAGTTCTTTGCATCTGTCTTCACGGCAGAAGACCTCGGGCAAATACCGCTGCCGGAATGGTCTCTCCTGACTAAAGAATTAAGTCAAATAGAGGTTAAAAGAGAAGACGTCTCAGATTTAATTGACAAAATAAAGATCAGTAAATCACCAGGCCCGGATGGCATCCACCCAAGAGTTCTGAAGGAACTCAAGAATGAAGTTGCTGACCTCTTGACCCAAATATGCAACTTGTCCCTTAAAACGGCCACTGTGCCAGAGGATTGGAGGATAGCTAATGTCACGCCAATCTTTAAAAAAGGAAGGAGGGGGGACCTGGGAAACTACAGGCCGGTCAGCCTAACATCTGTTCCAGGGAAGATGGTGGAAAGTCTCATCAAGGATAAAATCTTAAAACACATAGAAGAACAAGCTCTGCTGAGGGAGAGTCAGCATGGCTTCTGCAAGGGGAAGTCTTGCCTCACAAACCTGTTAGAATTTTTTGAAAAGGTCAACAGGCATGTGGATGCGAGCGAACCCGTGGATATTATATATCTGGATTTTCAGAAGGCGTTTGACACGGTCCCTCGTGAAAGGCTCCTGAGAAAACCCCACAGTCAGGGAATAAGAGGGCAGGTCCTCTTGTGGATTAGGAACTGGTTGAAGACCAGGAAACAGCGAGTGGGAGTCAATGGGCAATTTTCACAATGGCGAGAGGTGAAAAGCGGTGTGCCCCAAGGATCGGTCTTGGAACCGGTGCTTTTCAACTTATTCATAAATGACCTGGAGTTGGGGATAGGCAGTGAGGTGGCCAAGTTTGCGGATGACACTAAACTTTTCCGGGTGGTGAAGACCAGCTGAGATTGTGAAGAGCTCCAGAAGGATCTCTCCAAACTGGGAGAATGGGCAGCAAAATGGCAGATGCGCTTCAATGTAAGTAAGTGCAAAGTGATGCACATTGGGGCAAGAAACCAAAATTTCACATATACGCTAATGGGTTCTGAGTTGTCTGTGACGGATCAAGAGAGAGATCTTGGGGTGCTGGTAGACAGGTCGATGAAAGTGTCGACCCAGTGTGCGGCGGCTGTGCAGAAGGCCAATTCCATGCTCGGGATCATTAAAAAAGGGATTGAGAATAAAACGGCCAATATCATTCTGCCCTTGTACAAATCGATGGTAAGGCCACATCTGGAGTATTGTGTCCAGTTCTGGTCACCACACCTCAAAAAGGATATAGTTGAATTGGAAAAGGTGCAGAAAAGAGCGACCAGAATGATTCGTGGGCTGGAGCACCTCCCTTATGAGGAAGGGCTACAGCGTCTGGGGCTTTTCAGCCTAGAAAAAAGGCGCCTGAGGGGGGACATGATTGAGACTTATAAAATTATGCATGGGATGGAGAGAGTGGATAGAGGGAAATTCTTCTCCCTCTCGCACAACACCAGAACCAGGGGACATGCACTAAAATTGAGTGGAGGGAGAGTTAGAACAGACAAAAGAAAATATTTCTTTACCCAGCGTGTAATTCATCTGTGGAACTCCTTGCCACAGGATGTGGTGATGGCATCTGGCCAAGATGCCTTTAAAAGGGGTTTGGACAGATTCATGGAGGAAAAGACCATCACAGGTTACAAGCCATAAGCAACCTCCTGGTTTTAGAAGTGGGTTTTCTCTGTGCCAGGTGCAAGGGAGTGGCGACTGGACACAGGTATCTTGTTGTCTTGTGTGCTCCCTGAGGCATCTGGTGGGGCCACTGTGTGACACAGGAAGCTGGACTAGATGGGCTTTTGGCCTGATCCAGCAGGGCTCTTCTTATGTTCTTATGTTTAACTTAATTGTTTTTGCAGAAATTGCAAGAATAATGTCAGATGGTCTCCCAAGAATAGCTTGTTTGCTCAGCCAAGAACAGAAACAGTATGAATACATAAGATAAGAAGAAAGTGATGTACTGTACGTTTGTGTTGATTCTTTAACATCTGGCAGCAGTGAGGTGATATTGTGATGTCTGATTTGCAAAGGTATAAGACTCTTGCTGTTTGACTTCTGTACTCACGGTGATTTGGGTGTAACCTCCTCGCGGCCGTCTCTTTATGTGCACAATAAGATTCAGTTCTCCAACTTGGTTTTGTTATTGGCTAAGAATACCAAGTTGAATTCCCGAAATACAGGAATTTAATCCCTGAAAGTCCATTAGGCCCTTTTGCATAACAGTGGAGCTGCCCGGAGCAGAACCCCCAAGCAAGCACCCAAAATGTCTCCCTGGCCGGGGCACGGTTCACATGAGCGCACGCTCCTTGACCGCCTCTTCGCCCGCCTGAGGAGTCGCAAGCTGGTGGGGCTTTCTGGCGCTCGCTGTGTCTTTCCCGGAAAGGACATCGCCTTGGCGTAAACCTCGGTGCATCTACTCGGGAGTCAGCCTCGCTGGGTTCAAGGCAGCCGGGCGTACTCCCAGACAAGTGTGTGCAGTCGGACTGCCTGCGCAACAGGCCTGGGGTCAATAGGTGGCGCCAAAAGCACTGGGGGTGCTGAGCAGTGGATGTGGGGGGCCCTCTCCTCTGGAGACAACAGGCTGCCTGGACCGCAGGGCCCCATGGGCTCTCCTTGTGGGGTCTGGTCCCCCTGCTGGGCTGGGTCGTGTGAAGAACTCGAAGACAGGCAGCCAAGAGGTGCTGGCCTGGGGCGCAGTGGCCCAGTGAGAGGGGACCTGCACTCCGCACTTGCTCAGGGGCATGCTTGTCCATCCTCCATCCGAATGTTCAAGGGTGGACGCCTGAATAGGCCCACTTCTGTTCTTATCTGCTCCTGTATTTTTGGCAGCTGCGATCCATTTGCACTTGTAACTGTTCTTGTTGTTTTAAAAGCTTGACGAAAACTCGTAGGCTGTTGCGAATCCTGTCAGATTATCCGGGAGGATTGATCATGCTCTTGGCCACAGTCGTGTCGTTCTTGGACCTGCCCTAGGCCTGTGCTCCATGACATGATGGAGTGAAAGCTGCTCCCTCAGTTGCCCTTCACTGCGCCGGTACTGTGCATGGAAACTTGGCGGCGGCGGCGGTTCGTTGAAAGAGCCAGCTTGGCAGAATTTGGCCACGGCCCTGCTGCGTGATAGACCGGCTCCAGGTCTTTTGGGCCCTCCTGGCGCCGCCCAAGTGCACAGGCAGGCTGACCACCGTGGCAAAGCGATTCCCTGTCCACAGGCCGGCATTGCTGCTGCTCCCGTGCCTGGCCACTGCAGGTGGGGGGCGTGTGCTCTCTGCCCATACCCAGGTGGGGGTGAGGCAGGGGCTGAGCACGGGCGGGCCGCAGCCAGGAGAAGGCCGTTCCTGGCGGCGGCAGCAGCAGCAGCAGCAGCAGCAGCAGCAGCCCTGGGACTGTGAAGTCTCCTCAGCGATGTCCCTTCTCCATCTGGTGAGTCAGGATTTGAGCGAGTGACTCTCTGGTTCCCACTCTGAGCACCCAACCGACGACACCAGCTGGCTCTTGGGCTGCTGGGACCCAGCCAGGCAGCCAGCAGCTTCTTGGACCGCTGGCGGCAGCAGCAGCAGCAGCAGCAGCACCTTTTGCGAGGCAGGAAGCCGCCATGGTGGAGCCAGGCTGCCCGCTCTTCTCCACGGGAGGGAGCCGTCCTGCTTGGCAGCAGCCAGCCAGCACCTCCCTGCCTGCCTGTCTCCTCCCGGTGTTTTCTTGGGCCTCTTATTAGCTGCTAATGCCCTTCTTATTGCTGCGCTTGGAGTCTTCTTGTTTTGCTTACTTTGTTAATTTAACGGACTGTGTTGCATTCTAAATCTTCCTGAGTTGCCTTGAGCTCCTTTTGCCTGGAAAGTGGGCTAACTAACAGTCCAGCCCAGCCTGGTAGCCTCTCTGCCTGTGGCTGCCCTCCCTCCTCCCTGGGTGCTTCCTTTTTCAGACTGTGAGCCTTGGGGGGGGGGCACGGAGAAGACCCTCTTTCTTTGGGAGCTGCCTTAACACCTTTGTTGTTGCACAGCAGTATGTGAATGCTTGTGAAAACCAAAAAACGACACACACCCCTCGCTCACTCGCTCTCCCTTTGGCTAGGGTCCAGGCTGCTGTGTTTTTCGCCACTTTTGTGCTCTGCCTCTCCAGGGACACGGTTGGTTGACTCGTGGAGACACAGGAGTCCTGGCTGGATGTGAGTCATTGATTGATTTGTGAATGAAAGGGGGGGGGTGCAGCCCACCCCTGCTGCATTTCTGGCCCCGTAGGTAGTAGGACCCGCTTTGGGGCAACCCGAAACCTGCCTCCTCCTGGCGGGGGCTGCAGCAGAGACCCTCTCACTTGTCGTCCACCCGCCTGCGGTGGTGGTTCTGTACTGCAGACTGGAGGGAGGTGCTCCTCCCTCTTCCCGCTCCCTCCCCCGTGGCAGGCTTGGAGCCCTCCAGAGCTTTGCTGCTCCCGACTGGGTGATGTTTATTTGGCCCTAACAAGGCAGCTGCCCCACTGCCTGGCTTTGGGACTTTTTCCCTAATGTGTCATTGTGGCGACTGACACTGTGGCAGGCAGGCAGCCCCCCCCTTGGGCAGCAGGTGGCGACCTGCTTGGCAGGCGGAGAGGCCCCCATGCAGGCGCCTTGCTGGTCCCGCCAGCCCAGGTGCCGCTCTTCTGCTTGGCTGGCTTCCTTCGTGCCCAGGAAGAGTCGGTGCAAACCCTACATAGAACATAAGAAGAGCCTGGCTGCTGGATCAGGCCAAAGGCCCCTCTAGTCCAGCTTCCTGTCTCACACAGTGGCCCCACCAGATGCCTCAGGGAGCACACAGCCAACAAGATAACCTGTTTCCTGCTGCCACTCCCCTGCACCTGGCACAGAGAAAACCCACTTCTAAAACCAGGAGGTTGCTTATGGCTTGTAACCTGTGATGGTCTTTTCCTCCATGAATCTGTCCAAACCCCTTTTAAAGGCATCCAGGCCAGGTGCCATCACCACATCCTGTGGCAAGGAGTTCCACAGATGAATTACACGCTGGGTAAAGAAATCTTTTCTTTTATCCGTTCTAACTCTCCCTCCACTCAATTTTAGTGCATGTCCCCTGGTTCTGGTGTTGTGCGAGAGGGAGAAGAATTGCCTTCTATCCACTCTCTCCATCCCATGCATAATTTTATACGTCTCAATCATGTCCTCCCTCAGGTGCCTTTTTTCTAGACTGAAAAGCCCCAAACGTTGTAGCCTTTCCTCATGAGGGAGATGCCCCAGCCCACTGATCATTTTGGTCACTCTCTTCTGCACCTTTTCCAATTCAGCTATATCCTTTTTGAGGTGTGGTGACCAGAACTGGACACAATACTCCAGATGTGGCCTTGCCATCGATTTGTACAAAGGCATAATGATATTGGCCGTTTTATTCTCAATCCCTTTTTTAATGATCCTGAGCATGGAATTGGCCTTCTTCACAGCCGCCGCACACTGGGTCGACACTTTCATCGACCTGTCCACCAGCACCCCAAGATCTCTCTCTTGATCCGTCACAGACAATCAGAACCCATTAGCGTAGAACCCAGAGTCACCTCTCCTCTGGTCGACTCCGTGACTAGCTGCTCTAAGGCACAGTCATTTAGCATATCCAGAAATCCAGTCTCTCTTTCATGACCTGAGCATGAGTTGACCCAATCAATGTGAGGATAATTGAAGTCCCCCATGACTACAACCCTGTCTCTCGTTGACACCTCCCTGATTTGCTTCCTCATTTCAAGATCCCCTTCAGGTTTTTGATCTGGAGGACGGTAGCATGCCCCCACTATGACATCGCTCCTTGAGCCTGGTAATCTAACCCACAGTGATTCTACGGAGGAGTCAGAGCCCCCCTCCAGCTCTACTCTGGTGGATTCTACCCCTTCTTTGACATAGATGGCCACCCCACCTCCAACACGCCCCTCTCTGTCCCTCCTATAGAGTTTATATCCTGGGATTGCAGTATCCCACTGGTTCTCCACATTCCACCAGCTTTCTGTTATACCTACTATACCAATGTTTTCCCTAGCCACCAAACATTCCAGTTCTCCCATCTTTGCCCATAGACTTTTGCGTAAAAGCACTTATATACCAGGTACCCCAAGGAGGGCTGCGTGTTTGCACCTTTATCCCTGCAGCCTTCTGTCCTACCAGATTGGTTGTCGTGTCCCATCATGCTTTCACTCCTAATTCTTACTGTGTTATTACTTGACTGTTCCCAATCCTCTGCACCCCCATTCCCTAGGGATGAGGAGTTCCGAACCGGATGCCCCTCGGCTCCTGTTGGCTTTCCCCCAGGGGTCAGTTTAAAAGCTGCTCTGCCACCTTCTTAATGTTACGCACCAGCAGTCTGGTTCCATTTTGGTTCAAGTGAAGCCCGTCCCTCTTGTACAGGCCCGGCTTGTCCCAAAACGTTCCCAGTGCCTAACAAATTTAAACCCCTCCTCCTGACACCAGTGTCTCATCCACGCATTGAGACCCCTGCGCTCCGCCTGCCTAGCTGGCCCTGCACGTGGAACAGGTAGCACTTCTGAGAACGCTACCTTTGGGGTCCTGGATTTGAGCTTCCTACCTAGCAACCTAAATTTGGCCTCCAGGACCGCCCGGCTACATTTCCCCACGTCGTTGGTGCCAACATGCACCACAACCGCTACCTCCTCCCCAGCACTCTCTACCAGCCTATCTAGACGAGAGGTGATGTCCGCAACCTTCGCACCAGGTAGGCAAGTCACCGTGCGGTCCTCACATCCGTCACAGACCCCCCTCTCTATGTTCCTGACTATAGAGTCACCCACGACAAGAAGCCCCCTTCGCCCCCTCCCCAGAGGAGTATCCATAGTGCGACTGGATACGGGCCCATCACCTGAAGAAGGGAATCCATGCAAGCCTGAGAAGGAAAACATGGCGGCAGCAGCAGCAAACACTGAGCGGGCAACAATAGTCGCACAAAATGCCGTCAGTTTTCACTGCCCACTGAAAGGAGAGCCATGGCTGGGCTGGCCAGCCGTCCCTCTCGAGGGGGACATCGCCACTGAGAGCTTCCAGCCTGATCATGCCCCCACAGCAAAAGGGATGGATCGGGGCCTCTAGCGATGAGTGCAGCGCACAGGCAGTCCTTCAGCTACCCAGATCGCAGAGGACTTGAATGATAACCAGCACCTGGAATTGAGCCTGAAAATAGACAGGCAGCAGAGCTGATACAACACTGGTGTAATGTGGCCAGACCAACAGCCCCCCCCCCCCCCGGAACCCTAGCTGAAGCTTCGGGAGAGTCTCCAAGGGCAGTCCCATGCAGAGTGCATGGCAGTGGTCCAGTTGCAGCCCAGGGAGGCTGCATCTAGGCTCAGCCCCAGAACTGCCATTCAAGGCCAGAGTCTGATCCTGAAACACAGAGGGGTGTGTGTGTGTGTGTGTGTGTGTGTGTGAGTTGACAATGGGGAGGCTGGTCTTAGGAACAAAGCAATCCTGAATGGTGTGTGTGGGGAGCCCTGGATAGACAGCCCCACGGAACGGCACGCTTCCCTTTCCCAGTCAGGTTGAGCAGAAAACAAGGCCCCAGCCTGGTCGAGGCCACCCAAGTCCCAAGAGAGTGACTGAGATGATTTGTGACACACCCAGGCTGGCCCCCAGAAGTCACTCCGTTATTTTCTACGTGCTCACAGACATTCTGTGTAGCAAACTGTTCCGGGTATTGATGACAAGTTTGCTGGTCTGCTGTTACCCGATCTTCCATTCCTCCATTTTTAAGAATAGGGACAATCCTCTATCTGCTCACCATCGCCAGCCTTCGAGCACCTCACCCGTTGGTTCTCTAGGAGTTCTCAAAGACGACAGACAGCAGCTCTGAGATCACACCTGCTGCAGGCACCTTCAGCACCCTGGGGTGCAGTTCAGCTCTGCCTTCTCTCCGGCGCCTGTGACCTCCGTGCAGCAGGCCTGGCTGCCGCCTCCGTGACCTTCCTCTTCTTTCGGACGTGAGCAGCCCCCCCCAGCTGTCTGTGGCAGCCCCCGCCAGCCTCGGCTCATTCCGTGCTTTCGCCTTCCTGGCGCCATCCTGCCGGCGTGGGCTGTGCTGGCGTGCTCGTCCTCCGCTACCTGCCCCTCCTCCCACTTCCTGCGCGGGCTCTTTTCCCGCAAGCGCCTCCTGCCGCCACGCTGGTTTCCTGAGACCGACGTCTCCCAACTTTTCTTCTCATGGGAACGGTTTGAGATTGTGCCTTTGGCATCTCGCTTTCAAACAATCCCATCCCTCTTGGACTGTGTCCTCTTTCAGAAGGTTCTAGCTGTGGAATACGCCTCGTTTGTTCTCCAGGCCCATTTTCAAATCCCGAGTGTGCGGCCGAATGTTCCCTGCTCCTGACTGTTGTTGGGAAGGATGAACTCCAGGAAAGCAGGGGGGGCCTCTGCCTGGCTCCCCCCTCCTCTCCCCCTTCTAAGGGGCTGCAAGGCAAGCAGGGCTTGGACCTCCCTCCCTCCCTCTCTTAGCCACCGCAGGAGAGCTGTGTTGTGTCCCCCCAGTTGTGGGTCTCATCATCCCACCAAATGTCAGTGGTGCCTCCTCCTCACAGAGAGGATTCCAGGCTCCCCCCCCCTCCACTGCTGTACTCTGTGCAGCAGGACTCCATCGACAATGACCCGCTGTCTAGTTTCTTGCAAGTCTGTGGTCTCCCCCTCCACACGCTTGGCTCTTCCTTGGTCTCTTACGTTCTTCTCTTCAGTGCCTGTCTTGATTTTGTATTCTGTGTGATGACAGTGCTGGAAAAGGGGGCTGGCAGGCTGGGGGTTCTGGCAAGCTGAGCAAGCCGCAGGCGGCCCTTTCCGGACGGTGAAAGAATTCCACCACCCGGCTCCTTTGCCTGCTCTCAGCGATGAACCCGCAGGAGCAGAGGCAGGTCAGGTCTGCTGAAGGAACGCTGGACTTGCAGTTTCTCAAACCGACATCCTCGGCAGCTGCGGAAGTCTCGAGGCCTCTATAACGTAAGGAACCGAGAGGAAGCCTGCCAGCCGCGGCTCTCCTCCTGCGTGGGGGGGAGGCAGTGCGGGGACCGGTGCTCTTCCGGAAGGGCTGCCTGCCACAGAGGACCGAATGCTGCTGCAGCAGCAGCAGCAGCAGCCTGGATGGAGCAGTCAGGAACAGAGACAGAGGGAGGAACATGGGGGGGGGGGGAGAAGGAAGTTGAGCAACAGTGGTGGACACCCCTCCACAGAGGTCAGGTAAGGGGTCTGGGGCATTTGGACAGCACACTCCCCCCCCCCAGAGAACGTCCACGTGAAGTGGCCTGGGTGGGGTCTGCCCACGCTGCAGCTCTGCTGGCAAAGAGCTTGCTTGTTGCCCTGGAGACCCCTCCCACTAGTGCCTGCTGCCGCCACACACCCCAAATAAAATGCAGACGACCCTCCTGTCGCTTCGTGATTCCAGTTCAGGGCACAAACCACCGCCGCAGTGAGGAGGCGCACAGCTGCCCCACGGGCAGGGTTGCAAATGTCCGTCTGCTGCTATTGACACGGTATTACGGTATTTCCCAGTGCCCCAAGGAACCAGGCTCAGAGGAGCCCATGCTGGCTGGCTCTGAAAAGGTTGGAGTGACCCTGACCCCCCAGGGCCGCCCACGTCCCTGCTCCTTTCACTGGCTCGTTGGTGGCTTACAGATTGATTGGATGACATTTGCCATGTCTTTCAGCAGAGGGCACATGGGGGGGGGGGAGGAGGCAGGCAGGCAGGCAGAGCGTGCTGTGGGCGAGACTAGACTGCAGTGGGGGGGCATGCTGCGGGTAATGTACGTGTCAGGCTGCAGACACGGGGCCTCTTCCGAGGGATGACGCACAGGTGCCCGCCCCCTCTCCTTCTGTTCCAACCCTCGCCCCTCCCCTCAGTCTGGCTCTGATTGGGAATGCCCCCCCCCTCGGAGGAGGCTCTGGTGCCAACTGCTGTTTACTGACTCAGCCTCCCCCCCTTAAACCATGTAGTTTACGTACCAACGGTGGAGGAAGAGGAGGAGGAGCTGCCCCCCCCTTAAGAACAAAGCAAAAACCAAACAGTGCTGCAAGGCACAGCATTGTTTGCGCTATTTCTTGGCTCTCCAGTGTGAAGAAGAGCCTGGTGTAACACGGAAGCCTGCATGGTGCAGTCTGAAGCCTGCCTCACCAAAGGTGCTGCTGTGTTTATGAACTGATTATTATTTTCCCGGTTCTAAACCGGGGCACCCTCCCAGTTTATTTATTTATTTATTCAAATATTTTTTATTTATTTTTCCCATTTTTATACCGCCCTTCCTCCAAGGAGCTCAGAGTGGTGTACATATTTCCTCCCCTCCTTTTTGTCCTCACAACAACCCTGTGAGGTAGGTGGGGCTGAGAGATAGTGACTGGCCCAAGGTCACCTAGGAAGCTTCGTGGCTGAGCGGGGATTTGAACCTGGATCTTCCAGGTCTAAGTCCGACTCCCAAACCACTACACCTTCCTGGCTACTTATTTATTATTATTATTATTATTATTATTATTATTATTATTATTAATAATAATAATAATAATAATAAATATTTATTTATTATAAATAAATAAATACAAATCTTTTTTATTTTTGGGGTGTGAAGTGCCCTTCTGCCGCCCGAAGGGCGGCTGGAATTTTAATTATTTATTTATTTTAGGTAGCCAAATTAATTAATTTGGCTAATTAATCAGTGTCATTGTTTCTCCTAGTGGTCAGTGCTGCTTTGGTGCTTTTTTTTTTTGTTTGTTTTTTGCCTTGGATGCTGCTTCTTTTTCCTTCCTGGATTTGCCAGTCAGGGATCAGACAGAGAACAGGGTCACATCACAGGGCTACATCATCATCTCAGTCAGGTTTTACTACTGATGACATAACTGAGGGCAGGTTAAGGCAACAGAGGGTGACAGCATGTGAGGACAATGGCAGTCAACAGGTGAACACATTCACAAGGAGTGTCGAAGAAAGCCTAGAAAAAGGACATGAAGAAATCAACACTGGAACTGCTGCAACCTCCAGTCCCCATAAGGGCACATGAGGCAGTATTGTAAAAAGCAGCTTCGGGGGCCTGCACCAGCCCGGAAACGTTCCAGGACAAATCCGGGACCCGGACCCGGGTTCCGGGACTGTCCCAGAATTTCCGGTACGAATGGTAAGCGTAATTATAGAGGAACTGGAAAGGGTGCAGAAGAGAGCGACCAAAATGATCAGTGGGCCGGAGCGACGTCTTTACGAGGAAAGGCGACAGCGTCTGGGGCTCTTCAGCCTAGAAAGAAGGCGCCTGAGGGGGGACATGATTGAGGTGCATCAAATTAGGCATAGGATGGAGAGCGTGTATAGAGGGGTTGTTTTGGGTGGCCATCAGGTGGAAGGGGGGGGCTAGTAGTGCAGTGCAGGGAGCCAAAGGGACCCCCCCCCCCGAGAATAGCCAGCCAAGTACATATGGCACAGCCAGGATGCCCAGCCCAGCTGAGAAGTGCTTGCCAATCTCAAGCCATGGGGACAGAGGCAGATGGGGGGGGGATGTGCGGGAAGGGGGCAGGTCATCTCCCCATGTCCCCTTTTCAGAAAGGAGACAGTCACCCCATCTTTCTCCAGGGCTCATGCCAGGGAAGAGACACTCTCGGGAGAAGGCAGCAGGCTTACCAAGAGAGTCACCTCTACTGCTCAGTGCACACAAAACCCAATTAAGTTACTCGCCTGCCTGGCAAGGAATCCCCAGTCCGTTCACTCACAGCTGAGTAAGTGGGTTCACCTCTCCGAGCTCCTGATTAATGAGTCACACTCAGCCAACTGGTAGAGAACACCCCCCCCCCTTCCTGTGGGCTTAAAAATGTACAGCTTGACTGTAATGATGATGCCATCAGGTTACTTGATTGGAGGAGTGGAAGTTACATGGTCACTCTGCCCCACCCCTTGGACCAAGATAGACAGGTTTGCTCCCCAATTGCTAAGTGCTTGCCAGTCTCAGCAGAGGGCTCGCTGGTTCAGCTGGGAAGATGAGGAGCAGTGAATATACAGTAGTACAGTATAGTCAATTATAGGCGCTTATCCGCGGGAACAAAAGTGCAACTTACGTCACCCCATCCGCAGGTCTCTTCCAGGCCATTCACAGGCTGCTTGTTCTTGGGGAGAATGACTCTTACATGACTGCCTGCCTGATAAGGCTGTTTGTTCAAGTTTCCATATTAGCTGCAGTTGCTAACAGCCACTTCTGGTGGGGCCACTGTGCAGGAAGCTGGACTAGAGGGGCCCTTCTTGGCCTGATCCAGCAGCCGGGCTCTTCTGATGCTCTTAATGACTGGAGAACAAACGAGAAGAAGCTGTGCGTTTCAGTAAGCCAGCTAATACACAACAGAAACCAAGATTAAAACGCTGGAGATGTTGAGCTTCCCTCGCTACCACCCGGCTCACAGAGTTCAAGGTACGATGCAGGTTCATAAAGTTGTTCATATAGTGCAGGGGTGGCCAAACTTGCTTAACATAAGAGCCACATGTGATAAACTTCAGATGTTTGAGAGCCGCAATATTGAAGAAGCATTTAAATTCTTAAATATATTTACTCACCATGAACATTAAATTTATGTTTTAATCCAGTAGACTCTCAGTTTATACCCAGTAAATAACCATAAAGCTTGAAGATGTCTTATCTTTTATATTAATTGTGATGCAAAAATGAGCTCAGCCAACATATTTCTGAGAGCCACACATTACATGTCAAAGAGCCGCATGTGGCTCAGGAGCCGCAGTTTGGCCACCCCTGATCTAGTGTATAGTGAAGAGGGTCCGTGGGAACCTAACCCCATTTCCCCCATAGGATCAATGATTCAATATCCGCTGATTCTGTATCCACTGGTTTTCCAGGAACCAGAGCCCCAGCAGAAGTGGCTGTTTTTCTCTCCTTCGCCAGGAACGAAGTTTCACACAGACAAATGACAGAGGCAGCTTGAATGGGACACAAGCTACTGGGGAATACAAAAAAAGGGGCCCCGACTGGGGAACACCCAGGGGACCTGCTGACCAGCCCCCTTTGTCTCCTCAGTCATGCACCAGCTAAAGAGTTGGCGCAGGTCCGAGGAGACCCACTGGTGGCCAAGGGGCTTACTGAGGGGAAAGGGAAAATATTTTCCCTTTCCCCTCCCAAGCCCCTTGCTCCTGCCCCCCCCCCCAGGATAGCGTGCAGCACAGCCTGTTTTGGCACGGCTGCACCCCATGGCGGGGGAGAGAGAGGGTTGGGCTGTTAATCTCCAGCATTGTTAATACAGACCCAACTGCCTTTCTGTTTACTTCTGCTCTGTGCCACGCGAGGGACCTGTGTGGAGGCAGCCGAGTAATTGCTAGATTTCACCTTTTCCTCAAAAGGGGGGGGGATACAACCATGTGTGTTCCTTTGCCTCAAGGGTGCCCTCTGAAGCCTGCTTTGCACCTGGCAAAGGATGAGACGAGACAGCCAGAAGTCTCTGCCTTTTATGGATTAAAACAGCCATGCCAGCTGGGGGCGCCAAATTTGTTGCCGCAAGGTGCTGCGATGGCTGCTAACTGGGACGGTTTCAAAAGGGGACTGGAGGAAGTCAGGGAGGACCAGAGCTCTGCCAGGGGCTGCCAGCCATGCCATGGTGGCGCTGTGCCGGCGTCTGCCTCCGAATGCCCACTGCCAGAGGGAGTCATGGTGGCCGGCGCGAGCCGGCGCTCCTTTCCCCGTGGGCAGCTGGTGGGCAGTACAGAATGTGGAGCCAGGTGCCCCCCCACCCCCCCGGGCCTGCTCCAGCAGCCAGGCTCTTCCTCTGAGGCTCTCCCAGGGGGTGCAGGCAGGGAGGGGGGGGCTCACTCTTCCTGCACTGAGCATTGTTCCCCTGAAGAGGGAACTTCCGCTTCAGGAACAAATGGCTGCTTCCAGGGGCCATTTCCACTTCAAGCTATCCGCCCCCCCTGCACCTCCAGGTCCTGATTGGGGTTCCCCCTCCCTGTATTATTACTGTTTCTGAGCCAGGAGAGGCACTTCTGGTTGAGCATACAGCTGTCCAGCATGTGTTTCTGCTGGAGTTTGCCTGGCACCTCCTGCCCTCCATTGCAAGGCTGCTCCCCACGGCAGCCTTGGGGCCCCACCAACAGCCAGGCCCACCTTGCCCCAGTGTCTTGTTGGCACACTGTGTGCCAGGGGAAGACGGCTGTGAAGTCGTTCCCATGGTAGAATATTTTGTTCTGCTGGCACAAGGGGGCATAGCAGCAATAATAAACACATTCAGATGGCAACACTGGAGCAGAGAAAGACTCCATTGGACAAGGATTTTGCGTCTGGGGGAAAAAGGCAGCGATTGTTTTGGTTGCAAAAGTTAATCTACCTTCAACCTTTTTTAAAAATTGTTTCTACTTTCTGAAAATGGTTCCCCAACCCAGGGGCTGGATTCTCTCTCCGAAGGACCGCCATTGGTGCCCCCCCCTCGCTCGCTTACTCACTTCACACTCTTTCTCCTGCGCGAATACTTGTCGGCGTTTGAGACTGACCTGACAGTACTCTGCGGCAAGGAAGGTGCGACGTGTGGTGGCGGTTCGAGACGAGGAGTCGATCGGCTGCCCAAATGGCTGCGCTGCGCATAAGAACAGTGCGTCCAATGCTGGCTTTGTGAAGACCGAATGTGTGTTTTCTCAGTGGCGTGCACCGTTGGCTTTCTCACAGGCAAGAAGGGGGTCTAAGGTGCCTGCCCCCGCCACGCTCCTCCCTAGCCCTGGCTTCTCCATACCACCACCACCACCACCACCACCACCCCGCTGGCCTGGGCCAACCTTGGGAATGCCTGCTCACTTTCAGCAAGAAAGAGGCACGTTGGCTAGCTCCACTAGTCTGCGGGAGGTGGGATGGAAGTGCCTGGAGCCAGTGCCAGAAGCAACAGCCTTGAGTTGAATCTCTCTCTCCCCCCCCCCCCCGAGATGATGGCTTGTGAAGAATTGAGATCCGACCCAAGGGGTGTGTGTGTGTGTGTGTGTGTGTTTGCGTTTGCGCACTGTGACCTTGGGAAAGTTGGCCTGGAGATGAGCAACTCTCCTTGCAGTTCCCACTCTTCCCATTAGATGGCAGCGTCGTAGCACCATGTGTGCATGTGTGCCATGCAACTCTTCATTGGTTGTTTTGGCCCTAGAGCAGGGGTCCTCAAACATTTTAAGCAGAGGGCCAGTTCACTGTCCCTCAGACCCTTGGGGGGCCAGACTATAGTCCCCCCGGTGTGTCACCCCCTGCTGCCGCCCGATACAAATCGCTCACTCACTGCTTCCATCTTCTTTGGCGGCTCGGTCGCTTCTCTCGGCCAGGGCAAGACTAAAGTGGCGCATGCGCACAACGCCACTTGAAACTTGCCCTCAGAAGGGCCGAACAAAGACCCAATCGCGCCTTCGTTCAGCCCTTCTGAGGGTAAGGCTTCACGCGGCATTGTGTGCATGTGAAGAAACCACTTGGAAGCCTTGGCCTAGCCCGAAGCGGGCAGGCTGGGCACAGACTGGGTAAATGGCCTTGGCGGACCGTATGCGGTCCGCAGGCCGTAGTTTGAGGACCCCTGCCCGAGAGCCTGGGGGCTGTGTGTGTGCACGCACGAGTGAGCGAGCATGCACGTGCCTTGAAGTGGCTTTGCTTGGGGTGTGGGGTGCACCCTCCCCACCCAGAGAAGGTGTCGTAAGGCGGGAAGGTCTCCTGCTCCACTCTGGATCGGCCTGTGTGTTCCAGTCTTGTTGGCAAGTTGAACAACAACGAATCTGGAGAAGAGTAACAAAACCTGGCCTCCAGAGGGGTAGCGGCGGCGGCGGCGGCGGCAGCAGCAACTGCAGGTTTGTCTGTTGCAGCAAAACCAACCAAGGGTCTTTTGGTGGCCACTGAAAGCCAAAGCCATGAAGTGTCGCTGGACCGCTGTGGCTTCCTCAGATGCAGGCCCAGGAACGACGGAGCCGGGTTCAAAGGAGGGAAGCCAACCCTGAAGAGGCCACCCATGTCTGGACGCTTGTTCTTCCGGAAATGTGGGCTCGGCCTGCTGGGGGTGGGGGGGCAACGTTCCCCAGAATCCTGCCAGGGGGGTGGCCGGCGTTTTGGAGCAGCTTGCCTGGGGGGGGAGCAACAGGAGCCTCTGTACTGGGGGCCTTTGTGAGGCAGCCTTGCGCTGGATTCATTCAGGAGGACTCATGGAAGGCAGAGAGAGTCTCCTGAGCGCCTTGGGGCCACTGGGCTGGGGGTCTGACATACCCTTGGAGTGGGATTGTGGTGGAAGGAAGAGGGGATGTGGTGGGGGCAGAGGACCAAACCATTCACAGGGCCTAGCTGCTAGCCTAGCTCCCCCCCTTGTTCTCCCTTCCACTGGTCAGACTGGGATTTACTGAGAACATACTGCTGCCTGCACCCCAAGTCTAGGAAGCCAAATTGAAAGAGGTGACCTTGGGAAAGCCTCTCTCCCACGTTCCCCGAAGATCCCACTTGCTGCTCAGTCGCAGTGGAGTGATCTCGGTACACACCCTCTTCCCACTGACTGTGACTGGCCATGCAGGTGTGTAAAAAAATGGAAGCGTTTCTGGAACGTCCTGGAAGAGGAGTGTGGCCGGGGGAAGCACAGGTGAGGCTGAGAGCACCCAGGGGATGCCAAATGGAAACCAGAGTTGCTGGTGAAGAGAAATGGGACCAAGAGGTGGGAAAGCCAGCCAAGCCCTGAGCCGTGAAACCCTGCCTGCGGTGACTCGAAGCTGCCCTGCTTTGGCCTGCTCCTCCTCCTTCCTTAGGCTGTTCCAAGAATTGGGGGGGGGCTTTCACAGAAGAGGAGCTGCTTTCAACCACGGATCGAGCCATCTCTCAGAGCCCTTGCAACACTTCGGGGGTTGAGGATGTCATGGTTTTATTCTGATGGATGGCTTACAGCCCCCCCCTCCCTGGGCAACGGTGCCCAGCTGGCTGGCACATGCCAGTCCTGGCAGCAAGGTTTGCGGGGGACTGTTTTTCCTGGGGAAGCCCAGTGAGGAGACCGTAAAGCCACATTCTTGTCTCACTGCCGCCCTGACCGGTGGCTCTTTGGCGAGGGTGATGAATCCAAAAAGGACAGGGCTAACAAGAGCACTGGAGAAGGAAATGGCAACCCACTCCAGTAACCTTGCCAAGAAAATCTCATGAACAGTACCAAAAGGCTAAAAGATATGACGCCGGAAGATGAGCCCCTCAGGTCGGAAGGTGTCCAATATGCTACTGAGGAAGAGTGGAGGACTATTCCAAGTAGACCCAGAAAGAGTGAAGCGGCTGGGCCAAAGCCGAAAGGACGTCCAGCTGTGGATGTGTCTGAGGTTGAAAGGAAAATCCAATGCTGCAAGGAGCAATACTGCTTAGGAACATGGAATGTGAGGTCTATGAATCAAGGCAAGCTGGATGTGGTCAAAAATGAGATGATAAGATTGAACATTGACATCTTGGGAATCAGCGAACTAAAATGGACGGGCATGGGCGAATTTAAGTCAGGTGACCATCATATCTACTACTGTGGGCATGAATCCCTTAGAAGAAATGGAGTAGCCCTCATAGTCAATAAAAGAGTGGGAAAGGCAGTATTGGGGTGCAACCTCAAAAACGACAGAATGATTTCAGTTCGAATCCAAGGCAAACCGTTCAACATTACAGTAATCCAAGTGTATGCCCCAACCACTGATGCCGAAGAAGATGAAGTTGACCGGTTCTATGAAGACCTACAACACCTTCTAGAACTAGCACCCAAAAAAGATGTCCTTTACATCATAGGAGACTGGAATGCTAAAGTAGGAAATCAAGAAATAAACGGAACAACGGGCAAGTTTGGCCTTGGAGCGCAAAATGAAGCAGGGCAAAGGCTAACGGAGTTCTGTCAAGAGAACACGCTGGTCATAGCAAACACTCTTTTCCAACAACACAAGCGGCATCTCTACACATGGACATCACCAGATGGTCAATACCGAAACCAGATAGATTATGTGCTTTGCAGCCAAAGATGGAGAAGCTTTAAGTTTATACAGTCAGTAAAAACAAGACCTGGAGCTGACTGTGGCTCAGATCATGAGCTTCTTATTGCAAAATTCAGGCTTAAATTGAAGAATGTAGGGAACACCACTAGACCAGTCAGATATGACCTAAATCATATCCCTTATGAGTATACAGTGGAGGTGAAGAATAGATTTAGGGCATTAGACCTGGTAGACAGAGTGCCTGAAGAACTATGGACGGAGGTTCGTAACATTGTATAGGAGGCAGCAACTAAAACCATCCCAAAGAAACAGAAATGCAAGAAAGCAAAGTGGCTGTCAGATGAGGCTTTACAAATAGCTGTGGAAAGAAGGAATGCAAAAAGCAAGGGTGAAAGGGAAAGAAATAAGCAACTGAATGCAGATTTCCAGAGAATAGCAAGGAGAGATAAGAAGGCCTTCTTAAATGAACAATGCAAAGAAATCGAGGAAAACAACAGAATGGGGAGGACTAGAGATCTCTTCAAGAAAATTGGAGATATCAAGGGAACGTTTTGTGCAAAGATGGGCATGATAAAGGACAAAAAAGGCAGGGACCTAACAGAAGCAGAAGAGATTAAGAAGAGATGGCAAGAATACACAGAAGAACTGTACAAGAAACATCTTAATGTTCCTGAGGACCACGCTGGTGTGGTCACTGACCCAGAGCCGGACATCCTAGAGAGTGAAGTCAAGTGGGCATTAGGTAGCATTACTAACAACAAAGCTAGTGGAGATGATAATATCCCAGCTGAGCTACTTAAAATCCTAAATAATGCTGCTGGTAAAGTGCTGCGTTCAATATGCCAACAAATTTCGAAAACTCAGCAGTGGCCAAAGAATTGGAAAAGGTCAGTTTACGTTCCAATTCCAAAGAAGGGCAGTGCCAAAGAGTGTTCAAACTACCGCACAATTGCACTCATTTCACATGCTAGCAAGGTTATGCTCAAAATCCTACAAGCTAGGCTTCAGCAGTACGTGGACCGAGAACTACCGGATGTACAAGCTAGGTTTCGAAGAGGCAGAGGAACTAGAGATCAAATTGCCAACATGCGCTGGATCATGGAGAAAGCACGAGAGTTCCAAAAAACCACCTACTTCTGCTTCATTGACTACGCAAAAGCCTTTGATTGTGTGGATCACAACAAACTGTGGCAAATTCTTAAAGAGATGGGGGTACCAGACCACCTTACCTGTCTCCTGAGAAACCTGTATGCGGGTCAAGAAGCAACAGTTCGAACCGGCCATGGAACAAGCGACTGGTTCAAAATTGGGAAGGGAGTGCGGCAAGGCTGTATATTGTCACCCTGCTTATTTAACTTGTATGCAGAGTACATTATGAGAAATGCAGGGCTGAATGAATTGCAGGCCGGAATCAAGATTGCCGGGAGAAATATCAACAACCTCAGATATGCAGACGATACCACCCTAATGGCAGAAAGTGAAGAAGAACTAATGAGCCCCTTGATGAGAGTGAAAGAGGAGAGTGCAAAAGTTGGCTTGAAACTCAACATTAATAAAACTAAGATCATGGCATCAGGTCCCATCAATTCCTGGCAAATAGAAGGGGCAGAAATGGAAGCAGTAACAGATTTTACTTTTTTGGGCTCCAAGATCACTGCAGACGGAGACAGCAGCTATGAAATTAAAAGACGCTTACTCCTTGGAAGGAAAGCTATGGCAAACTTAAACAGCATAATAAAAAGCAGAGATATCACCATGCCAACAAAAGTTCGTATAGTCAGGGTGATGGTGTTCCCAGTAGCAATGTATGGTTGCGAGAGTTGGACCATAAGGAAGGCTGAGCGCCGAAGAATAGATGCTTTCGAACTGTGGTGCTGGAGAAGACTCCTGAGAGTCCCTTGGACTGCTAGGAGATCAAATCAGTCAATCCTAAATGAAATCAACCCTGACTGTTCCCTGGAAGGACAGGTACTGAGGCTGAAGCTCAAATATTTTGGCCACCTAATGCGAAGAGAGGAGTCTCTGATGCTGGGAAAGATTGAAGGCAAAAGGAGAAGGGGAAGGCAAAGGATGAGATGGTTAGAAAGCATCACCGATGCAACGAACATGAAAAATGATCGAACTCAGGAAGATAGTGGAGGACAGGAAGGCCTGGCGGGATATGGTTCATGGGATCACGAAGGGTCGGACATGACTTAACGACTGAACAACAACAACAACGAGCACACAGCCAACAAGGTTATCTGGGGCGGAGGCCAGCAGCCCTCAGTCCACCGCCAAAGTGGCCCAGCCGCTGGGGAAGGTAAGTCTCCTGCTGGCGGGTTCAAGGGTGGGCCAGGCAGCGAGGGAGGGTGTCGATTGGCCGAGCTGGCCTGGGAGTGGGCGGGGATGTCGGCCGCCACAACCCCGTCCCATTCCCGGGCTCAGCAGCCATTGCATGGCCGCCTCGGACTTACATCAGCTCTTGAGTTGGCTGAAATCCGAGGAGGCCCATTGGGCCTCCCAGCTCTACATCGGGGGAAGGGGATAAATGTCCCCTTCCCCCAAGGAGACCTCCAGGCCGCTCCGGAGCGAGGATAGGATCCTGCAGGTTGCCCTAGGGCCGCTCGCGGATCTTTAGGCAGGATTGTGCTATCCGGAGGGGAAGCAGGGGAAAGTCGAGGGTTTTTACTTGGAGAAGGGGCTATTCTGAATGTGGCCACACCGCTGTCCTCTGTAGTGACAGTCCAATCTCAGCCACTTCTCCCTCCCTCCCTGAATTGCCCCACCAGGGCATTGCTGCTGCTGCTGCTGTACGCTGGGTTGACATTTGCAAGGACTGACTGACCCACCGTCAGCATCAACCCTCTTCCAATCCTGACTCTCCGAAGGGGAAGGAAGCAGGGCGGGAGCAGCGAGACCCACCTCTGCCCCCCTATCCTGGACAGAAGCAGTGGGAGGAACAGCAGGAACTGGCCCCAAACCAGCTGGATTCATGGCAGAGTGAAGCGGTGCCCCATGCAAGGCAGCCTGCTGCTGGAGTGCGCGCTCACTGCATCCAGTGGTGGGGAGGGCGAGTCAGAGGGCCGGCTGGGAAGGGGCATACGATCTCGGTGGGCACTCAAGACCTCTGAGAGGGGGGTAATTCGTACCCGGGCCCAGGGCAAAAAATGTGTCAAAAAGGGGGCCCAGGAGCAAAAAAGGGGGCCCAGGAGCCAAATTCATATGTAGGGATTGGAAGGGGCCCAAAAGAAACTTTGTACCTCCTGATAAAATTTCTCTGAATGGCGCTGTGTGCACTCCTCCCCCTCCTGCCTCCGAGCTGCCCCCTGCCTGCCCTCCCTGGCACTGCATCTGCTCCAGTGGCTGTCCGGGGGCGGAGCCTCTGGCCATTTGCGTTGGCTGTTTGGGGGCACATGGCGGCAAAGCGCCTTTCATGCTGCTGTCGCAGGCCCTGCATCGGGTTGGGCCGCCCACGCCCTGTTTGGCCATATTACCACACGTAGCTGCTGTCTTCCTCGCCACAGGCCAACAGCAACAACTGTACGTTGTCTGGGGCAGCACTGATGCTCCAGGCCTGCCTCGGATTTTGCCCGTTCGGATCGGACTGTTGATGGGATACAGAACTGGAAGCGAGTGCAGATGTTGCTCCAGCAGGGGGCTGAAGTCCCCCTGGGAGCTTGCTTGCATGCAGCTGCTGCAGGCAGGGCAGCTGGCTCCTCCCCTCCGCAAGGAAGCTTTTGGAAAGTGAAGGGCTCTTTCCTGACGCAGGCGTGGGCGCTGGCTGGCTCCTTTGGAGCTGGGGGACATTTCGCTCTGGTGAAGGGTCCTCAATGGAGGCTTTGGAGTCAGAGGGGCAGAGTTGAGTCCAGAGGGAGCTGGTGGATTTCCTGCACTCTCCCGGAACAAAAAGCAAATGCTGTTGATGGCCCAGTAAGTACAAGGCAGTTGGTGCAAACCAGCACCAACGTTTGGCCTCGTCAAGGTCCCACTGGGAAGAAGCAGGACCCCCCCCCAGTCCCCCTGTGGTAAGGAAGGGCTGTGCGTGCGTGCGGGGTGGTGGTGGTGCTCCAACTTTTGGCCCCCCCCCATGCCTTCCTTTTCTGGACCCTGGGCTGCCTGAGGTGTGTTTGTGTGTGTGGGGAGGGGGGGGTCGGCGTATTCTTCTAGACATCAGACTTGGGGCCAGTCTTCTTGGTTCTGGTGGAGCAGTGAGGAAGGCGACCTTTCCCCCCCCCCAAAAAAAAAGACAGGGGCCAGGGCCAGCCTTCCTCTTCTCTGGCAGAGCTTCAGTAGTGCAGCTCATTTGTGCCTCAAGGTCAGTGCATGATGGCAACACCATGGATACCATCCCGGCGGTATCTATGGCAACTGGTGGCCACCAACGGACAGACTTAGGAAAGGAGAATGAAGACAATTTCCGCTTCCCAGCCTCAGAATGAGAAGGAAGATGCCTGGACAGGCTGGGGCCAGGGAGGGGGTGGGGTGGGGGAGGGAAGGAGCACTTGACTCAGCAGGCGGTGGGGCCGGGGCCTCAGGTAGTTGTTCCCATGGGAGGCGCAGCCTTCGCGCTGGGAAAGGAGTGGTCGCATACATGACTAGCAACCCAATCCTGTCCAGGGCCGGCCTGGGTGCTGCAGGGGTGCTGTGCCAGCTGCCTCCCATGGGCCAGCCAATGACCAGGCCAGTCGGGACAGGCACGTCAAGAAAAATTGTGCTTACCTCCTTCACCGCTCCTTGGCTCTCTATGGGTCTACTCAGATCTAGTTCTGCTACTTTGCTGGCATAGATCTGAACCACATGCTCTGCAGGGGCATGTCAGGTCCAGGGTGAGCGCTCCGGATCCTGTGGCCGCTGCCACCACCAAGATCTGCCCCATCCCGCCCTTGATCCACCCCACACCGCCCTGTTTCCTGCTCTGCTCCTCCCTCGTACTTTCCTCTCCACCAGCTGTGGTCCCTCAACGGCTGACCTGCAGGCCACTGTCAGTGGCACATGGCCTTCTGGGTCTGGCGCCAGTGGAACCACTTCAAGAGTGGCGGAGAGGTGGTCCACCAGCGCAACACACCGACAGGATCAGGCCATTATTTGCATACTTAGATGCATAGCATTGACCACTAACACCCCCCCCCCCAATGCATGTTTCTTGGCTGATTGACTCTATGTTGTTCCCTCTTATGGCAAGTGGGATGGAATGGAGACCACTCTCAAATTCTGAAAAGAAGCTGTCAGCTTTGTTGACCATGTAAGTAACCTATGTAGGCCAACCAGCTCCCTCCGCGGATGAAGGCCCAGAGGCACCTGTCCATGGTGCTGAGGGAGGCAGTGGGACGTATCCGCTGTCCACAGTGCTGAAGGTTGAGGATGTTCCTGGTCCCATAACTTCTGCTGGTGGGACTGGGAGAGAAGGAGATGAGGTGCTCGCCGCTTTGACTGCTTGTCCTGAGAAGGGGTGCTGGGGCTCCCCTCCCTCCCAGGCCAGCACAGAGGCTCCTGACTAACGGCCAATATTATTATGCCGTTGTACAAATTGATGGTAAGGCCGCAGCTGGAGTATTGCGTCCAATTCTGGTCGCCGCATCTCAAAAAGGATATAGTTGAATTGGAAAAGGTGCAGAAAAGAGTGACCAGAATGATTCGTGGGCTGGAGCACCTCCCTTATGAGGAAAGGCTACAGCGTCTGCGGCTTTTCAGTCTAGAAAAAAGGCGCCTGAGGGGGGACATGATTGAGACATATCAAATTATGCATGGGATCGAGAGAGTGGATAGAGAGAAGTTCTTTTCCCTCTCACACAACACTAGAACTAGGGGTAAGGTAAAGGTGACCCCTGACAATTAAGTCCAGTCATGTCCGACTCTAGGGTGTGGTGCTCACCCCCATTTCAAAGCCGAAGAGCCAGCGTTGTCCGAAGACACCTCTGCGGTCATGTGGCCGGCATGACTCTCCTTGCAGCAGCGCGTAGCATGCGGCTGGAACACGGAGCGCTGTTTACCTTCGAGCAAGAGGTACCTATTTATCTACTCACATTAACATGCTTTGGAACTGCTAGGTTGGCAGGAGCTGGCCAAGCAACGAGAGCTCACCCCGTCGCGGATTCGAACTGCCGACCTTTCGATTGACAAACTAGGGGACATCCACTCAAATTGAGTGGAGGGAGAGTTAGAACGGATAAAAGAAAATATTTCTTTACCCAGCGTGTAATTCATCCGTGGAACTCCTTGCCACAGGATGTGGTGATGACACCCGGCCTTAATGCCTTTAAAAGGGGGTTGGATAGATTCATGGAGGAAAAGACCATCACAGGTTACAAGCCATAAACAACCTCCTGGTTTTAGAAGTAGGTTTTCTCTGTGCCAGGTGCAGGGGAGTGGCAGCAGGAAACAGGTTATCTTGTTGGCTGTGTGCTCCCTGAGGCATCTGGTGGGGCCACTGTGTGATACAGGAAGCTGGACTAGAGGGGCCTGTGGCCTGATCCAGCAGCTGGACTCTTCTTATGTTCTTACGAACTGACTCAGCATGGAAGCTTCAGATAGAGCTAAAATGACCTGCCTGCCCAAGCCATGCAATCCTGTCATTTGCTTTCCATTTAGATTTGGGTTCCAGAAAGATGCTCTGGTCATCACTGGGCCACCCAAGGAGGCCTCAGACATTCCTCAGTCTCTCCATTGCCCAGCAAGGTATTGCTGTGGAAAAGGTGCTGTGCTGCTTACAGAAATATGTGTGGTCTCCTCCAAACCCTGCCCAAACCACTCCACGTTGGCAGACCAAACCACCTGGAGCGGGCCTGTTGCACCTCGGGGGGGGGGGGGTTCCATACATTCCCTTGTGTGCCGGGATGCAGAGAACCGATAACCTCAGGTCATCCGTGCGACAGCTCACCTGTGCGACAGCTGCCTGTGGGGATCAAGGTGGATCACAGAGAGAGTCACAGGGGCTTGACAGCAGCAGCTTGGCTTTGGGAGGGAGTGGTGCCCCCAGGGTGCACATGTGGCCCTGCCCTGCCCTGCCGTAGGGGCCAAGGGAGGGCATCGTGACCTTTCCCTGTCCCGGGGGGATTGAAGACTACGAAGAAAGGACCGCCGTTCAGCCGCAGGCGGCAGTGCTGCAGACCCGAAAAGCCACGCTGATTCCGAGGAGTGTTTAGCCAGCAGTAGCACTGGTTGGAGCCCCTGGCGGTCCCCCAAGGGCGCAGACACGCCCTGCTCTTAGCTGCTGCCAAAGGCAGGGGTGGTTCGGCAACGCGGTTGATGGAAGAGACATGTATGATAATCCGGGGGGGGGGGTTGGAAGGGGGGACACACAGACATGAGCATGAGAGACAGCAGCACTACTTTGCGGCAGGGGATCCCTTCCCCCACTTTGCTTACCTGCCTGGGGTGCCTTGTCCTTCCCCTGTTGGGGTCATGAGGGAGAGGTTCTAGGTGGATGTTTGTGCATGGAGTCCTCTTGGGGCAGAGTTCCTGCCTTAAGAATTCTGAGAACACAGGTGTTAACAGAATATCATTCCCTATATGTTGTTGGACAACAAGAGGTTGTTTGCGCCAAGTGTTCCCTTGGTGCGCCAAGCGCCCTTTCACCCCATTCCCACCCCCATTTCGAGGGCCAGAGAGCTATAGCCCAATGCCAGCCGCTCTTGGCGTCCGGCTGGGGCTCTGCCGGAGAGGGCGTGTCTGCTGGGGCAGGGCAGGGGGGACTTGTTTGGGCCTCTGCATTGCTCCCTGTGGAGCTCCTCTGATCTACAGTACAGCAGGTTCCCTGGCGCTTTGCAGCTGTCCGTCTTGTGAAGGGGGTTGGGCTCCGTCGTGTGCTGCCTCTGCAATGCCCCACTCTCCTCCCTGTGTCAGCCTCTCTGCCGGTGGAGTTTTGCCAGCGCCCAGTTTGCAGTGGCGCATGGCTTTCTGTCCCTTGCGCTGGTGACCGTGCTGCACCCACCACCAGAGGAGGGTCCTCTGCACTGGCGAAGGCCTATGCCTGGTAGCCACCTGTTGAGCCACCTAAAAGGCCCTCCTGAGACCATCTGGACTGTATGGAAGGAGGCAGATGTCCTGGCCCTAAGACACACTGCGCTGGACAGACATGAACGGAACCCGTCGCCTGCACTTCTTCCCCTTCCCCACAAAAGTATGAGATGATACTTTTGCTCAGTAAAACATCGCCTAGAAGACGTTTTTGGTCATCCTTGGTCGGCTTGCACTCTGTCTAGCTCCGATTAATTTCCTCTAACTGGACTTCTGAGCCAGGGGAGTCAGATAGATCACGCTCTGGTCTAGACCCCTTCGGTCCTTGTTTACATGGCCTCTGCTTTGGTCAGCTGCTTGAGTGATTCCATGACAAGCTGACCCTGATTTGCAAAGGGCCTCCTGTGTCGACTGCCAAGAAGCGCAGGAGATAAAGAGTCGAGGACACTTCCCTTGGAGCCTGTCTTGGCTGGCTTCCTTGCCTTTCCCCATCTCCCTCCCACCTCTGCCCCCTCCTAGCTCCACTGCTCGGTGGAACGGAAGATGTGCCTGGATGCCAGAGATTGGCCTCGCCAGCTGAGCAGCCCCCCCGCCCCCCCGTGAGAAAAGGAGCATCCGATAACCCACGTCCTCAAGTGCTCTGCACACTCAGGGTGAGCTACAGGAAGGCTAAGCTTCCAGATTCATGCCGGGGGGGGGGGTCCCCTGACCTGGAGCATCATTCTCGGCCTCCATGGGTTGACTGCGTCAGCCACGAGCAAAGGGTCGCGTCATGCAGAGGCAGCCATCCAGAGGGGTCAATTGTCTGACCTTCTGGCTTCAGAGCAGCCAAACTGGGGGTGAGCAGAAGATGGCTCTGCTCCGAACTGCCACAGCCTGGCAGAGCCTGTCATAAAGGCTGGGGGTGGGGGGCAACGGACACTGTGCCCCCCCCCATCAAGATGGTGTGTGAAAGGCACCGATTCAGAACAAGGGAGAAGCACCGGAAGACACGGCTGTTACAAATGTTTGGTACTTGAAAGAAAATACAAGATACAAAACTGCGTGCCTGCCTGGTATGACTTCCTGCATCCTTTCATGTCTAGCCGTGGCAAATATAACAAGTCTCTCCCACGAAAGCTTTCGTGCACCGTCAAAGCATATCTAAATAGATTCAGCGAGATTCAGCGATATGAGGGTATCGTACGGTTGTCTGTCATAGTATTTCAGTCAGGTTGATACTATAGAGAACCTCCACACACATGAGGAGGACTAGACTTGGATGTTATCATCGAACAGTGGAAGAGTTTGTTACGGATTCAAAATTAAAAGGTCAGTCATGTGAAATATCCCTTATTCAAGAGCAAATTGTTGTGGGATGCAATAATTTAAAAGTCCCCTGGCTATTTCCCCCTTCTTTTGGGGCCCTTAGTTCTAATCCCCAAGAAGCTTGTGCGCTGGCTCAGCAGCCTAAAACCTGCAGGGACACCGCCCCCCCCCCCAGACAGCCATGTGCTGGATGTAGATTGGGTAGCCATGCCTCCTGCTGAGATTGGCATGTGCCAACTGATTGGGCAGCCAGGCCTGTCTGTCTCAGCAAAGGGGTGGGATGGAGTTATCAGGTGGGTTCCACTCCTCCAATCAGGGAACTCTACAACAGGGATGCCACGTGGGTTTGTGCCAGGTCTGCTGTGAAATCTAGTGCTGGTTTGCAGAAGGCACGCCCACTTCCCCTCCCTGGGGTGCCTGGGACAATGTCAGTAGCTGGAAACAGCAGCAGGGACTGTATTTCTAGCTAGATGTGTTTGGAGGAGAATTAATGGCATTTGGGTTGCTCTTTTCACTCCAAGCCAACCTGCTTGTTGTACTTTCCTGCCCTCTTTCCCCATTTTGTTGAATTCCATTTTTCTTTTGGGTTTATATAACCAGATTATATATTTGCTTGCCTAGTCCATGTTCATGGGGAATTTAGTGGGTTGTCCTGCCTGGTTAAATGAAGGACCTACCACTGCCATTTGATTTTAAGAACTTCTGGGGGTTCTGTGTTCTCCCAGGAGGGGTGGTTTTTCCCAGATGCCCCCTCCCCTCAGCCTAAATGTCATCAGGGAGGGACATAAATAGCCCAAGGAATGGGTAATTCAAGAAGCTATCAGTGGCACATGTACCACGCATAAGACAGAACCTGGAGGTCAGGGAAATGTGATAGCAGGAACAGAACTATAGAGATGTAAGGAACTGGTCAGCATTAGATCCTTGGTTTACTGAACTTCATTTGCATGGCTCTTCCTGTTGAAATCCAGGAATGTTTGAGTTAGAGATGAGCCCATTGAACGGCTCATGTTCCTCCCAGTCCCCACCCAATGAGAGGAGAGGTAAAGATCAGGTAACAGATGATGTCATTCCAGCTGAGGAACAAAAACAGTTCCTGGCCAGAAACTCGCTCTCTTCTTCCTCCAGCCGACCAGCACTCCAGGTGGGATTGCCCACCAGCCTCACGAGATGCGAGTGTAAAGAGTTGGTAGTTCCATTATCCAGGTACAATCAGATAATAAACAATTGGTAGGAAAATCAGTAGCATTTATGTTGATTTCAGTGTTGTCTTTTCTAGTGTTGAACATGCTGGAAGGCAATTGAAGTTCATGGTAAAGCTCTGAGTGCCATCTGCTGGCCATTTATATGATTGCAGGTGATTCACCTTTTTTTGGGGGGGGAATTCAATTTTCCTTACTTTTTTCCCTTAGTCATTTGATTTTATCTCCTTTTTCCTTTATTAGACTTTTAATAAATCCCTTACATTGTGAGCATGCCTGGATCTGGGAAATACAGTGGATTGTCATGTCTCCTTGCTCTGCAGGCGTTACTATGAGAGTAATTTTGATAGAGACCCTTGAAGTTCAGTATTATTCTAGGAGGGGGGTTCTTCCCAGGGAGCCCCTCCAGCTAGCCTGATCTGGTGCTGATCTGGGCTGGTGGCAGCGGATTCAATCTACCAAAGCTTTCCCCCCAGTAAGCTGGAAGGCATCTAGGCCAGGTGCCACCACAATATCTTGTGGCAAGGAGTTCCAAAGATTAATTACATGCTGGGTAAAAAAATATTTCTTTTGTCTGTTCTGACTCTCCCTCCACTCAATGTTAGTGCATGTTCCCTGGTTCTGGGGTTGTGCAAGGGAGAAGAACTTCTCTCTATCCACTCTTTCCATCCCATGCATAATTTTATACATCTCGATCATGTTCCCCCTCAGGAGCTTTTTTTCTAGACTGAAGAGCCCCAAACGCTGTAGCCTTTCCTCATAAGGGAGGTGCTCCAGCCCACGAATCATTTTGGTCGCTCTCTTCTGCACCTTTTCCAGTTTCACTATTTCCTTTTTGTGGTGTGGTGACCAGAATTAGACGCAATACTCCAGATGAGGCCCCACCATCGATTTGTACAATGGCATAATAATGTGCTGACCAGAACTGGATTCAGTGGCACAGACAGCTGGAAGCACTTCTGGCTTGAAGGAAACTGCACAGGGAGCGAGGTCAGGGGGTGGGAAATGTGCTCCTTACTCAGGCAAGCAGGAGCAGATCCTTGCGGCTTCTGTCAGCAGCAGGCTGGGGGTGGGCGGGCGGGCGGGTGGCAGCAGCAGACTCAGGGCGAAGTGCACCCTGAATCCTCTGCCCCCCCCCAGACTCTTTGCAATCCACGTCACCTCGCCTCGTGGCTGGGCCAGCAGTGTCCTTTGGCCCCCGTTCAGGACTGAAAAAGCAACGCTGGGCCTCTGAACGTTCCAAGTCTCACAGTTTCCATTATGGTCACAGCTTCAAGGCAGAACCTCACCAGAAGTCATTAGCTGTGATCCATCACAAGGGTCTGGGAGATGCTGCACCTCCAGGCCCCCAATGGTGGTGGTTGAACACACGGGAGTGTGATGTAACCCATGTGAATGATTAGACGTCAGCTAATGACTGCAGACGTGCCCTCTAGGGCAGCTTCCCCATCGGAAACGCACAATTGGATGATTTGGAGCAAACACTACACTGTCCTGCAAGCTTGATAACTGCACCTCGCCCTCTGGTTCCAGGTTTTTGGGAGAAACTCAAAACTGCAAATGCCCAGCGTGAACTGCGGCAGTCAGTTATACCATCAGGAAGCAGGAGCCCCAAGGAGCCGTCCCAGCAGCACAGGTTCAGCGCTCAGCCAGGGATGTTTGTAAAAGGCCCACAGCTGGGCTGGCAATTCCCAGTCATGTGGAAGAAGCTTCTGGACTGTGGACATGAATGATGAAGACATTGTCTTCTGGCCATGATGAACAGAGATGTTGAAGACAGAAGATGCCAGAAAGGTCACGTGGTTCCAAGGAAAGAACTGAGAAGAACCACACAAACAACTAGCAGCTCTTGGGATAAAGTTGGAATCAATTTGTTTCATCTGGGGGGACATGAACATTTGTGGATAATGGACTGCTTTACATATCATCGGAAGATGATGGCAGCATCAGCAGTAATTCACAGCCCAATCCTAGACATGTCTACTCAGAAGTAAGCCTCATTGAGTTCAACGGCGCTTACTGCCTCCCAGGTAAGTGCATTAGGATTGCACTGTTAGGGGGCACAATCCTCTGCAACCTTGGGCTGGCCCATTGCTGTCGCAAAAGCTGCCATAGGTCAGGCTGGTGCAGAGGCCTGCAGTGACCTCCGCCTGCCATATCTGACTGGCGCACAGCCCAGGAGGGTGAGTGTTGTGCTGCTGGTGGGTCAGAGGGGGGAGGTGCGGAGGCAGGTGTGTGTGTGTGATGGGACGGGGCGGCGAGGTCAGGGACGGGTGCAGGGACGGGATCAGCTGCCAAATCTGTCCCCATCCCTGGCTGCTTCCCTTCTACGGGGCTCCCGGATTTGCGCCAGCAAAATGGCTGCTGCAGATCGGAGGAGACCCATAGCAGGGGCTGGGCCTTTACCTGGGGTGTCTCCTGAGAGACCTGTATGCGGGTCAAGAAGCAACAGTTCGGACCGGCCATGGAACAACTGACTGGTTCGATATTGGGAACGGAGTAGGGCAAGGCTGTATATTGTCACCCTGCCTATTTAACTTGTATGCAGAGTACATTATGAGAAATGCAGGGCTCAATGAATCGCAAGCCGGAATCAAGATTGCCGGGAGAAATATCAACAACCTCAGATATGCAGACGATACCACCCTAATGGCAGAAAGTGAAGAAGAACTAAAGAGCCTCTTGATGAGGGTGAAAGAGGAGAGTGCAAAAGTTGGCTTGAAACTCAACATTAATAAAACTAAGATCATGGCATCTGGGCCCATCAATTCCTGGCAAATAGAAGGGGCAGAAATGGAAGCAGTAACAGATTTTACTTTTCTGGGCTCCAAGATCACTGCAGACGGAGACAGCAGCCATGAAATTAAAAGACGCTTACTCCTTGGAAGGAAAGCTATGGCAAACTTAGACAGCATAATAAAAAGCAGAGATATCACCATGCCAACAAAAGTTTGTATAGTCAGGGCGATGGTGTTCCCAGTAGCAATGTATGGTTGCGAGAGTTGGACCATAAGGAAGGCTGAGCGCCGAAGAATAGATGCTTTTGAACTGTGGTGCTGGAGAAGACTCCTGAGAGTCCCTTGGACTGCTAGGAGATCAAATCAGTCAATTCTAAATGAAATCAACCCTGACTGTTCCCTGGAAGGACAGGTACTGAGGCTGAAGCTCAAATATTTTGGCCACCTAATGCGAAGAGCCCCTTCATGGATCATTGACTTGTCGTGGCGAAGGGGCTTGCGTAACTCAATGAAGCCATGAGCTATGCCGTGCAGGGACACCCAAGACGGACAGGTCGTAGCAGAGAGTTCTGACTAAAAGTGATCCACTGGAGAAGGAAATGGCAACCCACTCCAGTAACCTTGCCAAGAAAATCCCATGAACAGTTCCAAAAGGCTACAAGATATGACGCCGGAAGATGAGCCCCTCAGGTCGGAAGGTGTCCAATATGCTACTGAGGAAGAGCGGAGGACTATTCCAAGTAGACCCAGAAAGAGTGAAGCGGCTGGGCCAAAGCCAATAGGACGTCCAGCTGTGGATGTGTCTGAGGTTGAAAGGAAAATCCAATGCTGCAAGGAGCAATATTGCTTAGGAACATGGAATGTGAGGTCTATGAATCAAGGCAAGCTGGATGTGGTCAAAGATGAGATGATAAGATTGAACATTGACATCTTGGGAATCAGCGAACTAAAATGGACGGGCATGGGCGAATTTAATTCAGGTGACCATCATATCTACTACTGTGGGCATGAATCCCTTAGAAGAAATGGAGTAGCCCTCATAGTCAATAAAAGAGTGGGAAAGGCAGTACTGGGGTGCAACCTCAAAAACGACAGAATGATTTCAGTTCGAATCCAAGGCAAACCATTCAACATTACAGTAATCCAAGTGTATGCCCCAACCACTGATGCCGAAGAAGATGAAGTTGACCGGTTCTATGAAGACCTACAACACCTTCTAGAACTAGCACCCAAAAAAGATGTCCTTTATATCATAGGAGACTGGAATGCTAAAGTAGGAAATCAAGAAATAAACGGAACAACAGGCAAGTTTGGCCTTGGAGCGCAAAATGAAGCAGGGCGAAGGCTAACGGAGTTCTGTCAAGAGAACACGCTGGTCATAGCAAACACTCTTTTCCAACAACACAAGAGGCGACTCTACACATGGACATCACCAGATGGTCAATACCGAAACCAGATAGATTATGTGCTTTGCAGCCAAAGATGGAGAAGCTCTATACAATCAGTAAAAACAAGACCTGGAGCTGACTGTGGTTCAGATCATGAGCTTCTTCTTGCAAAATTCAGGCTTAAATTGAAGAATGTAGGGAACACCACTAGACCAGTCAGATATGACCTAAACCATATCCCTTATGAGTATACAGTGGAGGTGAAGAATAGGTTTAGGGCATTAGACCTGGTAGACAGAGTGCCTGAAGAACTATGGACGGAAGTTCGTAACATTGTACAGGAGGCAGCAACTAAAACCATCCCAAAGAAAAAGAAATGCAAGAAAGCAAAGTGGCTGTCAGATGAGGCTTTACAAATAGCTGTGGAAAGAAGGAATGCGAAAAGCAAAGGTGAAAGGGAAAGATATAAACAACTGAATGCAGATTTCCAGAGAATAGCAAGGAGAGATAAGAAGGCCTTCTTAAATGAACAATGCAAGGAAATCGAGGAAAACAACAGAATGGGGAGGACTAGAGATCTCTTCAAGAAAATTGGAGATATCAAGGGAACATTTTGTGCAAAGATGGGCATGATAAAGGATAAAAAAGGCAGAGACCTGACAGAAGCAGAAGAGATTAAGAAGAGATGGCAAGAATACACAGAAGAACTATACAAGAAAGATCTTAATGTTCCTGATGACCACGCTGGTGTGGTCACTGACCCAGAGCCGGACATCCTAGAGAGCGAAGTCAAGTGGGCCTTAGATAGCATTACTAACAACAAAGCTAGCGGAGATGATAATATCCCAGCTGAGCTACTTAAAATCCTAAATGATGATGCTGTGAAAGTGCTGCACTCAATATGCCAACAAATTTGGAAAACTCAGCAGTGGCCAAAGGATTGGAAAAGGTCAGTTTACGTTCCAATTCCAAAGAAGGGCAGTGCCAAAGAGTGTTCAAACTATCGCACAATTGCACTCATTTCACATGCTAGCAAGGTTATGCTCAAAATTCTACAAGCTAGGCTTCAGCAGTACGTGGACCGAGAACTACCGGATGTACAAGCTGGGTTTCGAAGAGGCAGAGGAACTAGAGATCAAATTGCCAACATGCGCTGGATCATGGAGAAAGCACGAGAGTTCCAAAAAAACACCTACTTCTGCTTCATTGACTACGCAAAAGCCTTTGATTGTGTGGATCACAACAAACTGTGGCAAGTTCTTAAAGAGATGGGGATACCAGACCACCTTACCTGTCTCCTGAGAAACCTGTATGCGGGTCAAGAAGCAACAGTTCGAACCGGCCATGGAACAACTGATTGGTTCAAAATTGGGAAGGGAGTACGGCAAGGCTGTATATTGTCACCCTGCCTATTTAACTTATATGCAGAGTACATTATGAGAAATGCAGGGCTGAATGAATCGCAAGCCGGAATCAAGATTGCCGGGAGAAACATCAACAACCTCAGATATGCAGACGATACCACTCTAATGGCAGAAAGTGAAGAAGAACTAAAGAGCCTCTTGATGAGAGTGAAAGAGGAGAGTGCAAAAGTTGGCTTGAAACTCAACATTAATAAAACTAAGATCATGGCATCTGGTCCCATCAATTCCTGGCAAATAGAAGGGGCAGAAATGGAAGCAGTAACAGATTTTACTTTTTTGGGTTCCAAGATCACTGCAGACGGAGACAGCAGCCATGAAATTAAAAGACGCTTACTCCTTGGAAGGAAAGCTATGGCAAATTTAGATAGCATAATAAAAAGCAAAGATATCACCATACCAACAAAAGTTCGTATAGTCAGGGCGATGGTGTTCCCAGTAGCAATGTATGGTTGCGAGAGCTGGACCATAAGGAAGGCTGAGCGCCGAAGAATAGATGCTTTTGAACTGTGGTGCTGGAGAAGACTCCTGAGAGTCCCTTGGACTGCTAGGAGATCAAATCAGTCAATCCTAAATGAAGTCAACCCTGACTGTTCCCTGGAAGGACAGGTACTAAGGCTGAAACTCAAATATTTTGGCCACCTAATGCGAAGAGAGGACTCTCTGGAGAAGACTCTGATGCTGGGAAAGACTGAAGGCAAAAGGAGAAGGGGAAGGCCAAGGATGAGATGGTTAGACAGCATCACCGATGCAACGAACATGAAAATGAGCGAACTCAGGAAGATAGTGGAGGATAGGAAGGCCTGGCGGGATATGGTTCATGGGATCACGAAGGGTCGGACACGACTTAACGACTGAACAACAACAAATGCGAAGAGAGGAGTCTCTGGAGAAGACTCTGATGCTGGGAAAGATTGAAGGCAAAAGGAGAAGGGGAAGGCAAAGGTTGAGATGGTTAGACAGCATCACTGATGCAACATGAAAATGAGCGCACTCAAGAAGATAGTGGAGGACAGGAAGGCCTGGCGGGATATGGTTCTTGGGATCACGAAGGGTCGGACACAACTTAACGACTGAACAACAACAAAGGGAATGAGAGCTCCTTCCCCTGAGGCGACCTCTTAGCTCCCATGTCATGGTGGGCTGGCTTTTAATTAATGTAATCATAAGGTGACCCACTGGGGTTTGTTTGTTTTAATTGTTTTAATTACCTGTTTTAATTTATTTTTATTGTATTATATTTTATTATGTATTTTAACATGTTTTAATTGTAAGTTGCCTTGATTGCCCTTTTCGGGAGAAAGGTGGAGTACAAATTGTTTTAAATAAATAAATAAATAAATCTCACGCTTGGGATCCAGCGCTGCCTGGACCTGCCTTGCTGGATCCCCGGGCATTAGGCAGGATTGGGCTGTCTGGCTGCAAACCTATACACACTTACCTGGGAGTAAGTCCCATTGAACTCAGTGGGGCTTGCTTCTGAGAAAATATGCATAGGATTGTGCTGTAAGCCCATCAAGTCCAACGTGGCATTCCAAGAGAGGTGGTTATGGATAATGCAGCACAGTTCAAAAACAAAGAATTCTGATCTACCAGGCTTCCTGATGTGGTGCTCAGCTTAGGTCTACCCGCCTGGTAGACCTGGCCTCCCGGTTGGCCCGGCCTCCATCTTTCACTCTCCCTGAGGCCAGCTGAGATCCCAGGACATTTCTGGGGCCCCTCCTTTGGCTCCTGGCCCCCTTTTTTGACCTGGGTAAAATTTACCCCCTCTCCTGGGCCCTGTCAATCATGTCCCCCCTCAGGCACCTTCTTTCTAGACTGAAGAGCCCCAAACGCTGTAGTCTTTCCTCGTAAGGGAGATGCCCCAGCCCACTAATCATTGTGGTCGCTCTCTTCTGCACCTTTTCAAGTGTGTATGACTTTTGTCATGTAACATCTAACCGTAAGTAATCACAAGCTGCGCGTGGTGTGAGAACAGCTGTCAACCACAAAAACACTGCTCCAAAATCCACGGGAAGCAGGAGAAGATCATTATCTGACACTACTTAGCTACTGAGTGACTTCATTTCAGTCTGGAACAATATCTGCTGACCTTCTGTACATACAGGTGTATGAATATACGTTTACCTGCTGACCTTGGACAAAAATGGCAGTTGTGAGAAGACAACGGCAAGAAGAGAGGCCACAAAACTATGATAACAGAGGCAAAACAAGGTCACTTCCTGGTTAGGGAACAAGGATGCAGACTTTGGCCCATTAGACTAGCAGCCACCGTGAGTATTGCAAGGAGAAGTTGCTCTGTGCTTACTGGGGAAGGGAAGGGAAGGGTGCCCTTGCTCTCTGCAGGAGCCCTTGCCCCCAATCCCTCGCTGCCTGTGCCATGGATGGGAAATGCAAGAGCGCCTGCACACATGGAGGCAGTTCTACCAGACAGAAAGCTTGCAGAGAACAGCGATGAACAAGCTGCTCTCAGGGGGGACAGAAGGCCTGCAAAACAGCCGCTATGCAAGAAGACGCACCAAAGCCCCTCCCCCTCGATTCCTGTGGCAGCTGCAGTGTCAACTGTGGCCAATAGGTTGGCAACATGCTCAGTACCCTTGCCATTAGTTCACTGCGGAAGGGGGAGCAGCTGGAGTCTGGCCTGGGCCTTCCCTTGGCAGCCTGGGGCAAACTTCGCTCTCTCCACCTCAGTCTTCCTCAGCTGCAAGAGAGGGAGAAAGGCTGCTGTCGCCAGGACGACACGCGGAGTGCTTGGTGTTGGAATTCCCTTGGGGGGGGTAGCTATTCGTCGCTCCGTTCCCCTCTCCCTTACTCTGCTTTACTCCCCGCCCACATGGCAGACTTGCTTTGCTTACTTGGCTAGATAAAACACACGAGGCACAGGCAGATTGAAGTTGCAAAAAGAAGAAGAGTTTTACTTACATACAGTTTCATATGTACAGCAGCATCTGATTTACATCGGAGGTACATCCTAGACTTAAGATAGAGCCCCCCTAGAGCTGGGGCTCCCTGCATGAGGTGTGCAGCAAGATGGCCACTGGGGCTCCAGAGGAGCCTGGCATCATCCCGCCTGGTCTAGCATCAGGATAGAAGAGAGAATGAACTGTGAGAAGAAGGAGGAAACTGGGTCGGGGGCCGCGCCCCTTCCTTAAGACAATGAGGGGTCAAAGACAAGAGGGTCTACCTAGGTACTTAGGTGATTAACCAACTCACACACCCCCTCCAGTGTCCAGCATACAGAAGTTGCCCAATTTCCCAACACCCCTTCTCAACTTTGGATGCTGGAGTCCGCGACGTCCATCTTTGCTCGCATACTCTGGACTCAGTTTCTTGCTAGAAGATTCTTCTTGGTTCTGGCGCTCTCGGGCCCCTTCTGTTTTGTGTTGTGCAGTGACTTTCCACTTACTTGACTCAACGACGACCTTGCGAGGTTGCACACTTCAAATCGTGAAGGTGGTACGCCTTTGTTCTCTCTGGGTGAACGTCTGAGGTGCTGATCTGGAACCTGGTCTGCATCGCTGGCGACGTCTGGCTCCGGCAGCTCGTCCTCAGCTGTGTCCCCTTCTGCTGGCGTACTGATCTCTGGGTAGTAATCTTGCACATACATTAGTTCATCATTTATCACTGGTGATTTTTCTATGGATGTCTGGCCCTTGTCAGTGTTTTCATGCTCTTCAAAGTAGAGCCCATGACGTACTGACACACGTCCAGTCTTTAAGTCCATTACTCTATAGCCGGTGGATTCATGTGGATAGCCAATAAAGATCCCTTCTTGTGCTCTAAGATCTAGTTTGGATCTCTTTTCTCTTGGCACATATGCATAAACCTTGCACCCAAAAACTCTGAAATGCTTGGTGCTTGGTGCTTTCCCATGCCACAGTTCATATGGGGTCTTTCCTGCATCTTTAGTGGATAGTCTGTTTTGCAGATAGTTAGCTGTATCTACAGCGTCACCCCAAAATTTATTTGGTAGCTTTGCATCTGCAAGCATTCCTCTGGTCATCTCTAAAAGATTTCTATTCTTCCTCTCTGCCACCCCAGCCTGTTGTGGGGTACATGAAACTGTTGGTGTGTGAGCTATGCCTTGTTGGTTAAGGTATATGCGTATTTGGTTTAACAGGTACTCACCACCAAGGTTGCAGCGCAGTTCCTGAGGTTTCCTTCCAAACCTGTTGCTTACAGCTGCCACGTAGTTCTTGAGCTTGTCAAGAGTTTCACTTTTGTCCTTTAGTAGGTAAATCATTGTATAATTTGAATAATCATCAGTAAAAGTCAATATGAATCTGTTCCCGCCAACAGATTGCGTTTTAATCGGGCCATATAATTCAGTGTGAATAAGTTCTAACACACTGCTGGTACTGCACTTCTCAGCTTTCTGTGGATTAGAAAGTTTTGTGTCTTTTGTTTTCATACATACCATACACTTTTCTGGATGGTTGCTGCAGCGCTTTACTTGTGGTCCCTCTGCCAGGTCTCTCCTCTGCAGGTCCAATATGCCACTGATGTCTGCGTGTCCACATCTTCTGTGGTCCAGGTGGGCACGTTCCTTTGTGCATTGTTGTTGGGCGGACATCAGGCGCTGTCCATGCTGTTTAGGCATATCTAGAAAATAAACTCCATCCTGCATAGTTCCTTGTGCAATTAGTTCAGTATTTTTCAAAATATTACATCTGTCCCTCTCAAATTCAACAGTTAATCCTTCCTTTGTTATGGAAGATATACTTAACATGTTTTGATGTATTTGTGGCGTAAAAATTACGTTGTTCAGCGTGACATCATTTATTTTACCATGTGCAAGGCACTGTATGTTTATTTTTCCTCTGCCTTGAACCTCTAATTTCTCACCATTTGCCACAGTTATTTCACCTGAAAAATCTTGGTTCAACTCATGGAACAATTCAATATCTGAAGTCATGTGACTCGAACATCCCGAGTCCAGGATCCAGACAGCAGAACTTTTGTTGGTTTGGTGCAAAAACATGGCTTTTTGCTCTTTCTGCTCTTTCTGCTCTGTCAGGTAAAAATTGCAATGCTTGTAATCCTTTCTCCTTCCGTGATTCTCTCCTGCTGAATGCTGTGGGCTATAATTTCTCCCCCTCTGTTTGTAACTCGTTCTATTGCCTTCAGCTGAGCTGCCAGGGCCCCCTGGGGATAGGTGTGAATTCCTGTTCCTTTCATCCCTCTGGCAATGTCTGGCAATATGGCCCTCGAATCCACAAACATAGCAAACACGTGCTCTTTTGTCTGCAGGGCTGCTCTGCACTTTGTAATTTGATTCACTCACTGTGGGGAAATCCTGCTTTCTATAAGGAGTACATTCAGAACGTAATTCTGATAATATTTGTTTGAACTCCTTTTTCTCTCTTCCAGCTACTGCCTGTTTAAAACTTGCAAAAGTTGAATCGCTAAGAGACCCTGTAAGGTACGCCACGCGTTGCTCCATCGAGAAATCAAGTCCTGTGAGCGCAAGGTCATTGAAAGTCTGAATCATTTTACTGCAATATTTCTCACAGTCTTCCTTTCTGTCCAATCTGAGGCCACACAAATCATTAATCAAACTAAATTGGTCTTTTGTTCCTGTTCTCGAATAAGTCTCTGTTAAAACTGTCATCATTTCTTTGGCTGTTTTCACCCCTTGGACATAAGGCATCTGCAGGTCGGTCAGAGATCTTAGGATTAAACATTTAGCTCTACCGTCTGCCCGCTTCCAGTTTCGAATTTCTGCTTCTCCATTTGTTGGGCAGTTTTCGTCTAACGCAATTGAAGCATCATGCATCTGAATCTCTGCAGTAATCTTACAACACCAGTTGTTGAAAGCCTTTGGGTTCAATCTATTCACTGGTTGGAGAGACAAAGCCTCCACATCTAATCCTTCTGCCATTGTTTTGCTAATAAGCAACTTCAGCCTCTCTATAAGCAAGTCTAGCCCGAAAAACAAATGGGTGGGGAAAAATCTCTTTCTCTCTCTGTATAGAGCTGATTCTCTTCACACAGCATTTGCGTTAACTGGGCACCATAACCTGTTGGAATTCCCTTGGGGGGGGTAGCTATTCGTCGCTCCGTTCCCCTCTCCCTTACTCTGCTTTACTCCCCGCCCACATGGCAGACTTGCTTTGCTTACTTGGCTAGATAAAACACACGAGGCACAGGCAGATTGAAGTTGCAAAAAGAAGAAGAGTTTTACTTACATACAGTTTCATATGTACAGCAGCATCTGATTTACATCGGAGGTACATCCTAGACTTAAGATAGAGCCCCCCTAGAGCTGGGGCTCCCTGCATGAGGTGTGCAGCAAGATGGCCACTGGGGCTCCAGAGGAGCCTGGCATCATCCCGCCTGGTCTAGCATCAGGATAGAAGAGAGAATGAACTGTGAGAAGAAGGAGGAAACTGGGTCGGGGGCCGCGCCCCTTCCTTAAGACAATGAGGGGTCAAAGACAAGAGGGTCTACCTAGGTACTTAGGTGATTAACCAACTCACACACCCCCTCCAGTGTCCAGCATACAGAAGTTGCCCAATTTCCCAACACTTGGCACACTCCGAAAGGGCCCGGCAGCTGCCGAGCTGCCTTCCTTCCTGTCCCCCACAGTGGGCTACGACCGTCCCACCTGTGGGTCACTCCCAGTAGGAGGAGGGGACCCGCAGGCAGTGCTGGAAGAGAGGGGCTGGCCTCAGACCGGCCACAGAGACTTCTCAGGCCTGGGCGCTCACACTCCCAACGTGGCATCTGGTGAAGTGGGCCATAGCCTCGAAAAGCTCCTGCTGAAACACAGGCGCTTGCCTTAGGGTGCCACAGGGCTCTTCAGTGCAGCCAGCAGCATTTCTTCATAGCTAGTGTCAGGGTTGGGGGAGGGGCCAGCAGGGAAGTAGCGCCTCGTGCTTAGCACTCCCCCCTCCCCACACCCCTCTCTGCTCCTCGTTTGGACAACAGCCTGCTTTCTAGGGAAAAGCCGTGGTACTTTGAGTGCCCAATCCGATCCAACTTTCCAAAGCCAATGCAGCAATGCCAACTGCAGCAGAGCCAACGGGGCGCATGCTGCATCCTAGGTGGTGGGGAAGTCACGGAGGGAACGTTTGTTCCTTGGCCTTACCTTGGGACTGCATTGCGGCTGCATCAGTGCTGCAAAGTTGGATAGGATTGGGCCCTGGATCTGCTGCCACCAGCCCAGGAGATCAGACTAGCCAGAAGGGCACCCTGGGCAGAAACCCCCCCTCTTCTAGTGCAATTCTGAACCTCAGGGGTCTCTATCAAAACCACTCTCACAGTAGCACTTGCACAGCAAGGAGACGTGACAATCTCACTGATTTTCCTAGAACTAGGCAAAACTCAGAATAATATGCAAAATGTTTTATTAAAGGCTACAAAAAGGGGGAAAAGGCTACTGGAAAAAAAAGGGAAAAAAAGAGATAACAGAATCAATTGAACAAGAAATAAATGCAAGGAGCATTTGGGATTTCCCACCTGCAATCATAAACCTGGCCAGCAGATGGCGATGAAGTGCTGCAGAGTCTCACGCAGGCGCTATAACTCCAAGCTCTTGCGGGAGGAGCTTAGAGGGCACAGAGACAAAGGAAGGTTGTGAAACGGCAGAGGGGTTTGAACAGTCTTAAAATAACACAAATCTGACGGCGCTACATACACAGCCCCTAACTATTCATACCTGGCGGCTGATGAAATTGCCAGCATCGTTCCACTCACAGTCCAGGAGTGGGGCTCTCCCCAGATTAAAAGCGAGAAAGAGTTTCCACTTGGTTGGGCTTCCCTTTCCCCCCTGGCCTGAAGTGATGCCAGCTGTACTTGACTGGGTGAGAGTTAGCCTCTTGCAGCTTGATCCCTACCATTTCCCAGCTCAACCTGAGAGTTCAACAGGAAGAGCTCTGGTAATGAAGTCCTTAGCAGACACAGGATCTCTGAAACGCTTGCAGGCAAGATGCAGGGGGGAGGGGAAAATAACCACAGAGAGAGACACACACACACGGGGGGGGGGGAAGCTCACCAAAAGAAAAACAGCAGACATGGAATATAGGAGCGATTTGCAACAGCTGGCCTCTTCCTTCCGAAGACCACCCAGGAGGCCTTGAGCAGGGGAGGGCAGGGCCCAGGGCAGGGTCCTCAAGGAGCTGCTTTGGCCGGTGAACTGGTCAGAGGCAGGGCAGGGACAGAGCAGGTGGCAGCAGATTGGCACCAGACGGGGGTGGGGGGCACTCGGACCCCTGTGGATCCCCAGGCACACGGGGTCGGGGGCCATCCAGGCCTCCTCCAGACCCTGAGGCTTTTAGCTCTCCATGCATGCACGAGCTGGCTGGCTGCCATATTTCCTGACCATGTGGCACATGTGCAAATGGCTGAAAATGTACCTATTTATATCCCACTCTTCTACCCTCTGCGGGGCTCTCAGAAGCTTTAGAAAGCCAACAACACATCGAGCAACAGAAGACAACAGTTTCCAACGGAGCCAGTATCGACAACCATGAACATTCAGGCTTCAAACAGAAGAGCCTTTGGGGAAGACATGGGCCTCTCCAGCTGGCTCCAGCGCGCTCTGGCTCCCTTCTCCCGCCCCGCCCTTTAAGGGCAAAACGGAGTGTCCCGGTCGGCGATATGGTAAGCCTACTCTTGGGTCACCTCCTGCCCCATCTCTGATGGTGGGGCGAGAAGGGCGCCTGTGTGGGAGGGAGGCAGCGGACTGGGGCTTCCTGGCCCAGAGCGTGGAAATGGACCAGGGACCAGCGCAGCTCTTTTCACACTGGCGAACCCCCCCCCCCCGCCTGCCCAGCCCTGGTCAACAATCTGGCTGCTGCATTTTGGAGAAGCCACAATCTTCACAAGCTGAACACGCAGTATGCGGCCATTGGGAAACACGCTGGCCAGGTCTGGTGTCTCAGCACAGGAAGCTGGAAGGAGAGGGTGAGAGAGGGAATGGCCAGGGTGGCGGCGGGTGTGTGTGTGTGTGTGTGTGTGTGTGTGTGTGTGTGTGTGTGAGAGAGAGAGAGAGAGAGAGAGAGAGAGAGAGAGAGAGAGAGAGAGAGAGAGAGGTGGCAGAGGCTCAGGCTGGATTCACACTACACGAATCCCGGCACGTTACGGAGATGCGCGGAGCTCTTTGACAGCATTTCGGAAGCAAGCGGACGGAGCAGCTGCGCTCTCCCTTGTACAAGATGGGGAAACCCATCTTTTGAGGGGGCAGGTTCACAGAGCTACTGCAGCCACCAATCGCATGAGAGGGGGAGGAGAGTGGTTGCATGCCAATCAGAACTACCTCCAATCACCGTGGAGGTTTATTCCACGGTTTATTCCCAGAGGAAGTCTGGGAAAACACAGGATGAGGAGAGAGAAAACCAGAATGGCGGGAAATACTCAAAAGGCTTCCCTCGAGGCCTCCAGAACTGATCTGCTGCAGGATGCAGCACATGTTGCATTGGTGTGGCTGCATCGGGGGGGGGAGGGAGGTTAGGACTGGGCTGTTGGAGTGTTGCTCACCTTCTTGCTGGCAACGACGGGGCCTTGTGCCCCTGGCTGGCTCCTGTTCGTGGGGCTGGCAGTGGCGGAGGTTGCCCTGTTTGGCTGCTGAAGCACCTCCAGCAGCCTCCCAACACCCTGCTCATTCAGAAGCTCCAGCGAGGGGGGGGGGAAGGAAGCTGGGCTTGGATGCACTGGCTGGATGGGCGGGGTGGTGGCTCCAGCTGGGCTCCCGTCTGTCTCTTGCTCGCTCACACTGTGTCTCTCATCCAGGAGAATCTGGCACCTCTCCCGGCCTCCGATCTCTGGTTCAACACGACAGGATTTGTTCTGCTCTCTTGGTCAACAGCAGCAGCACCTCCCTTGGGGTGCAGGGCCTCCGTGACTGCGCCCGCTCTGTCCGCAGCCAGCTTGGTTTGTGCAGCACCCCTGCCCCTGCTCACCCACCCACCCTGCCCGAGGCTGCATCCTGGTGCCAATTACGCCCCTTGCTGGGCCTCTGGTTGTGCCCCACAGACACTCCCCTGGGCCTTCAACCAGGGCATCCTGTTGCCTGGACCCAAGAAGCAGAGGAAGACCTGTGCTGGGAGCCCCCGCCAAGCACTTCTGGGCTGGACTCTCCTGGCTCCAGGGCTGGCAAGGAGGCTCTCAAACGAAGGGATGCCCTGCAGAGGAGCCCAAGGGTAGCGCAGGGTATCAGGGGCTTCTGTTATGGGAGGGAGGAGAAATGTATGAAGGAGAAGGGCCATGGAGCCTGGGGCCCAACCCTGCCAACCGCTCCAGAAAGACACCGTGGCCGATGGTGTCGAAAGCCGCCGCGAGGTCCAGCAGGACTAACAGGGACCCACTCCCCCTGTCCAGTCCCCGGCCAGGTCATCCACCATGGCGACCAAGGCCGCCTCCATCCTGAACCCTGAAGCCAGACTGGAATGGATCCAGATAACCAGCTTCCTCCAGGATCCTCTGGAGCTGAGACGCCACCACCCACTTAATCACCTTGCCCAGAAACGGGATATTTGAGACTGGCCAAAAGTTGTCCAGCATAGCGGGATCCAAGGAGGGTTTCTTCAGAAGGGGGTGCACCACCGCCTGCTTCAATGTCAGCGGCAACACCCCCTCCCTCAGAGAAGAATTCACCACTCTCCCTGTCCACTCAGCCAGCCTTCCCCGGGCAGATCTAATCAGTCATGCCAGGCAAGGGTCGAGCGGGCAGCAGACGGTCTCACACTCCAGAGAATCCTGTCCACATCCTCAGGTTCAACAAGCTGAAAAGAAGCTCAAACGGTAGATCAGACAGGTGCCAAAGGGACATCACTAGATACTCCTAATGGGGTGTCCAAGTCATGCTGGATCTGATTGACTTTATCCGCAACGTGATTTGCCAACTCATCCCAGCGAGCCAATGCGTGTTCCTTGCCATTTGCTGGGGGAGCCAGATGGAGCAGGGCCCCCTGGATGACCCGGGAAAGCTCAGCTGGACGTGATTCTTCGCAGACGCGATGCTGGCAGAGAAGAAAGCCTCACTGGCTGCCGCCACCGCCACGGAAGAGGCTCTCAAGTGAGCTCTAGCCCGTGCCCAGTTGGACTCAGCACACGTTTTCCGCCACCGTCGCTCTAGGCCTCTGCCCTGCCGCCTCATCGTCCGCAGTCCCTCAGTAAACCAAGGGGCCGCTCTGACTCTGCGGCTGGGCAGAGGACGCTCAGGAGTGGCCTGATCCAGAGCCCTGGTCATGTCCCCATTCCAGAGGTCAACCAGGGCGCTGGGTGAGTCGCCAGCTCTGGCAACAGGAAATTCCCCCAGAGTTCTCATGGATCCACGGGCGTCACTGGGGCGTGGCGGGGGGGGCGGGCCGCCAGGGGGTGACGCGCGTCATGGGGTGGGCAAAAAGCCCTCAAAAAGGGTCTGCGCATGCGCGAAAATCCGGAAAATACCTGGATTGATGCGCTGCTTGGGCCTTAGTTCAGAAGGCCCTGGAGCGCCGACGGGGTCGGACGCTCCGAGGCCGGCTCCCGGGCCGGCCTCGGAGCGTCCGGAGGGGGGCGACGCGATGCGGGGGGGGAGCCGGGTGGCTCCCTCCCCCCGCGCCTATAACGTCGCGCCCCTAGGGGGGGTGACGCGTGTCCCCGCACCAGGGTGAAGCGCGTCTAGTGACGCCAGTGCATGGATCCATCCGGATCCATCAGCCTCCAGGGGCGGACCATGCAATGCGGTCCCCTGCCGCTGCGGGGACAAAAAGCTGCGATAAGCCTAAATCCTACCAGGAAGTGATCAGTCCATGACAAAGGAGTGATCTTAATTTCCTCCACATCCAGATCACCATCGACCTGCCCAGCAGCAGTAAACACCAGGTCCAGCATGTGGCCCCTCACATGGCCCCTCCCGCATCCCCTTCCTCTCGCATCATGGGTTGGTTGGTGGCAGATATCATCTGAGACAGACCCATGGTTGCCATGGCGGCCATGAAGTCCTAAGCCGCAGCTGTCCTCGGGGCCTCAGTGCGGGCATGAATGTCCCCCAAGACCTCGGCGTGGACCTAAAAGTGCCCCAGCGCTACTAACAGGCGAGGTCAGCACTCCAACACCACCCTCAAGGTCACCCCAGGCAGGGAGAGCATTGGACAGGATGGTGGGTGGTACACCAACAGAATCCCTATTCTGTCTCACCCCTCCAACACGACACGAAGGCACTCAAACCCGTGGACCGCAGGGCAGGGGACCCGGTGAGATGGATGGTATCCCGATAGACCATCGCAGCCCCACCTCCCCCCCCCCCGCAGCTGTGGCTGCTGCAGCACTACAGGGACTTTGCACGGAAGAAGAGGGGCTTCGCGGAGGCAGCGGGACAGACAGGAGGGGGTCACAGGGGCTCCAGGAGGCGGCAGCTCCGAGGGGGGGGGAGAAAGGGCAGCAGCAGCAGCAGCAGCAGCAGCAGAAAGGACAGCTGAGGCTGGGGAGGAGCAGGCTGTGAGACTAGAGGCGGGTCCCGGGCGGGGGGGGGCTGCCTCCACGTCTGAGGGCAGGGAGAAGAAGCCTCCTCCTCCTCCTGCTGCTGCCACAGGGGCATCTTCCTTCCCTGGGCTGCGTCGCTTTCCGATGCTAGGGCTGCTCCCACCCTGTGCGCTCTCTGGCCTCGCAGTGCCCCCCCCATCCGTCTGGCACGGCACAGAGATGGCTCCCCCCCCTCCTCCACTCTTGACTTGCAATGACCGACTGATTCTGCTAGAAGCCTCACTGGGGGGGGGGGGACCAAGGAGGTGCTGCTCTCTATGTGCCCGGCTGAAGCCTCCAGTCCGGCAGAGAGGATTGGCCTGGGGAGGGGCTCCCCTTTGGAAGGGGGACGCCAGCCTCTCTCTGGGGCAAGCAGCCCCCCCTCCACGCCACAAGGGGTCCTGACCTGTGGCCCTAACGGACAACCAAGCAGGGAGAGACGGCGGAAGCAAAGGGGATGTGATGGTTTCTCTCCCGCTCTCTTGCCATGCGGGGGCGGGGCGGGATGCGAACAAATCCTGCCTCTGACTCCGAAGGGAAGGTGGGGGTGGTAGTTTATTCCAGAGCAGCAGCGGCGCGCGCGTGTACATGTGTGCAGTGCAGGCTTCTTTGCGTGAGTTCTTTGAAGAATTCAGCCTGCAACCCGCTGAACCTGGCGGGGGGGGGGGTAGGTAAAAGTCACAATTCGCCTGGGGGGGAGGCAGGGACCAGCGTTGCCAGGCCGCCAACCTGTCATCCTTGCCTCCCCATACCGGTGTGTGTGTGTGTGTGGGGGGGGGAGATGGGACGGAACGCCTCCGTTACTTGCGTAGTTGCCTTCGCCCCACTGAATGGCTACGAAGGCAAGGGGTGGGGCCGCTGGGGGGGGGGAATTCGTGCCTTCACCACCTCCCACATCTATCTCTCATAGCAGCGCCATGAGCACTTTCAAGAAGGGGGGGGGAAGCGATCCAGCCATTATGACTGCTTGTGTGAGTGTGAAGTTGCTGTTTTTTGCAATTTCGTTTTTTGGTGTTCCGGTTCTGGTTTGGTGTTTCCTGGTTCTGGTGTTGTGCAAGAGGGAGAAGAACTTTCCTCTATCGACTCTCTCTCCATCCCATGCATAATTTTAGACGTCTCAATCATGTCCTCCTCAGGCGCCTTTTTTCTAGACTGAAGAGTCCCAGACGCTGTAGCCTTTCCTCATAAGGGAGGTGCTCCAGCCCACGAATCATTTTGGTCGCTCTTTTCTGCACCTTTTCCAGTTCCACTATATTCTTTTTGAGATGTGGTGACCAGAACTGGATTTTGTTGTTCAGTCGTTAAGTCATGTCCGACCCTTCGTGATCCCATGAACCATATCCCGCCAGGCCTTCCTGTCCTCCACTATCTTCCTGAGTTCGCTCATTTTCATGTTCGTTGCATCGGTGATGCTGTCTAACCATCTCATCCTTTGCCTTCCCCTTCTCCTTTTGCCTTCAATTTTTCCCAGCATCAGAGTCTTCTCCAGAGAGTCCTCTCTTCGCATTAGGTGGCCAAAATATTTGAGTTTCAGCCTTAGTATCTGTCCTTCCAGGGAACAGTCAGGGTTGATTTCATTTAGGATTGACTGATTTGATCTCCTAGCAGTCCAAGGGACTCTCAGGAGTCTTCTCCAGCACCACAGTTCGAAAGCATCTATTCTTCGGTGCTCAGCCTTCCTTATGGTCCAACTCTCGCAACCATACATTGCTACTGGGAACACCATCGCCCTGACTATGCGAACTTTTGTTGGCATGGTGATATCTCTGCTTTTTATTATGCTGTCTAAGTTTGCCATAGCTTTCCTTCCAAGGAGTAAGCGTCTTTTAATTTCATGGCTGCTGTCTCCGTCTGCAGTGATCTTGGAGCCCAGAAAAGTAAAATCTGTTACTGCTTCCATTTCTGCCCCTTCTATTTGCCAGGAATTGATGGGCCCAGATGCCGTGATCTTAGTTTTATTAATGTTGAGTTTCAAGCCAACTTTTGCACTCTCCTCTTTCACCCTCATCAAGAGGCTCTTTAGTTCTTCTTCACTTTCTGCCATTAGGGTGGTATCGTCTGCATATCTGAGGTTGTTGATATTTCTCCCGGCAAGCTTGCGATTCATTCAGCCCTGCATTTCTCATAATGTACTCTGCATATAAGTTAAATAGGCAGGGTGACAATATACAGCCTTGCCGTACTCCCTTCCCAATTTTGAACCAGTCGGTTGTTCCATGGCCGGTCCAAACTGTTGCTTCTTGACCCGCATACAGGTTTCTCAGGAGACAGGTAAGGTGGTCTGGTACCCCCATCTCTTTAAGAATTTGCCACAGTTTGTTGTGATCCACACAATCAAAGGCTTTTGCGTAGTCAATGAAGCAGAAGTAGGTGGTTTTTTGGAACTCTCGTGCTTTCTCCATGATCCAGCGCATGTTGGCAATTTGATCTCTAGTTCCTCTGCCTCTTCGAAACCCAGCTTGTACGTCCGGTAGTTCTCGGTCCACGTACTGCTGAAGCCTAGCTTGTAGGATTTTGAGCATAACCTTGCTAGCATGTGAAATGAGTGCAATTGTGCGATAGTTTGAGCACTCTTTGGCACTGCCCTTCTTTGGAATTGGAACGTAAACTGACCTTTTCCAATCCTTTGGCCACTGCTGAGTTTTCCAAATTTGTTGGCATATTGAGTGCAGCACTTTCACAGCATCATCATTTAGGATTTTAAGTAGCTCAGCTGGGATATTATCATCTCCGCTAGCTTTGTTGTTAGTGATGCTACCTAAGGCCCACTTGACTTCACTCTCTAGGATGTCCGGCTCTGGGTCAGTGACCACACCAGCGTGGTCATCAGGAACATTAAGATCTTTCTTGTATAGTTCTTCTGTGTATTCTTGCCATCTCTTCTTAATCTCTTCTGCTTCTGTTAGGTCCCTGCCTTTTTTGTCCTTTATCATGCCCATCTCTGCACAAAACATTCCCTTGATATCTCCAATTTTCTTGATCTCTAGTCCTCCCCATTCTGTTGTTTTCCTCGATTTCTTTGCATTGTTCATTTAAGAAGGCCTTCTTATCTCTCCTTGCTATTCTCTGGAAATCTGCATTCAGTTGGTTATATCTTTCCCTTTCACCTTTGCTTTTTGCATTCCTTCTTTCCACAGCTATTTGTAAAGCCTCATCTGACAGCCACTTTGCTTTCTTGCATTTCTTTTTCTTTGGGATGGTTTTAGTTGCTGCCTCCTGTACAATGTTACGAACTTCCGTCCCTAGTTCTTCAGGCACTCTGTCTACCAGGTCTAATGCCCTAAATCTATTCTTCACCTCCACTGTATACTCATAAGGGATATGGTTTAGGTCATATCTGACTGGTCTAGTGGTGTTCCCTACATTCTTCAGTTTAAGCCTGAATTTTGCAATAAGAAGCTCATGATCTGAGCCACAGTCAGCTCCAGGTCTTGTTTTTACTGACTGTATAGAGCTTCTCCATCTTTGGCTGCAAAGCACATAATCTATCTGGTTTCGGTATTGACCATCTGGTGATGTCCATGTGTAGAGTCGCCTCTTGTGTTATTGGAAAAGAGTGTTTGCTATGACCAGTGTGTTCTCTTGACAGAACTCCGTTAGCCTTTGCCCTGCTTCATTTTGCGCTCCAAGGCCAAACTTGCCTGTTGTTCCGTTTATTTCTTGATTTCCTACTTTAGCATTCCAGTCTCCTATGATGTAAAGGACATCTTTTTTGGGTGCTAGTTCTAGAAGGTGTTGTAGGTCTTCATAGAACCGGTCAACTTCATCTTCTTCGGCATCAGTGGTTGGGGCATACACTTGGATTACTGTAATGTTGAATGGTTTGCCTTGGATTCGAACTGAAATCATTCTGTCGTTTTTGAGGTTGCACCCCAGTACTGCCTTTCCCACTCTTTTATTGACTATGAGGGCTACTCCATTTCTTCTAAGGGATTCATGCCCACAGTAGTAGATATGATGGTCACCTGACTTAAATTCGCCCATGCCCGTCCATTTTAGTTCGCTGATTCCCAAGATGTCAATGTTCAATCTTATCATCTCATTTTTGACCACATCCTGCTTGCCTTGATTCATAGACCTCACATTCCATGTTCCTAAGCAGTATTGCTCCTTGCAGCATTGGATTTTCCTTTCAACCTCAGACACATCCACAGCTGGACGTCCTATTGGCTTTGGCCCAGCCGCTTCACTCTTTCTGGGTCTACTTGGAATAGTCCTCCGCTCTTCCTCAGTAGCATATTGGACACCTTCCGACCTGAGGGGCTCATCTTCCGGTGTCATATCTTTTAGCCTTTTGGTACTGTTCATGGGATTTTCTTGGATGAAGAACTGGATGCAATACTCCAAATGTGGTCTTACCTATTGTACAACGGCATAATAATATTGGCCATTTTATTCTCAATCCCTTTTTTAATGATCCCGAGCATGGAATTGGCCTTCTTCACAGCCGCCGCACACTGGGTCGACACTTTCATCGACCTGTCCACCAGTACCTCAAGATCTGATCTGTCACAGACAGCTCAGAACCTGAACCCAGTCAACTTAGCAGAGCCCTTCCTCCTTTGTGGGATATACTTCTACTGGGCCCCTATTATTTTATTTATTTATTTTTCACATTTTTATACCGCCCTTCCTCCAAGGAGCTGAGTGGTGTACATATTTCCTCCCCTCCTTTTTGTCCTCACAACAACCCTGTGAGGTAGGTGGGGCTGAGAGATAGTGACTGGACCAAGGTCACCCAGGAAGCTTCGTGGCTGAGCGGGGATTTGAACCTGGATCTTCCAGGTCTAAGTCCAACTCCCAAACCACTACATCATCCTGGCTGTTTTAAACAGCCTCCAGGCACTCCGGGGAGATTGGACTTCTTTTAACTTCCCTTTCAGCTTCTTTCTGACTAGTCTCCTCATTTGAGGGAAGTCCACCCTTTGGAAGGGTTTTCGTGTCAGATTTGCTTGGCCCTTTTCCCCTTGGTCGAAACAGATCGCAGCATGGCCACTGTGCCTCAACGGGTCGGTTACATTTCATCCCTAACCAGGTCCCGGGTAACACACACTATCAAGCCCAGAGTCCCCTGTCCTCTGGTCGGCTCCGTGACTCGCTGCTCTAAGGCCCAGTCATTATCCAGAAATCCGGTCTCTCGTTCATGACCAGTGTTGCCACAATGACCTTTTTAAAATGAGAATGTTGCCAAAGACTTGTGAGCTAGAATGGAACATGTGCATGGCCAGGACTGTATCATCAAGGAAGAATGTGAAGCCCACCATGCCGCCTCTCTGTCTCAAAGCTGGATGTGTGTAAGCCATGCTGCAAAAGATTTTCTCCAGCCAGGTCATGAGGGAGGATCTGATCAGCATTCAGCATTTCAGCACGCCATGAACCCAAAATGCTCACAGCATGTAGCCACCTTCCATTCTCTTCCCCCTCTCCATGGAAAGGAGAAAATCCACAAAAGATATGCTAACACCAATGTCTGGCCCAGAGCAGGCCAATCCACATCTCCGGAAGTCAACACCTCTTCCTCCTTCCCCATTGTATGTGTCTCCACCCCCAGGTGTACTACTAAGGTATTTCCTTTTGCAGCGTAAGAGCGACCAGCTCCTCCTCTCTTGCGTAGCCATCAAAAGGCAAGCTGCCAGTCTTGCTCTCTCTCTCTCTGGACCCCATTGCCTCCTGAACTTTTCTTCTTCTCTGTGTGTCCTCTGGCACCAACCCCCTCCCTCTTCCCCTTCCCCCCCACTCTTAACGTGACTTCTCAGTCACTCTACAGACTGCTGAGCCTGTCCAGTTCAGAGCCAATTTGTTTCTTCCTCCTTTTTCATTCACTGTTGTGCCATTACTACAGCATTGCAGCCAAGCTCAACTCTCCAGGATAGGGTAATGTATAAACCAAGGAAACCTGCTAAACCTCTGTAACTTCTACCTAAGTTCCTAGATCTGAATGCTTTGGAGTATGATTGAATTGTTGCATATTGAATTGTTGCATATGTATGAATCTGACTCGAACTCAGCGAACTCAGGAAGATAGTGGAGGATAGGAAGGCCTGGCGGGATATGGTTCATGGGATCACGAAGGGTCGGACACGACTTAACGACTGAACAACAACAACAACATGAATCTGACTAACTATCTAGTAAATATTGGAAAGTAACCACATGTGTCCTCAATATTATTTAAAGCGGAATTCTGTGGCTGGACTCTGGTATAGCTGGTCTAAAGATCCCTGCATATATAAAATTGCCATATTTAAGCTATTTCCCAGAACAACAAAGGCAATTTGGCTAACACCAGAGCTTGAATTGACCCAGTCGATATGAGCACAATTAAGTCCCTGCTTATCACATCCCTGTCTCTCATGATTTGTTTTTAAAAATACCTTTGAAAAGATTGGTTTTGCTTTAGAAGTCTGGCATATTGAGCCTCACAAAAAGCATCTCAGCTGAACGTGAAACCTGAAGTAGAAGGAAGACACTCCATTCGGCCCTTCTCTTTTCAAGTGGAATTGCAGTCCCTCCACCGAGCGATTGCTGCTTTTTCTATGTAAAAGTGATGGTGTGTGTGTGGGGAATCCCTGTGGGAAAAGAATTTACTTCTTGCAGGTGCCAACTGTGCATCTCCCTATCAGCCCAACGGCACAGCGGGCATCGCCTGCCTCCTGCAGGACCCTTCTTTGCCCAGGACCTGCCGCCCTGCCTCCCAACTGAGCTGATGCCCTTTGTCTCCCAGCAAGCAGCCCTGACCTAACTACGGCCAGCCAGCCAGAAATCCTTGGTTCCGCAAGTCTCTCTCTCCCCCCCCCCGTCCCAGGAGTGACAAAATCAGCAGTGCAGATGGCAGGTGAGCTGCCTGCCCAGAGGCTGTGGGCGACGCTCCCTGGGCCCCCGAGGAAGGCGTTCTTTCCTGCCTGGCGCCCCACTCTTGTGTCCATTGCTAGAGCCACCCTTGGAGTGCACTCCGTCTCAGGATAGCCTGGCTTGCAGGTGAAATGGGACGCTCAGTTTAAGCCCTCCCCAGTCTGGCCCGACTGGGACTTGGCTTGCAGGTCGGCGTGAGAATCTGGCACTCAGTTGAGAGCACTGGGTGGGTGGGGAGCCAGTGCACCCATCTGGAGGGACAGCAGGGTTAGCGAGGACTTGGGGGCCCATCAGGAGTCTCTGTGGTGGATGGCATAGCATGGAGTAGAAGTCAGGGCTTCTTCCCTTCCAGCTGTGCCCTGTGGGCAGGCAGGTTTCCAATCTGTGCCAGCAGGTCCCAGAGCCACCTGCCTCTCTCTGATGGCAGCAGCAGCAGCAGCCAGCAGGGCCACCTCTGCAGCATGGCAGCACTTGAGACCCAGACCTCATGGCTGTGATTGCCATCATTGGGGGGGGGGGGCTTCTCCCTTAGTTAGGAGTTCACAGGGCTGGTGGGTGGCATTAAAGATGTGCCCATTTGTGGTTTCTAAGTGTGCCTGTTCTGGATCCCTGGTAAAATCGATAGTGAGAGAGAGAGAGAGAGAGAGAGAGAGAGAGAGAGAGAGAGAGCCCAGAATGTCTGCTGCCACCAAGGAAGGGACCTGCTTGCTCAGGCTGCTTCTGGCAGGAATCGCCCTTCTTTCTTCCTTTCCCCCTCCCAAATGGTCTTGGGGGGGGGCCTCTGGAGGTGGAGTGTGTGGGAGCTGGCAGAGCCCTGCCTGCCCAGGCTATTTCGACACTCACAGCACCAACATCTCTCCCTGGGATGAACTATGCAGCAGCAGCTGTTGGCATTTTCAAGGAGAAAAGGGTCTGAAGGGGGGGGGCAGAGAAAGGGAGGCCACAGAGCAGCCGGGACCCCAGTTCCTGGGCTTCCCCACAAACCCCTTCGCAGCAGGCAGGAAGACCAGCTTGTTTCCCCACCCCACCCCGCCCCAGCCGTCTGCAGTAGCAAGAGACAACAGCTCAATTCTGAGGACTTTATTGGACAGCCACAACAGACCCCCCCCCCCCCGGCACCAACTGCAAGGCGGAACCTGTGCTGGGCAGGGGCTGGGTGGGGTGAAGAGGGGAATATGGAAAACTGCTTTGTGCCAAGGCAGACCCTAACCGTCCCACCCAGCTCAGCACTGCTGGCACTGGACGGGGGGGGGGGGGGCTTTCCTTCCTGGCCCCACCTGGGGATGCGCCGAGCTGGAAGCGCCTGCATGCAAAGCAGGGGTGACTCTGCCAATGAGCCCCCCCCCCGGACAGACACAGGGGAGCCCACCTCCACAGTCCCCTGGGGGCATCGTCAAGCGGGGAGGACAGAGAGTGTTACAGAGAGCTGGGAGGGTCTGAAGGAGGGGGTGGGTCCTACAGAATGTATCCCAAACCTCTCCTTTCTTGCTAAAGAAAGCTGTGGTTGCAAATCCTGATCAATGCGAGGCACTCCCTCCACCCACCCACCCACCCACACATTTTCTCAGCAGAAGTCACACACCCCTGTAAGGTAGGCCCACTATTATTCTAGACCCATTACAGAGCTGAGAATAACAACAGGCTGAGTGAGTGGCTGGGGAAAGGCCACCCATTGAGCTTGCAGAATGTTCAAGTTAGAAGGAATCTTGGAGGTCATCTAGTCCAGCCTCCTGCTCAGTGCAGCGCTACAGCATCCCTGACCGGGGGGGGGGCACCAAGCCTCTGCTTGAAAACCTCCAACCTGGGAGAGTCCACTGCTGTACCAGGAAGACTGCTTCAGCTCTTACAGTGTGGAGATCCTGCCGCAGGTCTAGCCCAAGTCCATTTCCCTGTAGTTGCGACTCATTGGTTCATGGCCTGCCCTCAGGAGCCGGAGAGACTAACAGCCCAACCCCGTCTACACAATAGACTGGCAGACCTCGTGGCAGACCTGCCGGCAGACCGTATGGCGTGGGCCACCACCGCTGCAGCTGCTCTGCGGCCCACTGCCGATGGCAGGACAGCCAAGGCGTGCTGTGCTGGCCCGTTGGCGCGGGTAGGTGGGGGGTGGGGGTAGAGTCGGACCAGGCTGGAGGTGAATCTCGGTGGCAGCAACCTTCGTGGGATCCGGAGCCTCTGTCCCAGGCCCAACACTCCCCCTTCCCCAAACGGATCTTCACCAGCAAAACAGCTGGCGTCGGCCCAAATAGCGGGTCCCATAGGGGGCCCAAGAGCCAGGCAGGAGGTAAAGAAACATTTCCTTTCCTAACCTCTCCTGTCCAGCTTGGGGGGGGGGATGCAGCAGATTCTGTGGCAGCATCCCTGCACGGTGCAGGCCGGCCCTGCATGGGACTGGGCCATCGCCTCCCTCTCTTCTGTGCTGCGACAGCCCTGCGGAGCGTGCCAGGTCTGCTCCAGGCGAGACAGGCCAAGTGCTTTTATCCGCTCCTCACTGGCTTTGTTTCCAGCCCCCTCCCCATATGAGTTGCCCGTCTCTGAATCCGCTCCAGCTTGCCAATGTCCTCAAAATGGGGCCCCAAACCCGGTGCAGGATTCCAGGAGGGGTCCGACTCGGGGAGCTGCTCCGCCTGACGACTGGAGCTCTGCACCTCTGTGACTGCAGGCCAGGAGTACGTCCCCCTGGACTCCCTTCTGAGCAGACCCACAGAGGACTGAGCCGCAAGCCACCCTGCACCCTTTGGACATGGGCTGCTAAAAAGCCAGACCTCAGCCTTTCTCCACGGTGGCCTCCGGTTTTTTGAACGGATGTGCAGGACTTTGCATTTCCCGCGCATGAATTGCAGCATTTAGGCACGGGCCCAAGGGTCAGGGCTGTCAAGAACATTTTAAACCTTGTTTCTGTCTTCCAGGGTGTTGACAATCCCCACCCCCCACCCCGCCAGCCTCGGCTCATTCCATGCTTTCGCCTTCCTGGCGCCATCCTGCAGACGTGGGCTGCGTTGGCGTGCTCGTCCTCCGCTACCTGTCCCTCCTCCCACTTCCTGCGTGGGCTCTTTTCCCGCAAGCGCCTCCAGCCGCCACGCTGGTTTCTCCCAACCCTTTGCACGTTCCTCACTTTTCAAGCAGTGCCCCTCCTGGGACAGGTCTAGTCCTGGGAAAGAACTCGACTGTTCTCGGAGCCCCCTGAAAGCAGCGCTGCTGAACTGCCGAGTGCAGGTCTGCCTGCCTGAGCGTCCCTTTCCCTCCAGACCAAGGGGAGGGGGCCGCCTGGGCCCAAGTCCTGCCACTGTCCGCTCCTGGACCCATTCTTCCCTCCCTCCGGGGAAGGATCAAGGCCAGGCCTGCAGACCCCCCCCCCCCGCTCCTTTCTCCACCCTTTGTCCGGGGAAGTGGTCCCCTTGGCAAGTCCAGAATGGCTGTACTGACCTGGACTTCTAGGTCACCCTGCTCACTCCCCCCCCCCTCTCACTAGCAGGAGGAGAGCCCCTGGCCGGCCCAGCCAGGGAGAGAGAGAGAGAGAGGGAGGGTCCCCCCCCCCCAGCGACTCAGCTCCTGCTCTCACTGGTGCTTCCCAACCACAGCTGAGCGCGCGCACACACACACACACACACACACACACACACACACACACACCGGCAGTCTCCCTCAAGCAAGAGCTTTTCTAGAGCAGCCTCGGGGCAGGAAGGGACAGCATGGGGGGGGGGCAGGCAGAGGAAAGACAAAAGCAGGTGCAGTCCCCCAGCGGTGCTGGGAAGGGGCTTTTCTGCCCTACACTTCCGAGGCCTCGCTGCTGGCAGGAGGGCTGCCAACCTGTCAGGGCTGGCCTGGCGCCTCCTGGACGCTGTGCCCCCTTGGAAACCAACGCTCCATCCAGGGATCGCTTCAGCCACAGCTGGCCAGGGAAGGCCGCTGCCCTGAGCCCGCAGGCGGCTTCTCCACGTTCTGCCCCCTGGAAAGAGACCAGGGGGCCACCCCACCTAGGAGCTTTCTGCTTCTCCTCCTTGGGGCCCCGCAGAGGCATGCAAGGGGGCTGCACAACTTCCCCCCCTTGTGGAACAATCTTCCCTTCTTGATCTGGGAGGGCAGAAAGGCACTGCGAGACAAAGGGGGACCCCAAAGCGAGGGTGGGGCAGGACGGAGGGTCCCCTGGCTGGGGCAAGGCTGTGGGGTTTCAGGGAGGGCCAATGCTGCTGACAGTAGTGTAGCTGAACTTGGACAGAGAGGCCCCTGTGGCCCCTGTGACCTCCTCCTCCAGGGGGTGGGCGGGGCGCCGACAGGGCCTGGCGCAGCAGGCAAAGGTGGAGGCGAAGGCCTTGCGGAAACGCTTGTTCATGAAACAGTAGACAAAGGGGTTGACACAGGCAGACGTGTACGACAGCAGGTGGATGAAGGAGATGGGCGTCCCCGACAGGGCGCGGTGGGCGGCGGCCGGGTCAAAGGCACGCCATGTGTTGGCCACGTACAGGGGCAGCCAACAGACAAAGAACATGACCACGATCACCACCAGCATGCGGATGACGCGCCTCTTAGCCAGCAGCTTGGCGTCGGAGCGGTTGATGCGGGCCTGCTCCTGCTTGGCACTGTCCCCAGGGGGTGTCAGGACAGACAGCTCCACGGCCCCCCCTGCAGGCTGGGCAACCTGGACGTAGCAGCCGTCCCCCTCGCTGCGGGGGCCCAGGGCCTCGGCGCCCCTCCCGTTCTGCTGAGCTGAGGGCCAAGGCAGAAACAAGACAAGCAGACAGTCAGCACAGGCGGCGGCGGTGGCGGCACCTGGCATGGGGGGGGGGGGAGGGCTGGCCAGTGGTGCTGCCACACAACCCTCTCCCTGCAGCAGGAGAGCGTGGCTGTTTAGACGGCGCCTGTCAGCGGCAGGCAAACCTTCTTAGCCCGCTGCCTGCCTGCCAGTCAGCCAGAGTTCAAGCCAGGGAGAGGCTTTGCACCCCACTGATCTTGGCTCGTCATCTCCCCGTCCTCGCCCAGTCTCCCATCCTGCCGGCCTCCAGGCTGTCGCTACTCAACCGGGCCCCTGGACACGGCCCCCCAGCAGAGCTGGTCCCAGGTGCTGCTGCTTCTCCCTCCTCCGACGCCTCCCCACAAGCCCAGCTGCCTCCTGGCCTCCCAGCCTAGACCACCGGTCCTGCTCTCGCTCCCCCGGGCTCTTGCCGGTACCTCTCCCCTCAGACACACCTGTGGCTTCACGGGTGAGGTCCATCTCGAACTGGATGCCACGGTAGAGCTCGCGGGAGATCAGTCCATATGTCAGAACCATCACCAGTCCAGGGATAAAGAAGAGTGTGACCAGGAGCAGCACGTACCTAGGGAGGAGGGAAAGGGCATTCAGTGGGGCGGTTGGTGGACACGCACCCACACCCCGGCCACAAAACCACCGCACCCCAGGCGTCCTCGGTAGTCCTGCACTCCTCACCCAAGAAGCAGCGGCAGTACTGGCAGCACCCGAGCCACTAGGGCGGCTGCGGACTCTGGCTTAGACCTGGGGCACACTCGTGGTAGTTCAGCGAAGAGGGCAGTGGGCTCGCTTCCTGCACAGCCCTTCTCGAAGCTGCCACCTGTTCCCCCACGACGCCCCCTTTGGCCCCCCACTGCCTGCTGTAGCTGAGCTGAAGCACCTGGAACGGAAAGGGGCCCATCACCTCCTGCCTCCCTCCTGCCTCCCTCCCCGTCGTCTCCCCTGTGTCGTTTCTCAAACTGGTGGGTCGCGACCCACCACTTTTTTCAGGCAAGGACGACATCCCTTTCAAGGGAGTGGCCAGCCCGAACGTCGGAGGTGGCGTTCCAGGATCGTGCCCGCCTCCGACCCAGAAACGCTGTGTTAAACAAACCTGGTTGACCTGCTAGCTCCCCAAAGGGTCTGGGGAGGGGGGCTGCTGCCTCTGCAGGCCCTCCAAGGCTCTAAACGACACTGATCGCATTCCGAAGCCCACTTCCTGTTTTCGGTGACTGCGATCAGTGTCGTTTAGAGCTTTGGGGGGCCTGCAGAGGCAGCAGCCCCCTCCCTAGACCCTTTGGGGAGCTGGGATGCTTCACAGAGCGTTCCGTGTTTGAGAAGGTTTCTGGGTTGGAGGCGGGTGCGATCATGGAACACCATCTCTGACATTGCCCCGCCCCCGCCAAAACTTACAGCGGAGTAAACTCCCTGATAGTAAACTCCCCTGTAAGACTTTGAGAAACACGGACTTAGAGTGTAAGCCTCTTGGGGCAGGGCACTGATGTGAATAACGTTCACAGGGAAAGGAATAATGTCCTTTCACTCTGCGTAAAGTGCCAACGGACACATGAATGGTGCTGTATCAATAAATACATTATTATTTCGTTTTACAGGGTTTCAAAAAGAAACAGAAAAGCGACAAGGATGGTGGGGGGGGGGGGCGGGACCAGGTCCTCCAAGGACAGGCTGAAGGAGCTGGACGTCTTTCGTTTGGAGAAGAGACGGTTACCGGGGAAATGATAGCTACCCATCAATATCGGAGGGGGAGCGGATGGCGGGCAGGAGCAGGACAAACCGGCTTAAAGTGACAGCAAGGGAGATTCTGACGGAACGTTTGGAAGAACTTCCTGGCGGCATGAATTCTGTGGCAGTGGAAGAGCCCGTCTCGGACGGCGGCAGACGCCTCCGTCTTTCTCTGGAGGGCCGGAAGCAGCTGCTGGATGGCCACGTCCTGGGGGGTGCTGGAGTGGGGGACAGCCTGCCCTTGACCTTGGGGGCCCCTCCCAACTGTGTGAGTCAAGGCTTAATTTATGGACCATATCCTGACCAGTTCACACAGATGTCTGCAGCCCTCCTCCACCCCTAACTGTCAGGTATTCGGGGGGGGGGGAGAACATGGGCAACGTTCAGGGTGCAGATCTTCTGGGGTGGGGCTCAGCTGCCTGCCTGCTCCCCTCAGTCCTGGATTTGCTCTACTGCTGTTCTATTGTCATGCTCTGACCTGAGGACACTTTGCAAAAGAAGGCAGAAAAGGGTTCTGGGGCCAATGCAGGGACCTCGTGGCCCCTGGATGACGGACTCGTCTCACTCTCCCCAAACCTGGCCCTGTGTCCAAGACAGAGTCAGGCGTTACTGGCAAAGAAGTCTATCAATGTCACAACGGCAAAGGCGAGCCCCCGCCTGAGAAGCGCTCTGCCTCCAAGTGCTGGGGGGCCAACAGCAGGGCTGGGCTGTTGCCTTCCTGCCCGGCTTGTGGCTCCCCAGAGGTCTCCCGCTGGCCACAAGGACTAGACTGGCGAGGACCATTGCCGGACCCAGCTGACGCTCAAAGCCATGCATTTCAACGTGCTGCGGCATGGATCGGGGCCACAGTGAAGAGCGGGAAGCGTCATAATCAGCGAGGGCACCTTCCTGGAGCCTCGGCTTCCGCCGCCAGAATGCATCACTCACGTTCCCCACAAAACAGACGGTGGCACAGGCAGAGCAGGACAAGAAACTCTGAGTAGAAACAAGGCCTTTGAACGTCGAAACACGTTGAGGGCGGCAATGCGCCTCCGGTGCTGCCCAGCTGTGGAGGAGCATAGGGCACCATGCTGGCATCACAGCGGCCCACGGCCAGCGAAGACGTCCGGGTGGAGCACTGGAGGCCGCTAAGAAGAGGGATATGGGTCATTCCATGTGAAATCAACCAATGAAAAATCCTTGACGTCATGGATTTTGTTCATTTTCGGTACATTTGTACCTTACCATGAGATGTTTAAAAATTATTTTTTTTCAGATTTTTTTGTCCATCCTTTTTTGAGATATTGAATGTTCAAAATTGCCAAAAAGGCCAAAATACACTTGTCACCATACCTTCAAATGCCAGTTACAGGATAACGATGAATGCTACAGACATGGGACAGGTGTCGTTTTAAAGCTTATGAATAGGGCTTTCATTTGATATACAACATGACAAAATTGTAAATTTTCAAGAAATTCAAAAATATTCAAATATTAATTTTGTAATTTTGGAAAATTGAACTTTTTTAAAATTTTCAAAAAAATCACACTTAAAGGTATATGTCTTGTAGTCAATCAGTCAAAATTTCAAGATGGTATCTCAATGGTATCATACAAAAATTAAATTTTCTTGTTGGCAGTGACCAGGAATTAAACCCCTCAAGTCCATTTTTCTACAGTTTACATTGATAAAATTATGTGGTAAACTGAAATGAATCCAAAAATTTATAACAGGACTTATAGAGATAGATTTATAGAGAATGAATTCACTTTCTACTCTTTTACAGGATCAGCTTTTTGGTAAAACTATCAAAATCATGAGCTTTTTACTTCTGTTCGTAGTTTTAAATTTTTCCTTTAGTTGCTGAATAATTTCTGAATCAGCACAGTGACATTTTTCCTCATCTAAATCATCTTCAGAAGTAAAAAAATAATAATTCTTTGTAGGTCCTTTTAATCTTCCCCATCTTTTCTTTGCACTTTATATACTTTCTTCTTGACTCACCAAGGGAGGTCAAAGAGGCATTTAAGTGGCTTAAAGCTGTATCAGGGTCCAAATACTCAGACTTCTTTATATGACTAAGACCAGGAATCTCATAATTCTCAGAAGGAATTTCCTTTTCAAGTATATTGTTTTACATCTGACAAGGCTTCTATTCATGTGTGGTTTGATTTCACTATTTAGTGAAACCATCCAATCAGTTACATTCCTCAAGTCTTTACTAACCCAGTGCCCCCCTTTTTTTAAAAGGGCTGCAACAGTTTTTTGACCACTTATTCTCCTCCATATTTCAAATCATGTAATTATCAAACAGTTAATGAATTAAACTTAATAAAGACTAATAAAGCAGCTTCACAACAAAAATGTCCTAGAAAGCTTCAATAAAAACACACTGTCCAAACCCACTTAAATGCCTCTTTGACCTCCCTTGGTGAGTCTCCGCTGTGCAAGAAGAAAGTATCTAAAGTGCAAAGAAAGGATGCAAAGAATTTTAAACATCTCATGGTAAGGTAGAAATGTACTGAAAATGAGCAAAATCCGTGACGTCAAGTTACAAAATGTATTTTTTATTGGTTGATTTGATATGGAATGCCCCACATTTGCGAGAGGCCACTCATCCAAGGGTTGCCTCGAACAGAGACACTGGCGCTTGCGCCAACCTGTCTGGCCAGAGACAACTGACAACGGGCCCAGAGACGGCCGCGCACACCCCTCTCTTGGCAGGGCTGTGGGTCCGACAGTCACGTCACCCCGCGCGATGGAGACGCGTCCAGGGGCCACTCCTTCAGCCTCTCTCCTCCTCCCACAACCGCTCGGAGGAGAGTCCACCCACCAGGAGCTGCTGGCTGTCTACAGGCAGCATGGAGCAGCCCTTCTGCTGGCCAGGGGCTTCAATTGCAAGCTTCTTGGGGCGGGGCTCCATTTCGGTTCCAAGTACCCGGGTGGCTCTCTACGTACAAACCCGCTGCTGTTGACTCCCAGGGTCGGTAAAGCTGCCCCCACCCCCTCCAGGTGGGTCTCTTTCCCAGCAAGCACTGCTCCCCAGCCCTAACTCTCGCCCCCCCCCCTCGGGCCCCCAGCCATTACTCACCAGGCCTGCTTGATCTGGCCCCCAGGCCACTTATGAGAGCACTGGAAAACGGTGGGTTGAGTGGGCAGGGAGGTCGTGGTGCTGTAGATGGGATACGGCAGCATGAGGAGTGCCGAGAGCAGCCAGGTGACAGCGATGACGCGGTAGGCGTGGGAGCGGGTCTGCCACACGCGGGACTGCAGCGGGTTGCAGATGGCGTTGTAGCGCTCAATGGCGATGGCCACCAAACTGAAGGTGGAGACACTCACCGACATCCCTGGGCGGGGGGGAGGCAGCAGGCCAAAAAAACGGTCAGCCAAGTCAGGCCACCACTGGTAGCTCAAGACCCCCCCCAGTCAGAAACAGCCCCCCCCCCAGGGTGTTGAAAAGCAGGATATAAATGTTCATCATATTATGGTGGGACCACAAGTTGTTGAAAACGAAGATGCAAAAATACGATGGGACTTCCTACTACAAGCAGATAAACATTTATCACATAATACACCAGACATAGCTGTAGTCGAGAAGAACGAAAAACAAGTCAAAATAACCAATATCGCAATACCAGGTGACAGTAGAGTAGAAGAAAAAGAAATGGAAAAAAATAGCAAAATACAAGGACGTACAAATAGAGATGGAAAGGTTGTGGCAGAAGATATGTCACCCCAGTGGCAATTGGCGCCCTTGGTGCAATTCCAAAACGCCTTGCAGAAGAGGAGGGCCGCCACATCATCGCGGCCACAGAAATGACCACTAATCAACGACAAAAAGCAGCTGTACTGGGAACAGCTGACATTTTGTGACGAAACTTATAACATCAAAAACATGACAGAAGTCAGGCATCCCAGGTCCTTGGGAAGGAGTCGATGTCTGGATAAAACAGTCAGAGAGTTGCCCTCTATATGTCAAGCATGTATACACCTGCACAGAAGTGCAGGAGTCTGAGCATAGAAGCCAGACAGAAAGAGACCAGGTCAGAATAAAAGGAGAGGAGAATCGGAGCGACACACCTTTGTGGGACTATAGACGACTACCTGCCCACGCTGAAGTCACAGACGAGGTTTTCCTGAAACCTCACCAGGCTTTCCAAGAGGCAAGACCCAAAGTTCATGGGGGACGGGACGGCCTTCAACTACTATCCTGACATCTGCAAGAAGCCTCACTTGGCTAAGAGCAGGAGGTCCAGGAGGTTATTGTATTGCTTTTGAGACACCTTCATCACTCAGAAGGGGGAGGCAGGAAGGAGGACCTAGACTAGACCTGATCCTTCCCCGGAGGGAGGGAAGAATGGGTCCAGGAGCGGACAGTGGCAGGACTTGGGCCCAGGCGGCCCCCTCCCCTTGGTCTGGAGGGAAAGGGACGCTCAGGCAGGCAGACCTGCACTCGGCAGTTCAGCAGCGCTGCTTTCAGGGGGCTCCGAGAACAGTCGAGTTCTTTCCCAGGACTAGACCTGTCCCAGGAGGGGCACTGCTTGAAAAGTGAGGAACGTGCAAAGGGTTGGGAGAAACCAGCGTGGCGGCTGGAGGCGCTTGCGGGAAAAGAGCCCGCGCAGGAAGTGGGAGGAGGGACAGGTAGCGGAGGACGAGCACGCCAACGCAGCCCACGTCTGCAGGATGGCGCCAGGAAGGCGAAAGCATGGAATGAGCCGAGGCTGGCGGGGGCTGCCACAGACAGCTGGGGGGTGGGGCTGCTCACGTCCGAAAGAAGAGGAAGGTCACGGAGGCGGCAGCCAGGCCTGCTGCGTGGAGGTCACAGGCGCCGGAGAGAAGGCAGAGGTGCCGCTCAGTCCTTGTTTTGCTCCTGCAAGGGGAAGGTGGCCCAACCTAACAGTTGCACTACTGAAGAAATGGGGGCATTGCGACTCGGGGCGGTCACGCGATGGGGAGGGAATCCCTATGTACTTGGAATGAATTTAACTTTTTATAAATGATCTGGTTGGTGGGGAAGATAGAGGAAATGCTTACAGATGACACAAAGCTGTGTATGTGTGTGTGTGGTGGGGGGGGTATGTGTGATGGCCGCCGGCAGCATGCTGTGAATCCTGCTGTATGATCCGTTACGACAGCAGAACTCAGCGGGAGGATGGGGCTGCCTGTCAGTGTGTTTAGCGTGGAGAAGAGAAGCCCCAGGGGAGGCATGACAGCCACCCTCCTCAGAGTCTGAAGGGGTGTCATGCGGGGCAGGGGGGGCTTGCTTTGGCAGTTACTGAGGGTAAGACTAGAACTAATGAGCTGAAACTAGAGGGAAGTAGATCTAGGCTGGACCCGAGGAAGCATTTATATAACCTGGCCCTGGAACAGCCTTTGGCCTCATGCAGTTGGGGGCTTTCCCCCCACTGGAGCAGAGGCTGGACGGCCCCCTGAGAATACTGGAGTTGCCTGCACAGAGCGGGGGTTGGACTAGATGACCCCCTGAGGTACCTTCCAATTCTAACATTCTATGATTCTGAGCAGCAGGTGTGGGTTTGGCAGAAATAGCATCACTGACGTGGGCTCAGCTCCGGAGAGCCTAAACAGAACCCTGCCCTGTCCTCTCTTTCACCTCTGGGTTTGCCGTCAAGGAGGGAGACGCAGCCGCGGACAGGAGAGGAAAACGGCCTCTAATGGGCGTGTTAAAAACGTGTCCTGGTGGTGCACCGTCAGCATGGCCAGAAATAGAGACGCGAAGAAGGTCTGGGCGCACTTGCAGCAGGAACCAGCAAGCCCCCCCTCCAGGGCCAGGCAACACCCCCCCGCGCCCCCCAGCACTCACCCATGAGGTAGGCCATGGCCTTGCAGACGGCCTTCCCAAAGATGAAGGTGTGCATCAGGTTGGGGACAAAGGTGAAGGGCATGCAGAAGACGGCCACCATGAGGTCGCTGAGCGCCAGCGAGAGCAGGAAGGAGTTGGTGATGGTGCGCAGCCGCTTGTTCATGGCCAGCACCACGATGACCAGCACGTTCCCCAAGAGGCTCAGGAGGAAGATCAGCGAGTAGAGGAGGACTCGCACGGTCAGGTCCAGGTCTGCGGACAGACAGACAGACAGACAGACAGACAGACAGACAGACGGGCGGGCGGGAGGAGCCGTTAGGCCAGCAAGCGGGGCTGGGCACCAGCTGCCACTGCCAGGGAGGGCTCTGGAGAAGAAGCAGAGGTGGCTGGGGGGGGAGCAGTGATTGGGGGCAGACATCAGCCAGGAGGCTGGCTGGCTGGCACCACTGCTGTGGGCGGCCACCAAGGAGGAGAGCCTTGCCCAGAGGCCTCAGAGGGCCGGTGCAGCGGGGGCCTGCCCACACCCATCGTCGCCCACTGCTGCAAGCCTGCAAGCGTGGGAGGGGGTGCGGGGTGCCCCCCTGGCGGGCTCCCCTCCCCCAGCCCTCACCCCTCCTGGTATGCTTCCACCACTGCACCACCCTACCACGCACCCCGCGCTGCCAGCTCGTCGGCGGGGGGCAGAAAGAGACGCACCCCCCCGGCCCCACAGTGCTGCTGCCACCCCTCCCCTCTCCCAGGGATTGCCAAGAGACCTTCCGTCCTGCTGAGACGGAGAAGCGTTGGTCGGGTGCGGAGTTGGCAGCGGAAGTGGGGAGAGAGCAACAGCCGCAAGGGGAGGGGGCTGCGAGCGTGCGCACACACACACACATGGTCAGAGTGGGAACACAGGAAGGGGGGGCGTGCACCCTCCAAGAAGTGCACCGGCGCTGGCTCCCTGAAGCCCCCCTTCCTTGCGCCAGGCACACGGCCTCTGGCCCTCGAGCCCTCCACAACTGGCACAAGACATGCAACAAGCACTCCGACCCCCCCTCTTCGCGAGTCCACAGGGATTGCTGCACCCCCTGGTTTCAAGCTGGGAGGGGTCCCCATCACAGACCTCCATCCATCCCTGGCAGAACCGCCCCCCCCTCCCTGGCCAGAGCCATGCCCATTGATCTCCAGGCTAGCCCACGTGTAACAGGGAAGGGAAAAGATGGCCCTTTGGGGGGGGGGCAGAGCTCCAGGCTCAATGGAAGCCGCACCCATCCCCCCCCGAATCCTTCCCCCTCCCCCCGTTTGTAGGAACAGACTTTGAATGAGCTGTGGTGAGGAGTGGCACTCTGTGCATGCCCCGAAGTGCTTCCCGTGCCAGGGCAGAGAAGGGGGGGAGTAAGCAGCAGGGTCAGCAACAGAGGCAGAGCGAGCAGGCGATTTGAAGGGGTAGGCAGAGGGGGGGGGAGCCTGCCTGGGATATGGGCCGGTCGAGGGTCCAGACTATGCTGCACGGTGGGGAAGGGGAGGAGGCGAAGGGCGCTGCCCTCTGGGAGAAGAAAAAGGACTCCCCAAGAGAGACCCCCCCTTCCCGGCGGTGAGGATGGAACCCCACGGGGGCGGAGGCTGGGGCGTGCCTACGAGCCGGTGTTCGGGGGATTCCGTATAGGACACATGGGGAGGGGGCATCGGAACAAGCGTCGGCGTCTCTGGGTGTGCGGGGCCGAGGGGGGGTGCTGTGTGTGTGGGCGGGGGCGCGCGTGCGTGGATTTCAGCAGCAAAGGGGGTTCAGGCTGCTGGGGGCGCGGAAGGCCTGGGGAAAACCCCTCAAGAGCCGGGCGCCTCACCTCGCGGGCCGCGGAGGGGTCTCCGGGGAGCGTCGCATCCGGCGCCTGTGCCGTTCTCGGTGCCGCTGGCCGAGCCGTTCCCGGGGCGGCAGAGCAGCGACTCGTTGAGCGGCCGCGTCGCCTCCATCCCGGGCGGGCGGGTGGGAGGGCGGCAGCAGCAGCAGCAGCAGCTCGCTGCTCAGCGTCTCCGGCCCGGCCGCTGGACGCCCATCCCCAGCCGCGGGCGAAGCGGAGCGCAGCGTACTGCCGCCCGTCTCCTGCGGCGCCTGCCGCTGCTACTGCGGCGGCCGTCTAGCTGGAGCGAGCCCAGCGCCGAGCACCAGGGCGGGCGGGCGAGCGGCGAGCGCCCCCTGGCGGCGGATGAAGCGCCTCGTCTCGCCCGGGCCGCCCCGTCGGCTCAGGGCGAGCGGCGCTGGCGAGGCGCTCTGTGGGCAGATTCGGGCCTGCGGAAGAATCAGGCGTGCAGCGGCCGCCCACCTGGCCTCTTCTTCGGTGAGGAGGAACCGTCCTGCGGCTCACCCCCAGAAGAGCTGCCTTCAGTCTCGAGACTCGTCTCCCTGAGAGCGTCCAGGCCTTGCTTTCACCCCGCGAATCGTGCCTTTCGTGCTAGTTCTGCAACAGCAGGCGTGATGTCTCTGAGCATGTGCAGAGTCCCCCTTCCTGGCATTTGGGACATAGGAGGAGGGGAGAAAAACGACAAAGGACAACAGCACGTCCCCTCGGGCCTGGGACCGCCCAGGGAGTGGTGAGAGCAGCAAGGTGGCTCCATGCGAAGAAGGTGTCCGGCGGGTGCTGCGTCTCCCGGCAGCGCCCGGCCCCGGGAGGCACGCTGTGTTTGCTCGAGGGCACCGGAGGCGGCGCCGGCCGGGCTGCTGTTGACACAGGTGCTGTTTACCTGCTGGAGAGGCCGGTGGGGAGGGAGAGGCCTAGTGGACACCCGCTGCAAGCAGCCCCCACAGCGACGGCAGGCTGAGCAGCTCGGAGGGGCCAAGCAAGCCGCCCAGGCAGGTGCCCTGCTGCTCCTCAGAGAGAGGCCAAGAACCTGACGGCCGGCCGGCGGTCCCAGCAGCTGCAGAACATCAGCTCGGCTAGCCCTGCTTGGGTGGGGGGCGTGGAGCATGTGTGTGACTGAGCCTGTCAGCGAGATGACGAGTTGCGGGGGGGGGGGAGGAGGAGGAGGAGGAGGAGGAGGGGGCACCCAAAGGAGGATGAACAGACTGGGGGCAGGTACAGGGACCCCCCCCCCCCGCCAGCTATTGCTGTTGAGCAGCAGCAGCAGCAGCCACCTCCACTAACCCTGGAGAGGTGCCCCAGGGACACCATGCAGAACCACACACCTGACCTGGCAAGAGGGTGCCACGCCACCCCCCTCCTACAGGAGCTACAGTGGCACCAGCAAAGACCTGCTCGGAGCCCCAGCACCCAGGGCTCCCCTTATCCCACCACCCAAACGCACACGCGGCCAAGGAATTCCTTTTGAGCAGAGCACAGGAAAGGCAGCATGCAATGTAGTCGCTCTCTGGGAAGAGGGCAGCCACGGGCAAGAAGCACGCCGGTCTCCCCAGGGTTCGGGTCCCTGTGGGGGCATTCACTGGGGCAGGTCGCAGGGGACCCTCAACAGCATGCAGGCAGCTCACGGTGGCGCAAAAGCGCAAGCTGGCGGCCAGGCAAGCCCGGTTTGAGCACAGCCAAGGGACTTGCCCTCACCAGCAACGCACTCACTTTTTGCCTGACTGGCTGGGACAGAAGAAGAAGAAGGGGAAGAGGGTCTAGGACCCACACCAGCCACTCCACAGAGCTGCGCACTAACCACCCAGCCCCAGCAGGAGAAGGGCAAAGAGGCATTGCACACCTTGCATCACTGCAAGCGGGCACACCTGGCTGTGAGGCTGCAGCACCTGGACCTATCGGAGGGAGGTCTGAGAAGAACCCAAACCCATCGCAGAGGAAGGATGCTGCAGGCCCTGAGAGCAGAGAGCCCCCCGCAGAGCTCCCCCCCCCCCCGTGGCCAGCCCAGGTAAGGAACCACTAGGGTGGGTAGACTGGATCCTGCTCTGCTAGCAAAGACACAGCAACACAGGTGATCCAGCCGAAGGTCTGGTTGACCTGGATCAGCGACAGAGCAGCATCTGAACGAGAAACACACCGGTGGAGTTGCCCACCATCTCCTCCCAGCAGGGCTGTTGTGCCGTTGCAGGTTATCCAGCAGACAGACAGCCAAGTAAGGTCTGGGCCAGTGAGGTCTGGCTGCACCGGTTGGGTCACTGCCTGCCATGGAGTGTGCGGGGGCCTGACTGGAAGGAGCAGCTCGTCATTAGCTACCTGACTGAGCAGCAGCTGGGCTCACTCTGGCCCCTTCAGGCAGGCTGTCGGCGGCTGCCCTTGGGGTCTGCATGGTGTCCTCACCTGTGCGACAGCTGCCTGTGGGGATCGAGGCGGATCACAGAGAGAGTCACAGGGGCTTGACAGCAGCAGCTTGGCTTTGGGAGGGAGTGGTGCCCCCAGGGTGCACATGTGGCCCTGCCCTGCCGTAGGGGCCAAGGGAGGGCACTGTGACCTTTCCCTGTCCCGGGGGGATTGAAGACTACGAAGAAAGGACCGCCGTTCAGCCGCAGGTGGCAGTGCTGCAGACCCGAAAAGCCACGCTGATTCCGAGGAGTGTTTGGCCAGCAGTAGCACTGGTTGGAGCCCCTGGCGTTCCCCCAAGGGCGCAGACACGCCCTGCTCTTAGCTGCTGCCAAAGGCAGGGGTGGTTCGGCAACGCGGTTGACGGAAGAGACATGTGTGATAATCCCGAGGGGTCAGGAGGCGGGGGGGGGGACATGACACAGAGCTGCAGCACCAAGCCTTCGACGGCCTGGACGCCGTCCCTCCCCGCCTCTGCTCACTGGCTGTGTGGGCTGCATTGTGCCCTGCTGGGATGGTGAGCGAGAGGTTCCAGGTGGGTGTCTGCCTGTGGAGTCCTCCTGGGGCAGAGTCCCTGCAGTAAGAAGCCTGGGAAGACCAGAATTAACAAACGACCCTGCCGACGTTCTTCGTGTTGTGAGGGGCGAGAGGCTGCCAGTCTGTGCAAAGTGCTCGCTTGGTGCGCCAAGTAAGCGCCCTTGCACCAAAGTTCCCCTTCGAGGGCCAGAGAGCTACAGCCCGATGCCAGGCGCTCTGGCATCCAACTGGGGCTCTCCCGGAGAGGGCGTGTCTGCTGGGGCGGGTGTGCTGTGATTGGCTGCCAGATGTAGCCTCAGCCTGTACCCTATGCTCTGTCGTGGTGGAGTGCCTGGTTCTTCAGGGGAGTAAGAGGTGCCCTTTCCCTCTGTTTTTGGCTTCCCCATTTGTCCCATGAGATTCCTGTCACCTTGTTGTTCAGTCGTTAAGTCGTGTCCGACCCTTCGTGATCCCATGAACCATATCCCGCCAGGCCTTCCTGTCCTCCACTATCTTCCTGAGTTCGCTCATTTTCATGTTTGTTGCATCGGTGATGCTGTCTAACCATCTCATCCTTGGCCTTCCCCTTCTCCTTTTGCCTTCAATTTTTCCCAGCATCAGAGTCTTCTCCAGAGAGTCCTCTCTTCGCATTAGGTGGCCAAAATATTTGAGTTTCAGCCTTAGTACCTGTCCTTCCAGGGAACAGTCAGGCTTGATTTCATTTAGAATTGACTGATTTGATCTCCTAGCAGTCCAAGGGACTCTCAGGAGTCTTCTCCAGCACCACAGTTCAAAAGCATCTATTCTTCGGCGCTCAGCCTTCCTTATGGTCCAACTCTCGCAACCATACATTGCTACTGGGAACACCATCGCCCTGACTATACGAACTTTTGTTGGCATGGTGATATCTCTGCTTTTTATTATGCTGTCTAAGTTTGCCATAGCTTTCCTTCCAAGGAGTAAGCGTCTTTGAATTTCATGGCTGCTGTCTCCGTCTGCAGTGATCTTGGAACCCAGAAAAGTAAAATCTGTTACTGCTTCCATTTCTGCCCCTTCTATTTGCCAGTCCTGTCACCTACGGCAGGTCTATTGTTGGCGTAGCATTTTCCTGGCGTTGGGGGCATGTCTGTTGCCTGCACAGGTTTGGGATCTGGTCTTCGCCAACTCCTCCTTGCCCTGCCCACGTCCTACTTCACTCCCCCCCCCCCCCATTTTGGCCTTTCTGCTGGCAGGGCAGTGTTGGTGTTTGGGCTGTGTGGACATTCGGATGGTACAGCTTTTTCTTGCCCTGGTGTCACTCTGTGGTGTGGCTGTCGGTGGAGGGGCTTCTGTGCCGACGGAGCTGTTGCTGTGCCCGCCGTGTATCTTGGGGATAGGATTGGGCCTTCCGGCAGAGGAGGCCTGAGTGCCACCTTCCTGCCCTTGGAGGATGAATGGCAGGAGTGGAAGGACACAGACAGAGGGCGGGTGAAGCTTCCTCCTTGGCTCCTGGTCCCAGCAGAAGGGTATTGATACTACTCTGAACGACGACGGGCCTCATGAATCGGTCGTCTTCTCAGTGGCTGGAACTTGGGGGCAGCCCTGTGCCAGGACCCGCACTGGGTTCCTGCCGTGGGGAAGAAACGGAAGGGCTGGAGCCCAAGATGTCCTCTGCGCTTTCAACAGAGACCCCATCTTGGGGGCAGGAGGACGAGGGCCAGTGCTGCAGACAGGCCCCATGGATGGCACTTCCCTGCCCTCCTTCCCAGCTCGCTCTGGGATAAACGCCTTCTTAAGGCTGTCACTGAGAGGCAGGCAGGCAGGCAGGCAGACAGCGTGTCCTTGGAAGTATTGTTTACAGAGGGTGACCACAGCAGGGGGGTGCAGGAGGAGACAGCCAGGTGAGAGCTGCAGTGCAAAGGGGGGGGCTGGGCCCTGGGGGACTGACGTTTCTCTGTGTTCTTTTCCCACTGACACTCTGCCCCCCCCCCCCGTGGCTGTGTAGCGATCAGCGGCTTTGGGGGGCAAAGAGCCACCTTGAGGAGTGCTTTGGGGTGGGCAGCGCAGCTCCCTCTCTTCAGGGCAGCACAGCCAGGCTGCTTACGGAGCACAGGGGTCCTCTTCAATTGACAGTATAAAAGTGCCAAGATCTGCCATTTGTGCTCAGAGCAACAGAAGCACCACTCAGCTGCCGACTTCAGCTTCCTTCTGACAACGTTTCTCCTCTGAAATTTCTTACAAAACTGGATCTCCCAAAGGATTTGCAATCACTCTTGGTGTGTTTTGAGCTGCAAAATCTGGCTTTCTGGGGATCTCTCTGACCTTTAAAGGAAATTCCAGTCCCATGAGCCAGTCTAGAAGCTGGGGGGGGGAGGTTTCTGTTTTTGCACATGTTTGTGCCCCTCATGATGAGACACAAAAGCCAGGTGCAAAAAGGATCGGAGAGTTTGCATTTCCAGCAGCAGCAGCAGCTGCCTGGGTCAGCCGAAGATCAGGCTGAGACAGAGACAGCCCTGCTGCAGCTGGAGTGGCCCCAAACATGCCTGCAGAAGAGCCCAAGTGCTGGATCAGGCCCAGGGCCCTTCTTGTCCAGCTGCCTGCATCTCACAGGAAACGTCCAGCACAGGTGACAAGCCAGGATGGGTATAACAAGCAACCTCCTGGTTTGCCTATCTCTGCATGCCAGATGCCAAGGAGTGGCAATCTTGTCTTGTGTGCTTCCAGAGGCCTCTGGTGGGCCACTGTGAGATACATACAGGAAGCTGGACTAGATGGGCCCTGGGCCTGATCCAGCAGCTGGGCTCTTCTGGTGCTCTTCTGGCTGCACCTTTACATCCATGGGAGTGGCCGTCTACTCGCTGGCAACATTTGAATATTGACTTTGCTGGTCCATTTCTGGGACGGATGGTCCTCCCAACAGGTGAGGAGGATGCATATTTAGAATGGCATGAGGTGTGCGTGCCATGGAATCGACCAGCGGCGGAAGAACGGTGGAGCGCATGGAGCAGGAGCTCCAGGAGCTCGGGCGGGAGGGCGCGATCGGGGGAACTTACGGAAGCGCTGGATCGGCCCTCCCGCCCTCCCTCGAGCCTGTATGGCTCCGAAATGGCATTGATTCCGGCGGGGGGCGCATCGACATGACGCGACGCAGGCCCCGCCCCCCACGCCAGGCGCCGTGCAGGCTTCCGACATCTCTGGAATCGACTGCCGCTTCCCAGACGGCTGCAACTCTTGTTTGCAAGAACAGGACTGCCAGAGCAAGTTGTCAGTAACAGTGGCCCACAGTTTAGGCCTGAAGAATTCAAGGGCTTCATGCACTACAATGGCATATTCCGCACATCACTTCTGCACTGCACCACACATCCAAGCCCTCCAGTAATGACTGGGTGGAAGGAGCAAGCCCTGAAGTTGATGTCAGGTGAAAATGGGTGCTTGCCATAAAAACCGGGGTGGCGGGGCGATCCTCATAAGAACATAAGAACATAAGAAGAGCCCAGCTGCTGGATCAGGCCAAAGGCCCCTCTAGTCCAGCTTCTTCCTGTGTCACACAGTGGCCCCACCAGATGCCTCAGGGAGCACACAAGACAACAAGATAACCTGTTTCCCGTTGTCACTCCCTTGCACCTGGCACAGAGAAAACCCACTTCTAAAACCAGGAGGTTGCTTATGGCTTGTAACCTGTGATGGTCTTTTCCTCCATGAATCTGTCCAAACCCCTTTTAAAGGCATCTAGTTGGCACATAGTAATGCTGCACATGCCTCCACTAATCACGCACCAGCAACGTTGTTTAGGGGCAGAAGCTGACATTTGCACTCGGACTTGCTACAGCCAGATCTGCGCAAGTGTGTCAGCAATCAACAGCTTAGCCACAAGCCCCTCACTCGGCCATAGCGAGGCCATCCATGGCCCCAGCAAAGACAATTGTGGGATACTCAATCAACCCAAGGGACTTACTCAGCTGCTGGCGAAGGGTGTCCCACCCTCTCTTCACCCAAGACATCCGGGAAACCTGGGCAGTGCTAGGCCAGGCCACCCTGGGGCCCGGCAACAACAACGACAATCTCTATACACTCCCCCACCCCTGGTTACAGATATTTATTTTTTTATTTTTCACATTTTTTTTATACCACCCTTCCTCCAAGGAGCTCAGAGTGGTGTACATATTTCCTCCCCTCCTTTTTGTCCTCACAACAACCCTGTGAGGTAGGTGGGGCTGAGAGATCGTGACTGGCCGAAGGTCACCCAGGAAGTTTCGTGGCTGAGCGGGGATTAGATGGCTGCAGCCAGTAATCCTTTGTTGGTGCTTTCATGCAGACATGATAGCGCTGGGCTGGCGAGAGCTGGATGTTCTGAGCAACGTACCCTCCGGAACCTGAGCTGTACATAGTAGTAGACGAACGCCCCAATCCTATAGAGCAGGGGTTCTCAACTGCTGGTACACATGCCACCAGTTGTACTTTGAGGTACCTCTGGTGGTACTCGGACCACTGAGTCCCCCCCCCCCAAACTCTCCCGGGACCGCTGAAATTCTATGAAAATGTTCTGCTTTTTGGTGCCGCGTTTTCGCTCTGAGAGGCTCCTGCCTTTAGCTGAGCCTCTCGGGAGCACAAAAAACAGCCCCCCCGGAGCCTCTTACCAGCTTCCTGCGCTGCATCTGGTGGCCTCCTGTGGCGAGAATCAGGCCGAAAACTCAGAAGCAGCGATGACATCATTGCCACTTATGTCTAGTGGTACTCAGCGCAGTAGCGGCTATCTAGGTGGTACACCGTGCCGAGTACATTGAGAACCCCTGCTCCAGAGAGCCTATGGCAGCGGATCGCTCGACCTGCTGCCATAGTTCTCTTACAGCATCATAAATGTTGCGCCACCATTGTGCACATCGGAGCCACTGGCACAAACAGCTGGAGGCTCCCCATGCCCACCAGAGAGGGGCCCAGCCCATGTCGGAGCAGGTAAGGGGCTGGTAGGGGCAGGTTGTGGCCGTCTTTTCCATTGGGCACGTTGGGCAGTTGCCCGGGGGCCCTCGAGCGCAGGGGGGGCCCATCGTGGGAAAAGTGTTAAAAGGTGCTTTTTTTGCACCGCTGCCAGCACCACCACACTTCTTAAACCTCACTGAGAGGTGTGCTGGTCCCGGGGGGGGGGCAGGAAGCCTGTGGACCCCTCTGCAGGCCTCCCCGTGCTGCAGAAAGGTCCTCCGATGCGATCACAACCCACTTCCAGTTTTGTCAGAAAATAACTGCAATTAAGAAATATCGGGGGGGGGGGGGAGGGTCGCAAGAAGTGGCCAATCTGCCGGCAGAGGAAGACCCATCATCACCCTCTCCTGGCTCGAACCAGGCAGCTGTAGGGGCATTGCAGGTTTAAAAAAAAAGCCCCGTTTTACCTTTGAAACTGCAACCGGAAACATTCCAAGCATTCTCTGGCTGCAGCAGACTGCAGAGGCTTGAAAACACTTTCAGTTTCGCTAACACAGTTTCGGCTTTACAGTTTCAAAGGTATTTTTCTTGGGGTTTTTTGTGTGCAACATCCTGATTGTAGGCTGCACCCCTAGTTTAAAGACTTACATTGGAGGGGGAGTGCGGCCTATACTTGGAACAATACGGTAGCACTTTGGCAGAATAATATGACTGCTGCTCGTGGTGCTGAATGATTCGAGATCTTCCAGACATTCTTGATACATGACCCTCTCTCATTCTTTTTATATCTATCACTTTACTGGTAACCCTGGATGATGACACCGGAGGCATCTGTATTAAGAGCAATGCCAACGGACACAGAAAACATCGTCTTTTGCCTGCAGCCTTTGTATATTTTCCAGTCTGTGATGATAATGGACGCTTTCTTCGTCTTTCTTCCACATGTCACCTGTTGCAGGAGCAATGACGGGCTGTTCTGTTCGTGCCTCTCTTTTATTAGCTGGATTTTTCGAGGCCGTTGCTGGGCTGCCCTCAGCTGTACTTCCAGAAATACCAGATGACGATCCTTTGCTGCAGTCCAAGGTCGATTGAGAGGATGGCAGGACTTTTCTGACGCCAGTGAACAGGGGGGCTGGATGATGGACTTACAGGTGTCAGTCGTGAGATAAGAGCTTGTGTCTGAAGGGTCAGAAAAATGCTGGCCTAAGATCTCTGCCCTGAAGTTTTCCTTTCTGGACGCCGACGCCGCCTCCTTCTCCACGTGTCGCCCCCCCCTGCAGGTGCAGGCAAGAGTATTTTGGTCTGCATGTGTCCGTGTCAGACGCTGTTGTCTACGTGGCTTCTTTGGTTCCGAATCTTGGACTATTGCTTAGCAGCTTATCACCTTGTTTGGATGCCAAGGTGGTCCTTACAGGACGGCCTGGACAGGACACGGTGACTTCCTAGAGCCGTTGGTTGACCTTCTGAAAGGACGTTGCCGCTTTTGGCGCCCCCCCCCCCATTCGAGTCCCTGCTGCTGCGTGTGAATGCAGGTCTCCCGTCCACTATGAGAGGCACCACTGCAACAAGGCGCACCCCCCCCCCCCCGGCAGTTCTTCTCCCAGCAACACAGGATCCAACTTGGTCCTATGGAAATATTCTGAAATCGTTGCTGCCGCCGCCACCATAACTCCCATTTGCAGACGTCAGCTGGACTACGCCCTGCGCCGGCTTCTCTGGGCCTGGAGATCACAGCACTCCTGATTTCACACGGTTTCTATCTACTATCCTCTTACTATCTTGACTCCAAGCAGGAAGGACCTGGCCTGCCTGAGCTCTGATGAATGGCGGCCACGATCCAAGCAGACCTCATGCAGGAGGCTCCCAGCTGTAGGGGGAGCGGTGGAACTATGGTGGAGCGCGTGGAGCAGGAGCTCCAGGCGCTCGGGTGGGTGGGGGGCGCGCGCTCGGGGCACTCACCAAAGGGACGCGGCGCGGCGGATTGGCCCTCCCTCCCTCCCTCCCTGGAGCCCATTTGGCTCCAAAATGAGATTAAAACGGGTGGGGGGGGGCGTCGACGCGAGGGGCGTGTCAATGTGACACGATGCAGGCCCCGCCCCCACACGCCGGGCGCCGGGAGGGCGCCCATCATTTCTGCCAATACTACCCTCCCAGCCCCCTAGACTGCCAGCCACGCCCGGCAAGCCTTGCTCCTCCGGAGGGACTCTTGCCTGCGCCAGAAACCAAAAGCCCCTCAGCATTCATTCCCCCCCCCCCCCGGCTGTACTTGCAGCATAGCTAGCAAGAGGCTGGAGAGTGGGACCTGAGCCTTGGCAGGAGCTGAGCACTGGGAGCAGAGCGGAGAGGGGCCCCCCAGGCGAGGGGCCACAGGGCTTCCTTCCTGAGCTGCTGGCAGGGGAGCCCCAGCCACGCAGACCTGGCAGCCTGGACCCTGCTGGAATCACTGGGGTGCGACTCAGACAGTGGAACTTCCCTCCACATCAAAACAGAAGGCGAGGACGGAACACTCCCTTCCAGAGGTGGGGGAGCATCCCCAGTCGGGCGACGCCAGCCTGCTGCCTGAGGGGTGAGAAAGGGCCAGTCCGGCTGTGGTGCTGGACGAAGAAGGGGCCCTTCAGGGCTCAGACTGGCCACCAGGACACCTGGGGGGGGGCTGGGGGAGGCTAAGGCTCCGCCCCCCGCTCCTCCCCTGGCTCCTCCCCCCACTCCCGCCACTGCCACTCCAGGCGCTCCAGGCGCAGGGCCATCTTGAAGGCGCTGGACTCCAGGCCAGCTAGGATCCGGGCCAGCTTTGTCTGGAGCGTGTCCAGGGCTTCCTCGAGAGCCGCTGTCCGCTGCTGCTCCTGCTGCTGCTGCGCGATCTCTGCTGCCTCTGCGTTGACGTCCAGCTTGTCCAGCTTGACCAGGATCTCGCGGCCCTTGGCCTCCAGCATGGCCTTGGCGTTGGGGAATTCGGCCAGCACCTCCGTCAGGTCCTCCTTCGACAGGCAGAAGAGGTCCGAAAAGCCAATGCTTTTGATGTTGGCCGTGCGCCGATTCCCGGACTTGTTTCCTGCAAGGTGGAGAGAAAGGAAGTCCGGGATGGGAGGGAGGGAGGGACACAGCTTCTGGCCAACCCACCCCTTGCCCCCAGACCCTGCTGCTGCGGGCCTCCGAGGGGCAGGAGCAAGCCGGGGGGGGGGGGGAGCGGTCGGCAGCTAGAGCAGCAGGAGCCAAGGCGGGAAGTCTGCCTGCCGTGGGCCTAAATGGGGGGCTTGACCCTCCGTCAGAGGCAGCCCCCCCCAGCTGTCCCCTCCCTGGCCTCGGCTTCCAGGCAGCCCCTGAGTCCGGAAGGAAGTCTGAAAGCGGGCAGCTGGGCAGCAGGGGGAGCCAACCCATCCCCTGCTGTGTGCATCGCCCTGGCCTGCCCGCATCCTCCTCGGCCACTGGCGAGGGAACTGGCCTTGGCATCACCGGACGGCGACGTTGCCCGCCTGCCCACCCTTGGGCTTGCCCAGGCACCAGAAGGGCTGGATGGAAACGCTGCTTCAGCTGGCGGCTTCGTCAGCCCCCTCCTTAGACCAGGGCTGGCCCATTCGGCGGATTGGGGCCCAAGCGGAGGGGCGGCGAACAGACACCCACCTCTCCAGCCCCTCCCTCCAGGTGGCTCTGAAATCGTATCAGGAAACGCAGGATGGGCTTCACGGCAATATCCTGCAGCGCGGAGGAAGGCGCAAGAAGTACCCTCGGAACGCAGCCATCCGGCTCCCTCACCTGGCCCTGTTGGGCGCTTGGGAAGATCCCAGTGGGGGGAGGAGCAAGATCGGCCGCGCTTTCCTCCCAGCGGCGGCTCTTCAAACAAAGGAGGACCCGCCAGTGTGCTGGGGTGATCATGGCCCGCTGCGCCAGTCTTGCCTTGCCGGGGCGGAGCTTTGTGCTGCCTCCCCAGCCCCACCCTCGCACGCCCCTGGGAGCCGGTTCCTATCGCCAGGCTTCTGTGTCCCAGCTCAGGCCGAGGCGCGCTGTGGGTATGACCGAGAAGAATCAGGCTTGGCTCTGAGACCAGGCAGCACAACGCACAGCACCTTGTGGTCTTCCTTGCGATGGCCCTACGGCTGAGAGAGTGTGGTTTGCCGAAGGCCACACACAGCGCACTCCTGGGCATGTCTACTCGGATGTAAGCCCCACTGAGCGCAGCGCCTGGACGTGTGCTCAGGCCAGGGCGGTGTAAAGGATTGCGGCCTGAGGGAGTGTCCCGCAGGCAGAGGCCAGCTCGGGAGGAAGCTCAGCCGAGACAGGCCAGCCGGGGGGGGGGGGGGCTGCCTGGCTTCTCCGCCACTTGCCTTTGATGTTGATGATGCTAATCTCCCCGAAGTAGAGCCCCTCTCCCAGCACGGCGTACTGGGTCACTCCGTCGTCCGCCACCACGGCCAGCTGCCCTTCGCGGATGAAGTACATCTCTCTGCCGATGTCCCCCTTCTTGCAGACGTACTCGCCGGGGCTGTAGACCTGGGGCTTCAGCTTCAAGACCAGCTCCTCCAGCAGGCTCTGCTCGCAGTTCTGGAAGATCTGGACCTTGCGGAGGGTGGGCAGGTGGACGCTGACGGCCACCTCGGCCCGCAGGCGCTCCGGCAGGTGCTGGAGGATCTGCAGCTCGTTGGTCATCTTCTTGTTCATCTGCAGGTGCTGGTACCAGCTGACCACCCGCTGCTGGATGCGGCGCTTGACCCGGTGCGTCTGCAGGTAGCCCTTCACCAGGTCGTAGTTGGGGTAGAACGCTGCGTCGGCCTGGTTCATGTTGGAGACCACGGAGGTCATGCTCCCCATGATGGTGGCGAAGCCCATGACGGCCAGGAGGAAGTCGACGGCCATGAACAGGAACTCCTCCTCGCGGTGAGGCATGGGGGTGTCTCCCACCGTGGTCAGGATGAGCGTGGAGAAGTAGAAGCTGTAGAGGTACTGCCGCTGGAGCCGGTCAAAGCCGGGCCTGCTGGTGTTGGGGTAAACCCACTCGTCCCGCCCGTAGCCCAGGTAGCCGGAGAGCGCAAAGTAGACACAGCTGTTCCAGTGGATGGTGACAAAGACGTACAGCATCAGCTTGCTGATGCGGAAGGAGTTGGGGTGCGCAGTGCGCGTCTCGATCCGATCAAAGGCCTCAAAGAGCCGAGGGGTCCGCAGGAAGCGGTTGGCCCGGACCACTGGCCTGCCCAGCCCCAGGTGCAGGTATAGCAGATCTGTGGGCAGCACTGAGGCCAGGTCCCACAGGAAGGAGGAGGAGCAGCTGTAGCGCCGGCAGATCTGGGCCCGGTCCTGAATAAGGATCCCTTGTTCCAGGAACCCTGGGGAAAAAGGAGGAGGAGGAGGAGGATGAAGGCCCTGGAGCCAGCAGCACTGGAGGGACTGGCGGCCTCTGCAGCACCGTGGCCCGGGGGGGGGGCGGCACCACCCGCTTCCCTGCTCGGCCTGCCTCTCTAGGCCTGGAAGGCTGCCTGACCTCCCGGCAAGGAGCGGGCTGCCCAAAGCCCTCCCGGCCCAAGAAGGCCTCTCTGTAGAAATGGTGCGGGGAACAGCAGGGGGAGACGCAGACCCCCCCCCCACACCCCGGACGTGGACGTGCCAAGCAAGGAGGCGCTGCCCCCTCTGTTGTCGGGTCCCAACCCTGCTCCTTCGCGGTGCCAGGGAACCCGGCCAGCCGTTCCGAAGCCACACAGGTCTTCCCTGCCCCTGGGCTCATGTGCAGCCGAAGCAGGAGAAGAGCTGCTCCCGCCGCCAGGGCCTCTCCGCCGCATCCCACCCGCAGCTCTGCCTCTGCTGCACCTGCTTCGTTCCCAGGGCTGGGAGCAGCCTCCTGCCCGCTCGCTCGGTCCGGCTTTGGAGTCCTCCCTGCTACAAGGCCTCTTGCTGCAGCAGGGCCCCTGGTCTGCGGGGCCTTCTGCTGCCAGCTCACCCGGCCGCCGCAGCCACTGGAGGAGGGGCAACTCCCGGCCCTGCCCCCTCCACTCTTGCTCAGCCTCGTCAGGCTGTAGGGCACCCAACGCACGCCAGGGGGGAAGGAAGAAGCAAGAGTCCCCGCGGACCGGGCGCTTCGGCAAGGCCGGTGCTGCTTCCTAGAGGAGAGGCCACTCACTGGCACGTCAAGGGTTATCCGCTGCTGGCAGGGAGGGGGGCAGAGACCAGCGGGGAGCCAGTGGGCCAGATGCCCACCCTGGAAGGAAAGAGGGGCAGCAGCAGCAGCAGCAGCCTGTCCCTCCTGGCCTCCTGAGCAGGACCCTACTGCTTCCCATTCTGGCTCTCCAAAGGACAAGAGCCCAGCCAGGCGTCTGCTAAAGAAGGGCACTTGCTGCACGGGTGTCTCCAAGCCGGTGCCACCAGACACAAGGGGGCGCCTGGCTGGGCTTGTCATGCTGCTGCTGTCCCAGGTGTTCCTGACAACGTTGCGGGAGGTGGTTGCCCAGCAGGGCCTCCCACCCTTGAGGACAAGCGGAGAAGAACTCTGCTCCCCCCGGCTGGACACGGCTGTTGTTGCCCTCTCTGCCCACGGAAACCGCTGGGCTTGCCACGGCTGGGGATCTGTCCCTTGGGGCCAGAGAGTGCCCTGCCTGCTGCCTGCTTGGCCCGGGCCCAGGGAAGAGGGGGAAAGAGCTGCCCCAAGTTCTGGCTTGTTCCAGGTCTCCACTCTGAGGCGCTTCCTTCCCAGGGCCGCAAAGATGGACAGCTGCTGCCACCCAGTGGGTGACCCAGGAGCTGCAGAAGTCCAAGAAGATTTCCAAAACTCTGGTTGTCTCCAATTGAGGAGGAAGAGGAGGAGGAGGAGGAGGGCAAGAGGCCTGGAAAGCAGCCTGAAGAGCACTTTCTGGAGGAGGAGGAGGAGGAGGAGGGTGACTTCTTACCAGTGTGGAAATGCACCGCAATGTCCAGCAGATAAAGCAGGTCACAGAAATAGTCCAGGGCCAGCCACACAAACAGGTACTTTTGCTGTAGGTCAGGGAAGCAGGACCTGAGGAGGAGGAGGAGGAGGAGGAGGAGGAGGAGACATCGAAGCCCTGAGGACACTGGCTGGTGCCCACAGCACGGCCAGGGACCCCCCCCCCGCCCCAGGTTCTCTCTCCCCCCAATCTCTGTCCGCTGCTGGTCACTGCTGACACTACCTGGCGGTGGCAGCGGCGGCAGCAGCAGCAGCGGCTCTCCAGGGTTCGGGGGCCGTCCCCAGCCTCACCTGGAGAGGCGGCTGCTGCTGCCAGGGACTGAAGCCAAGGACTCGACTGCTGAGCGGCTCAGTGTCTGGCCATCCCTCTCCTCTCTCTGCAGCCTTCCCACTGCTCGCTTCTCTCAGAAATCTCTCTCCCCCCCCCCCCCCGGCCTGGAGTTCTTCTGGTCCAGCCACGGCCTCTTTGCCCCCTGCCTCTCCTGTGGCCCAGGGCATCCTGCAGCCCTGCCTCCTGCCTGCTCAGTGCGCACAGCCTGAGAGGTGCACGGGGTCTTCACTGCCCCTAAAAGCTGCGGCTCATGCCCAGTGGTGCTGTGGGGGTCTCCAGGACCCTGGCAGGCTTGCCCTCCACTCCGGGCGCAGCTTCAGGCTGGTGGCTGCCTGTGAAGCTCTCCGGGGTCTGAGCCCAGAGCTCCTGCCCTCCTGGGGCTGCCCATGGAACGGCCAGGTGCTGCTGCAAGATGACCGGGGGGTGGTGGGGGTGGGGGTGAGGCCTGCTCGGCTCTGGAAGCAGCACCAGCCCCCCCCCCGCAAGGTCTCCAGGGCTCCCCTCCCTCCCTCCCTCACCGGCAGATGAGGATGATCCAGTTGTACATGACGGGCACCACCATGAGGCTGAGCCAGCAGTAGTAGGCGTCTCCGGATGGGTCCAGGATCCAGGTCTTCTTGCCGGGACCTGGGCTGCGAGAGGAGAGAGGAAGCAGAGCACGTCACGCTTGGCCCGCCTGGGGCGGCCTGCCGAACGCTGCGCCAGCCTCTGCTCCTCCCACTCGCCGCTGCTCTCGCTCAGCACTCCCCTCCCCAATGCATCTCCTCTCCCTTTTCCAATCCAGAGAGTGGGAGGAAGAGGCGGGAGGAGGCGGACAGAGATTGGCACCCCCCCCCACCAGTCCACTGCCTGAGGCAACCGCTTCATTCCGCCCCATGGATGGGCCGGCCCTGCCTGGGGGGGAGGGGAGCTTGAAGACAGGGGGGGCAGAGTCCGTGGGGCAGGTGGACGGTCTGGAGCGTCGCACGGCCTGCAGCCAGCGCATCATTTCCGAAATGAGTTCAGACCCCCCTGCCTTTGCCCACAGGAACCTCGGGTCCCCTGTGGGGGCCCTACTCCTCAGGAGGGCGGTGGGGGCGGCGGTTCGCCCCAGTCATAGCTGCCGGCATGGTCCCAGAAGGGGGCGCTGAGGGCGGGGTGGGGCTCCTCCCCGTGGGCTCTGGCATACAGGGCACCACAGGGACCCATCCTGTCCTCCGTGCTGCTCAGCAACGACATGACCGTGTGGGGTGACTGACTGCCGCATCTGGGGCGACCGGGCAACCTGCTCGTTCCATCCTCCTCCCCAGCTTAATCTGAGGGGCTGTGGCGGGTACCGAGCCTGGGCAGAGAATTCGAGCTGGGGGGGGCACTGCACTCCCCCCAGAGAGCAAGTGTGCCGGGCCAGCTCCGGATGCCAGGGGTGCTTTCTGCCAGCATCGGCCAGGGCACCAGCTGCGTGGCTTTACGGAGAAAGACTGGCTTTAGCCATGGATGTCCAGGTGAGACTGCTGGTCTGCGCAGTTTGTGGGGCTGCCTCTGAAAATGGTCGGTGTGGGAGCATCAACAATTGGTCCAGAACGCTGATGCTCGGCTGCCGGTCGAGGCAAGGAGATGGGACCATATCGATTCTGGCCCCAGTTACAGGAGCTGAACATCAATCTGTGCCCACGTCCCCTGGAGGACCACATCAGCCTGCCCGAGACCTGCCACGGAGGCCCTGCTCCCTGGCCCACCGTCAACAAAGAGCTGGTGGGCAGTACTAGAGACGGGGCCTTCTCAGCAGTAGCCCCACAGCTGTGGAACTCCCTCCCTGCCCAGAAAGGTCAAAGTAGCCCTCCCTGGGAATTTGGCCATTTGAAAGCTCTGTTTTCCACTTGTGTTTTATTGCTGAATTCATGGTTTTTACCACCTGCTGCTTTGATATTGTTTTATGCTATTTTTGATCATTTCTTATTGTTTTATATTTGTAATTTCTACTGCGAGCCACTTTGAGTTTTTAGGAAAAGCAGAATAAATCTCTCTTTTTAAAGGGCTGAGCTATCTGACCCTGGGAGCTCTGAGAGGCCCGAGAACAGACATGATCAGACTGGGGGGCCCACATGGTGGGGAGGGGCCCGGTTTGCATGCAGAAGATGCTTCCTTCCAGCGTCTATCCTTGGGGGCCAGGACGGGCGAAGAGCCTTCTTGGGCTGACAGCCTGGGGAGACGGTGCTGGTCAGGGCCAACGATCCGGAGCAAGGCGGAGCAGGGCCACCTGGCGGGATCAGGTAGCCCCACAGGGCCTAGGAGAGCTCGGCGGCAGTGGTGGTCAGACAGGCTTGGGAAGCTCCTCCCCGCTTGGAAGGCCTGTCTTTGCGCCATCCACCCGGGGCACCCCGGCTGTAGACAGGCTGCACTGTGGGCTGATGTGGGTCGGGTGACAATGTCGCAGGAGTCCCTGCGCTTGGCCATGCTGCGTGTTCGGAGTCCCTCTGTCTGCCCCAAGCACCGGGCTTGGCGCTGCTTTCTACTTTCACGCCCCCCGATTTCTGGCGAATACTCCTGGTTTGGGAGGAGTCGTCTCTGTGCTGGCAACTGGCTCTTCTCTGTTTTCTGACAGCAACCCATGGGCTGAGGTGGGGGAGGTGCCCCCCGGAGGTCCATGGCTAGGGGAGCTGGCAGCAGCATCCAGGAGGGGGGGCTGCCTGCGGCTTAGCCCCCAAGCCAAGTGGCACTGCCTTTGGAAAGGGAAGAGGAGCAGCCAAGCGGCCCCCCGCTGCCCACAGGGCTCCAGCACACATGGTGGCGGATGGGCCTCTCTGGGGCAAAGGCCCCCCTGCTGATGCCCCCCCTCCAGCACTGGGGCTCTCTGAGCCAGGCAGCAGCATGGGGGGGGGCGGATGCTGGCGTGGAGGGCGGGCTTCAAGGACCCCCTGCTTCTGCCCAGGCCGGACACAGGCTCCCAGGGCTTGGGGCACCCCATCTGTGGACTAAGGGATTCTGGGCCTTAACAGGCGACCAGTCCAGCCAGGGGGGTTTCCCCTTGGCACAGGCGGCCGTGAACGGGGAAGGGGGCTGAAACCAAACGGCCCCAACATGGCCGCCCAGGAGCTCCTCCCAAGCAAGCCAAGCGGGGCCCGTCACGTTACGCTGGGGTCCGCCCGCCTCTCCCGCCGACCGGACTCTTGACGGAGGCGCCACCTCTCCCTACCAGTGGGACTTTCAGATGGGGGCAGCGGCGGCAGCAGCACGGCCTTGGGGGCAACAGGGAACACAGGGTGCTTCCGCGCTTCCTTTGAAGAAGACATGTTGTTCCCGGTGGGAACTGTGTGTGTGAGAGAGAGGGGTGGGGTTTGGAGTGGAGAAACGGGAGGCACTGAAAGAGGGAACCCCCTCTGCCCCCTCCCCCCCTTTCCTGTCACAGTCAGTCTAGTCCAGCACCCAGGGCCAGCGCTGCGCAAGGCTTGGCCCAGCTGAGATCTCCTGCTGAGATTCTGGATCCATTGCAACTTGCCCTCACAGTGGTCTGACTCACTAAATGCAATTTGGGGGGGGGGGAATGCCGATTCCATGGGGCAGCAGGCGGCATCCCGTTGTGAGCCAGTGGCTTGTGGCTACGAGTCACGTGAGCCAAAATGGGCAATGCCAGCAGCCCTGAACACAATTGCCTTGACCACCTCCCCCACTGACTGGCGCCCCCTCCTGCACCCCAAAGGTCGGATTTCTTCCTGAAAGGCTCTGCCTGTCCTTGGAGCCAGCAGCCTTGCCTTCGAATCATACACAGGGAGCAGGGAGGGAGGGGTGCTTAGTGTGTGTGTGCGGGGGGGGGGGGTGAAGCATGCTGCACGTACCCAGGGTATTCTTGCTGTGACAGAGCAACAGAGTGTCACAATAGGGCCACGGAGACCTGGGTTCAAATCCTGACTCAGCCTGCCCCTCGCTCACGTTTTCCTCCCAGGGTGGTTGTGAGGGTAAAATGGGGGGTGGGGCACATCTTGTGGGTCTCCCTAATCAACTTGGAAGGAAGGTGCAAGGCGGGGAAGGCCTGCCGCAGACTTGCCCCTCCCTGCCCGCAGGCCACACCTGCCTTTTGCAGTGTCCTGCGAGTCCCTGGCCAGGAACCGGAGTCATCTCAGTGGCCTTCCTCTGGGGGCATCCGTGCCCCCCCCACCCACCCACCCCTCTTGCCCATGAACACAGACTGCTGCAGCCCTTCCCCGCTCTCCTCCCCTCAGCCAAGGCGGCCCCCTCCTGCTGCCCCTCCCCAGCCGCCTTTCTGTATTCCCACCCCGGCCGTCCCCACCTACCCCTGCTTGGGAGCAGCTCCAGGGCTGCTCTCCCCCGTCGCAATGAGGGCCGACTCCCCCCCATCCTTGGGCCGGGCTCTGAAGAAGCGGGCCAGTCCGTTCATCTCAGCAGCCCTCAGAGGCCGAGCGCTGCAGACTGGGCCGCCGCCGCCGCCGCCGCCGCCTTGCTGCACAACACACAGGGATCTCTTTCGTTCATGCGCTTAGCAACAGAGCCGAGGCTGGGCCTCCCCTGGGTCTCAACCACACACCTGAGCAGGAGGTGCAACCCTAAAGGGTCCAATCAGGGAGGACGCGGAGGCCCTGGGGAGGCCGGCCGTGATGGAGGGAGCCGCTGCCAGGCAGCAGGCGGGTTCATGGAAGGGGCCCTGCTGGCCCTCTGGCCGCTGCTCCAGAGGGGCCGGGGGGGCACTCTCCTGCCCTGGCCTGGACACCCACCCTGCCACCAGCGCCACCCTCCCTTGCGGTTCTGGCACAGCGATTCTTGGGGAGCAGCTGGAACCATCTGTCACCAACGAACCATCCCAGCAATGACAGGCTGCAGGCCGGGAAGTGAAGACCCGCCCGGCTCCGGACACCTGCTGCCGAGGGTCTTCTTCGCCAGGCAAGACCTTCTCCCGCAGGCCGGCCAGCTCAGAGCCTTTGGAAGGCCTTCCCACAGGAAGCGCTCAGGGCCGGTGTGCTTCAGGTGCGCAAACCGTCCCTCAGCGCTGTGATCTCGGAGGACCAGACCCCCCCTCCCATCACACCCTGCGTTCGCCTTCTCTGTTCACAGACCTGGGGGTCTCAGGGTCTTGGGGGGAGACACAACAAAGGGCTCTGGCTACAACCTGGCCACAGCAGCCGCTGCCCCAGGCACTCAGGTGAGGAGTCTGGGACAGGCCACCTTCACCTGAGCCTCAGGGCTGGCTTTAAGCCAATTGGACCAATTGCTCCCCATTGGGGCCGACACCCAAGAGGCCCCGCGCTAGGGTAATCTAGTCTTGTCAAATACACACGACAACACATTGCAACATACTGGTACACGCACCGCCACCACATTGCAGGTTTATATATTGTAGGCCTAAATTCAGACTCAAGTATTTAAGTTTGATAGACATAAATCTAGATACAGTATGTGTGCAATTTTATATGTTAAAATGTGCTTAGATCCATTTGGTCCATTAATTCACACGCACTTTTTACGCGCAGAGTCTGACTGCTTTCCATCCTACCATAGAGATATAAAGTCTATAATAAATTGTATTTACATCTCTAAGACTCTACAGACCTTGGCTCTGTGAACCTGGGGCGGGGGGGGGGGGGGCTGCTGCAAAAACTGTTTCCAGTTGGGCCGCAGCTCCTAAGGCCGACTATTTCTGCTGAGCCTCTGACTGTGCTGCTGGCCTGCTGCAGCCCGCGCTGGCCTCCCAGGCCCAACAGCACTCAGTCACCTGGGCTTGCTCCACAGGGAAGGCGCTGCTCTCCTGGGGTGGTGGAGCCGCTGGCCGGCCTCCCTTAGCTGGAGTGCTGAAGGAGAGAAAACGGCCGGGTTCCAATCCCGAGTCAGCTATGGGCAAACAGCGCCCCTCTCCGTTGTTTCATAACCTGCCTGCCCGGGGGGGGGGGGGCTTCCCCACCGCGCCCTGCTGGGCTGCAGCACCGCAGCAGGAGCAAAAAGGCCAGCAGCACGGGGCGATGGGGGGGGCATGCGAGGGGAGGGTCGCGGCGGGGCTTTCAGTCAGTCCCTCCTGCAATCTTTGCCACCCACTCCCCTTCTTCCTCCGTCTTCTTCTCCCAGGCTCGAGTCGGGATCACTTTGGATTGCGAGTCCTTCGGGGCAGGGACCTGCCTCCTCTTCTGTTGCGAAGGCAAACACTCCATCCACCCACCCACCTGCTGCTGGACTCCAGCCGCCACGGTGGTCGCGGAGGCCGCTGAGCGCTCACAGGGAGCCCGTCGCCCTCGGCCGGGTTCCCACCTGGAGGGAGGGAGGGGCCAGGGGCGGGGCTTTCTGTGGCGGGGCGGGGCTCCCTCGCCCACCCGTTCAGCGGCACAGGGCAGGGCCTGCAGGTGGGGGCGTGGCCTGGGCGGGCGGGGACTGCGGCGACGGGAGGCTCCGCCCCTTGGGGGCGTGGCCTGGGCGGGCGGCGGCGGAGGGAAAATGGCGGCGCAGGAGACGGAGGCGGCGCTCAGGTGGCCGGGCGGGGCCGAGCCTGACGGGCCGGGCCGGGCCGGGCGCCCTCCTGGGCCTGGGGCGGGGCCTGGCCGCTGGGGCGGCGCTGGGGCTGTGCGCGCGCCGGGCGGCGGGGCAGGCGGGGTCGTGGGAACGGCCTCCCTGACGCGTGTCTCCTCTTCGCCCCCAGCTGCTGCCTCCTCGACGGGACGTGAGCTCGGCGGCCTCCGCTCCCAGGTAAGCGCCGGCCGGGCCCTCTCCCGGGAAGAGCCGCCGCCCGCGCGGGCGCCTTGGCCTCCTGCACGGGGGGGGGGGCGGAAGCGCTGCTCGGAGGGCCCGCAGAGCCCGGCGGCCTCCGCAGGCGGGCCGAGACCGGGCGGGCGGGCGGGCGGGCTGGGTCGGGCCTGAGCCCGGTCCCTCATTGCGACCTCCCGCCTGCCTGATCCGCAGCGAGGCTCGATTTGTTGCCCTGGGGTGGCCGAAGGTGCCGCCGGCTCCGGGTCTGCTCCTCCAGCAGCGAAGGCAGGCTGGCTGGCTGGCGGGGGGTTGTCGTGGGGTGCGCGGGGTGGGGGGGGGGAGAAATTGAGCGTTGCAAACCTTTGAAAAGTTACGTTTGAAGTTCGACTTCTCTGGGGTACCTTAGAAAGCGCCTTATACACGCAGCTCGTCGAAATCGGCCCAGCAAGATTTGGGTGCCCCCCCGCCCCCCAAGTGTGAGCATTCCATCATCATGGGCATTGTTTAAATCTTCATTTGGAAATATTTTCTATCCGGCTTTATGCAAAGCTCTGAGCGGAGTACAAAGTGTGATGCTATGTAACTGAGCTTAAAATGAAATACCTGTACTGTACACAAACAATGCAAGCAGCACCTAGGACGGTCAAACCAAATGACACCAATGCTGGATGAGGGAATTAAAAGTATCACATAAGTAGGGGCTGGAGAAAATGGCCAGAAGGAAATAAAAACACCACACTGCTTTCTGTTAAAAAAAATCTGCACAAAAAATTAAAATAAAACCATGTACAGTAATTTTGCATCATTCTTCATCTGCTGACAGACAGTGCAACCTATACCACCTATTACACTTTTAAAGTGGTTACAATCCATAAAAATGGGAATAAGAACACGTAACACCACCTTTTGCTATTTCATTTTGTTTAAACACTGAAATCTGTGAAAAAAATAAAACCATTTTCTCCCACCTCTACACCTAAGACACCTCAGAGCAGCAAAACGAAGCTGTCGGATAGAGGCCTCTGTTTGCCAGCAAGTGGACTTCAGCTCCCCGCCCTGGGCTGTTCTTCCCCAGCTGGGCCTAGTTCTGCGCTATTCCCCCCCCCCCTGTGGTGTATGAGGGTGCGTTGATCTGGGACTGGGCTTTTGGTGTTCCCTAGCGGTGGGGGGTGTAGGGTCTGGTAGCCCCTCTGGCAAGGGGTGTGTGTGAGGGGGGGCAGGGCTCCCTTCCTCCTTGGCAGCAAATCAGGAAAAACAACTTGATTGGTTGCCCAGCCAGAGGCCTCCACCCTACCGCACGGTGATGTGCTCTCAAGATGCCTCTAGGCGAGAGGACTGCACTTCATGTGGTAGGACCTTCCTTCCCCTGGGGACCTGCTGCTGCTCTGGGGGCACGCATGCTGTGGGTGCGAGAGATGGTCTGGGTTTGGCCTAACCTCGCCTAGGACCCTGGCCTAGGTCCTGTTTCTGGAGGGCTGCACCTTCCACAGCCAACCGGTCTCAGTGCTGGAGGGTGGCCTGGGGTGGCTGGTGAGTGGGGGCCCAAAGGGCCAAACCCTCCATGCCTCTCCCAGGGGGAACCTCCTGCCCTGTGCAGTGGCTGCTGATGCCGTCTCTGTCTCCCCCCTCCCCCAAAAGAGCTGTGCAGCCCTGCTGGTTGTTTCCCTGGCTTTAGCAGCCCGGTTAGGTGGGGGTGGGGAGTGGCCTTCTGTGTTTCATGTTGCGGGGGGGGGGGCTTTAAAAGGGCATTGGGCAGATTGATGGAGAAGCCCATGACGGCTGTATGCAGCCACTGGGGTTTAGGGGCAGCCTATCTGACTTCCAGCCGCCAGGGAGGGGCGACAGGATGCAGGTCTGGAGTGCTCCCCGAGCCCCTGGTGGGCCACTGAGATCCAGGAAGCCAGACTAGGGGAGGGGCCTTGGCCGGATCCAGCAGGCCTCACGCATGTTCTAACTCCCAAGGCCACCCGGGGGGCACTGGCACAAGGCTTGCAGTGGGCTGGCAGGGCTCCCGGGTCTGGCTCTGTCTTCTGAAAGGGGCCTGGGCGCCTTTGCCCGGTTGTCTTGGTGGGGGAGTGCTTGGAATGGTCAGGCCTTGGCTTACCATGCGTGCTGTCTCTGGCCTGAGAGCACTGTGAGGAGACCCACCCCCAGCCTGTCTTTCTGTTCCCTGGCCTGGCTGGCAGCCTCCCCCCCCACTCCAATTTGCCCCAGTGCCTGCAGCCTTGCCCCGGGCAGGTTGCCCTGCCACCCTCTTGGCAGCCAGTGGCTAGTCTCCTGCTTCTTACATTACATCAGCAGAGCCCAGCTGCTGGATCAGGCCAAAGGCCCCTCTAGTCCAGCTCCCTGTAACTCACAGGGGCCCCACCAGAGGGAGCACAGGAGACAACAAGAGACCCGTATCCTGTCGCCACTCCCTTGCACCTGGCATTCAGAGAGAGCCTACTACTTAAACCAGGAGCTTGCTTCTACCCATCATGGCTTGTAACCTGGGATGGACCTTTTGCCAGCTGGGGGTGGGGGGGCTCTCCACTGTACCTCGGGCATTCAGCTGGACAGCTTTTCAGTAGCCCCCTAGGGCAGAGGCCACAGTCCCCCCCCCCATGCAGGCAGGGTCCTCCCCCACCCCCTTTCAGGTCTTGCTTGGCAAGTGCCCCGTCGTAACTGCACAGGCCTGAGAAAGTGGGTTGGCTGACGGACAGCTCCCTGCCCTCTCAAGCAGCGAAGTCAAACCTGGGCTTGGCGAGAGAAGGAAAGCGCTTCTGCTGTGGTGTCCCGTCTACCCCCCTGCAGAACGAAGCGCATAGTTGTCAGTGGTGGCCCCCGTCTCTCACGTAGCAGCTGCCGCCCTCCTTCCTCTTTGAAAGCAAACGACTCTGGCCAGGTCCCCTTGGGGTTCTGCTTGCAGTGCCTGCCAGGCAGAGAGAACGGAACAGAGGGTGGGTGCTGCTTTCCGCATTGGCCTTACCCTTTTTAGTTGTAGGTCTTGGCCTTGAGATATGTGAAGGATCAAGGAGCATGTGCAGAGTGCTTTTCCTTCTGAGCTACGTGACAGCCACCAGTCCAATGTGATTTGAGGCACCGATCCCAGGCAAACAAGTGGGGTGTTTTTCAAGGCAGAAATTAAACTGTGGGGTGGATTGGGAGAAGGCGGGCTTTTAGCACTTTCACATTCCTTGCCTGCGAGTAGTCTCCTCTCCCTGGCCCCCAGGCGCCAGGGTCCCCCCTCCCTCCAGTGGCAGCTTCTGTCTTCTTCCCCGGCCCTGGCTGCTGTGCCACGTGGGAGTCCCTGGGGGAAGCATCCAGTGATCCCTCCTGGACACGTGCGGAGAATGTTTCCGTTCTTCCAAAGCAGCACTGAGAGCCCAAGCCTAGGCATGTCTACTCAGAAGTAAGTCCCATTATAGTCAGTGGGGCTTACTCGTGGGTACGTGTGGCTAGGATTGCAGCCATCCCCCAGGGTCTCCCTGCCCCGCAGCACAGGTGTGTTTGTCCAGCTTTCCTGCCCCTTCCCCAGCCAGCTCCTTCCGCCTCTGCCCCGCAGTTGGGGGGCTGGCAGCTCAGCAGCGGTGCCCTTTGCGAGGGCAGCAGGGTTCCAAGCAAGCCTTTTCCAGGCTAAATTTAGCCCCAGGGAGGCTGTGAACGAGGAGGGGGAGGCAGCAGCTGTGCGGGGGGGGGGGGCGTTGGCCTTTTGCCTTGGCAGCTCCGTTCCAGGGCGTTTGGCCCAGTGGGCAGAATTAGCCAGTCGCCCGGCGTTGGAGGCCTGCTGTGCCCGCCGGTGCCCGCCGGTCGTCCTCCTTGCTGCCACTGCGGAGCTCTGCTGGTGTGGGGCAGGGCTGCCTGGCTGGGCTCTGAATGCGAGGCCGCAGCAGCAGGTCTGTCGGGTCCAACGTCCTGCTTCTCAAACGGCCCCCAGTGGGACGTCCGCAAGCTGGGCAGGAAGGCAAGAGGGGTGTTACCCCGGTTAGGCAGAGCTTGCACGTCCCCCCCCCCCCAGTGATAAACCCTTTGGCTGTGGCAGCGACTGTATCCAATCCTCTTCCTGGAGTTGTCTAGGCTGTCTTGTGGCAGCAACCAACCAGCTCACTGTGTTGTGTGAAGAGGGCCGTCCTGAATCGACCCTCGGGTTCTAGGAAGAAAAGCTCTTTCCCTCCTCTTTTGCCACCCCATGCAGCATTTTATCAGTCTCCCTTGCCTGTCTGTCCATCCCTGCCCCCATCGCCCCCCCCCCCGCTAAAAAGCCTCAAATGTTGCAGTCGTCCTCGTAGGGGAGGCTTCTCCAGCCCTCGGATCATCTTGGCTGCCCTTGTTTGCCCCTCTGTTCTTGAGGGATGGCGACCTGAACTGGAAACGGTATGCCAAAGGTGGCTGCCCTAATTTCGGCAGTCCCTGGCCTGAGGGTCCCAAGCCTGGCATCGCTGTTTTCGCCGCCCCGAGGCACCCCCCCCACCAGTGTGTGCATCCAGCAGGCTTGCCTGTAGCTGTGACCTGAGCCTACCTGGGGGCCCGGGGCCCTTTCACCTCTCTGCAGCCGGCAGCAGTCTCGCGGCGTTCTTGGTGGCTGGCTCCTGGCAATGGCCACCTTGGATTGCCAGGAAGTGACCATGTGGCCCGCAGACCAAACTGACGGCACTTCAGGTGCCCAGGAAGCCCTTGCTGCCTACAGAGGCACCGCGAAGAAACGTTCCGTGTTCCTACCCCTAGTGCTGCCAGCATCGCCAAGGGTGACCAGGCATCTCCAAGGCAAGCGTGGGTGGGTGGGAGGATCTGGGAGGCTGAAGGGCGGGCAAGGCTGGCATTTGGGCCCCCAGCGCTCCGGGGCCCTCTTTGGCCTTGAATGGAAGCTGCCCTTCCAGTTCTCCAGAGAGGTCCCTCTGAAGCGCAGCCAGCCGGCCGTAGGTCTGGGGAATGGAGAAGCCCCAGGGGCTTCGCTAGGCTAGGGGTTGACCTTCGGGCCGTGGGATGCAGGTGTGAACCAAATTCGCCCTGCTGAGCGAGTTCATAAAGCATTGGCAAAGCCTGGCTGCTCACTAGCCCAGCATCTTGTTTCTGACGGGGGTCAGCCAGAAGCCTCGGGGATGCACACTGCCTGATGCCATCTGGACTAGTGGCCATCGGTAGACCCCAGGAGTCCGTGGTCGATGTCTTGTGTTTTTGCTTTCCCAAAACGCCTGGCGTGAACGGTCTTGGGGGTCTAGTTCTGGTTGCCACATCTCAAAAAGGATGTAGTGGAACTGGAAAAGGTGCAGAAGAGAGCCGTTTGGGGCTCTTCATTCTAGACAAAAGGCGTCTGAGGGGGGCATGATTGAGACATATAAAATGATGCATGGGACAGAGAAGTTCTCTTCCCTCTCGCACAACCCCAGAACTAAGGGATATCCACTAAAACTGAGTGGCGGGAGAATTAGAACAGACAAACGAGAATATTTCTTTACCCAGTGTGTAATTCATCTGTGGAACTCCTTGCCACAGGATGTGGTGATGGCGCCTGGCCTAGATGCCATTAAACGAGGATTGGACAGATTCATCGCAAGTTACAAGCCATGATGGGTTTAGTAGTAGTCTGTGTCTGAATGCCAGATGCAAGGGAGGGGCGACAGGATACACATCTCTGGTTGTCTCGTCTGCTCCCCTCATGAGGCATCTGGTGGGCCGCTGTGGGATACAGGAAGCTGGACTAGAGGGGCCTTTGGCCTGACCCAGCAGCTGGGCTCTTCTGAGGTTCTTGTTCAATAAAATTATAAAAATGAAAAGTAGCAGCATAAAATGCAAATTCAGCAAGTGAAGTCCCAGTAAACACAGCGTAATGCAGCACAGATCAAAGTAGTAAAAATCATGATGATACAAATGAGGCCTATAAGCAGCAGCGCAGATTAGCAGCCCCCGCCCCCCCCAAGAGCATACACACTTTGTGCATTCCCAATTTTGCATTATAAAGAAAAAGCTGAATGAAAGAGAAAAGCCTTAACCCCCCCAGGGAGGGTATAAGAGGGAGGGGGTTCCATAATTGCAGAGCCACCACGGAAAAGGCTCTCCCTCTCGTTGGTGTCCCTTCACCTCCGTCAAGGGTGGCACATGTAAGAGAACACCCTCGGATGGCTTCGGGGGGGGGGGCTGCAGGTAGCCCCAAGCAGTAAAGGTCAAAACCTTGAGCTGTGCCTGGAAACGGACCAGCGGCCAGTGCAGTCGAAGGAGCCGCCGAGCCCCAGTGACGGCCTTTTGCTAATTGCAGCTTCCGGACAGCCTGACAGCCCCCCTCATGGCGAGTGTGTCGCAGTGTCCAAGTCTGGATGTCTCCAGGGCACGGACCACGATGGCCCGGTCCAAGCAACTCGGGGCTGGCTGAAAGTGGCGCAGCAGCTGGAGCTGGGCAAAGGCTCCAAGAATGCTGTATGCACCCCACAAAATGAAAAGAAGCACAACGTGGTGGTGGGCGTCTACTATAGACCGCCAGGCCAAGGGGAGGCTGTGGACGATGCTTTCTTGAAACAACAACAGACAGACGCTGTGGGTGCAGGGAAACATGAGGTCGTTGCAATGGGGGACTTTCCCTATCCTGAGATCTGTCGGGAGACTGACTCGGCCAAGCATGGGAACTCCAAGACATTCGTGCTGTGATGTCTGGAGGAGAACTTCGTCTTCCAGAAAGCGGGAGAAGGAATGAGGAGAGCCTTGACTCGATCGGAACCACTAGGGAGGAATTGGTCAAGGAGGTCCAGTAGGGGGAAAGTGATCCATCTTAGGGCAAACAAAGGGAATATGCAGTGAAACCTGTATGGCACCTTGGATTTCAGGGAGGCTGAGTTTAAGGCGCTCAGAGAAGTGATAGGTAGGATTCCATGGGCAGGGGAACTACAGGGGCCCAAGATGGATGGGAGCTCCTCAAGAAGCAGCTACTTCAGGCGCAGTCAAAAGCAGTTCCTGTAAGGGGGAGGCACCTCAAGACGCCAGTAAGTCTGCACAGGAATCTTAGTGAGGGGTTGATGGTTACAAGACATGTACAGTGGACCTGGTCTATTTGCGGATCTGGCATCCAAAGATTTGTCTTGCTGCGCATCCCGGATCTGCAGTGTCCACATTGGGAACGCTGTTCAAAGTACAAAAAAGCCCCCCCCCCAATCGCCATGTTTCCCTTTGCTCGGCAGTTTTCAAGTGGAGCACCCCACTTCCGGGTCCTGCAAAGGCTCCTCTCTCCTCCTGGGCCCGCCCCAGAATGCATTGTGCTTCAGCAAGGAGGTGCCTCCGAGCCAGCCTGCAGCACAGTGTCTGAGCAGTGTTGAGATGCCGCTGCCTTCCGTGCCTCCCCGAGCAACCAGCCTGGCGCCTCTGACTGTGTCCAGTGTGACCACAACTGGCGGCGCTGAAGTGGGAGTTGCGGTACTTGAGCGACTTCAGGAGCCCTGCTTGCCGCCCCTATCGCCAGAGCCCCTGAGGAGCTGTCACCCCCCCCCCCAGACTTCTAACAGTCTGAGCTGTCGGCATCCCCACCCACTGCGCAACTGCAGGTGGTTGATCAGCACTTCTACTGGGCTTGGCACCCACTTCTGGCCCCAACAGACACCCTCCCGATTTGTAAGGCGCACCAACAGACAGCCTCCCCAGGTGGTTAGGCTGTGTCACGATCACAAGAGTGGTGGTGGCCGTGGAAAAGGAAGATGGCCAAAGAGACCGCGGCCCACCTTTCCTGATGGCCACGGAACGGCTGATCAAGACTGCTCTCGGGGGGGGGCTAGTTTCCACCCCCACTTGTGGGGATGTGCCCTTTGGCAAGCAGGGCACGATGGCTCCAAGGCCACCTCTCCTGCTAGCTTCCGGGGGTGGCTGTGCTAGTCTGTTGCAGCAAACGCCAGAGTCTTGTCGCACCTTTGATCTGCGCCCTGTTCATTTCAGCCAAAGCTTTCCTGAACTGTAGCCCACCAAGTGAGGGAAGTGAAATCCTCCGTAGGCTGGCTGCACACGTCAAGAGAGGGACGGGGAAAAGGCCATGAGCTGCTTCGCTGCCGCCCCACTCCCAGTAGCCTCTCTCCATAAGCACCGTTGTCTGTGCGATGCTGGCGGACCCACGTTTTCCTATGGGAAGAAGGTCATTTGCCCGTCTTTGAGAGATGCCTGGTTTCCCCATGTGACTCGAGAGCTGTCTGTGTCCTGTCGGGGCTGAAGCCTCTGCTGCTTGGCACCCGATGACCCGACCCTAGATTGTGGGAGTAACTCCAGGGTCGGAGCTGTTGGGACGAGCCGGAGGAGAGGCAAACATTCTCCTGACGCGCGGCAGCTGTGAAGGTGGCCAGCGAGCGCCTGTGCGGTGGGCCTTTTGGAGAGAAGGCGGCTCATGTTCCAGGGCCCCACGCAGATCTCTGGTGTGGCCACATGTGGTCTTTAGGGCTCTTTAGGTTGGGGGGGAAGGGTGATGGGGGGCCTGATTGAGACACACAACGATGTGTCGTGGAGAGAGGTTTTCCCCTCATCGCTGTACTAGAGGCAGGGATCATTCATTGAAATGGATTGGAGGGAGATTTAGGACGGATGAAGGAGAGCCTTTACAGTGCAAAGTTAGTCTGTGGAATTCATTGACACAGGATGTGGTGAGCACAAGATAGCTCAGGTGGCTTGAAAAGGGGGTGAGGCAACTTCATGGAGGACCAGAAGTCTGCTAGTTAGCATGGCCGTGTGCTACAATGCATGGGATGGAGAGAGTGGATAGAGGGAAATTCTTCTCCCTCTCGCACAACACCAGAACCAGGGGACATCCACTAAAATGGAGTGGAGGGAGAGTTAGAACAGACAAAAGAAAATATTTCTTTACCCAGCGTGTGATTCATCTGTGGAACTCCTTGCCACAGGATGTGGTGATGGCACCTGGCCGAGATGCCTTTAAAAGGGGTTTGGACAGATTCATGGAGGAAAAGACCATCACAGGTTACAAGCCATAAGCAACCTCCTGGTTTTTAGAAGTGGGTTTTCTCTATGCCAGGTGCAAGGGAGTGACAACGGGAAACAGGTTATCTTGTTGTCTTGTGTGCTCCCTGAGGCATCTGGTGGGGCCACTGTGTGACACAGGAAGAAGCTGGACTAGAGGGGCCTTTGGCCTGATCCAGCAGCCCCCGGGCTCTTCTTATGTTCTTATGTACTTTCAAGGTGGCCCGTGGCAGCCTGGTCCTGAATCCCAGTTGCAGGGGGGCGATTGGGGGGGGGGAGAGGCCTTCCTCTCCTGCTTGTGGGCTTCTCTGCTGGGGAGCTGGTGGGGAAACGGGGCGCTGGGCTCCATTGGCCTGGTGCAGCAGGCCTGTTCAGATGTCCTGGGCTGCGTGCAGGGCTCTCTGCCCTGTGTGATCGAAGGCCACCCAGAGAGGCGTCTGCCCCGCCGGCACCATGACCCGGCGTGGAAGCAGCAGCAGCAGCAGCAGCAGCAGCAGCAGCAGCAGCTTTGTTCTCTTGGCGCGCTTAGCTGGGACCGGCTGTGCTCGGGGCCAAGTGGCTCTGCATGCAGGAGCCTCGGACAGAGTCCTTGGGTTGCAGCTGGCGGCGGGGGTTGCCCCTTGCATGCCAGCCGTGGGGGACGCCGGAGGCACGTCCAGGCTCTGCTTTGCCTCCAGATCCCGCTCTTGCCCCCAGGCACGACGCTTGAGCTGGAGTGTGCCTGAGTAGCCCTAGGCCCCCGAGCCTTGTCAGCCAGAGGGTCATCTTGGGGGAGACGTGGTCAGTGGCGAGAGAGGGGGCCGTCCCCGCGCATGAGGCCTCTGCTCCGGTGTGCCTCTGCAGGCTTGCAGATTCCCGGCCCCCTCCCTGTGAGCGCCGCTCTGCACAGATCTGCGCCTGAGGGGAAGGAAGGGGGTGCTGGGCTTCCAGGACGTTCCGAGTGCTGGTGCTGCCGCCCAGGCCTGGGAGCCCAGCCCAGCGGCTTGGCATGTGCCGGACATCCTGTGGGTTTGCAGCTCGAGGCCTGGGGCCCCCGCTCAGCTTCTGCACCCGCCCTCCCTGCTGCTGCTGCTCCCCCCTTTAATTCTAGGGTGTGAAAGGGGGGCAGCTGGGGGAGCGTGAATTGGTCTCTCTCTGGCCAGCCGGCAGCCTCCAGCCCTGGCTGGCGCTGCTCTTCTCTGCCCGCCCTCCTGCCTTGTTGTCGCCTGCCTGGCTGGGCCCCTGAAGACACAGCTTGGCTTGCTGTGGGTGGGGAGCCCACCGTCTCGCTCCGCTCGGTTGGGGCGGGCAGCTGGCCGGCCCCGGCGCCCTGGGGCATTCGGCCCTGAATCTCCTGCGCACCCCAGCAGTTGACCCCTCTGAAGAGGCTGCCGCAGGGCTGGATGATGGGGATAACCTTTGATCCTGCGTGCCTCTCGCCCTCCGGGAATCTTCTGAGCTGCGCAGCTTCTTGCCAGCAGTCCAGTTATTTATTTTTATTTATTTTTCATATGTTTATACCGCCCTTCCTCCAAGGAGCTCAGAGTGGTGTACATATATTTCCTCCCCTCCTTTTTGTCCTCACAACAACCCTGTGAGGTAGGTGGGGCTGAGAGATAGTGACTGGCCCAAGGTCACCTAGGAAGCTTCGTGGCTGAGCGGGGATTTGAACCTGGATCTTCCAGGTCTACGTCCGACTCCCAAACCACTACACCATCCTGGCTCAGTTAGAAGATCTGCTTGAATTCCCCCACCCTCGGCAATCGGTTCTACTTCCGAACCGTCGGGAATGTCTCCCTGCTGTCCAGCCGGAATCTCCTCTCTTGCAGCCTGTACCCGTTTGACCGAGTTCTGCTCTCAGCAGCAGTCGAGACCAAACGTGCTCCTCCGGTGGAAGGTGGCGGAGCTGGCTGGGCAGGTCACTAGTGGGATGCTAGGGCTGACAGGAGCAGCATTCCCGCTGGCACCTTGCCCGCCCTCCTTGGAGCGTGCCCAGGCTGACTGAGACGTGAGAGGCTGCAGCAGCACTTCAGAAGGAGGCGGCCTAGTGTGTCTCTGATGTGCCCTGTGCCGAGCGTAGGGTTCTGTCTCCAGAGGCGCGGGGGGGGGGGGCTCCCTGCTGCTGCTGCTGCTGCTGCTGGGTGTGGCTGGCTGGCTGGCCATTGTCCCAGAAGGGGCCAAAGTCCTTTGCCTGTTGCTTGGAGCGGCGGCAGGGCTTCCTTCCTGGAGCCATGCGGGCGAGGGGGGGCTGCAGCAGAGTGGGCCAAGTGCCTTTTGCAAGGCAGGTCTCTGCTACCCCAGGGCTGGGGGGTTCCGGCAGCAGGAGGGCCTTTGGGGAGCCTGGCTCCAGGTTTCCCATCCAGCCTGCTCGCTGGCGCTTTCTGTGCCAGCCCTGATGGGGGCACCACTGTTGCCCGGGGGTGGGGGCGCTGGCTGAGAGTGTGTGCCGCCCCCTGCAGCATTGGCATGTGCCCCTGCAGGACCAGTCAGTCTGGCAGCTGAGCCCCGATGGCCAGTCGAGTGCTGATTCCCCCACCTGTGGCGCCCTCAACCTGCCTTCCCATCCTCCCTGCCAGCACCTGAGCCGCTTGCCAGGGGCAGAGTCCAGGCGCCCAGGGGAGTGGTTCGGATGGCTCGGTGGTGCTGCTGCTGCAGTGGAGTCCTTTGGCCTTCCCATCCAGCGGGCTGCCAGGCGTCCCTGCTCCCCTTCCGGGGCGGGCTCAAGGAAGCGGGCGAAGGCGGCACTTCTGCAACGGGGAGATCCCTCCCCAGAAGGGCCAGGTGAGAGACGAGCTGCGCAGCCCCTCTTCCTGGCTCTGTCGTTGGGGAGTCCGGTCTGCCTGAGTGCGGCGCTGAGTGTGGGGATTCCTCGGGCCTGGTGCTGCTGGTGAGCAGTCTGGGGCGGGTTGGCAGGTGTGTGGCGATGTGCACCCACGGGAAACGGGGGCTGTTGGCTATTCCTGGCTCCGGGGGGGGGGCAGGTGGCTTTGCTCAGTGCTATATCCTCCGAGCGCAGTGGGAGAAGGCGACAGTCCGGCCCCAAGCCAGGAAGCAGGACTTCCTGATGACCCCGGTGCAAGCGTGCCGTTCCCAAGTGCGGAGCCTGACCCAGACTTCCCCTGAGACTCGTACTGCTTGTGTTGGCAGGGACACGGGCCTAAAAACGCAGGCGCTTGAGGACCCCCCCCCCCGGAGCGTCTTCACATGAACTGCAGGGGTTGCAGTGCAGACTAACTCTGGGGTGATCAGCTGGCTGCCCCACCACCCAGAGCCCCCCCCTCTGCAGGGACGCTTCTCTCCCTGTGGACGCCCCTGAGTTTGCTCTGCAGGGGAGCCTCTGCCGGCCAGCTGGTCACACCGTCTGGGTGGGTGAGCTGCGGAAGGGGGTCCGCCCTCTCGGGTCTTGCGCCAAAAGCTGAGGAGGTTGCACTGAAGGAAGGAGCAGTTGACTCTCCGGATCTGTCTTGGGGGTCTTTTTACCTGGCCAGGAGCAGGCAGGCAGGCACTGTCCCTGAAGCCCCCCTGGGAAGCAGACAAGGGTCCCACAGGCCACCATTGGGGAGAGACTCTGGCGGCCTGTTTCAAGTCCGGGGGGGGGGGAGACAGCCCCGCTTGCTGCAAAAGGGGGGGCTGCTCCTCTCCTGCTGAGAGTCCCGTCGCTGGCCTTCCGCTTGTCTGACGTGATGGAGGGCCTTCAGAGGCACCCTGACCCACTTTTGGGGAGACCAGAATGAAGCGTGGGGTGCAAGGAAACGGAGTGTGCTGTTTTTGCGGGGGCCAGGCCAGAAGCACCCGCAGTCTCGGGAGCCAGCCCTTGGGCCCCCAGTAATGCCTGAGGGCCACAGCAACTGTTGCAGGGACTTCCTTGACTGCGTTGGAGCCCTGGTGGGTTGGTTGGTTGGTTGGGGTGCACCTCAGGTGCATCTTTCTTGCCCAGCACTGTAGGAGGCTCTCTCCTCCCCCCCCCAGCCCCACCTTTGCATTGAAGCCCACGCGGAACCATCTCTGCTGCTCGGCGGGAGGGCGACACGCTGCTCCTGGCCCCTGCGCTCCCTGGCCTGGCTGGCACACGCTGTGACCTCTCTCTCCCACGTGCCTCGTCTGTGGGCGCCTTCAGGAGGGACGATGCCCTCGGATGCAGGCCTGCCTGCCTGCTCAATGGAGGCAAGCACCCAAGGCCCCTGCTGCTGCTGCTGCTGCTGCTGCTGCCGCCACCGCCTCTCTGTGGGGGCACGGGTCAGCAAGCGCGCCTGTCTTGGGGGGGTCCTCCTCACGTGCTGAGCACCGGCGTTCCTTCCTGCACAGCCCCCTCCCTCCCTCCGTCGTGCAGCTGCCTCTTTTCGGGGGCCCTGGAAGCAGCTTTCCAGCCCCAGGCCCTGCAGACCCCTGGCCAGAAAACATTGCCATCTCTCGGGACTGCTCTTCAGTGTGGGAGGCCTTCCCTGGCAGTGACCCTGTGGGGGGAGGATCTCCCCCCCCCCCCCCGTTGGCAGGTATCGTGGGTCAGACTGGCTCCCTGAAGCCTCCCAGCTCCAGGGCAAAGTGACTTGGCTGAGCCCAGTGACTCAAGGGGGGGGGGAAGGGTCTCGGCAGCAGCCCTTCCTCCTCTACTGGGGGGGAGCTGCGGGTGAGCGAGGGGGGGCAGTACTGGGGTTTGCCTCGGGGCCTGCAGCGAGCCCCTGTCGACACTGCACGTCCCCCGTGTAGAAGGGGGTCAGACACGCCCTGTGCCTGCTGCCCCTCCCTTGGGTCTTTGACGTGTCTTCGTTTGTTGTGGCCCCCCTGCAACTGGTGGTGGGCGAGGTGGGCGTCTCTTTGGAAAGGGGTCCCCGCTGTTTTCCTGCCCTTAGGAGCTTCTAGTTTTCCAACGTGTTCCTGTGTTGGTTGTGGAGCTAGCAAAGCTAAGTTCCCCCCCCCCCCCCGCCCACCTGCTCAACTCCTTTTGCCTCTTCCTGTCTCTCCATAGCTGGGTGCCCCCTCCGAAGCAAGATGGCGTCTCTGGACCTGTGGGCCAGCGGTCCCTCCTCCCCTCTCCAGCCTCACGCAGCAGCAGCAGCAGCAGCAGCAGCAGGAGCAGCTCTTGGAGAAGCCAGTCGAGCCTCAGGTAGCCGCCTCTGAGCTGCCTGCTCCGGTGGTCTCTCCCCTCCCTGCCTTTTGCCGTGTGGCCCTTGGCCCTTCCCAGATGGAGAGGATGAGCTGGCTGAGCAAGCTGCACCCCCGGGTGGCGGGACCCCGGGTGAGCCGAGGCACCAGCAGCCTCCAGAGCCCTGCAACAGCAGACCCCGAAACCTGCCTGATGGTCTTCAAGAATCACTGGGCACAGGTGAGTCCCTGCTAGACATGGGGCAGCAGCGGGGGTTGGAGCAAGGGGGCAGGACACAGGAGCAGAGCGCCAGGGCGACATGCCTGGAAGGTGGGGGTGGAGAACCCCGCACACGCTCAGGGGGCCGCAGAATGGGTCATGAGAGGCAGGAGGAGAAACGGCGCCATCGAATGCCCGGCGGTCTGATCCGGCAGAGGGGTGTTGAGAAGCTTCAGGCGAAGAGTGGGGTGGTCTGGTCTCGGTCCCATCCCCCCTCCCTGCCTCCCTCCAGGTGCTGAGGATTTTGGAAAAGCGAGGCTCCTGGGTGGCCCCTGGTGCGGCTGACGACCTCAGTGCCGTGCGCAACAACACCTACCAGATGATGACGCTGCTGGCGGAGGAGCGCCCCCGGGGGGGAGAGGCGGCGGGGGCGGCGGCCATGGGGCCCATCCTGGAGCTGGTGGTGTCGGAGGGCGTGCTGGAGCGCCTGCTGGGCTGGCACCTGCAGCGCGAGGTCCCCGAGGAGCGCAAGGTGGAGCTGCTGAAGCTGTTTGAGATGCTCATCAGCCAGGCCCACCAGCCCCTGCTGCGCCACAAGCCTGTCCTGACGCCGCTGCTGCGCCTGCTGCGCCTGTGTGCCGGCCCCGCCTCCCCGCTCCTGGAGAGCAGCCTGGTGCTGCTGCTCAACCAGCTCTGTGTCTCGGTCGCCAAGGAGCCCCTGCTGCTGGAGCTCTTCTTCTTCCACAGCCCCACGGAGCCCCAGGGGCCCGCCAACCTGCTGCTCTTCTCCCTCCTCATCCCCTTCATCCACCACGAGGGGCTGGTGGGCCAGCAGGCTCGCGACGCCCTGCTCCTCCTCATGGCCATGTCTGCCGGCAGCCGCACGGTGGCTCAGTACATCACCGACAACTCCTACTTCTGCCCGGTAAGGGGGGGCGGGGCGGAGTCTTGGGCTTGGGTGCAGCGGGCCCCCGAGGGCCCTGGGCTGAACGCGCCGTGCTGAAGGGCCCTGTCTTGCGTTTTCGAGTCATGGAAGGAGGGAGACCCCCCACTCCACCCCCGAGCCCCCTTGTAGCCGGTGGTTGGTTCCCCCCCCCCCCCGTGTGTGAATGGACGGGAGGCGCCCCTTGGGCTGAGCATTGTCTTCCCCCCCCCCCCGTCTGGCAGTGGCTCTCAAGGGCCTGGAGATGCTGCCGAGGCTTCAACTGGGGAGGGGCCCTGTACACGAAGCAGGTCGGGGGGGTGGCAACGGGCCTGGGGACGAGTCGCCCGCTGAGATAGCCGCCTTGGGTCCCTTCGGGGAGAAAGGCGGGGTTAAAATACTGTAAAATAAATCAATGTCTGGTGGCGGTGCTTGCCAGGCAGAGCACAGCTTGGCACCAGAGAGGCCGCTTCCGGTGCCCCTTTCAGAGCTGGCGATGCCAGGAAGGCCTGTGTTTCAGTTGCCCCCTTCCCGGCCGTAAGGCCACCTTTGGGAGAGATGGCTCCTTGTCGTGGAGCAGGAGCAGCAGGAGAAGTGGGCCGGGTGAGGAGACCTAGCCAAGCAGGCTTCCGGGCCTCAGTCCGGATGTAGGTGGCGGCAGCAGGCACTCTTGGTGATGCAGCAGGTCTTCTGGTTAGGCCAGGGAGGCAGCCTGCGCCCCTGCTTACAGCCAGCCCCCTTCCTGGGCCCAGGGGGATGGTGGGCGGGCGGGCGGGTGGCCTGGCCGAGCCGGAGCCCTCCTGGAGAGTCGGTCGCTCTGCCAGGACCTTGTCCAGAGTGCTGCCAGCCTAGCAGCTGACTCAAATGGGGACACACACACACACACACACACACACACACACACACACACACCCACACCCGTTTTGTCTGCCAGCTGAAGGCATTTTGCAACCCAACCACAAGTTTTTGTGCTTTGCCTGGTGGTTTCTGCTCAGCCCCCCCCCCCGGCCCCCGGTGTGTAGGTCAGTCAGCAAATACAGACACTCCCATCGGAGCAGCCCCGACAGCCAGCCCAGCCGCAGCAAGCCTGTCCTCCCCGCCTACTTGGAAACCCCCCTCGAGTGCCTGAGCTCCTGGGCCACTCGTTGGGCCACCCTCCCGCCGAGGAGTGGGGTGCAAGTCGGCCCGGGGCGTGGGAGCGTCCGCCCTTCAGGACCTGGGTGCTGAGCCACGAAAGGCTTGGAAGCCCTGGAACTGGTGACGCGCAGTCGGGTCCCTGGGCCCCACAAGGGCCCGGCCTGCTGCCCCATTGGGAGTCTCCAGACGGTTTTCAAGGGCAGCCCCAGCTAGAAGGCCACACGTGGGTGACGGTGGCCAGGTCTGCCTCTTTCAGGAAGGGGCGGAGCTTGCACACTATCTTGAAGCTCTTGCTGCTGGCCTGGGTTCTGGCTCAGTCCGGTAACACGGTACAGAAGCCACCGGCCCGCCCCCCGGTGGCTGCCGCGGGCACTCTGCACCCCGTCCAGTTATGGTGAGGGGTGATGGTGGGGCCAAGGGTTCTGTGTTCTCCAGAGAGACTTTTCCCCTGTCTCTGGAAATCGAACTCTCCCCTCCGGTCTTGGAATGTTGCCTGACCTCCTGTTTTGGGCCAGGTGCGCCTGGAGCCCCCTTTTGACGGGGGGGGGTCGTCTTTCTCCTCCCCACCCAGGTCCTCGCCACTGGCCTGAGCGCCCTGTACTCCTCCCTGCCCCGCAAGCTGGAGGTTCGAGGGGACGACTGGCACTTCCTGCGCCGGGAGGACTGGATCGGGGTCCCTTCCCTGGTCCTCTTCATGAACTCGCTGGAGTTTTGTAACGCTGTCGTCCAGGTGTGTGTGTGTGTGTGTGTGCTTGGTTGTGGTGGCCGCCCCTGAGCAGACTGCCTTCTGGGCTGCAAGACGGCTGTTGCTTGGGGCGAAGGGAAAGAGAGCCGGCGGCCCCCGCTGGAGGCCGGACTCTGGGCTGGGCTGGGCTGGGCTGCCGGAGGGAGATCCTAGCAGCAGTGGCGGTGGCAGGTGGTGCTCGAGTGACCTTCTCCCCGGCCCCTGCTTGGCGGAGTTTGGCCTGGCACCTCCCCACTGCCGCTGCCTGGGGCTGAGCAGTGCCTGGGACCCAGCTTCCTCTCGCTGCAGGTGGCCCACCCCCTGGTTCAGAAGCAGCTGGTGGACTATATCCACAACGGGTTCCTGGTGCCTGTCGTGGGCCCGGCTCTGCACAAGGTGAGGCTGCCGGTGGGAGGCCAGAAGGAAATGGACATGTGTGTATCGGGTTTGACGTGAAACATGAAATGGGGGGGGGAGTAATGGGAAATAAGCCCCTCCCCCAGAAGCAACCTTGCTCTTATTTGCCTGAGCGTCGGACGTTTAGGTGCTGGCGTGGCGGGAGAAAGGGGGGGTCTGGCCTCAGGCGGGTCTTCCAGCAACAGGCCAGGGAAGCAGGCCCTCGCTCTGGCCTGCGACACCCCCCCCCGCTGAGCCCCCCTCTTCTCCAGACCTCCATTGAGGAAATGATTGCCAGCACCGCCTACCTGGAGCTCTTCCTGCGGAGTGTCAGCGAAGCCGCCCTGCTGAAGACCTTCCTGCGCTTCCTGCTGCTCCACCGCCATGACAGCAGCACCATCCTCGACACGCTGGTGGGACGCATCGCCAGCAACTCCCGGGTGAGGGGGGCCTGGGGGGCGACCAGGGCTCAAGCGCTCCTCGGAGGGGGGGATGGCCTCCTCCAGGCTCCTCCGTTGCAGCCAGAACAGCAGCAGGGCATCTTCTGGTGAGGCTCGAAAGCAGCCCGCTCATTGCAGCAGCAGCAGCAGCAGCTTGGCTGGAGCACCGCGGTGGAGCAGCATCGTGCTCAGTGGGCTTCTGTCTGGTGCTGCGGGTGCTCTGGAGTGGGGGAGGGCCTCCGGTCACGGGTGCCCCTGCCAAGCACTGGGTCGTCTTGCTCTGCCAGCGTGGGCGAGGGGACCTGCCTGCGAGGGGGGGACGGACCTTGCTCCTGGCCAGATGGTTTGTGACGTGTTCTCATTCAGCAGGGTGCCCCTGAGGCTCCCTCTGGAGTTCTTTCAGCAGGGGGGTCAGTACCGTGGTGCCCCCCTCCTCTAAGACATGTCCTTGGAATTGTGTCTGTGTTGTTCTTTTGCGTAGAGGTGGACTTGTTTGTCCTGGGTAGACCGTGTGTGTGTGTGTGTGTGGGGTAAGTGATGGGATGTATCACATGGGGGGGTGAGCATGTGAATGCACCCTGCTGGCATTGCTGGGGGCTCCTGGACAAAGCCCCTCACCAGACCTTCTGGGTGCCCCTCACCTGCCTCTGCTGGTGCACGAGGTTTGGTACGGAAGGAGCAGGGCTTGGGGTGATCTGGTGGACTGGATCCTGAGGGGGGGGGTCTGCATGGGGGGGCCCTTGGCCAGTTCCTGATGGCCCCGTGGTGGTGGTGGTGGTGGTTGGTGCTGCCTCTGGGCAGAGGTGGAAACGGAGCTGGCGGCCCCTGCGCTTCTGGCAGGGTCGGGTCCCTGAGTCTGTGCCGGGCCTGTTGCTGTTTGGGGTCAGAGAGCTGCCTCACCAGGGACTAGCCAACCACCCAGGCCTGCGAAGGCCAAGCACTGTGGTTGTCCAGGAGGGGCTGCCGGCAACACAGCTTTGTGGCCAGGCAGTGGCAGGGTGGACCTGGTTTCACCAGTCAGTCAGCGCAGGTTTCGGCCACCAACCCGCATCGTTGACAGGGCCAGCCCGGGAGAGAAAGGGTTGTTGCAGCAGCAGCAGCAGCAGGGGTCTCGCCCACGACCTGCAGCCCGCCCTGGACAGCGTCGCTCCTCCCTGGCCTTGCTGACAGACAGCCTCTCCCCCCCCCCCGCTGCTGCCGCCCTGGCTGGTCGCTGCCGACTAGCTGCCTGCGGAGGCTCCGCTGCTGCCGTGAAGCCCCCCCCTTCTCTCTCTCTCTGCTGAAATGAGCGGGCTTCTCTCTCTCGGAGGCCGCTGCTTGTCCTGCCAGGCGGAACTGGCTGGCGCTAGAGGTTGGGGGATTGGGGCCAGGGGGGATTGGTTTGGCTGGCCTGGAAGCACCTCCCTCCTTGGGTCTCCTGGGGGAGGGAGGCGGGCTAGGCAGGCGGCTTCTGCTCCGGGGTGGGGGAGCCCCCGTTGCCTGGGGCTGGGCTGGGCTGGGCCAGGTTCCCTCCTCACGCCCTCCTTGTGTGTGTGTGTGTGTGTGTGTGTGTGTGTGTGTGTGTGTGTGTCCCCCAGCTCTGCATGGTGTCTCTCAGCCTCTTCCGGACCCTGCTGAATCTCCACTGTGAGGATGTGCTGCTGCAGCTGGTGCTCAGGTATCTGCTGGACCTTTCTGGGCGGGGCACAGCAGCTCCCTGGGGCTGCCCTATCTAGCATGGGGTGGGGAGTTCAAAGAGCCACCCCCCCTCTGTGCACCTGCCTGGTCTGGGGGGGAGGGCCACAGGGCAGCTGCTGAGCCCAGCGGGGTCGGTCCTGGCGAAGGCTGCAGCCCAGGAGTGGCTGGAGCAGGGTGCTTGGCTCCCTTCCTAGCTAGGGGTGGGTCTTGCGCCCTCCAGCCCTGGAGCAGCAGCTCCCCCTTGTGGGCCTTTGCGCACACAGCACCGGCCGGCCAGCCAGCCAGCCTGCCTTCCTTCCCCAACTCTGTCTGCCTGCTGCACAGGTACCTGGTCCCCTGCAGCCACGTCATGCTGAGCCAGAAGAGGGCCGTGAGAGAGCTGGACCTCTATGGCAGGGCAGCCAGCAAGTTCCTCTCCTTGATCCCGCGCTGCTGCCGTCCGGAGAACCTGCCTCTGCCTGAGCACGAGGAGGAGCACGCCGCCTGGTCCAAGGGTGAGCAGGGGCTGGCGTCTGGGGTGGCGGTGGGGCCCCCCTCCCACCAGGCTGGAGTGGCGGGGGATGCTCAAGCCCTTCTGAGCTGCGATAGCAGCCGCAGGAAGGAGAAGCGCTGGGAGGGAGGGGACTGTTGTCGGGGGGGGGCGCACAGGACTCCTGGCCCAGGGGTCTTTCACGGCAAGCGCTGGAACAGGCCGTGGAGCAGAGGCTCGCTAGAATCCTCCCGTCCATTGGGGGGGGGGGAGGCACGTCTTCTGCTGCTCAGCCCTTGGTCCGTGGAGAGTGGAGGAGGCTGAGCTTCCTTCGGGCCTCTGCAGCGGGAGAGAGAGCAGCCCTGCTTCTCTGGGCGCGGACAGGGGGAGGCAGGAGGCTGCTCCTCTCCAGGCTGCAGACTGGAAACAGGCAGGACCCGGAGTGCAGTTCTGCTTGCGCGCACGCTGGCTTTGGGACCGAAGAATGTTTGCGCTCAGAGGAGACGCAGCCTCATGGAGGGCGCTGCTGACGCCACCCCTCCAATCCGCTGTGCGCTGCGCTTGCCAAAGGACTCGGGCATGCTGCAGTCCCTGCTCGCTACGGAGGACCCTCTCCTGCTCGCTCTTCAGCCTGAGCAAAAATGCTTGTGCAGGAAGCAGACTGTTTTTTTTTGGGGGGGGGGAGCACCCAGGCAGGAAGCCTTGCCCCCACTCCTTTCCTGGGAGACCAGGGGGCGACAGGGGCCACCTGTGTGTTAGCACGCCCCCAGAACCCACTGGGGCTAGTGGGAGGAGCAAGACCGCCAGCGTGGCGGCGTTGTCTGGTTTTCCGTTGGGCCCTCAGTGCGGAGGGCGCCAGAGGCTCCGAGGCGGACAGGCTTCTGCCAGTGGTGTGTGTGGCGAGAGACGTTGAGGGCAGAAGACCCTGCAGGGCACTGGAGGGGGCTGGCGGGGAGGTTGCCCTCGTTCCTCTTGCTTGGCCTTTCTGCCCCCATCTGGTGCAGAGAACCCGACCTGCAGCGGGAGGCGTCTTGGCCTGGAACGGCAAGTCGGTTGGCGGAATTGGGCCCGGAAGGCGCAGGGCTGTGAGGCGGAGGCAGGTGGGACGTGCAACTTGCCCAGCCTCTGTTCCCTGCCGGGCAGCCTGGGTCAGGCAGGGGGTGCTGGTGGTGGTCTTGCTTCTGAGAGACCCTCCTCTGTGCCCCCAGGTCATGGCAGCCCCAGTGTGGACTCTTCCTCTTCTTCGGTTGTGACCGTCCCCAAGCCCTCCACGCCGTCCCGCATCTCGTTCTTCATGCGCCAGTCCAGCTTCAGCACAGAGGCCTCCAGCCCCGGCCCCCGCTCTCCAGGGACGCCCACTGGGAGCCCTGGCCACCGTCCCAGCCGCTGGGAGGAGCTCTCTGAACTGGAAGGGAACTACCTAGAATACCTGCGCGATGCGCGACTCCACATTGACCGCTGCGTCTGGGCCTGCCGTGTCTGGTCTGCGCCCTACGACGGGGAGGAGCCCAGTGCCAGCAGCGGCAGCCTGGGCCCCACCCTGGAGCCCTCCTTGCCAGTCAGCAGTGATCACTTTGGCTACACCTCCTTCCACGCAGGGGGGCACCCTGGCCCTGCTGCCTCCTCCCCCCGGACTAAGAAACGGGGCCCGCCGGAGGAGGTCGCTGTCCTGAAAGGGGCCTCGGGGGGCCCAGCGGCCAGCCGCTCCCCCAGCACCAAGGACCCGAGCGTCCTGCTGAACGGGGTCCATGCAGACCCTGGTGGCATCAAGAAGGTCCGTTGGTGCCCCCCAGGGGCTGCGGGGGTGGTCGAGAATGGCTCCCTCTCCACCCCCAGCCCGGACCCTGCCCCAGCCGCGTGGGAGCCCCCTCCGCCCTGCCCAGACCCCTCGCTTCCGGAGGAGCTGCTGATCCTGGAGCCTGCCGAGAACGGGGCCGCCGTGACCATTGAGTCGTTCTCTGCGGAGCTGAGCCGGATTGAAGAGGAGATGGACAGGGGCAGCAGGGCCCAGGAGCCGCCTGAGACGGGCCCCCCGCTGGAGCCTGACCCCCTCTCTCGGGGGGAGGAGGAGGAGGAGGAGACCTACCAGAGCTTTGCCTCCCCTGCCAACAGCGCAGGGCATCCCAAGCCAGCCGACCCCCTGGCCCAGATCATCCGCAGCCCCGCACGGACCCCTGGGCAGCCCCCCAGCCAGCCTTTCACAGGTGAGCCTGTTGTGGATGCTGTCTTCCTGCGGCCATCCCTTGGGGTCCATCTGTCCGTCCTTCCCTCCCGCGGCTTCCATGATGGCGACTGTGTGGCCAAGGGTGGGGCTCCACCCCCCCCGGGGTCAAGCAAGGTGCTTCTCAGCTTGTGGTAGCCCTTGGCCTCTCTTCCTGCCTCCTCCCCCCCCCCCCCGCAGTCTGCAAGGCCATCTCCTCCTCCTGGTGTGGGGCAGGGAAGAGGTGCTGCCTGCTGTTTGAGGCTGGTGTGGCTGCTGAGTCCTCTGCCCCAAAGAAGGGCCAGGAGTCCTCTGCACCCAGCAGTGGGGCACACTGACGAGCTGGCTCTGGGGGCGGGGGGGGGGCTTCCTCCTCAGCTGGGGCCCTGCGGCATCCGGCATGGAGCCTGGCCTGCGGAGTCTCCCTGGTTCCGTCCTGGAAGGGCCAGAAGCAGGCAGGCCTGGGGAAAGGATACCCTACTCTGCTGGCGAGCAGCTGCCTGGCCCAGGCTGGGGGGGGGGGCTTGCGTCTGGTGCCCTCCTTCCTCTCAGGCCCTGAGGCTGGGCTCCCTGTCCGCTGCAGGGCCCTTGGTGGCAGTCCTCTTCGCCAAGCTGGAGAACATGCTGCAGAACTCCCTCTACGTCAACTTCCTGCTGACGGGGCTGATCTCCCAGCTGGCCTGCTACCCCCAGCCCCTCCTGCGCTCCTTCCTGCTCAGCACCAACATGGTCTTCCAGCCCAGCGTCAAGTCTCTCATCCAGGTAGTCCACACACACACACGGGAGGCTGGGGGCTGAAATGGCTGGCCTGGGGGGCCCTCCCCTCCCCGGCCTCCGTCCGTGACCCTCCCTCCCTTCCTCTAGGTCCTGGGCTTGGTGAAGAACAAGATCGAGAGCTTTGCAGCCAGCCAGGAGGACTTCCCCTCCCTCCTCTTCAAAGCGAAGAAGTTCCTGATTGCCCGGGGCAAGCTGGACTGGGCGGACGGCCAGAACGCCCTCCCGTCCCTGCGTCGGTCCGAGACCCTGGGTGAGACCTGTCAGCTGGGACTAGGCTGGGGGAGGGGGGCAGTGGGCACCAGTGCCACTTTGAAAGAGGGCACTTCTGTGTGTGTGCGGGGGGCAGCAGCAGCATTGGCAGGCCTGGCCCTGCCTTCGGAAAGGGCAGGATGGGGTGCAAGAAGTATTTGGCTGGGGCTGTTCCCAGAGCGAAGAAAAATCTTCCCTGCAGAAGCAAAATGGCCGCCCAGTTTGCAGTTGGCAACAGGAGTGGTGGGGCTCTGCTGCCACTGGTGGCAGCGACAGCAGCAGCAGCAGCAGGCGAGAGAGACCTGGAGCAGGGCAGCTGCTGCTGCCACCCCCAGTGGCCAGCCAACTCCCCCGCTCCGACCCTCATGAAAACCTGGCAGCTGCCCCCCAAGTTGCTCTTGGCTTCAGGCCAGCAGGGGTGGCAATGGGGCTTCCCCAGTTGAGGCAGCAGCCCTTTGATTCTGCGGCTGAGGCCGTGTCCCAAGGCCTGGAAGGTCTGTCCCGCCACCCCCCCCCCAAAAAAAAGAAAGGAAATGCTTTCACAGGCTGATGGCAAGCTGGGCGCTGCCGCCCTGGCACTCCTGGTAGCCCAGATGTGATGCGTCTGCCTAGCAGGGCTCCCCGAGGAGTCTTGGGGATGAGGCCTGTCATTGGGGGGGGGGCACAGGCAGCCTTCCTTTCCTTGTGCCCCCTCCCACTTCACGTGCTCCCTCCCTCTCTGCAGTGAAGAGCCGGAAGCCGTCCATTGGAGAGCTGATCATGCGTCACACTAACAGCCCCACGCGGGCACGCCAGGCCGCCCAGCAGGCCCTGCAGCACGTGCGTGAGGGGCAGGTACTGCACGCGCTGGCGGGGGCCTCACTCTTCCGCAGCTCGGCCGAGAAGCAGAGCGAGGCGCTGCGCGTGAAGAACGCCGTCTACTGCGCCGTCATCTTCAGCGAGTTCCTCAAGGAGCTGGCGGCCATTGCGCAGGCCCACGCCGTCACCTCGCCCCTCCTGCTGGAACCCTGCTTTGAGGAGTGACTGGCTCTTGCCCCCTCCCCCCAAGGTGTGGGGCTCTGAACTGGAACCTGCCCTCCCCTCCCGGCTTGGCACTGCCAGGCCTGCACTAAACAGGGAGCGTGGACGGTGGCACCCTCGGGGCGTCTTTGTAAAACTCCGTGCCAGGAGAAGAACCTTTTTAATTTATTGGGAATGAATGTTTTTCTGGAGAACTCGTTGCAATATGTATAAAAGAAGCACTCTCTCGTTTGCTCGCTGTCTGTCAGTCTGTCTGGGGGGAGAGGGAGGGAGGGGTGCCGGCCCGGGGGGGGGGGAGGCAGCTGCTTGCTGGGTCCTGGAGTGCCTGGCTGCTGGCTGGGAGCCTCCTGTTCCCCACATAAGAGCCTTGCTGGATCAGACCAAAGGCCCCTCTACTCCAGCTTCCTGTATCACACAGTGGCCCCACCAGATGCCTCGGGGAGCAGACAGCCAACAAGATAACCTGTTTCCTGCTGCCACTCCCCTGCACCTGGCACAGAGAAAACCCACTTCTAAAACCAGGAGGTTGCTTATGGCTTGTAACCTGTGATGGTCTTTTCCTCCATGAATCTGTCCAATCCCCTTTTAAAGGCATCTAGGCCAGGTGTCATCACCACATCCTGTGGCAAGGAGTTCCACGGATGAACTACACGCTGGGTGAAGAAATATTTTCTTTTGTCCGTTCTAACTCTCCCTCCACTCAATTTTAGTGCATGTCCCACATCCCACGGTGACCCACCAGCCCTGGCCCCAGTGGGGAGACCCCTGCCCCCCCCCCGCCATGGCTCCCCTGCAGCCGCCACCCACAGGCGCTCTGTGCTGGCAGGCATTGGTAGACTTGTACACTCACCCACCCGAAAACCTCTGCTCTGCTATTCCTTCTTTCGAACAGCTTCTAGCCCCCCCCCCTCCACTGCCTCCTGCTTAGATTTGCTGGGGCTCTGTGGCCCTGGACTGGAGAGGCTGCCTCCTGGGCCCCCCAACCAAGTGGCTCTGAAAGTCCCCCCTGGCGTTTCTTCCCCTCGAGAAGCCACAGGGTTGTGCCTGTGAATTTGCCAGCTGCCCAGGAGGGTGCTGGGCTGGGTCAGAGCCCTAATGCCCGGCCCCGTCGCCCTCCCTACCGCTGGCCCTGCTGCGGCCCCAGCCAGCAGCCCCTCCCCTCTCCTCTCGCTGAGGCCTGTGGTGCAAGAGGCGCTGCCTGTTTCCCGCCCCTTTGGAGGGGGCTTGCGGCCTGCTGCCCTCCAGTCCCAGCTTAGGCTGGGAAACCCCTCCACCTCTGCAAGGGGGACTCTGGCGCTGCTCACCGTCAGCGCCCCCTTCTTCCACTGGGGGCCTCGGCCCTGCCTCCTGGCCTTGGCTCTTCCTGTGCCCACTGTTGGCACCCGCCTCCCTCGCCCTCCTGCCAGCAGAACTCAGGCCACAGTCTGGACGGTGTGCGCAGAGGGCTTTATTGGCGGCGGCGGCAGTGGCTGGCTCACGCCTCTGTGTCGCTCTCGGCCACGATGCCCTGCAGGAGCGGGAGGAGCATGGAGTGTCTCTCGGGGTCAGCCAGGCTGGTGGACGAAGGGCCCCGTGTGGGGCGATGCCGCTTGAAGGGCCACTTCCCTGGCGACAGAAGGGGGCGAGTGGCCCGTCAGGAGCTCCCGGGCCCCAGCAGGTGCAGGGGCCCCCTCCCTCCCCAATGCCCCCCCCCACAGGGGCTTCGTTGCTTTCAGGTGATTGGAGCAGGGAGGCCCCCTAGGTTGGGAAGAGGCCCCCTCTGAAGGCCGGGAGAAGAGGCGTCTCCTGGCAGGGGGGTGGAATGGCCCCCCCTTGGGCCCTCGCTGGGGGGGAACAGTTGCGGGAGGGCTCGGCCCCCCTGCCCTGGCGCTTTTCAGCACAAAGAGAACTCAGTTGTGCTGGAGGCAGCGGAAGACTGAGCAGCTTTAACGCTGCTGGGGGGGGGCTCCTTGTATACAGGGCTCGGTGGAGGCGCAGCTGCCCCCCCCCCAACTCAGCTGGGGCAGGAAGGTCTTAGTGATGCTCAGATCAGGTGTGGTGGGGCGGCAGCGGCAGACTGGTGGTAGCAGTCTTGACCCGGCCGAAATAAGGTGCCTCATGGGGGCCCAGCCTGGGGAGGCAGGTTGGCATTGTAGCTGGCAATAGGGTGGAAGTCTGCAGCCCTGGGGCTCTGGAAGGGCTGAAGCGGAGTCACAGGGGCGCCCCTGAGCCCCAGTGCAGCTGCTGTGTGCCTCCCCCCTCCTGTCCTGTGCCTGCGTCATGTGCTGCAAGTCTCCCCCCTCCAGTGAGGTGGAGCCAAAGGCCACAGCGGAGCCCACTGGCCCTGGAGATCACAGCTGTGGCTGCCGCTGCCGACCCCCCCCCCGCCCAGTACCACAGCTCCCACCCCAAGGGGGCATCAAGGAGGGCCTACTCGTTCCTCAGGCCCAATGGGGCAGCCGCCGCTAGGGCAGCACCTCGCACGCTTTGCTGTTCATGCTTCTGGCCAAGGGAACTCTGCCTGCCCCCCACCCCCACCCCATGGCAAGCTGTGTGCGCTCCGGCTCTGGGGTGCTGCACCTGTGTTCCAGAGAAGTGCAGTTTTCCTCTTTGCGCAGGAAGCAAGAAAAGGCTCTGGGCCCGGGAGCCAGGCACTTGTGCGTGCGTCCGTGTGCGTGACTTTGAGGCCTGCAGCCGGGACTCCCTGGGCTCTGAGCGGGGGGGGGGGGAGCTACCCTAGAGCCTCCAGCTTCCTCACCTGCCAGGGGCCGTGAAGGCCTGCCCAGGGGTCGCCACCGCTTGCGGCCTGCTGTGCTGTCCGGGGGCAGTGGGGGCTCCAGCGGCAGGGCGGGGGGCTCCAGCACAGCCATTCTCACCCAGGCAGCCCGGGCAGGCAGGGTGTGGCCCATGGGCTTCTGGGAGCCCAACACGCCCTTGCTGCTGAGGGCAAACTTGAGGCAGGAGAAGGCCACGGGCAGGGAGCGCTCTGAGTGGAAGCTGCGGTGCTCAGCGCCCTGGGTGACGGCCAGCACCAAGCTGCTGCAGTAGAAGACCTCGTAGACCACATAGATGCTGCCCTGGGAGCGGAGCCAGGGCAGGTCTGGGCGCAGTGCCACGGTGCCAGGCCGCAGGACCAGGAAGGCCACCTTCTTGTGGACGCCGGCCATGGAGAGGCGGATGTGCCGCAGGGCCCCGTCCACCAGCCGCGTCTCCTCGTAGCGGGATTCGCCCCTCACCCGGGCATTGTACTCGCGCGTGCAGTGGCTCAGCTCCCGCCCCGCTGCGCCCCTCTGCAGCAGCTTCTCCAGGGGCCCCACGGGGAGCAGGCAGCGCTGCCGGCGCAGGAGGCTCTGCCCCAGCTGCGGCTTCTTGATCAGGACGGTCAGCAAGTCGTAGGAGGCGGCATCTTCCAGGAAGGGGACCGGCACCACCGTGGGCCCAAAGCGCTCCTCGATCACCTGCCAGCAGAGAGGGGAGGGAGGGAGGGAGGGATGGCCGTGTGCCCCTGGGTCCCTCCCGCGCTGCCCTGCTACCTGCCGCTCCTAGCGGGGTGGCTAGGAGGTGTCCCTGCCCCGTCCACCCCCCCATTGGCTGAACTGCTGGCTGTGATGTCCTAGCCTTTTCCCTGTTGAGGGCCGTTTGGATTATTAGAATTTGCTTGCGGGCCGGCTGTAAGGCCGGTTGCCTTTATTTATTTATTTAATTAAGCCCCCCCCCCCTCTCCAGAGGCTTCGTGCTTACTGTCCGAGGCCGCGGCCGGCTTCGCGCGTCACCTCCGGAAGCCAGGAGAGGGCCTCTGCGCCTCCTCCGAGGCCGCTGTCTCTGCCCCGGGCCCCCTCTGGCCAGGCCCTCGTCGGCAACCCCGCCCATGCGCACAGCACCGATGAGGGTAAGAGCTTGCCCTATTGCCCTGTGCGCATGGGCAGAAGCGCCGACGAGGGCCTGGCCAGAAGGGGGGAGCCAGCAGCCGAGGAGGAGGCGCCGAGCTCCTCTCCTGGCCTGCGCGACACTCCCGATTCGAGGGTGACACGCGGAGCCTTCGGGGGCCGGTTGGGCGGCCTCCCGGCGGGCCCGACCAAATGGCCTCGGGGTCCGGATCCGGCCCGCGGGCCGGAGGTTCCCCACCAGTGTCCTAGAAGGTGCAGGCAGGCCATTGGGCCCAGTGGGCTGGGAGAGGTGCTGGTGGTGGCTCTAGAAAAGGTGGCTGGGGGCTGAAAGCAGAAGGAAAGGGCAGGACGGGCGGAGGAGGAGGAGACGGAGAAAAACCTTCATGGGGCCAGATGGTGGTGGGGGCAGGAGGTGGGGGGAGGCAGCGGGGGGGTACTTTCTCCCTCCCCCCGCCCAAAGGCCCGGCTGCTGCCTAACCTTGCAGCTGTGCAGGCCATAGCTGGGCTCTCGGAGCTGCTTCTTCTGGGAGGAGGCAGAACCACCCTCTGGCAGAGGAGGCGTCTTCTGCAGCCTACAGGATGTTCACGATTGCCATATTTCCTGATGTGTATGTCCATTTTGAAGAAAGAGGCTAGGCTAGTAATCCCCCCCCCCCAGTCCTTCTTTCAAGGGCAGAAAACATGGACGGACAAAACCCGGGGGGGGGGGGAGTTTCGACACAAGCATTTGCATGTCTAGGTGGTGCCAGTTGCAAAATGCCCGTTGCAGAGGAGCACAAGGTGGGTGCTGAGGTGGTCCCTGCCCCCCCCCATCTCCATGGTGACCTGGCAGCACACAATTTGTGACAGGCCTATGACACAGGAAGCTCTTCTTTGTCCTGGGGAGGCCCTGGCAGGTGCTAGATGGACGTGTGTGTCCCCCCCCCCCAATGCAAAGGGGCTTCTTGGTCCCACAGGCACCAGCTTCACAGACCTGCTGGAGAAGAGGAACAAACTCTCCAGCAGCCCCCAGGAGCCAGTTCCCCTGGTCCTTGCAGAGCCCACAGCCCCAGTGTTGGGGATCTAGGCTCTTTGGAGAAGGGAGCTGCGGTGCCCTAAAGAGACCAGTGCTGGGGGGGGGGGAGGCCCCTTGGGAACTTCCCACCAGATCGCTTTGAGATCCAGCACCAGAAATTGACAAGCACCCAAGGAATCGCCTTTTCCTGTGCATCTGGTGTGACAGGTTCTGCTGTGGCTTTTGGTGCCAAGCTCTGCCAGGCGCCAAGGGAAGGAGGGGAGGCTCAAAAAGAATGCTGGGGTGCCAGCTGGGACCCCTTCCTGGGAGGCCTTCCCTGCCCACAAGCTGGTGGCCCTGCCCCCCCCCCTCACCTTGTCCCTGATCAGCTCCCAGTTGGAGTCAGCTTCACCAATGTCCAACGTCTGGATTCCACCATCCATCTTTCTTGTGCAGGGCAGAACAGGGCAGAAAGGGGGATCTGGGAGAGGAGAGGGGCTGCAGAGGGTGGGCATGGGCAGGGCCGAGGTCTGGGGGTGGTCGTTGCCAGTGAGGGGGTGGGAGGGTCTGCCTGCCCTTCTGCCAGCCCTGGAGGCAAGCCCAGAAGCCAGAGCCCGGCTGTGATGTCACAAAGGGCCGCTGGGCTGCCCTGGTGGTCCTGGGCCCAGAGGCCTGGCCGGGCCAGTCTTGAGAAGCCAGGCTGGGCGCGAGGCCTGGCTGGTCTGGAGATGCGGACGGACGGGCGGACGGACGGCCGGCCAGCCAGCCCCTGGCAGCCTCTGAAGGGGCCAAGGAGAGCAGCAGGAGGCAAACCACGGAACCTGGACGGGGCAGTCCCGCAGCGGTGCTGTCTGAGAGGATCCGGCGGCGCAGCAGTGTTCCCTGGGGTTGGACCTCCTTGGGAGTAGAGCTCACTGGGGGCTGTGGGTGTCTTGGCCAGCTTTGCTTGTGTTTGTCTTTGGCAAGAACCAGGCGGCTTCTTCCAGCTTGGCAGGCTCCTCCCTCTCTTGCGCTGCAAACTCTGCCCGCCTTCCAGCCCTGCTGCCGCTGCTGCTGCTGCTCCATCTCCCAGCCCGGCCACCTCTGCCTGGGCTCCTGGGCCAGGCTTGACCAGTCGGAGACCCACCCACTGCACCTGTGGGGGTCCTTGGTGGACTCTGCGCCCCTGGCGTCGTTCCAAGCTGCTCACAGTGGCTTTGAGGTGGTCTTTCCGCTCGGGGAGGGAGGGGGCCTCTGAGCTTGACTCAGGGCTGCCTTGAAGCTGCTGCTTTGCTGCCCCAGGCGGCTCGGGGGCCCTTCTTGCCACTGGCTGCCTTCCTGCTGCTGCTGCTGCTGCTGCAGCAGCAGGCGCTTCGTTGGCTCGCTGGCCCTCCCATGCCAGCAGCCTGTGGTTCTCCAAGGCAACAGCACCGCACTGCTCCCAGCAGTGTCATGAGCTCCACGACATCCCAGCAGGGGCACAGAAGCATTGCTCCCCCCGGCTTCCTTAGGGACAGAGATCCATTCATTCCGTGTCTCTGCAGCACTCGCTCCACAAACATGCAGGGAATGGAGACACCCGGCCGGCCACACAACAATGGGCTGCCGGGTCACTCTGCTCTCGAAGAGGGGCCCTTGGCCTGCTCTCTCCCTTGGCTTCCAGTCCAGTTTCCGTCTCTCACAAGTCAAACTGTTGCTGGTTCCCTCTCTTCTCACACATGATACAGTCGCCTGACACGCCTCCCCCGTGTCCCCACTGCAGCCCCACACAATGTTCGTGAAGGTGACGTCATCGCTGAGAGCTCCCTTAGGGCTCCATGCTGCCCCAGTGGAAGTTACAGGGACCTGGGCTCGTCCCCCCTCCCGGTCCAGCACCAAGACCCCCAGACCATTAGGAAGCTGTGAAGAACCACAAACTAGTTTTACAAAAGCAGCAGTTGGCCAGCATTTCTGACAACCAACCTGTTGTAATGGTGTGTGTGTGTGTGTGTGTGTGTGTGTGCGTGCGCCGCCACTGCTCCCTGGGGTTCAGGGGTAGACCACTGCCGACCCTGGAGGTGTAGCACACAGCCACCATGACTGGTAGCTACATATAGGCCGCTGGTCCTCCATGAATGTCTCTAATCCCCTTGTATAGCCATCCAACGTAGAGGCCGCCACCCCACCTTGTGGCAATGAATTCCACAGACTAATTCTGCGACCGCCTCCTTTTGTCCACCCCAACTCTCCTGCCAGCCAGTTTCACTGAATGACCTCTGGGGCTGACATTGTGAGACAGGGACAAATGCTTCTTTGGACCCCCCCCCCTCTCTCCACAACGCATAATTGTATAGGTCTCAATCATGTCTCTCTCTCTCCCCCCCCCCCCATTGCCTCTTTTCCAAGCTAAAATGTCCCAAGCACTGTAGCCACCTTACCTGATCAGGAAGGGCTGCCTGTTTGGGTTGCCCCCTCTTGCTCCTTTTCCAGCTCTACAACCCACCTTTTGACCAGAATTCCAAACGTGGCCACACCAGAGATTTCTAGGGGGCAGCCTAATATGAGCAGCCGCCTTCTTGAGCCCTGCTTTCCTAATGACCCCGCAGGGACATTGCTTCCTTCCCAGTTGCTGCACACAGAGAGCGGTGAGCTCTTCATTGCGCTCTGCAGCCCAACCACAAGATCTCCTTCCTGGTTTGTTGCAGACAGCTCCGCCCCGTCAGAGTATATGCAAATGTGGGGGTTTTGTGGCCCCCCCTCCATCACTTGACACTTACTGACCTTGACCAGCGGCTGCCTTGGGTTGCCCCTTCAGCCAGTCTGGCCAGATGACCCTTGTGGAGTTCTTCACAGTCTGCTTGGGTTTTACTTTTAACCACTCTGTCAAGATTAGTTCCTCTGCTGCTTGTCTCTAACTCCACCGTACTACTCACGACCACCGTCCTAGACAAAAAGCACTACTCACCACCCCCAACACACAGATCCTTGGGGCGGGGCCCACTTCTGACTTCCCTTCACTGTGAAAATTGTCCTTTTCTTCCTGCACTCTGCTTCTGTCCTTCAACCAGTTACCAATCCATAAAACAATCTTACGGCATGATGACTGCTAGGTTTATGCAAAAGCCTTTGGTGAGGGACTTGGCCAAAGGCCTTTGGAAGTTCAAGCACACCGTCCGTCGTGGCAACGCCGGGATCTCTGGCTTCAAAGAACTCTAAGGTTAGCATGGCAGGAGCCACGTGGTGGAGTCTCCTTCAGCAAGGCTTGTTCTTCGAAATGGTTCCTCGTTTTATCCTGAATTATGTGTTCCACCAATGTACCTGGAGCAGACGTGGTTAAGCTGACCAGCCTGTAATTTCCTGGATCCTCCTGGATGGAGTTTTAAAAATCACTGTTACATGAGCCACCTTCCAGCCCCCCGACTTGGAGGCTGATTTAAGGGACAAGTTGCAATTTTGTGAGACCGTCAGTCAGGCAGCAGCAGGTACCTTTGAAAAACAGCGACATTTGTCGGTGGTGGTCCTGCTGCAACCAGCACGTTGGTTTTATCCACGCAACAGGCTGGGTTGGAGGGGGCCACCCTCTCTGGAGGGGGGGCACGCGGGTTCTTCTCCGAAGCAGGCCAGCTGCTTTCAGGAAGGCGCCGCGCTCTTCTAGCTGTTCTGTAACGGATGGCGGCCTGTCTGTGGATCCATCCGGGCTCTGGGCTCTGGGCTCCCTCCCCGCCACACAGCCAGCCACACTGCCTCCAGGAGAAAAGCGTCTGCTCCAGCGGAGTCAGGCCTGCCTGCCTGCCTGGCATCTCAGCGCCCCCCGCCCCCCCCAGCCCTGTGCCTCTTGCGTCAGATGTCTGCCGCCGTCCTCTCCAGCCAGCCCGCTGCCGGCGGCTCCACTGTCCACTCCCTCCTCACTGCTCTCCCCTTACCTGCTGCCTGCCGGAAGCGTGTGCCAGGATGGGGGTGTCTGGTTTCCTGCAAGAAGACAAGAAGCCTGCTGCTGCTGCGGCCCGTGTGTCCCCCTGGATGCCAGGAGCGGGGCAGGTGAGTGACAGCTTGATGGGTCTCCAACAGACCAGTGGGGCTTTCAAAGTTCTGGGGCTCAGCTGGGCAAAATCCAGCCCAGGTGAGGAGGAGGAGAAGGCTGTTGAAAGCCGAACAAAGTTCACGCAGGCAGCAGCAGCAGCAGGGGCTCCTCCGGCCGGGACAGTGCTCAGGCGGTCAGAGCCCTGGCCGGGCAGTAGGCAGGGGCCTCCTTCTGGGTGCCAAGGGCGGCCTCCTGGCGAGCGGACCAATCGGGCCGAGGCCGGGGTCTGCTGCTACTGCCTCCTGGCCTGGAGCTCCAAGCCCAGCAGCAGGGACCCCTCCCTCAAAGACAGAGGCAGTCCAGGATATGGAGGCTGCAGCAGGCAGGCAGGCGGGGGGGACCCCAGGCCTCCTTCCTGGGGGCTTGGAGAGAAGGTCAAAGTTCACGTGCTCTGGAAATCCAACAGCATTGCAGCTCTCGGAGCAAACAAGCGGCCAGCTGGTAAGGCCTTCCGTGTAGCAGCGCCAAGCGAGAGCGCGCAATGCACCCAGGGTGTGTGGGGGTGTCAGGGAGGCAGGCCATGGCCACCCCCACCGTGGCTGACCGGACCTAGGATAGCCAGATGGGATCATCTCCATGCATGCATGGAGGCTGCAATCCGATGCACACATTCCTGGGAGTAAGCCCCATTGAACACAATGGGGCTTACTCCCCATGCGGGAGTATGTCCATTCGGAGTGGACATGCATAAGCTTGTGCTGTGAGCCTTGCATAGAGCCTACATGGATATGCCGGCTGGCTGCCACAATCGTAATTTCCCCCACCATCTTGGACTCAACTGGTGAGTTAGACAAAGTGCGTCCCTGTTGCTCTCTGCAGTTGGGATGTAACTCAGTGTAAGCCATTCACACAGGCCTAACATAAGAACCCAGGAAGAGCCCAGCTGCTGGATCAGGCCAAAGGCTCCTCTAGTCCAGCTTCCTGTATCTCACAGTGGCCCCACCAGATGCCTCAGTCAAGGAGCACACAAGACAACAAGAAGATACCTGTATCCTGTCGCCACTCCCTTGCATCTGGCATTAAGAGATAGCCTATTACTAAGACCAGGAGGTTGCTTAGTTATCCCCATCATGGCTTGTCACCAGTGACGGATGTTTCCTCCATAAATCTGTCCAATCCCCTTTTAAAGGCATCTAGGCTCTCAGGTGACTTAAATGTTCATTGGTGATAAATTCATTGATATCAGTTCTATTAAATGAATTGAGTCTTGTCTTGCTCATTCCAAAAGACTGTGAACAGGGACCCATTTCAACAAACTTGTCCCAAGACTGCCCCACCCACCCACCTTGCCTCCTGCCAATGGAATGTGTCGGCTTCTACATATTGGCCACTCCAATTCTCAAGAGCCAAACATGGTACAATCAATCCTCGCTACCCGTGGATTCGCTTATCCACTGGGAGCTGGAGTGCCACTTACCTCATGCCATTTGTGGTCTGTTCTTGGCTATCCACGGCCATATGAAGCTATCCGTTATCCGCGGCAGTAATTTTGAAGCTGTTTTAAGCTATCTGCGGCCATTCTAAAGATAGTCAATTACAGATACCACCCCAGATTGCCTTGTGCAGCCATTCTGATCTCAGCATCCACGGTGGTCATTTTGAATCTTGTGGCAGCCATTTAAAATGCATTTCTTACTGGTGGTGAGAAAATGCACCAGTGGTAGAAGAGCTATCTGCGGCCATTCTGAAGGTATTTGTGCCAATTTGATTCCCCCCCTAACCCCATTCATTCCATGGGATCAATGGTTCTGTATCTGTGGATTCTGTGTCTGCTGGGTTTTCCAGGACCTAACCCCTGCGGATACCGAGAATTGACTGTATCTTGGGGGCAGCTGGTTATTTCTCCCTAAGAGAGCAGGATCCAGCTGCTGCTAGCAAGCAGAGGATGAACACTAAGTCTGATCCCCCCCACCCCATCATGACCTCTCCCTGCCCTGAAAGGCTCCAGAGTCCCTGGCAGCGACTCTCTCTGCGCGGAAGAGAACCGTATCCTGTCAGGGAGGGAGCGCACCAGAGATCTGACTGTTCAACAAACAGATACAAAAGACTTTGGAGTACTGGAGAATGGCTGACTTGAACCCAAACCAGCAAATGTCCCCGTTTTGAGCACAACAGCTGGAGGGTAAAACCTCCAGTGGCATCACTAGGGGGTGCGGAGTGTGTGGACCACACCGGGTGACACCCTCAGGGTGTGTGAGACACCACTATTGGCCAACATTGTGGAAAAGTTTTGGAAAATGTGTATTTATGAATAATAGATACCATAGTGTTATATATATCATTGGAAAGGTGAATTAATGCAGAATGCAATGAAACAAACCATGTTGAATTACCTGTATTCTATCGAACGATATGGCCAAATGACCGGAAAAAAGAAAACACATCTGTCTTATGTAACAAAAAGTGGATTTCTTTAACTCAAAACTGACCAATGAGACTGATTGTTCTGAGAGCCAATGAGATGTTATGACACAGCAGGAAACCAATCAGGTGTTAGTATGAGTCAGCTCTCATTTCCATGCATCAGAGCTAATGCTAGAACTCTTAATTGGGTTGTGTGAGTGTCATCAGGTTGGCCACTGGTGGGTTTTTTTTTTTTTGGTTGGCTACTGATTTGCTGAGGAACCTGTGCTGTTCTGTATTAAAATAAGCAAAGTGAATGGGGGTGACTCCATGAGTTGCCGCACCAGGCGACACCACTGGGGCAGCGCGACACCAGGCGACACCACTGGGGCTGGCGCCCCTGGAAGCCTCCCACCACCTCCTCTGCCCCCTTCTGTTCTGCTTCCTGGAGGCTCTTCTTGCTGCTGCTGTGAACCAGCTGCCTTCCGGAAAGGGAGGGCGCTGCTGGCTGCCCTTCTCCGGTGTCGCTTCTCCACATGCAGAGGGTCAGAGTCACTCTTCGAAACTACCAACCGATACCAGCAGCTTCCCCACTTTAGCCCTCCCAGCCATTGGGCAAACTGGCCAACAGCCCCTCTAGCCAGCTGGTCACGCCCAGGAGGTGGCCCCAAGTTTGCTAGAAACGGCTCTTCTCTGCATGTTTCTCTCTCTCTCTCTCTCTCCTCTTTCCCCTTCTCAGGTTGCTGCCGGCCTGCTCATCCGTCCAGAACATGGAGCCAGCAGGGCCTGCGACGGCGGATCACAAGTCCCTGGTGCTGGCACTGAGCCGGGCTGGGGACTGGCTGAAGGCCCTGCAGCAGCGCCAGCAGGAGGGCCTCCGGGATGCCCAAGGCTCTCTGGACACCAGCCTCGCCGTGCTGCTGCGGGAAGAGGAGCGGCTCCGGGCCCAGGCCCGAGGGGAGCGGGCCAGGCTGCAGCACGAGCTGGCAGCTGTCAGGGCTGCCAACGAGCAAGCGGGACGGGCGGTTGCTGCCACGATCCAGGCCCTGCAGCGGCAGCTGGGCAGCCTCCACACGCGTCTTCTGGCAGCCCCGCAGCTGGCAGCCCCGCCTGTAGAGATGGCCCAGGAGGCAGCAGCACTGCTCTCCCATGCAGCCGGTCTCTCGGTCACCCTGACCTGGGCTCACTTTGTGCCCCAGCCAAGGGTGGCGGCGACGGCGGTGGCAGCAGCAGCAGCAGCCCTGGGCGAGCTCCGCCTGCAGGAGGAGGAGGTTCTGAGCCTTGCCCCAAGCAAGATTCCAGTCAGGGACAGAGAGTCCGTCCTGCCTATTGACGGCAGCAGCCATGCTCCTGGCAGCCACAAGACCCTGTTGCCACTGCCTGGGGACCACCCCCCTCAGAGGGCTGGACTGGCATTCCGTGGGCAGAAAAGGAGCACGGGCGAGGGGGCGACGTTGGGCCCAGAAGAACCTGGCCCAGAGCAGGCGCTGCCAGCCACAGGGAAGCCGGCAGCCGTGTCAGGGAGAGGCCCGCTCACGGCCCAGACTCCAGCGGTGCTGGCAGCAGCCGTCTCCCATTCAGGCCGCCTGGCCCTCCCGGCAGCCATGCTGCTGGGCTCCAGTCCTCCCTTGCTGGTGCAGGAAGACGATTCTGACAGTGCTGCGGAGCAGGGCGGCAGCAGGAGCCCGAGGGAGGGGGCTCAGCCGGGCAGTCGGGGGCCCTCGGCCAGGGACGACTCCTGCCGGTGGGCATCTGCTGAGTCCCTGGGGACACCGAGTGGAGTCAGGCCAGGCCCAGCAGGGGCTGGCCGTTGGGTGGAACTGGGGCTCCAGCAGGAGGCAGAGAGGGGCTCCACCTCGCTGGAGGCACCTGGCTCCAGCCACAGCCAGGTCCTCCGAGGGGCCCAGCGGGGACAGGTGGCGGCGGTGGCGGCGGCAGCAGGCGGCGGCATTCCACCCCACCAGCATCAGAGTGTGCGCTTCCCTGGGGGAACACCAAGCTCCATGGGGTGGCTGCCTGCCCAGCAGGCGCCAGCCCGGAGCCTGAGTGCCCCCCCACCCCCGCCCTGTAACCGACTGGTGGGCCAGTGGGGGATGCAGGGCAGCAAGCAAGGGCAGCTCCGCCTCCCCCACGGGCTCCACGCCGCGCCGGCTGCCGGCTGCCTCTATGTGGTGGATTTTGGGAATCGGAGGCTGCAGGAGCTGGGAGGTGCCCGGCGCATCCTTCCCCTGCGGGGGGGCAGGGCTTACTTTGATGTGGCAGTGGGCAGGGGGGGGTGCCTGGCCCTGAGCAACGCCACTGGGCGCTGTGTGGAGTTGTACAGTGCCCAGGGCCTGCTCCTGCAAGCCATGCACGAGGGCTTCAGGAGCCCCCGCGGCATTGCCACCAGCCCCCAAGGTGAATTCCTGGTCGCTGATACACACCTTGGGGCCCTGCACATCCTGGGGGCCCCAATGATCAGAGGGAGCCAGCTGGTGCGGCGGGACACTGTGCGGGGCTTCCACAAGCCCTACCTGGTGGCTTCCAACGCCCAGAGCGGGGAAGTGGCTGTGTCCGAGCGGGGCCTTGATGGAGGCTGTTGCGTGAAGGTGCTCAGTCCCACCTGGCAGGTCCTGCGGGTGCTGGGGGGACGGAGCAGCCCCCCCGTGCTCACCAATCCCTGGGGTGTCTCGCTGGACGAGGCAGGCAGAGTCCTGGTGGCTGACTGGGGGCGCCATGCCCACTCTGTCCTCTGCTACCCCCCTGAGGGGCATGGCTGGGCTGTGGCCACCCAAGGGTTAAGCAGCCCCCGGGGACTGGCCCTGCTTGGGGAGCACCACCTCGTGGTGGCAGACAGCATGCACCACTGCCTGAAAACCTTCCAGTACTGCTAGGGTGGCCGAGCAAGCAGGTCCTCCCAAGGTCATCCGTTGGACCCCTGCTGCTGCTGCCGCCGGTACTTTGGGGCATTCTGTGGGGGGAAGGGGCTGCAGCCAGTGGTAGGGCCCCTGCTCGGTATGCAGAAGCCCCCAGGTTGACCCCTTGGGCTGGGAAGGACCCGGAGCCGCCGCCGCTCTCAGCGCAGACATTCCGCTTCTTGAGTGACACAGAACTCCGTTGCAATCTCTCGCTCTGAAAGAGGAGGCAGTGTTAAATTCTGCACTGAAACTTTGCGCAACCAGCATTGATGACACACCCTATGATGCTTCGAAGTGCAGCTGTGTGCAAGTAGGAATCTGCTCTGGGGAGAGTCGTCGCCACAAGTCCTCCAAGACGAGTCTCTTTTGTACAAAGTGCTTTACGTTGCGATCTCTTTCTCTGTGCACAACGACCGTGGAAGGGCGGCAGCCGGGCTGAGCAACTTGCCCAAGGCCCCACGGACTGATCCGGACTGGAACTGGGGCCGCGTCACAATGCTCTTCTTAGCCCTGGGAAGTTGGGCCCGGCTGCTGCGTCTGCTGCTCCAGTTGCTTCTCTTCCCAGCCAGACACGGGCTGGGCCCACTTCTCCCAGATTCTGCTTTGCGCTTCCTGGTCTCCATGTTCTGCCTATATTATACATATTAAAAGATGGGGGAGAAGGCTGGCTGGCTCCACGGTTTGGAGGGCTATGAAAGAACCGTGTGCACGCGCAGTCAGCAGCTGAGAGAACATTCATGGAAAAGGAGGCAAACCCTGGGGGGGGGGCGGGAGGGGGGAGGAACCATTTGGGAGCCAGCAACAGGGCACTGCCAGCCAGTGTGTGTGTGTTGTGTGTTGTTGCCTTTGTGCACACCGTCTTCTGCACCACGTGGAACGGCCACAGCCCCCTCGCAGCCATCAGTCCCCCCCCCCAAAAAAGAGATGACAGAACAAGACGGAAAAGTGCCAGAGTCGGACCTTTATTGACGACAGGAATATTCTGCACATCAGCGCGGCCACAAGCACCACAATCCGCACTCCCAGCAACTGGCGTGGCACCGGCAGATGTGGCCTCACTCAGTCCACCTGGAGCGGCGGGGGAGGGCCTGTTGAATCCCTGGGGGCAGCCCTCCCCCACCCACCCTTTTTGGTATTCAGTGGGTTCCCAAGTCACGTGTGGTGAGTGACCCATAGAGGGATTTAGGCACAAGGCAGGCCGGCCCAGGCTTGGGGAGGTTCACAGTCAGCCATGGCCTGAGCGAGCCGGCCTGGGAACAAGGCCAGGGAGGGGCCGTTCTTTGGCCTCCCCCGTTGACCAGCTACTCCGCTGCCCACAGAGACTCCCAAGAGCTGGACCGTCTTCCTTTGCACCTTGCAAAAGGAGTTGGGCGTCCGCTTCTCTAGGGTCAGGGTGACAGGGGGATGCTGGCCTGAAGGGGCTTCGATCATCATGATCACCCGCAAAGCTGGGGGAAATGCCAAGTTGGCAGGGAGTCGCTGCACCTTGCATCTGCCTGCTCCCCCCCCCGTCACTCCCCCTTCAGGCCAGCCAGCATCCCCCCCCGTCAGCTACCTCGGGACGTCCACAAGCAGGTGGAAGAGGAGAGGGCTTCTCCCCCGCCACGGCTCCCCTGCTGAGCGCGAGGAAGAGGCGGAGTTGGTTTGGAGCAGCTTTCTTGAGCACTGACCAGGATGGCAGGCCTGGAGGAAACAGGGAGCGGGCGGGCGGGTGGGGCTGCTGGGCCCAGGAGGACTAGTCTGGTCCAAGCGCCTCTTTCTTCCAAACAGGCTGGGCAAAGCAGAAGAGGACTTCCTCTCCCAGGCCCAGCCTGTGGAGGAGGGAGGGGGCCGTGTGGCACACCACTTTTTCGGGGGAGGCTCTGCTGCTGCTGCAGCAGGTGCCCCTTCCTTCCGTCTGGGCCAGGGCTGGCTCCGGGCAAGCAGTTCAGGGAGCGCCCTGGCCCAGCACCGGAAGCAGCGTGTTTGTGTGCCCCCGGCTCCAGCCCAACTCGGAGGGGCAGGTGGAGCCTGCTGCGGAAGGAGCCACCCAGGAAGAGGCCCTCTTCTGTTCCCCACCCTCCCACTCACCCTGCTTGGAAGTGCCCCCCCCCGCCGCCAGCCTCTTCCTCCCCACCATGCGCTGAGCTAGCAGCATAGTCTTGTTGCCAAGAAGCCAGAGACCTGGAGGGGAGGGGCGGACTCCTTCCACTGGCAGAGCGCCCTTCCAAGCACACCTCGCAGCCCGAGAACCCCAACCGCCCCCTGGGGCTCTGGGCCGCCGCCGCCGCCGCGTTCCAAGAGCCACACCAGCAGCAGCAGCAGCAGCAGCAGCCGCCCCTTCTGTGCGCGGAAGCGGCCTGGCTGGCCTCCCTTCTCGCGACCGGAAGCTCCTCGGACCACTGGACAGGAAGCCACTGCAGGGCAGGGAGATTACGGTGCCCAAAGAAAGCCCCCCCCCGCCAGGGCCCCCCCTCCTGACGCTTTGCTAGTCGGCATCGGGGCGATCTTCTGGCCCCGTCTTCAGGTGGGAGAGAAAGCGTAAGGAGGAACGCAGGGGAGGGGGGGGGCAAAGCAAGCAGTGCCCACAAGCCTTTGGGTCTTCCCAGGCTGATCCTGCCTTCATGCCAACCCCTCACCTGAATGGCATCTCCCTTGCCAACTGGAATTCCCCTCGTCGAGCAGCTGTGGGTGTCACTGGAAGGGAGCTGCGGGTGGTTCTTCCCCCCCTCACTCCCAGCCTGCAGAGGACCACCGGAAGAGGAGGAGGAGCCCTTAGCCAGACTGGCGCCCATGAAAGACCAGCCTGCTTGGCACGCACATGTGGAGGAGGCAGCCAGAGCTGCAGGGCCGTTGTGCAAAGAGCCGCTGGAGGTGGGGGTCAGAGGGGTGTCTCCTGCTTGTACTCATAGCCACAGGTGGGGCCCTCAAACTGCAACTTGATAGCTGCCTTCAGGTGCAGATGGGGCTCCAGGGGGCCAATGGAGACCAAGGGGCTCCCCGACTCCCCCCTGTGCTGCTTGTCCTGAGCGGCGGAGTGGGGGGGGAGGGCCTGCTGGCGCCGGCGGCGGGGCAGCGAGTGCTGCTGGGCACAGCTGAGATGGTCAATGGGGGGGGTCTGGGCAGCGGCCAGCGAGTGGAAGGTGGAGGAGGTGGCGGCCTCCGAGGCACAGCGGAAGCCCCCCTGCGCCTTGCTGCGCTCCCCCCCCACAGAGTCCAAAGAGGCAGAGGGGGGGCTGCCCTGCTTACTGAGGGGGGCGGGGCTGCTGGTGGAGCTGCCAGAAGAGTCCAGCTGCGGGGAGGGGGGCCTGGGAAAAGCGCCATGCCGCTCCAGCAACCGCAGCACAGCCAGCTGACCCTGCTTAGCCGCCATGCGCAGCGGGGTGCGCCCAGCCCTGTCCAGGACGTGGGGGTTTGCTCCATGCTCCAGAAGGACTCTCACCACTTCTGCTCGGCCCTCCTGGGCCGCAATGCCCAGCGCTGTGGCCCCTTGGGTGCAGGCGTGGTCAGGCAGTGCCCCATTGTCCAGCAAGAGGCGGGCAGTCCTGGCGTGTCCCTGCCAGGCAGCCAGGTGCAGAGCCGAGCGGCGCTCCGCATCGAGGGCATCCACATCCGCCCCGTAGCTCAGGAGCAGCCGCGTGGCGTCCACCTGGCCCTGCCAGCAGGTGACGTGCAAGGCAGTCCGGCCCTGGCCATCCCGCCCTTCCAGGCCGGCCCCGTTCTCCAGCAGCAATTCCGCCATTTCCACGCGGCCCTCCAACACGAGCAGGTACAGCATGGGGCGCCCCTCGGCGTCAAACAAGTTCACGTCCGCCCCCTTGCGCAGGAGCAGCTCAGCTGTGGCCCGGTGCCCCCCCAGCATGGCCAGGGCCAGGGCCGACAGTCCGTCGTAGCCCTGGTAGTCAATGGGCGAGGAGGCGTGTTCGAGCAGAAGCCGCACGACGTCGGTGTGGCCTTCCTGGGCAGCCAGCATCACGGGGAGCCGCCCGTCCTGATTGGGCTCCCTGCCACGGGCCCCTGCCTCCAGAAGGGCTGCACAGGTCCTGGCGTGGCCCTGCCAAGCAGCCAGGTGCAGCGGGGTCCAGCCCATCCCATCCCGGTGATTCTCGTCGAGGCCCCGCTGCAGCAGCGCTCGGACCACCGCCTCACTGCCCTGCCCCGCTGCGACCCCCAAGGCTGTCCGACCTTCACTGTCCAGCACGCCAACAGCTGCACCCCACAGAAGCAGAGCGTCGACCACTGCTCTGTGGCCCATGGAGGCAGCTGCCAGGAGCGGGGTGCAGCCAGTGCTATCTGCCTCGTCCACGCCTGCCCCCGCTTCCAGCAGCAGCTCAACCACATCCGCGTGGCCTTCGTAGGCGGCAGCCAGCAGTGGAGTCATGCCGTCCCGGTCCACGCGCCTTGGAGAGGCACCGTGCTCCAAGAGGAGCTCCACCACCTTGGCGTAGCCACGGCTGGCTGGGATGCACAGGGCTGCCACAGAGAGTGCCGTGCGCCCATCTACGTCGGCGTGGTCCACCTGAGCGCCATGCATCAGCAGCAGGGCCACGATCTCATGATGTCCCATATAGGCAGCAGCAATAAGTGCCGTGCGCCCCTCTGCGTCCGCCCGGTTGATGCTGGCCCCATGCTGCAACAAGGTGGCCACGATGTCCTCGTGGCCCCCCCAGGCAGCTGCCCGCAATGCCGTTCTCCCCTCAGCATCAGCACAGTCCACGTCGGCTCCCGCCCGCAGGAGGACCCCGACGGCCTCGCTATGGCCGCCCCAGGCAGCTGCCCGCAGCGCAGTCCAGCCTTCATGGTCAGGGCGGTCCACGCTGGCGCCATGGGACAGCAGGCAGAGCAAGACCTTGGTGTGCCCCTGGCGCGCTGCCAGGGTCATGGGGGTCTGTCCATGCCGGTCGGGGATCTCGGCCTGCGCCCCGCGAACCAGGAGCAGCCCAGCCACCTCGTGGTTGCCACTGTGGGCAGCGCTGGCCAGCAAGGTCCTCCCGCCTGCGTCCCGCTGGTTTACGTTGGCCCCGTTTTCCAGGAGTAGGCGGACAGAGTCCTCGCGCTCCAGTGCATGCTGCAGGGAGGGCCCGGGCCCCTGGTCCCCCAGGCGGGCCCCAGCCAGCACCAAGAGCTCCAGCACCATTGGCTCCAAAGGCAGCAGCATCGTCTCGTCGGACTCCAAGCAGCGCTCCACAGGGGCCCCGCACCACACCAGCCACAGCGCCAGCTGCCAGGGCTCCACCCCCAGCTCAGCACAGAGGAGGTGGTGGGCCAGTTCACGCACCTGCTCGGGGCTCAGCTCCGGCGCCTGGCAGGAGGCACGCATGGCGAGCAGGGAATGCCCCCGGGCTGGGCGGCAGAGGTATTTCTGTGTACAGTGCTTGACGTCACACAGCCACTCGGCAAAGCTGGAGTGGAAGAGCACGCAGGTGGCGGCAGCGGCGGCGCTGCTGCCGGGGGGGGCCTTGTGCAGCAGCACCGCCAGGACCGAGAGCCAGCTCCCAAACTCCTCGCGGGACACCGGGTGGCGTGTCCAGACCGCAGCATACAGCTCGGCAGGCCTCAGGGGGCGAGGCGCAGCCAGGAGGGCCTCCAGCAAGGGGCGGACACTGGCAAACTGCCGGCTGGGGAAGAGGCGCTGGCAGAGCCAGAGGTAGAGGCCATAGAGAGTCCCCGGAATGTGGCGAATCTCCCGCATGGTGACCAGCTCCGCAGCCACGCCGTCCAGCACCCGCTCCAGGTACAGCAGGCACCCGTTGCTCTTGATATGCAGCTGGCTCAGGGCCTCAGCCGTGTCCCGCGTCAGGTGCCGCCAGAGGGCCGCCTCCCGATTCAGCCGCGCCAGGATGTACTGCTGCACGTCACAGACCACGGGCTCTCGGCGCAAGTCGTCCAAACATAGCCGCCGGAACCCTGCCAGGGAGAGGAAGAGATGAAGACCACCTGGCCGGCCACAAGCCAACGTCACGTGTGGTGGTGACCCCTAGACGAGGGATCCAGGCACCAGGCAGGAGCAGGCTCGGGGCGGCCCACAGTCAGCCACGGCCTGGCAGGGCCTGATCGAGCCAGCCAGGGAGGGGCCGTTCTTTGGCCTCCCCCCACTCCGCTGTCCAGAGAGACTCCCAAGACCTGGACCATCTTCCTTTGCACCTTGCAAACGGAGCTGGGTGTCGGCTTTACCCAAGAATACACCCAACAAGGCACCCGAGCACAGCTCCCCGCTGGAGGGCGGCAGAGGAGCTGCATGCAGTGTCGCCCCCCAAACTGCACCACCACCACCCCCAGCACACAGGGAGCAAAGCACCACAAGAGGCGGGGGCAGCCGAGTCCCTCTTGCCATCCCTTCCCAGGGCCCCACACGGATGGTGATGATGCCAGGAATGGAGGCAGGCCCCATCAGCGCACACTGTCCGTGAAGAGAGGCCAGGAACGTGCCTGGGGCAACCCTCTTCCCCCCCCCCCCAGCCTGGACACGTGGAGAGGAAGGGAAAGGGGGGCATGCAGGAACCAAGACCTCTCAACATCTGAGACAACATGCTAAGTGCTGCCATCCCCCCCCCCACTGGTGCTCCACCAGCACTTGCGCCAAGGGGGACAGAGCAGAAAAGGAAAGTGGAGGAGAGGAGAGTGGTGGGCTAGAGGGGCAGGTGAGACACTCTGGCCCACCGCCCTCCTCTCCCTCCCCTTTCCTTTTCCCACCCAGGCGGCAGCAGGAGGAGGAGGAGGGACGGAAAGACCCTCCTGGCTGAACTGCCACAGAAACACCAAGAGGCCCCAGACCCCAAAGCACCCCCACCCCGCCCACTGCCCTCTCCCGCTTGCCCGCCCCCCGTGCCCAGGCTTCAGCCCTTGCAGGAGCCCCCCCCCAAAAAAAACACATCCATTCTTACCTGGAAAGAGGTGAAGCACCCGCTTGCTGTGGGAGCGGGCGGTGCAGACCAGGAGGAGCCAGGGGGGCAGCAGCTGGAGGTGGCTGCCCAGGAGCTGGGCGATCGTCTGGCTGGGCCCTGGCGGGGGGGCCTGGCGGTCCTCCTCCCCCCCCTCCCTTCTTCTGCCTGCATCCAGTGCATCCACCACTAGCAGCAGGGGCTTGGGGGGCGCTGGTAGGTCCAGCAACGGGAGAAGCACAGCTCTGCGGGGCAGGGGGAGAGGAGAGAAGTGAATGCCCCACATGACGAATGAGGGAGGGAGAGGCAGCAGGAAAGAGCCCAAGCACAGCCTGGCGGTCTTCTGGCATCACGTTCCAGGAGAGGAAATTACGCTCCATGTCTCCTCCCCTCTCCCCCCCCCCCCCGGATGCAGCCTTGCCTGCAAGGCACAGCCCTGGCCAGACTGCACTGGCACTCCCCCCCCCCCATTTAATCGATATTGCTGTTGCAGCCCAGAAATAACAAGAAGCCTGCATTTGTCTCCCAGCTCTGGCTGGGGGAAGGGGGGGACGACGACGATGGGCGGCATTTGATAGGGAGGCAAACAGCAACAACTTTGCTTCTTGCCCCCCCACCTGAGTGGCCCTCCCACCAGGACCCATCAGCCTTGCACTTCCAGCCGTCCCAAGCCACAAGAGGGGAAGCAGGGTCAGCCCTCCCCCGAGAGGGGGGTCTTATGTGGGGGGGGGCCCTCTTACCTGCGGAAGGCTTCATCGGGGTCTTTCCTGCACGCCGCAGCCTCCAGGGCCTGCTGGGCATCTGCCTGGCTCAGCCGCTCACGGTACCCAGGCAGCAGGGGGCAGCGCTCTATCTGCCCCACCAGCCTGAGGAGGAAGCCGCAGGGGGAGCAAGTGCTAGCGGCATCGTGGGGCTGGCAGAAGTGCCAGGCGAGGGCACTCTCGCCCAGGCCCACCCGACGGCCCGGCTCGGAGGTGGGCCACAGCGCTTCCGTGCACAGCGCGGTCTTGCCACTGCCGGGGCCCCCTGTCACCAGCACTCCCCCGCCCCCCTCCAAACTGAGCGCCAGACGGCCCAGCGCCCATTCCCGGCAGTAGAAGGCCTTGCCCTGCAGAAGGCTTCCGGCAGGCTCCATACCGGGCCGGGGGCATGGCGGAATCCGAGCAGCGATGCTGCCCAGAGAAGTGGCAGGGCTGGTTGGTCCGTGGGCAGCAGCTGGGGTCGGGGTGCCACCAACGTGGGCTTCGAGCTTGGAGGGCAGGGTGGAGGCCTGGGGCGGGGGGGGGGGAGAGAGAGAGAGAGAGAGAGAGAGCGCCAATAACTCTTATGGCCCCACAGGCTCACCTGCAGCACCAAGCCCCACCCCACCTCAGTCCCGAGCCCCTCTTGCCCCACAATTTGGGCCACCTCGCTGCTCGTGGGCTCTTCCCCAGGAGACACGGCAGATGCTGATTCATCAGCCCCGCCGTGGCCAGGCGAGTAGTGACACCCCCCCCCCTGCCCAAACTGCGCCTGCTGCAGAAGCGGAGCGGGAAGGACGGAGCCTCTCTCTACCCACCCAGGAGCTGCCTTGCCTTGCAGCAGTCAGGCCACGAGTGGGGCACCTTGCTCAGGGTGAGACTCGCGAAGGCGCAGCTGCCGGCCGGGACGGGGAGCCTCTGCGCGCAAGGCAGGGCGGCTCTAGCCCTGAACCGAAGCCCCGCCCAGAGAGAGGCGCAGCCCCAGGCTCTGGAGAGGGCCCAAGAAGACGAGCATCAGCCAGCCAGCCAGCCAGCCCAGCCCGCGTGCCCGGAGGCTCCACTCCCGCGGCTGCCGAGGAGGATGGATGGAGCGGGCGGGCGGCCCCAGCAAGCCCGGGCGGGCAGATGAAGCAGCAGCAGCAGCAGCAGCCGCCGCGGATGACGCTCCCAGCCTGGCCTGGCGCCCGTGGAGCCACCGCCCCCCTCCAGGAAGAGAGCGAGAGAGCGCCATGTGGAGGCAGGCAGGGGGCTGCCAGAACGAGTCCTCCGTCCTCCTGTCTCATCTTGCCCCAAATGTTCTGGGATGATCCACAGGGAGGGAGGACGGCACAGCTTGGGCGAGGCGCCTGGGCGGGCAGCGCTCCTCCGCCTCGTACACGTGCTGCACTTCCCGGCGGAGGGGGCTTCTGGGCTGCACCCAGCAGGGGCAGCTGCAGCCGGGCCTCCCTCCCTCCCTCCCTTCCAACAGCCCCACGAGGTGGGGAAAGGGAGGTTGAGGGCGGGCAGGCGCGGGGCCCGCCGCAGCTGCAGCCCCAGGCAGGAAGGAAGCCCAGGACCCGGCCAAAGGGCAGCTGCTCTCTCTCGCGGCTCCCTCCGGCCCCTGGCTCCGAGAAGATCCGCTAGTCTTGCTTGGCGAGGCTGGCTGGGGGCCGGCTGGGGGGGCCCCCTTCCCGCCACCTGGAGTGCCCGGGGCGGGGGGCGGCAGCGGCAGCCAGCAGGGCGGCTGTCGACTGTGGAGGCGCTGGCGATGATGCGGAGCAGGGCGGCTGTCTGCGCGCGCGCACGGGGCAGTGCGGGGGTCCCTAGGCGGCGTAGCAAAATGGGCGGGGCTGCGGGGGCCTCGCTTGTTCCCCCCCCACCGCATAAACAGAGGCACTGCTGCGGGGGGAGACATGGGGTCTCGCAGCCCCCCCTCCCTACCTGCTCCTCGGCTGGCAGGCCCCCCGCTGGCGACAGCCAAACTTCCGCTCGCTCTGGCCAGGAGACAGGAAGCAGGAGGCGGCCCCAACGCGGCGCTGCCCTGGCCCAGGTGCTGCGAGGGCGGGCAGAGGCGCGCGGAAAGGCCAGGGTGCCCCTGAGCACGTGCCGAGCGCGCTTCTCCCGGGCGATGCGCTTCTTTCCTCGGGGTTGGTTGGTTACACTATGGTTTCCTCCGGGCGGGGAAGCGTGCCAAGGGCTGCCCGCCCGCTGCTGGAAATGGAACCTAACTATAGGAATCTAGTGGCGGTATGTTCCACCACCTTTCTCCGTCTGTCTGCCCCCCCCCCGGCCCCCTGCTGCCTTTTTGTACTGCATCAAAGGGAGAATAACCGTGTCCCCCACCCGCCCTGAGACACCCTTTGTCCCGCAGATGAGGGTTTTCCGGCCCGAGCTAAGGACGGCCCCTCTGCAGACTGTTGAACGGTCCCAGCCAGGGTCTGGACAAACACAGACCCCCCCCCCCCCCCGAAGGAAAGGCCGGCTGGTCTGCTGTGGCATATCCGCCCAGGAGGGGGCGAGAGACGTGCCATTGATTGAGGAGCAGCAGCGGCTGCGGGAGAGAGCGAGGGCCGGTTTCCAAAGTGGGGGGGGGGCGAGGGGGTGCTGCTGCTGCTGCTGCTGTGTGCTCTGTCTGTCCCTTTCCCCCGCACCGAGAGCGTGAGGTGGAGCAGCAGCAGCAGCAGCAGCCCGGGCACATGCAACCGGGCGGGCGGCGGGGGCTTTCGGAGGCCAGGCTGCTGTCGACGCGCCCCTCCGGCTTCTGGCTTTTCTTTTTGTCGAGCGCTGCGTTGTGGCACCTCGGCCAACGTCGCCTCTGCAGACTCTGCTCTGCCAGCGGCTCTCCGGAGGCTCTTGTTGTTGTTGTTCAGTCGTTAAGTCGTGTCCGACCCTTTGTGATCCCATGAACCATATCCCGCCAGGCCTTCCTGTCCTCCACTATCTTCCTGAGTTCGCTCATTTTCATGTTCGTTGCATCGGTGATGCTGTCTAACCATCTCATCCTTGGCCACCCCCTTCTCCTTTTGCCTTCAATCTTTCCCAGCATCAGAGTCTTCTCCAGAGAGTCCTCTCTTCGCATTAGGTGACCAAAATATTTGAGCTTCAGCCTCAGTACCTGTCCTTCCAGGGAACAGTCAGGGTTGATTTCATTTAGGATTGACTGATTTGATCTCCTAGCAGTCCAAGGGACTCTCAGGAGTCTTCTCCAGCACCACAGTTCGAAAGCATCTATTCTTCGGCGCTCAGCCTTCCTTATGGTCCAACTCTCGCAACCATACATTGCTACTGGGAACACCATCGCCCTGACTATGCGAACTTTTGTTGGCATGGTGATATCTCTGCTTTTTATTACGCTGTCTAAGTTTGCCATGGCTTTCCTTCCAAGGAGTAAGCGTCTTTTAATTTCATGGCTGCTGTCTCCGTCTGCAGTGATCTTGGAACCCCAAAAAAGTAAAATCCGTTACTGCTTCCATTTCTGCCCCTTCTATTTGCCAGGAATTGATGGGATCAGATGCCATGATCTTAGTTTTATTAATGTTGAGTTTCAAGCCAACTTTTGCACTCTCCTCTTTCACCCTCATCAAGAGGCTCTTTAGTTCTTCTTCACTTTCTGCCATGAGGGTGGTATCGTCTGCATATCTGAGGTTGTTGATATTTCTCCCGGCAATCTTGATTCCGGCTTGCGATTCATTCAGCCCTGCATTTCTCATAATGTACTCTGCATATAAGTTAAATAGGCAGGGTGACAATATACAGCCTTGCCGTACTTCCTTCCCAATTTCGAACCAGTCGGTTGTTCCATGGCCGGTCCGAACTGTTGCTTCTTGACCCGCATACAGGTTTCTCAGGAGACAGGTAAGGTGGTCTGGTACCCCCATCTCTTTAAGAATTTGCCACAGTTTGTTGTGATCCACACAATCAAAGGCTTTTGCGTAGTCAATGAAGCAGAAGTAGGTGGTTTTTTGGAACTCTCGTGCTTTCTCCATGATCCAGCGCATGTTGACAATTTGATCTCTAGTTCCTCTGCCTCTTCGAAACCCAGCTTGTACGTCCGGTAGTTCTCAGTCCACGTACTGCTGAAGCCTAGCGTGTAGGATTTTGAGCATAACCTTGCTAGCATGTGAAATGAGTGCAATTGTGCGGTAGTTTGAGCACTCTTTGGCACTGCCCTTCTTTGGAATTGGAACGTAAACTGACCTTTTCCAGTCCTTTGGCCACTGCTGAGTTTTCCAAATTTGTTGGCATATTGAGTGCAGCACTTTCACAGCATCATCATTTAGCATTTTAAGTAGCTCAGCTGGGATATTACCATCTCCACTAGCTTTGTTGTTAGTAATGCTACCTAAGGCCCACTTGACTTCACTCTCTAGGATGTCCGGCTCTGGGTCAGTGACCACACCAGCGTGGTCCTCAGGAACATTAAGATGTTTCTTGTATAGTTCTTCTGTGTATTCTTGCCATCTCTTCTTAATCTCTCCTGCTTCTGTTAGGTCCCTGCCTTTTTTGTCCTTTATCATACCCATCTTTGCACAAAACGTTCCCTTGATATCTCCAATTTTCTTGAAGAGATCTCTAGTCCTCCCCATTCTGTTGTTTTCCTCGATTTCCTTGCATTGTTCATTTAAGAAGGCCTTCTTATCTCTCCTTGCTATTCTCTGGAAATCTGCATTCAGTTGTTTATATCTTTCCCTTTCACCTTTGCTTTTCGCATTCCTTCTTTCCACAGCTATTTGTAAAGCCTCATCTGACAGCCACTTTGCTTTCTTGCATTTCTTTTTCTTTGGGATGGTTTTAGTTGCTGCCTCCTGTACAATGTTACGAACTTCCGTCCATAGTTCTTCAGACACTCTGTCTACCAGGTCTAATGCCCTAAATCTATTCTTCACCTCCACTGTATACTCATAAGGGATACGGTTTAGGTCATATCTGACTGGTCTAGTGGTGTTCCCTACATTCTTCAGTTTAAGCCTGAAATTTGCAATAAGAAGCTCATGATCTGAGCCACAGTCAGCTCCAGGTCTTGTTTTTACTGACTGTATAGAGCTTCTCCATCTTTGGCTGCAAAGCACATAATCTATCTGGTTTCGGTATTGACCATCTGGTGATGTCCATGTGTAGAGTCGCCTCTTGTGTTGTTGGAAAAGAGTGTTTGCTATGACCTCTAGCTGGCTGCAATCTCACACACACGCTTCCCTGGGGGTAAGTAAGTGGCGTGCCATTGAATGTTTAAGGGGGCTTTACATCTGAGTTGTGTCGTGAGAGCAGGGGTGAGACGGGGCTGCTGAGGAGGAAGCAAGCGAGCCAGGCCGGCCCAGGCACAAGAAGGGGCACACCCTCCTGCTCCCCGCGCTGCCCCTTCCTGGAGGGAGAGCGTCGTCGCGGCGTTGCCTTCCCGGCCGGAATGGCTCCAGGCCGAGTGGGCGGAGCCGCGTTACAGCGGTTTGCAAGGGCAGCGGTGCAGCCCCTCCCGGAACGCCGTTGCAGTGTGTGCCCCTTCTTGTGCCTGGGCCGGCCTCGCTCGCTCGCTCGCTTCCTCAGCAGCCCCCCCCCCCGCCCCTACACTCACGGCACAATCCTACTACGCACGTTGTCTCAAAAGTTTCCCAGTGAGGTTGTTGCAGCAGCCTGTGTCAGTCTGGGCACGTGCAAGCGCTTTTTCCAAGTTGAATTGGAAAAGGTGCAGAAAAGAGCGACCAGAATGATTCGTGGGCTGGAGCACCTCCCTTATGAGGAAAGGCTACAGCGTTTGGGGCTTTTCAGCCTAGAAAAAAGGCGCCTGAGGGGGGACATGATTGAGACTTATAAAATTATGCATGGGATGGAGAGAGTGGATAGAGGGAAATTCTTCTCCCTCTCTCACAACACCAGAACCAGGGGACATGCACTCAAATTGAGTGGAGGGAGAGTTAGAACGGAGAAAAGAAAATATTTCTTTACCCAGTGTGTAATTCATCTGTGGAACTCCTTGCTGCAGGATGTGGTGATGGCACCTGGCCTAGATGCCTTTAAAATGGGTTTGGACAGATTCATGGAGGAAAAGTCCATCACAGGTTACAAGCCATAAGCAGTGCTCTGTGCCAGGTGCAAGGGAGTGACAACAGGAAACAGGTTATCTTGTTGTCTGTGTGCTCCCTGAGGCATCTGGTGGGGCCACTGTGTGATACAGGAAGCTGGACTAGATGGGCTTTTGGCCTGATCCAGCAGCCAGGCTCTTCTTATGTTCTTAAGCGCTCCTTCTCCTGTTCGTTCCCTGCCTCTGCCCCCGCCCGCCCCGCAGCAGCTGTTCAAATAAACGAGCTGCAGCTCAAGCGACTTCGGGGCAGCCACGGAAAGTGCCCATCCTGCCTGCTGCTGCACCCCTTGCGCCCCAGATCCCTCCGGTGCACGGGTTGTTATCAGCCCCTGCTGCGAGGAGGGGTACTTTTGGCTGAGTCCGGCTTGGGGGAGGGGCGCGAAGGTCCCTTCCTCCCGGCAGGTTCGCTGCAGGAAGTGAACCCTCCAGGGGTGCAAGCAGGGGAGGGAGTTGTGCAGTGAGTGCTAGGCTCCTGGGCAGTGAGGAAGAGGAGGTACAGAAGTGTGCGTGGGCAGACCCACTGGCTAGCTGTGGGGATGGAATTAGGGGCCTGGCAGCATCCCAGATGATGATGACCCGCTCCAGGGTCTGACTACTGCTTTCGAAGGACGGACGGAGGTCCTCGGCGGCGGTGTCTTTGGGCCCCAGGCCAGACTGCTGGGCCTCCAGGCAGCAGAGGCGCTGGCGATCCAGCGCCTCAAGCCTGATTCACACTAGAGTTTTCCCGACTCGTTGCGGATCTGCGGAGGGTAGTGCGGAGCTGTTTTTTTATGCTTGCGTAGCGGCGGGTGCAGAGCTAGTGGATTCTGGGCGGGGCCACAGGAGAACTCAGCGGCGCAGCAGCGCTTGCTCTCTGTGTCGTGGTTTGCCTCGCTCTCGGGCTTCTCACTGGGTTGTGTCTCAGTCCAAAGACCCCCCCCAGGGGGCTGCCGGCGGCACCGACGTCTCTGAGCTGGGCTGTCATCGGTCTTTTCCATTCACACCATCCCTGCAGGGTGGGTGAGGGCGGAAGGAAATAAGTGTGCAAGAAGGCTACCCCACACCTGATCATAGATTGGGATTGGACTCTGGGCAGAGGTGTCACGAGGGTCCGCGTCACCCGACACGAGAGCTCAGCGCGTCACCCCCATGCTGGACCCCAGAGATGAATTGGGAGGAACAAGGCTGGGCTGAGCTGGGTTCTGCAAAAGATGCCCGTCAGGCAGGACTAGGGGGCAGTGGCGTTTTAAGCCCTCCTGCCGCCTGGGGCTAGGAGGGCGGGGGCTGGCCACGCGCCCCCGGACGTCACGTGACGTGTGACGTCACGTGACGTCCAAGGACGCTGTCGCTCGAAAGCTGGAGCGCAGCGCCCGCCCGCAGCCATAACGGGCGGGCGGCGCTCCAGCCTTTGACTCCGAGAGCGTCCTCGTCGTCTAGGCAACGCGCACAGCGCGCGCCCGCAGACACAGGGTCTGAGAGCGCGCTGCGCGTTGCCTAGACGACGATGCTGTTGCTCACCTCGGACTTGAGCTTTCGAGTCCGAGGTGAGCAACAGCGTCGTCTAGGCAACGCGCAGCGCACTCTCAGACCCTGTGTCTGCGGGCGCGCGCTGTGCGCGTTGCCTAGACGACGAGGACGCTCTCCTCGAGCGCCCCCCAGTCAGCTAGGCGCCTGGGGCCCTGTATATCGGGGGCCCAAGCGTTTCTACGCTACTGCTGGGGGGGGGGGTTTCTACAGATGACTCCTGGTCAGTGGGGTCACTAGGGCTGGTGTCACCCGGTCCAGTAACTCAAATCAGTATCCAACTTGGCTCTCGGAACAATCAGTCTCATTGGTCTGTTTTGAGTTAAGGAAATCCACTTTTTGATACATAAGGCAGTTGTGTTTTCTCTTTCCGGTTATTTGGTTTTAGAAGCCCCCGCACCGGGCAACCCAGGTGATGGGAAGGGGCTCTTGCCCAACCTCCTGGTTTTAGAAGTGTGTTTTCTCTGTGCCAGGTGCAAGCGAGTGACAACAGGAAACAGGTTATCTTGTTGGCTGTGTGCTCCCTGAGGCATCTGGTGGGGCCACTGTGTGATACAGGAAGCTGGACTAGAGGGGCCTTGGGCCTGATCCAGCAGCTGGACTCTTCTGATGTTCTTAGGCCAGTTGTTCATTTGCTTCAGGCTCCCAAGCACTTCTCCCATGCAGCATCCCTGCCCCATGTGGTGCCTCTGCGCATGGCAAGAAGTGTTCTCAGCCAGGAGACCTGCCTTGCAGCCACCCATAGTTAAGATGTATTTTTTATTTATTTATTTATTTATTTATTTTTCACTTTTTTATACCACCCTTCCTTCAAGGAGCTCAGAGTGGTGTACATATTTCCTCCCCTCCTTTTTTTTTTTTTGTCCTCCCAACAACCCTGTGAGGTAGGTGGGGCTGAGAGATAGTGACTGGCCCAAGGTCACCCAGGAAGCTTCGTGGCTGAGCGGGGATTTGAACCTGGATCTTCTAGGTCTAAATCCGACTCCCAAACCACTACACCATCCTGGCTCTCAAGATCTGGACTATTCATCTGAGTCGCACTCTGTGTGTCCTCAGGAAGTTGGGGCATCTTCCCAGCATGCGAAGGAAGCTCCACCAGTCTGTCCCCTGGGGAGGCTGGGCCGGAAGGTGTGGGGGTTCCCTGCCCCACCCTCCTCTTTCCATGTGCCATTGACTGGTCTGCGGACTGCGCAAGAGTCTGGGGCACCGTGCCCAGGGGAGGGCTGCCCTGTTCATGCCAGAGGCAGGGGAAATGTGCAGAGAGCAGTGGGGTTGAAGGGGGCTTTTCTTCCACTTTTGGCCGACTAGGTCTCAGGGTCATCCTCTGGAACAGCCCAGCAGCAGATCCAAGGGGCGCAAAAGAGAAGATCTGGTGGACATCATGTGACCTAGAGTTGGGGTCCAGCAGCAAGGCGGCCAAGGGTTTGGATGACACTAAACTTTTTCAGGTGGTGAAGACCAGAAGTGGAACTCCTTGCCACTGCAGGATGTGGTGATGGCACCTGGCCTGGATGCCTTTAAAAGGGGATTGGACAGATTGATGGAGGAAACGTCCATCACAGGTGACAAGTCATGATGGGGATACTGGTTTTAGAGGTAGCCTACTACCTCTGCATGCCAGATGTAAGGGAGTGTCGACAGGATACAGGTCTCTTGTTGTCTTGTGTGTACCCAGAAGAGCACAACGACACTGTTCCCTTCCTGCCCTCTTTAACTGAGGAAGGGGCTGGGGACAGAACTCCGGAAAAACGCAGAAGCGTGGTGAGCAAGGCGGCAGGCAGCTGGCAGAGGTGAAAGGACGGGGGAGCGCATCGCGCCACTGGCCGTGCGCACCGCCACGGCCGCCCGAACTGAAGCCCAAGCTCCTGTGTGTCCCGCCCCCAGGTCAGACAACAGGCTCTGATTGGCCGGACGTAGCCTCGACTTTTGCTGCGTCCGCGCTACGTCCGGCCAATCAGAGCCTGTTGTCTGACCTGGGGGCGGGACACCAGACACACACGGAACGCGGACACGGTGTAGCTTGGGCTTCTATGAAGAAAAGGTAAGCCAGGAGTCACCGCCCCCCCCTCCGAGTCGCCCCCTTTAAAATTTTTGGCGCGGTCGTCCGCCCGAGCTCCAGGCGCCCGGAGCTCTAGTTACACTGCTGGCAGTTGGGCCCCAGGCCGGGGTTCTGGCCCCCCAGCGCCGTGCCCCAGTGTGGCCCCTTGCCTTCTCACCGTTGCCACAGCCCAGGTCATTGATGAACACGTCGAAAAGCACCGGTCCCAAGACCGATCCTTGGGGCACACCGCTTTTCACCTCTCGCCATGGTGAAAATTGCCCATTGACTCCCACTCGCTGTTTCCTGGTCTTCAACCAGTTCCTAATCCACAAGAGGACCTGCCCTCTTATTCCCTGACTGTGGAGTTTTCTCAGGAGCCTTTCACGAGGGACCGTGTCAAACGCCTTCTGAAAATCCAGATATATAATATCCACGGGTTCACTCGCATCCACATGCCTGTTGACCTTTTCAAAAAATTCTAACAGGTTTGTGAGGCAAGACTTCCCCTTGCAGAAGCCATGCTGACTCTCCCTCAGCAGAGCTTGTTCTTCTATGTATTTTAAGATTTTATCCTTAATGAGACTTTCCACCATCTTCCCTGGAACAGAGGTTAGGCTGACCGGCCTGTAGTTTCCCGGGTCCCCCCTCCTTCCTTTTTTAAAGATTGGCGTGACATTAGCTATCCTCCAATCCTCTGGCACAGTGGCCGTTTTAAGGGACAAGTTGCATATTTTGGTCAAGAGGTCAGCAACTTCATTCTTGAGTTCCTTCAGAACTCTTGGGTGGATGCCATCCGGGCCTGGTGATTTATTGATCTTTATTTTGTCAATTAAGTCTGAGACGTCTTCTCTTTTAACCTCTATTTGACTTAATTCTTTAGTCAGGAGAGACCATTCCGGCAGCGGTATTTGCCCGAGGTCTTCTGCCGTGAAGACAGATGCAAAGAACTCATTTAATTTCTCTGCAGTCTCCAAGTCCCCTTTTATCACCCCTTTCTCTCCCTCACTGTCCAGCAGACAGGCGCACAATGAAGTGGTGTCCACGGTCACGGTGCTGGGGGGGGGGCTGCTTTGGAGCGACTTGGCTCGGGACAGCTTGGGCCCAGCACACCCTGAAGGGAGCCGTGGCTGCGGCTCAGCCAGTGCTCCTTTGCAGGTTTTCTCTGTGCCAGGTGCAAGGGAGTGTCAACGGGAAACAGGTTATCTTGTTGTCTTGTGCTCCCTGAGGCATCTGGTGGGGCCACTGTGTGATACAGGAAGCTGGACTAGAGGGGCTTTTGGCCTGATCCAGCAGGGCTCTTCTTATGTACTTATGCGGCTCTGCCAGCCCTGGAGGGGGCTGTTAGAGGATGGGCAGCGTTTAGCTGCTGGACACTGGGGGTGTGGTGTACTGCCTGGTCACATGTAAAGACCTCCTACTCTAATCCCTCTGTGTTCCAGGAGGGGGGGGGCCTGACCTTTATTTCCTCCTTCTTGCCCCTCACTCAGTCTCTTCTTTTCTTGATGCCCACCGAGCAAGATGATGCCATCCTGCAGCCCAGCGGCCATCTTGCAGCCTAACCCCATGCAGGGAGCCCCAGCTCTAGGGGGGCTCTATCGTAAGTCTAGGATGTACCTCTGATTGATGGTCAGACGCTATGTATATATGCAAACTGAACTGTAAGTAAAACTCTTCTTCTTTTTGCAACTACAAAGCAATGCCTTGTGTGTATTCATTTAGCTAAGCAAAGCAGTCTGCCTGGGTGGAGGAGGGAACTCTGCTAATAAGTGGGAACGCACCTCCCAATATATGCCAGAGAGCATCTAATTGCCCCATCAGGGGTCGCCACAGTGCCAGGCGAGAGCCAGGTGCCAACCGTGCCGGCACCCTGAGCCAAAGCTCTCTCTCGGCCCTGTCCCGAAGCCCCCTGTGGAGATGCGCTTTTCCTTGCCCCTCCCTAGCCCCAGGAGTGCCTCTAAGCAAGCTTCTCTTGCAGGAGTGGCCCCCAGCCCCAAAGCCCTTCCGGGTGCCTGGCTCCCCTGGGCTTCCCGGCCCGGCAGCCGCTGAGTCCCTGGAGCGAAGGCCCACAGGTGGGGGCTGCTGCTGCCGCCATGCAGGGCCTGGGGCTCCCTCTGGCCTCTGAGTACGTGGCTGAGACTCCTCCATGGCAAAGGGCTGTGGGTAGAGGGCAGCCAGCTGGGCAGCAGCAGCAGGAGCAGAGGGTCTCCTGCCTGTGGCCTCGGCTCCTCTGCCTCCCTTCATGCCCCCCCCCCCGCGTGGGTGCCAGACAGACTCCTCTGGGCTTCTGTCCTTCCCCTCTGCTCCGTCGCCAGTCACCGCCACGGACACGCTGCGCTGTAGTCCCTCTCTTTATTGGCAGGGCTAGAAGTAGGTAATGGGGTCTGTCCTTGTGTGGCCCATTTGGCAGCCCCGGAGCTCCGTCTGTCCCCCGTTGACCGGCAGGGCCATGAAAACACGCAGGTGGGCAAAGTCGTTGGTACCGTCGCCGTACTGGACCTGCGAGGAGAAAGCAACACGATGGGAGGAGGCGGGGCTGGCAGCCATGGGGGCTCCCCAGCCTACCCCACAGGCCGTTGCCCCTCCTTCCAGACAGGTGGGAGCTCCCGAACTCAGCGCGCTGCTGGCCCAGCAGAGAGATGGGCTGGGCTCTGACAGGGGAATGGGGCTCCTGTTGGGCTCCAGCCTCCGTCCCTAACCCTTTTCCTGAAAGGGGGGGGGCTTCGTATAGGTGAGGGGGAGATCCCAGCAGGGGCTGTGACAATGGCGAGAGGGCGCGGGGCTGGGGTGCCGGAGCGCCGTGCCTGCAGCCTGCCTGGCGCCCAGTTGCCTGGGGCCTCGCGCACCCCGCTTCTGCGCATTCCCCTTCCTCAGCTACAGAGGGCGGGGCGGCTGCAGGGGGTTCTTGTGCCGCGCAGGGAGGAAAGGGAGGGTCTGCTGGTGCCACCGCAGCCGCCAGTGGCTCGCGGTGGGCGAAATCGTACCTTGGGGTACCTGGGCCATCACCCAAATCTCCTCCCCCAAGTTGGAGAAAAGCTGGATAATGTTGGGAGCCAGTTGAAGGCTTGGAAGGTGCCAGCCCCCCCCCCCGACCGCCCACAAATGACTTCCCTTTCCTCACTGACCCCAATGGAAAAGGACTGAAGCAGTGGGGGGCCGGGAGGGTGGAGCGGGCTCGGCAGGTGCCCAGAGCAAAGTGGCGAGGCAAGCATCAGCCCCGGGGGGGGGGGCACAGGATTCCCTCCACCTGCACCCGCAGCAGAGGCCACAGAGCCCTTTGGGGGTGCTCTGGAAGAGGGGGGAGCCATGAAAATGAGTAGGGTGGACTAGGAAGCTACCTCAGGAGACCACGGCCGGGAGGCACGGACTCTTTCCTCCTCTGCTCTGGATTCAGCTCCAGTCTGCGGGGGGGGGGGGGGATTCATGGTGCCTGAATGACTGGTGGGGGTGTGGAATGGGGCAGGGCTGCCAGTTCGCCCAGTCTCTGGAGTTTTTCCTCAGGTGGACAAGCAATAGAGACTACAACTGGGGGGCACTTAGACAAGGGGGCAGATCAGCCCTCCACCCTCCTCCTTCACATACACACTGATGGGTTCTGAGCTGGTAAGGCCAAATCGATGGCAAGGCCACACCTGGAGTATTGTGTCCAGTTCTGGTCACCACACCTCAAAAAGGATATAGTTGAATTGGAAAAGGTGCAGAAAAGAGCAACCAAAATGATGAGTGGGCTGACGAGCACCTCCCTTATGATGAGGAAAGACTACAGTGTCTGGGACTCTTCAGTCTAGAAAAAAGGCGCCTGAGGGGGGACATGATTGAGACTTATAAAATTATGCATGGGATGGAGAGAGTGGATAGAGGGAAATTCTTCTCCCTCTCGCACAACACCAGAACCAGGGGACATCCACTAAAATGGAGTGGAGGGAGAGTTAGAACAGACAAAAGAAAATATTTCTTTACCCAGCGTGTAATTCATCTGTGGAACTCCTTGCCACAGGATGTGGTGATGGCACCTGGCCTAGATGCCTTTAAAAGGGGTTTGGACAGATTCATGGAGGAAAAGACCATCACAGGTTACAAGCCATAAGCAACCTCCTGGTTTTAGAAGTGGGTTTTCTCTGTGCCAGGTGCAAGGGAGTGTCAACGGGAAATAGGTTATCTTGTTGTCTTGTGCTCCCTGAGGCATCTGGTGGGGCCACTGTGTGATACAGGAAGCTGGACTAGATGGGCTTTTGGCCTGATCCAGCAGGGCTCTTCTTATGTTCTTATGTAAGCTGTCCGTGACAGACAGGAGAGAGAACTTGGGGTGCTGGTGGACAGGTCAATGAAAGTGTCGACCCAGTGTGCGGCGACTGTGAAGAAGGCCAATTCCATGCTCAGGATCATTAAAAAAGGGATTGAGAATAAAACGGCCAATATCATTATGCCTTTGTACAAATCGATGGTAAGGTCACATCTGGAGTATTGTGTCCAGTTCTGGTCACCACACCTCAAAAAGGATATAGTTGAATTGGAAAAGGTGCAGAAAAGAGTGACCAGAATGATTCGTGGGCTGGAGCACCTCCCTTATGAGGAAAGGCTACAGCGTCTGGGGCTTTTCAGCCTAGAAAAAAGGCGCCTGAGGGGGGTCATGATTGAGACGTATCAAATTATGCATTGGATGGAGAGAGTGGATAGAGGGAAGTTCTTCTCCCTCTCGCACAACACCAGAACCAGGGGACATGCACTAAAATTAAGTGGAGGGAGAATTAGAATAGACAATAGGAAATATTTCTTTACCTGGCGTTTAATTAATCTGTGGAACTCCTTGCCACAGGATGTGATGATGGCACCTGGCCCTTAAGGGTTTGGACAGATTTATGGAGGAAAAGACCATCACAGGTTACAAGCCATAAGCAACCTCCTGGTTTTAGAAATAGGTTTTCTCTGTGCCAGGTGCAAGGGAGTGACAGCAGGAAACAGGATTTATCTTGTTGGCTGTGTGCTCCCTGAGGCATCTGGTGGGGCCACTGTGAGATACAGGACGCTGGACTGATCCAGCTGGGCTCTTCTGGTGTTCTTAGGAGGCGGAGACCCCTACCCCACGAAGGAGGACGTTTTGTTCCTGCCTGGTTCTCATTTCCACCCCCAGGCACTGACCTTGATGAAGTAGTTGGTACCGGCAACCACCTGTTTTCTGTAGTCAATAGCCTGGAACATGGTAAATATCCTGTTCTCTCTGTTTTCTAGCTGGCCTTTCACCTGGAGGCAGGAAGAAGGAAAGGCTGCTGGTTATATTTATCACGAGAGAGGGAACTTGAGAGGGTGGTACTCCATCTGAGCTCCAGGGGTAGCAGGAAAGTGGTTTGCCTCACTCCATGGTGACCCCAGAGGTCCTCCAGTGGTAGGTGGGAAGCTTCTGAGCACGTCCGGAGGACTTCAGAGGGCTGCTTGGCACAGGTAACACCTGGGATTCCTGTTCTGCTTGCTGGCTCGAATCCGGATTAAAGCAGGCCTGAGCCTGGGACTGGAAGTGGGCAAATGGTGGCCCAGCCTCCGAGGCTCTCCACCTTTGGTAGGTCCTGGTCTGGGCTTCTTACCTGGTCGGCGATTGCTTGAACAGCGGCAGTAGCTGGCTGGCTGGGGGATAATCCTCCAGCACTCATGCCCCCCCCCCCCCGCAGCTCTCGGAGACGCAGGTTTCCAAGTAGCAGTGGGTGCAGGAATGCTCCACCTCTCTGGCAAGCTGGCGCCGTGCTGCGTTGGGAGAGAGCCCAGGCTGCACCTCGCGCACCGTCTCTGTGCACACCGCGCAGCAGGCCGCTGACGGAGGAGGCGGCTGAGCCGGCCTGGCTGGAGACACCTTGCCAGGCTTCCTGGTCGTGCTGCAACAGGAACGGTGAGGATATGTGGCAATAAGCAGCAGCTCCGACCGAAGCCCTGCTGCTGCTGTCCCGTCTCCAGGAAGAGACTCTGTGTGGCGCGGGGAGACCTGTGGCTAAGCAAGGAGGGAGGGAGGGAGGGGGGCGGGCGGGCAGGCAGGCAGAGTTCTGCAAGGGAAGAAGACAGGAATGTTCTGTGCCGAGATCGAGTCAGTGAAGGCACAAGGAACGAGAATACTGCCAAGACAGGCTTGCCTGCCTAGGGGCTCTGCGGACTGGGAAGACGCCTGTTCTGGACTTAGGTTACACTCCCCTTTAGGACCAGGTGTGCAGTAAGCAGGAAGTGGTGTCATTGTTTTTAATAAATCACACTTTTAATTTTTTTTTAAAGTTGTACTTATAACCAGCACCATGGGGTGTGTGTGTGTGTGAGAGAGCTAATGTTAACAGAGATGCTAAAGGGCAAGCAGAAAGTAACACAGGGTGAGCAAACAAGCCCCAAGCGAGCATCAGACACTTCTTTCTCTGAACTGGGGGGGAGAGTGAGCTGCCATCTTGGGTGTGGCCATCCAGCCAACATCGCCTGACCCCCCCCCCCCCGAAACTGCTTCACCACCCCCTTGGGGGTCCCGACCCCCAGTTTGGGAACCACTGGTTTAGTAGAAGAATTGATCTCATTTGTGCCTAGGGGGGTGTCTTCCCCAGCCTCGGGGGGGGGGGTGTCAGGTTTGAATCTAAATAAACTTCTAGACTCCCCTCTTCCCTACAGCTGACTATGCATTCCATATTTTCTAATCAGTGATCAAGGCTCTTTCCAGCTGCTGAGCAGCCCCACCGGGTGGGCGGCAGGCAGGGGCTGCTGTGCCCGCTTGGCAGGGATGCCCTCTTCCTGCCCTGGGACCTTCCACAGGCTGGCATAGCAGGGCCACTTGTGTTACTCTCCAGCCGTAACTGGGAGGGCGAGCAAAGAAATGAAAAAACAACAACGTGGACCTTTTGCAGACGACGCCTTTTGCTTGACTCCCCCTGCCCCCGCCTGGCAGCCCATTCATTTTGCCCTCCTCCTATAAGACCATCAGAAGAGGCTGGCTGCTGAGCCAGGTCCAGGGGGGCCATCTGGCCCAGCCCCCCAGTTCCCATCGAGGCCTGCCCACCCGCCTGCCGCCAAGGGGATTGCTGTGCTCTGCTGGCAGCCTCCGGAGTCAGAGCTGGCCCACGTATCCTCACTGTTCCTGTTGCAGCACGACCAGGAAGCCTGGCAAGGCGTTTCTAGCCAGGCCGGCTCAGCCGCCTCCTCCGTCAGCGGCCCCACCAGATGCCACAGGGAGCATACAGCCAACAACAACATATTTTCCATCATGTATCTGATTGTGTGTTTATCTTTTTATTCTGTACCCCTCAGTATCTTTGTAATAATATAGTACATAAGAACATAAGAACATAAGAAGAGCCCTGCTGGATCAGGCCAAAAGCCCATCTAGTCCAGCTTCCTGTGTCACACAGTGGCCCCACCAGATGCCTCAGGGAGCACACGAGACAACAAGATACCTGTGTCCAGTCGCCACTCCCTTGCACCTGGCACAGAGAAAACCCACTTCTAAAAACTTCTACCCACTTCTAGTAAAAGGTAAAGGTGACCCCTGACAATTAAGTCCAGTCATGTCTGACTCTAGGGTGTGGTGCTCATCCCCATTTCAAAGCCGAAGAGCCAGCGTTGCCCGAAGACGCCTCCGTGGTCATGTGGCCGGCATGACTCTCCTTGCCGCAGCGCATGCGGCTGGAACACGGAGCGCTGTTTACCTTCCCGCAAGCGGTACCTATTTATCTACTTGCATTAACATGCTTTGGAACTGCTAGGTTGGCAGGAGCTAGCCAAGCAACGAGAGCTCACCCCCTCGCGGGAATCGAACTGCCGACCATTCGATCGACAGCTTATGGTTCAGCTGTTTAACCCGCTGCGCCACCCGCTGGCCTTTTTAATTATATAGATAACATCATTTCAATAGACATATAGACATTGTGACCACCCTGTTGGGGGCAGCCAGGTGTGCTGGCAGAGGCTTTCCAGAACCATTGCATTGGGGCTAAGGCGCCGAAGGTTAGGAGAAAAGGCCGCCTCCTGTGCCCCAGGTTGGAAAAAGGAGTCTCTGAGTCAAGCAGCACCTTGTAGAGCCAGCCGAGGATGCTTCTTCTGACTGGTCCTTGCCAACCCCTGCTAGTTTGTGGCAGAGGCAGTGAAAAGGATCCAGAGAAAAACACTTTGCTGCCATTCACAAGCATCATGCACATCTTGTTGGCTGCACAGGACCTAGATTGGCAGGGGGAATCCTACTGCCGCCTCCTTTGCACAGCTGCTGTGGGGACCTCATGGACCACCGCATGGTGGTGGTGGACTCCTCCGTGCCTCCTGGCAGAGCTGGGGAGACCTGCACACGGGGAGATCAGGAGAAGTGTGTTGGAATACGGGTGCAACACCACCTGCAGGACGCTAGGGGGCAGTGTATTGTTCCCTAGAGTCCTGAGGCCTCGATCCGAACGAAAGCCTCCCCGTCAATGCAGCCGTCAGTGAGGGGTTCGTCGGAGGGTCGGTCCAGGGTCTTAGTCTTTTTATTTTTTGAATGCTTTTATTGTTGATTATATTATTGTTTTTAGAATCTAAGCTGCCTTGGAATTGGAAATACAGTACCCTGTGGTCCATTTTGTTTCTAAATAACTAAACCAAACCAAGAATGCCTGCTCTTCAGCCTTACACCTCTAGAGGGAGATGTTGTCCCACCTTCCTCACAGGATAGACTCGCATATCACTGAGCTTGTTTGAATAACCTGCAGTGCTGTCCTATCATGGCATGGAAGCTAAAACTCAAGGTGTTTTGGTGTTTTGTGGGTTTTTTTTTTAGTAAATCTAGTCTTTTTTTTTTTTTTTTAGTAAATTAATGTTTGCAGGGTATATCGTAGATACAAAGACCAGATGTGTGCAGTTTGGACGTCCACAGGTTCTGTGCAGAGATGTGATAGTTGCGGGTGTTGGTGGACGGCCATCGGGCTCCTTTTGCCCACGAGTTGGTATGCAGAGATTTTTTTTTTCCTGCACAGGGCTAGAGTATGTGGGGAGTGGTCTGAGCCTACATTCACTCCCCTGAAGACGTGCGGCAGTGCAAACCATGGATCATGTGTCGTGTTGAAAGATCACACCCACCACACTCTGGAAGGCGCCCCTGTAACCTGCGGTAGAAGGAGGGAGCCGGTTAACTCCTCTTCTTCCCCCAAGAATTCACTCTATCGCTGGCTGGGATGTTGTTCTTTCCTCCCACTCTCTTCTTGGGTCCTCCTCCTCACGTGGTGTATCCTTCCTTCATGATGATGGAAGTGGATGGGAGAAGTGGATGAGAGCTTTGATCCATTGATTCCCATACCTCTGCACAAATATGACTGTGATTGATTTGTCAAGGTGTCCGGTCGGTTGTCTGTGGTTCTGCCCTCAACGTCCCTGCCTGCCTGGCAGGAGCACGGGCGAGGAGGAGGCACCTCTCCAAGTTGCCTGCGAGCCCGCAAGAGGCAGCGCTCCTGCACACGTTGCAGCCTTGCTCACGGGGAGGCCGGGCCGCTGGCAGCAGCAGGAGTGCCAGCCTGTGCCTCCAAGTCGGCGCGCCCGAGGAGCGCGCTTCGTTCGCAGCAGCAACTGCCGATGCTGCCCAAAGGGCTCGCGGGCAGACTGGGGGCAGTTCAGTCCCTCCCCCCCCCGCAGCAGCCACCAAAAGAACAGCGGGCAGTCCGTGACTAGGGTCCTCCTCGCCATCGACTCAACTCCACGCCGCAGAGAGCGGCGGAGGAACCGCTGCAACCGTGGCAGACCCTGGACCGTTGTCTCAGGGCCGTGAACTCTGGACCCGCGGGTCTCATCAAATCTTAATTAAAGCTGCAGAGCGTGAGGAGCTCCCGAGACCTCTCCCGCTTGGACGGAGAGCAGGCAGCCAGCGCGGCCCACACACAGGACGCAGGCAGGATGGGTGCGCTTGGGGAGGCCAGTCCGAGGCAGTCAGTTCATGGGCCCAATGCAGCGAGGAGGGGGGGGGGGCAGCTCTTCAGAAAGGCGGCAGGCAAACCAGTTGAGCGCTGCTGAGCTCTCGTCCTCTGGGACCCTTCAAATCCCAGTTGCAGGGGAGCGGTGGGGGGGGGGGGAGAGGGGTCTGCCTTTCTCTCCTGCTGGTGGGCTTCCCATTGGGGTAGGTGGTGGGAAACACGGAGGGAAACGGTGCTGGGCCTGATCCAGCAGGGCTCTTCTTTCATTCTATGGTGAGTTTCCCCAAAGTGTGTTGCGCATCCCTATCAACTCCAAGTTGCTCATTGATTTTTATTTAATGTTTTTACGACCAATGGTTTTTAGTGCTGCTGTTTGCCGCTGGTTGAATTTTAATATGGTGCTTTTATGTATTTTATAGTTTTATATATTTTCAATGTATTTGTATTTTTTAATGTGTTGTGAGCTGACTTGGGTGCCCTTTGGAGAGAAATGCGGGATATAAATCGAGTAAATAAATTGACTCCTGGATTGTCCAGTTCTAGGCTGCGCAAAGTTCTCAGCTCACACAGCACCACATAAGAACATAAGAACATAAGAAGAGCCTGCTGGATCAGGCCAAAGGCCCATCTAGTCCAGCTTCCTGTATCACACAGTGACCCCACCAGATGCCTCAGGGAGCACACAGCCAACAAGATACCTGTATCCTGCCGCCACTCCCTTGCACCTGGCACAGAGAAAAACTACTTCTAAAGCCAGGAGGTTGGTTAAGGCTTGTAACCTGTGATGGTCTTTTCCTCCATGAATCTGTCCAAACCCCTTTTAAAGGCATCTAGGCCAGGTGCCATCACCACATCCTGTGGCAAGGAGTTCCACAGATGAATTACACGCTGGGTAAAGAAATATTTTCTTTTGTCCGTTCTAACTCTCCCTCCACTCAATTTGAGTGCATGTCCCCTGGTTCTGGTGTTGTGCGAGAGGGAGAAGAATTTCCCTCTGTCCACTCTCTCCATCCCATGCATAATTTTATACGTCTCAATCATGTCCCCCCTCAGGCGCCTTTTTTCTAGACTGAAAAGCCCCAGACGCTGTAGTCTTTCCTCATAAGGGAGGTGCTCCAGCCCACGAATCATTCTGGTCACTCTTTTCTGAACTTTTTCCAATTCAACCATATCCTTTTTGAGGTGTGGTGACCAGAACTGGACACGATACTCCAGATGCAGCCTTACCATCGATTTGTACAAAGGCATAATGATATTGGCCGTTTTATTCTCAATCCTTTTTTTAATGATCCCAAGCATGGAATTGGCCTTCTTCACAGCCGCCACACACTGGGTCGACACTTTCATCGACCTGTCCACCAGGACCCCAAGATCTCTCTCTTGATCCGTCACAGACAACTCAGAACCCATCAGCGTATATGTGAAATTTTGGTTTCTTGCCCCAATGTGCATCACTTTGCACTTACTTACATTGAAGCGCATCTGCCATTTTGCTGCCCATTCTCCCAGTTTGGAGAGATCCTTCTGGAGCTCTTCACAATCCCTGCTGGTCTTTACCACCCGGAAAAGTTTAGTGTCATCCGCAAACTTGGCCACCTCACTGCCTATCCCCAACTCCAGGTCATTTATGAATAAGTTGAAAAGCACCGGTCCCAAGACCGATCTTTGGGGCACACCGCTTTTCACCTCTCGCCATTGTGAAAATTGCCCATTGACTCCCACTCGCTGTTTCCTGGTCTTCAACCAGTTCCTAATCCACAAGAGGACCTGCCCTCTTATTCCCTGACTTTTTCTCAGGAGCCTTTCATGAGGGACCGTGTCCAACGCCTTCTGTCCAGCCGGAACAGGGAACCACTGGCACGCACCCATCCTTCCCACAGAAGGAAGCAAGGAAGCTGAAGGCCCCGCGGCTCCGTGGCCCAGGGGAGAGGCAGTCGGGCCAGCCTCCTCCCACATGCTGTCGTCGTCGTTGTGGTGTGCAGCAGCAGCGCAGCTTCTGGCAAGCACACGGCAGCGGAAAACCTGGGAACGAGCAGCAAGAAATCCCAGGAAGAAGAGCCAGAAGCTGCCTGGCCAGAGTCGGCTCTTCTGGTTTCCCTCCTGAGCGAGCGAGAGGACAGCCTGCAAGGAAGGGGACCACGGCAGGCAGCCGCCATGCGGACTCTGCCCAAGGGGCTCCACAGGCGGCCTGCCTGCCTGCCTGCCTGCCCACAGAGAGCTGCAGCCCAAGGGAGACCTGCTGGCTGGCTGGTGTTGGAAAAGACTCCTCCTCCTCCTCCTCCTCCTCCTCCTCCTCCTCCTCCTCCTCCACGTCTTCCCACCATGCATGATTGACCTCCTGTGGAACTTGTTCTCCTGACCTGGAATGATGTGCTGCTGGTGGCAACGCGCTTTGGAGACTGTAAAAGGGGGAGAGGCGGCCTGTCTCTCTGCAGCCTTTGAATGGAGCCTCCTCTGTCTGTGTTTGGAAGCAGAGACACCACAATCCAATGTATGTCCACTGAGAAGTAGTCCCACTGAGAGCAGTGGCTTGAGTCGTCATGTGGCCTGACAGCCCCTTTATTTCTTCTCATGAGATACATGACGTGTGACACGTTTATATACGCCGCGTGCACATGGTCCTGGGTGGCAGACCAGGATAGCGCGCCCCAGGCCAGTCGGACTGATGGCAAGAGGCCTCGAGGGGGGGCACGCTTCCGATGGTCAGAGCACCCCCCAGCCTTGGGAGAAGCCTCGTCCGGCTTTTGTTTCTGGAAACATTCCCCGAGCGGCCCACCCACCTGGCTTGCCCAGCACATCGGACCCCCTGAGCTCCTGGGAGCTTCCCGACTGGGGGCAAACCACGTTGCCAGCCACACAACAGCAGGGCCCTGACCCTGGCTGCCCTCCCCGACTCCGTGGCTCAACTCCAGCAAGTGCCACGCACTGGGGCCAGTGGCTGCTGCGCTCTGCAGACAAGGGCGGGCCAACAGGTGGCGCCAGGTCACCACCAGGAGCTCAGCCCACAGAAGTCTCTGGGAAGGAAAGACACAAGAAGCGGCTCGCCAGAGCCAACCCCAAAGGCCGCTTCCAAGTTCTTGTCTCATGCATCACGCGCAGTCCAGTTAGTGCCTCTGCTGCGGTTTGCCTCCTAGGCACAGTGAGTGTGGTGTTGAGACGTATCAAATGATGCATGGGATGGAGAGAGTGGACAGAGGGAAATTCTTCTCCCTCTCGCACAACACCAGAACCAGGGGACATGCACTAAAATTGAGTGGATGGAGAGTTAGAACGGACAAAAGAAAATATTTCTTTACCCAGCGTGTAATTAATCTGTGGAACTCCTTGCCACAGGATGTGGTGATGGCACCTGGCCTAGATCGATCGAAAGGTCGGCAGTTCGAATCCGTGACGGGGTGAGCTCTTGTTGCTTGGCCAGCTCCTGCCAACCTAGCAGTTCCAAAACATGTTAATGAGAGTAGATATATAGGTACTGCTTGCGGGAAGGTAAACAGCGCTCCGTGTTCCAGCTGCATGCTACGCGCTGTGGCAAGGAGAGTCATGCCGGCCACATGACCACGGAGGCGTCTTCAGACAACGCTGGCTCTTCAGCTTTGAAATGGGGATGAGCACCACACCCTAGAGTCGGACATGACTGGACTTAATTGTCAGGGGTCACCTTTACCTTTACCTTTCTCTGTGCCAGGTGCAGGGGAGTGGCAGCAGGAAACAGGCTATCTTGTCGTCCTGGGCTCTCGGAGGCATCTGGTGGGGCCACTGTGAGATACAGGAAGCTGGACTAGATGGGCTTTTGGCCTGATCCAGCAGGGCTCTTCTTATGTTCTTATGTGGTGCTGTGTGAGCTGAGAACTTTGAGTCTTTGGGGGGACTTTTTCCGGGGGACACATGAGATCTGGCTCAGGCTTCCAGGGGACGATTCCCTGTCACGGAGCCATCCTGGAGAGGCCTTAGGAGAAGGAAGCCACAGCTTTCCTGTGGCACCCACTCGGAGGCTTCGGACATTGCTGAAGGGAGCGAGCGAGGAGCCCTCCCTCCCTCCTGCCCGCAGTGAGTGAAGCGCTTTCTGGGCTGCCAAGGGGGCTCACACTTGGTTCAGGCTGGAGAGAACTGCGACTCTGCTATGGTCTTTCGCCACAGCCAGATCCGTTGCCACCCTCTCGCTGCTTGTCCCCTTCTCCTCCAGCTCTCCTCCCCCCCCCCCCGTTCTCCAGCCTCCATTTCCTGGGCCGCTCTCCTGATTTCCCCCTCCTCTCCCCCCTCCTGGCTTGTGCCATTGTGTGCCCCTGTTCCGCCTCTTTTCTGAGGAGCTGCATATGTTCAGGCCTAGACATATGAAACCTTGTATTGACTCCATCCCAGCAGGCGTAGTATCATCATCATCATCATCATCATCATCATCATCATCATCATCATCATCATCATCATCATCTCCACAATGGCGTTCTTGCTTGACCTTCCTCTTCTTCCCAAGGAGCTGTGCCATTGGCCACTGTGCTCAGTTACCTGCACAGGAGGCGATAGATTTTCCCCATGTCCACGTGTTACGCGTGGTCTCAGAAGCCCACTCCATGACAATTGCTCCACGCAATTGCTGATGGGAAAGCCTGCAATAGTGGTCCTACCCCAGTCACTCTCGTCTCTTCAGCATCAGGGTCTGGAACATCCTGCAGGCGTGGGGTGCTGCTGTGAACAGCGTTGCTGCTGCTCCCTGACGTACGTACGTCCATCCGTCCATCCGTCCGTCTACTGCCTGGCACCTGAAGGAAGGGAGCGCAGGGCTGAGGAACCCTCTCACCCTCTTCCCTGCCTCCGTGGATGTGCAGACTGCAAGGGGCACAAGATCCGCAGCAATTCAGCAAGAAGCATTTGAGACACGGAAGAGGACTCTCCAGTTCGGGACTGCCCCTGAAACCTGCAATAGTTTCCACCCATATTCCAGATTTGGTGTGTCTGGAATCTGCTCTCCAACAGAGCTGGAGCAGTGGCGCCACTAGGGGGATGAGGGTGTGTGTGTGTGTGTGTGTGTGTGTGTGTACCACACCAGGTGGCACCCTCGGGGGGGGGGCACGCACACACACCATTACTTGTCCAAATTGTGGAAACCTTGTATTTATGAATAATATCATCCTGTTATATAGCATCGGAAAGGTGATTTAATGCAGAATGTAAAGCAATAAACCACGTTGAATTACCTGTATTCTATCAAACGATATGGTCAAATAACCGGAAAAAAGAAAACACAACTGTCTTATGTAACAAAAAGTGGATTTCCTTAACTCAAAACTGACCAGTGAGACTGATTGTTCCGAGAGCCAATGAGGTGTTGTTATGAGTCAGCTCTCATTTCTGTGTATCAGAGCTAATACTAGAACTCTTACAGCGCAATCCTGTGCAATTCTTGCACCAGTGTAACAGTAGATCCACCGGTGTAAGTGCACTTATGCCAGTGTAACTTGCCGTACATCGATGAATGCAGGACAGACACCAGCGTAACCCCTCTCAGATGCAGTTCAAACTCAGGACAGACGCCAGCGCAACTCCACTGGTGCAGGGAGCATTCTGGGGGCGTTCGGACACCTGTAATCAATCGGTGACCTGTAATTGTCTATATTAAAATAAGCAAACTATGTAAACCGCCTTGAATAAATCTGATGAGAAATCTGATGATGAGAAAGGCGGTATATAAATACAGAAAATAAACAAATAGAATAAATAATGGGGGTGACACCATGAGTCACCGCACCGGGTGACAGCAACCCAGGCGACGCAACCCCTCTGAGCTGGAGCCCTTTGCTGCTGCCAGTGTGGTTGGTGGCCCTGTGGTCACCAGTCCAGTGGGTCACTCAGGACTGAGCTCTCCAACATTCTGGTGAATTGAAGGCATCAGATGGCCGCAGAGCCTGTTCTGCGGCCATCGGAGCTCTAAATTCTGCTTGGGAGTTTTGGCCGTCCAGCCAGCAGCACTTGGTGCAAAGTCCCTCCCTCCCTCCCTCCCTCCCTCCCTCCCTCCAGGGCTCTGGCATCCTGCCCCTCCGCCAGGCCCTAGGAACTCAGAAAGCCAAGACGGGTCCTCTGGGGTTCTTTGTTCTAATGGTCACCCAGGGGTTCTTTGCCCTGGGTGGAGTTTGTGCAGACTCCCAGGTGATCACCGACGACGGACCAGGAGGGGAGTTAGGCAGACTGGCATAAAAGGTGCGTGTCGACCCTTGCACAGTTCTGCAAACGGGCAACCAGAACACAGGATGTCTGTGGTGGACGGATAATCCCCTCTCTGCCATCCATTGCAGGCTCGGTAAGTCTCTGGCTTTGAGTTGATGACAGTCAGTGTGCTGCACAGAAACTGGGGGGGGGGGGGGGAAGGAGCCAGCCATAGCTATAATCAACTCTGAGTGAGCTGTGTGCATTCCCTTTGTTGCCACCTGTGGTCTGTGGAGAGGCATTTATTGGCCACGGACACAATGGCAGGATGATCTGTCTCTTGCTGTGAGACCAGAGCTCCAGCTACCTGGCTGTTCTTTTCAGGACTGAGGCCCCCTGACTTTTCCACAGCCCAAACAGCTTTTGGCTCAGTGTGTGTTTGCACCAGAGTTTCTTCCAGGACCTGCCATCCATGAGCCCCAGTTGGGACTGAACGGAGTCACGGATGATATTGCACGTCTGCATCCCGTGGAGAGAAAGTCCGTGGCTCCTTGCAGTGGGCCTCAAGACCAAGAAGCCTCAGTGGGCCGCTGGAGAAGGGGGGTGGCTACAGCCACTGCTTCAAAGCCAAGCTGCCGCCCTCCCCCCGACAGCCCTGTGGGGGGAGGAAAGGCAGCCTCGCTTCCACGGCCAAGTGGTGCACGGCCACGGGAGGTGGCAGGGAGGGAGCGGCAGTTTACGCCGGCAACTCTCGGCTACCTGTCCAGTGCGTATGTGAGGCAGGCAGGCAGACATCTCCCAGGGAGAGTTTGTGTATTTCCTGCAACTGACAAGGTGTTCTGAGTCAGAGGCGAAGGGGGCGGGGCTCTATGTGGGGCACAGTGGGGAGGGGGGGAGACAACAACAGAGCTCTGTTCTTGCATGTCCCCACAAGAAGGGGGGGTAGATCTCATCAGGAGAAGCCCCTTAATCAGAGACTTTGCTCATCTTTGCCACGGAGTCTCGTCTTCTGCCAAATCCCACAGTGTCTTGCTGTGACTTCGAGGGCCGTGGTGGAGAGCTGGCAATTCTCATGTGTACACCAGGCTGCTGCTTCCGGACAGGCCCTTTCCTTGGGAGCTGGCACTCTTTCTTCACCCACGTTTTACAGAAAGCCCAGGCACCGCATTTGCGTCAAACGGTTGCATTCCTGACCTATCCTGCCTTTCCCCAAAGTCCTGATGAGTGTGGCTTTTGGACTTGCATGGGCCACGGCACTGCTCAATGTGGACAGACACCGCCTGGCAGTGGAGACTCCTGCTCCGTTTCTCAGCCTCGCTTGCCACCCCGCCTGCCCTTACCAGGTTGCCATTATTTGCCCTGCAAAGCCAGGCGCCGCCTCTTCCTCGTGCCTCAGCTTCGCTCTCAGGGTTTGCCAACAAGCAACCCTCTTTCCCAGTTGGCATCTGTAAAATAACCCCTGACATCAAATAACCCCACACACCACAGACACACTTCCGATGTTCAGAGGAAGACAGAAGCGCTCCAACTGAAAGCCAAGTCGAAAATGGAGACAAACTCTGACTGCAGGTGAGTTGTTGTTCCCGAGGGGCTTTTCTGACCCAGAATGGACCCTAAGCCGTCCTTTGCTTCCATCCAGGGGCAGCTTCTATCTTGGCAGACCCAGTGCAGCTGAGCACGCCACGGGGGGCAACCAGCCATGCCTGCCAGGAATGCCAGCTCTGCCTGCTCCCCAGGCGCCTTCACCCTCCAGGGCATCCCGGGCCTGGAGCCCCTTCACCTCTGGCTCTCCGTCCCCTACTGCTCCATGTACTTGGTGGCCCTCTTGGGGAACAGCACCCTCCTCCTCGCCGTCACGCTGGAGCCCAGCCTGCACGAGCCCATGCACCTCTTCCTGGGCATGCTCTCCCTCACGGACCTGGTGCTCTCCTCCTCCACCCTGCCCAAGCTGCTGGCCATCTTCTGGTTTGGCAAGCACCAGATCAGCTTCAGCGCCTGCCTGGCCCAGATGTTCTTCATCCACGCGCTCACAGCCATGGAGTCCGGCTTCTTCCTGGCCATGGCTTACGATCGGTTCGTGGCCATCTGCCACCCGCTGCGGCACGCCACTGTCCTCACCAATGCTGCCATTGCCAAGATTGCCCTGGCAGTGGTGCTGAGGGGGGTGGTGCCCTTCCTCCCGCACCCGTTCCTGGTGGGACGCCTGCCCTTCTGCAAGGGCAGGGCCATTGCTCACAGCTACTGTGAGTTCATGGCCCTGGTCAAGCTTGCCAGTGCGGACGCCACGGCCAGCGGGGGTTACAGCCTCAGCTTGGCCTTCCTCATTGGGGGCTTTGACGTGTGCTTCATCAGCCTGTCCTATGGCCTGATCCTGCGCACGGTCTGCCGCCTGCCTTCCAAGGAGGCTGGTCTGAAGGCCCTGGGCACCTGCACCTCCCACATCTGTGTCATCCTTGTCTTCTATACGACGGCGGTCTTCTCCTTCCTGACCCACCGCTTTGGCCACAGCGTCCCTCCCTCGGTCCACATCCTCATTGCTAATGTCTACCTCGTGGTGCCACCCACACTGAACCCCATCATCTATGGGGTGAGGACGAAGAAGATCCGAGAGCGGGTTCTGCAGGCTGTCTTCTGCCGGAAGAGGTGAGGCACTTCTGAAGCCCCCAGCCAGGGCTGGCTGCACCTCCCACAGCGTGCGAGGAAGCTGCTTCCGTGGTCATGTGGCCGGCGTGACTCAACACTGAGGCGCACGGAACGCTGGGACCTTCCCACCGAGGCGGGACCTATTAATCTACTTGCAATTTCTCGCTTTCGAACTGCTAGGTTGGCAGGAGCTGGGTCCGAAGACGGTAGCTTACACCGTCACGCGGCACTCGGGTCTTGAACTGCAGTCCTGCCTACCTCCCGCTCTGCAGTTCAGCGTCTTAACCACTAAGCCACCGTGGCTACTACTAAAGCAGAGGCAAAACAGGGGACAAGGATCAGGAGTCAGAGGTCTGTGTCCAGTTGTGCCTTTCCATTGCGCTTGAAGGAAAATGCCAGCAAGGAATTCAGGTAAAACGTTTCAACAGAGCAGACAGGAGGAGTGATTCAAATGCTGGTTCCAGTACTAAGCACAGAAGGAAGCATTTGAATGCACTGGAAACCGCCTCGAGCATCACAAGGTGCGTAGATTCAGGAGCCTCAGCTCACTCGACAGGCCACGAAGACAAGACTTTCCCAAGCAGTATCACACGGTGTGGCCTGTGGCACGGAAGAGGCTTGAGATTGTAGCGGAATTTTAAGCAGACTGATAATTAATAGGACCAGGAAGACTGGTAAACAAGGGAAAAGTATGGGTTTATTTGTTACGCAGCGCAGTGGACAGCCCCAGTTGGGGAACTGACCCTTTGCTCCATGTGAGAACAGTTTTTATACATTTCCAAGCAGAATATCACATGGTTGCTGAGAATGTGCATAGTCACAGAGTCATACAGGAAAAACAAGAGACTTTTGATTTACATTTTACAGAACACAATGGGAACAATAATGGGCTGAGCTAGTCAGAGGACCCTTGATGGTCCTTGATGGTCCTTGATGGTTCGATCCTTGAGTTCTGGGAGACTTAATTGAGTTAGCCCTGGGAGTCTCCCTGCACCCAGAGTCAGCCTAATGTGTATGCTCTCCTTGAAAGGAGGAAAGATTAAGTTTGCCAAATGTGAGGTTTTTCCTGTGACCTAGGGAGGCATATATGAACAGAAACTAGGAAAATATTTTTCTGCATCAGTCCCTTCTTTGTTACTGAGTATCTAAATTTCTCAGTAACACCAATTAAGCAATATTAATTCCTTGCCATTTCTAACATCCAGACATGTTAGCCATTGATTTTGGTGGGACTCATTGTAGGATCGCGAAATGCTGTGTAGCAATCCTGTTAGAATAAGCACTTAGCCTGCTAGGGTAAAACCTCAAAGCATAGTGAAAGCAAAACATCATTGCTACAAAGAGAAACAGCAACATCACATTTTCCCCATCTTTGGTGAGTTGGCTCTGGTTCCTTAGCCAGGGAGATAGTTGTTCTGCAACTTGTGGAATGGAAGACAAACATGCAAGTTAACACAAGGGGCATGTTCTTCTTGTGTTAGACTGAGATTGCAGGCATGACATTGTCATAAAGTTTTCTTTTCAGTCCAACTGGCCAGAATGTATAAGCAAACTGAATGCAAACTCTTAGTTGCTCCACAAGAGATTGTCATTTCAAAGAGTGCTGAAAATGTTTCATTGTCCAGAGTCTATGCAGAGTGAGGGTGTTCCAGAGCACGTGAAGATAGCAAAGCAACAAATGTCTTTAACGATAACTAGTGGCACACTTCAAGCATAAACAAAGATAGCTCATAGAGTGAATAATTGTCAATAAATGTTCAGGCAAGGAGGGTAAAGCTTCCCCCATCAGTAGTTTGTTGGTGAACAGGGAGACAGGTGGAGGCATCTCTGGAAGGTAAGTCTGGGCAGCAGGTACGCAGAAACAAGTTGTGCAGGAGCCAGGGCTAGGGCATAACGGCCTTGTATCGTGAAACTGATGCAAGAGAGCCTAGTTAGTCTGTGTTGCTGCTGCTGCTGCTCGACACAGGTACCAGTGGTGCTCCAGGTTGGTAGATAGGGCCCAGTGTGACTGAAGTCTTGGGCCTGGTTGCACTGGTGCGGAGGTTGTCCTTGACCTTACAGATGGCTGATGTCCTTCGAAATCCAGCATCATCCTGGGACCAAGCTCCTTTTCCCTCCTCACAGGGCTGTTGTTGTGGTGCTTCTCCTGGCTTAATGTGAGGCACAGGTCTGATGAAGGAATGTGGTGGTTTTCCTTCCTGCAGTAAGATAGATTATCTCCAAAATGCAAAACACAACTGGTTATACACAATTATTTTTCAAATTACACTTTCTTTTCCTTTTTGGTTGGGAGGTGGCAAGGGCCACTGGGATAGTGGACTTCAGTTGTTGAAATTGAATTACCAAATTAAATTACTAATTTGTTGTTCAGTCGTTAAGTCGTGTCCGACCCTTCGTGATCCCATTACCATTACTAATTACCAAATCAAATTAGTACCTTCCCCCCTTTTTGTTCAAAATGGCCTACAAGGTGGCCATGCAGAACAAAAGTTGAAGCAAAATCAATCTAGCACACAATATATGCTTGTTGGGGTCCTAGGGTAACCTGGGAATATAACAAGATAAAAACAAAGGAATCACAAAGAACATCTCACAGGGTCCTGAGTGCCGTCTGTGAACCTGGTTGTAGAGAAATGGCTCACAAACTTTAAAAGTATTTATATGAGAGAGAGTTGGCCACTCTTATAAAATGGTGTCAAGGTTGTACTGGCCCACCTCTGATCCAGTCCTGGGGGTTAAGTTGCACTACCTTTTGTTGGCTCCTGCGGCTATAGAGAAAACAAAATATGAAAAGCAGACAAACAGGCCAGGTTCAACCAGTGGCAGGAGCCTAAGAAGTGCTCAGCAGGAGCAAAATCTCAGAGAGAGAGGGCCAACTTGACAATCAAGAAAATAAAAAGACAAAATATATACATCACTTAACAAACAATAGCATTAAAAACTTGGGGTTTTGGGGTGTCCTTACGCTAGCTATGCCTCCTCGAAGGTACAATGATCTTGCGCAATTGTGTCTCCCAACCCCTAAACCTCAAGCGGTTCCCAGCTCCGTGGGGGAGCAACTAATGCTAGGACTATCTAACTAAAGTGATAGTGAGGCTATTTTAAAACAGGGGAACCAAACAGACATGCTTCAGTATCTGGACACAGCAGGAGTCCCCTCAGCAGATCCAGGAACAGGGGAAAGATTACTTAGGTGGCCTGCCTGGTGGGGTTGGCGTTGGAAGGAACTCCATGTATGCTCAGGCTCTACTGGTTCCTGCGGTACTAAAACAAATTAGGCAAGAGGTGAGGTACAAATCAAAGGTTGCTGGGTACTTATTTCTCAGGCCACCAGGAGAGAAGAGAGGAAAAACCCCAAATGACAGGCCTTTCTTTTACAAAAGGCAAAGTGGCAGAGAGATAAAGAAATATGAACCCAGGGAGCAAGACTGAGAAATACAAACAGTAAAACAAAGACCAAGCTGTTGGACTGATGTGTCAAGCAAATGGGAAATGGTGGTGTCCCACTTCGCAGGGGCAGCGTTTGCAGATCTCACTGCGCACATCAGTTGTTTTTCCTTCCTGTGCTGAAACAAACAATGTTGACACCATAAAGGAAGAAATGAATAAAAACCCAGGCTAGGTATCTTAGCACTATAAAGGCAACATAGAACACAAAAAAAGTTTTGGGGAAAAGATAGACGGCAAGCCTTATTGAAACCTTATCGTGAGCCAAATAAGGGTTTTTCCAGTGCAGGGGCTCACACACATGTAAGATAATTGCAGTGGTAGAAACAGGCTTTTTAATAACAATAGTGTGGAGACCAACTGAACTGCACTCTGCACGTGCTCAGGGGCAAGTGTAAACGTTACTTCCAATGATGCCATCTTCTTGGAGGACACACAATTCAAAGCAGCAGAGGCACCTGTGGTACTGAAAACTTTGTTTAACCAAATAAATTTGTTATGGTTATGGAGACTTTTTTTTTTAATCAAAAATAGATTACTAATTATGGATTCTCAGGCATAAGGCAAACAAAAGTCATGATTTAACTGAATGCAAGGTGTTATAGAATACAGAGTGAATACATAGCAAGTCCAAGCAGTTAAATTTTTTTTTAAAAAACAACAACAAAATGTCAGGGTTTTAGTATCATGATGAATGAGCACTATTGCAGTCATATGCAAGGGCTGCAGCACTGGATGCTGAGTCTTCCTGCTTTACCCTTCTGCCTGCTAGATAGGAAGCAAATTGGAGAAAAGATTCCCTATTCATGTTGCAGGATAGACTGCTACTGCTCATGGAGGCTCCATTGAATATCTTGTAAAAACCTTCTAAGTTGGTTAGGGACATAACATAATTTTTTGAACATGAACAGAATTCCTAAAACAGAGTTAAACCTTGGAAAAAATAGAATTAGGCAACATCAAACTCAGAAATTTTGTTTAATTCATGCAACCTCTTAAATTACCTTTTTGTTTGTGAGGGCTGTTGTGCCCATGGGAAGAAAGCAAACATGATTAACATTTACCAATTTACTAACATTTACCAACATTTTCCAGTTAGACTCCAATTTATAAGGATTCTTGCATTTTTAAATAGTTCTTTCATTTTGGTGATGTTAGGTGTGCACTTGCACACAAGCATTAAGTTTCAAAGCATAGTCAATTACCGTTGGAGACACAAAATATTACCCCTTCATTTTCCAGGGGTACCCATACATAGTTACTAATTTTTTTGGGGGGGGGATTTGTGCACAGATACCAGCATGGTCTGGTAGGAGAAAAGACATTTTTGGAAGTTAAATTTTCAGTTAAATCTCAGGAGAAAAGGTTCAGGTGATCAAACTGATCCTTAATTCCCTTCTTTGGCCAAAACAAAGTAGGTAAAAACAAAATACTTTTCCTCCTAGGACCTATGCAATTTTATAAGACAGACACATAATAACACAAAACATGAAAATGACACACAAGCATATAGACAAGGGTACAAATAAATAAATGTAGACACTTATCAGACAGGCACTTGGCCATTCTTTCCTTTGTCTCCCCTTCCCCAGGCAATATTTCCTGAGGGGAGGATGCAATGGAATAGGAGCTCCAAATTCAGAGGCCTGTTTGTTCATATTATCCTTTTTACATTCTTAGGAAGAAAAGCTTCCTTTTTGTCCAGGACTTTTTTTGTGTAGAAAATACATTTTCAGGATTATAGAAAACGCATGAAAAAGGGGCGCTGAGGGGATAAATTGTTAGCCTGATTTAGCAGTTTTTTTTTTTCCTTTTTGGCTGGGACTCTGGACAGGTATCTGCTTCCTGTGCCAGGATTATTTTAACCTGGGCTTGTAAATTTTCATTTTTGGCACATTCCTTTTAATATAATTTCCAATATATGCCATTTGGCCTGGGCATTTTAGTTCAAATAGTTCAAAAGAGCCCTCTTTTGGCCAGGCTGGTGCCATAGTTTTGCCTAATTTAAACCAGTTCAGGAGCTCTGTGGAGCAGAGTTTCCCTCCTGACTGTGAGTCCCTTTTGGAAGTTTCCCCGGGAGAGAAAAGTTTTTTTCCCCTTACTTTGGCCTTTTCCCCTACCTCCCCCGGGATTGCTGTAACGGTTCAATAGTCGGGTGTCCTTTTAGCTAACCCTGACCGTGCCAGAACCTAGCAAATGACTTTTTACCCTGACTCTACCTAACCGGCTCAAGTACAGGGGGCGACTCTCAATAGGAGGTTTTCCTAGCAAGTCTTCCTAGTAACTTTTAGCAAGTTTTCCTAGCAACTGTTTCCCTTGCCTTTGGTAATTTTTCCCTGCAAGGCAAGAATACACCTAGGTTTTCCTTAATAAGCCGGCCGGGCTTCACTCATACATATACAGTCCCAATATTTCCCAGTAATTTTCAGGCAAACAGTGAGGGAGAAAAAACAAAGAGGAAAGAAAAGAGCCCTTGCTATTGGCCCAGCACAGGGCAGCTGAGGTATAGACTTGCACACAATTCATGCACTTCCCCCCCCCCACCGATAAAATTCCTTTTTTCTCACCAGTCTTGCAGGGTCCAATGTTCTTTCCTGAGGGATCTTCCAGCTGGTCCGCCCAGACATAGCTCTCTGGTCCAAGGAGCATACCTCCACCCCACCTTCAGACAAAAAGTCTTACCTAGGATTCTCCAGTGAGGGAGAGAGGAGAGCCCCCCCAGCCCAGGAGCCATGCTGGGAGTGTAGCTGTGAATCCCACTTCTGACACCAAACTATAGCGGAATTTTAAGCAGACTGATAATTAATAGGACCAGGAAGACTGGTAAACAAGGGAAAAGTATGGGTTTATTTGTTACGCAGCGCAGTGGACAGCCCCAGTTGGGGAACTGACCCTTTGCTCCATGTGAGAACAGTTTTTATACATTTCCAAGCAGAATATCACATGGTTGCTGAGAATGTGCATAGTCACAGAGTCATACAGAAAAAAACAAGAGACTTTTGATTTACATTTTACAGAACACAATGGGAACAATAGTGGGCTGAGCTAGTCAGAGGACCCTTGATGGTCCTTGATGGTCCTTGATGGTTCGATCCTTGAGTTCTGGGAGACTTAATTGAGTTAGCTCCGGGAGTCTCCCTGCACCCAGAGTCAGCCTAATGTGTATGCTCTCCTTGAAAGGAGGAAAGATTAAGTTTGCCAAATGTGAGGTTTTTCCTGTGACCTAGGGAGGCATATATGAACAGAAACTAGGAAAATATTTTTCTGCATCAGCATCCACAGTGCACTTGGGCTAGCTAGACTGTCGAGTGAGCCACGCACGGGCCCGGTCCATCCCGAGCCATCTCTTGACCGTTGTGTGGCAGGGAGGCTTTAGCACAGCGGCTCTCAAACGTTGGGTCTTCGGAGCCCTTTACACTCCTACATACAAATTATTGCGGAGCCCCAAAGAGCTTTTGCTTATGTGGGTTCTACCTATTGATGTTTACTGCATTAGGATTTATGAATGAATCAATACTTGATGAATAAATAATAAAAATAAAACCACTCTTTCTTAAACATAACATATTTTCAGAACCTGTTCCACGCTGCTTGGAAAATGCACGCACGCACCACCGAAATATAATCAAAATATTTTGAAACGTAGCTTATAACTGTCTGGATGCGGACTCCCCCCTCTTGACGGCGGCCCCAGGAGAGGCTTCCCTGTCCAGGCTGTGCGCCACCACCCCGGCTTCTGCTGCAGGAGACCTGGCCGGCCGGGCGAGAGGCAAGGAACTTAGGCAGCGCGGCCTTTCAGAGGCGACGGACAGCTGGGCCACTTGGCGCTTCGGGCCCTACGTGATGCAGCACCACGTCGAGCTCTGCAGGAGCCACTGCGGGCGACCAGGGGACCGAAGGAAGCATGGGGGATTAACGCCGCATACAGTGGGGTGGGGGTGTTACCCAAAGAGCTGGTTCTTAGGGGATCTCACCCAACTCTATTGGAACCGGGGATCTTCGACTGGATCACAGTCCAGCGTAATGCAGAGCATCCTCCTTCAACTCAGCAATGACGAGACTGAGAGAAATAGCTGCCAATAAAAGATGATAGCTTTCACAAACAGAGACTGGATAGGTGCGGGATTAAAAGCCATGTATGCAGACACAAATTTATTTAAGTTAAAAACAGATGATAAGATCCAAACAATGTTTAAAACATTGTATAGGCACAGTAAAAACAGTCCTTGATAAAAGGTTAAAAACAACCAAGCGCACAAAGCACTAATTCCACAGATAATAAAAAGCCAAAGAACGCTTTAAAAACATGAATCCAGTTAAAAACACAAATAACAGTGCAATCCGACTTAACTTTTGTGCCGGTTTAACCAGCGGCGCAGCGAGAACGGGAGGCCCCAAAACGGAAAAGGGATTCAATTAATCCCCTCTGAATTCCTCTTTTGGAGGGGATTGGAATCCCTTTTCCGTTCTGGGGCCACCCGTTCTCACTGCGCCGCTGGTTAAACCGGCACAAAAGTTAAGTCAGATTGTGCTGTAAAAGTCTCAACATTTTGTCCAAGTCCATGGACTTCTTCAGGAGACAAAAGCAACCTGGGCTGTTGTTGGATGTTACAGGATCTGAGCACAGCAGTCAGGAATATAATTTATTTATTTATTTTTATTTATTTACACTATTTTTACCCCGCCTTTCTCCCCGAAGGGACCCAAGGTGGCTTACAACATGGGATACAAATACAACAAATAATCACATTTAAAACAGTAAAAAACAATCCACAAAAGCTAGTAAAAACATCATCTAAAATTAATAAAAACACATCAAATTACAATTAAAACAGAAGCATAAAAAAGCATTAAAAAGCAGCAGCACCCCACCTGTGCAGGATGTTAAAAAAGGCAAGGACTCAGAAGGCCTCCTTAAACAGGAACGTTTTCAGGCCTCGCCGGAAGGTCTCCAGGGAGGGAGCAGTACGTAAATCAAGAGGGAGGGAATTCCATAGGGTTGGTGCCACTACTGAGAAGGCCCTATTTCTGGCCGCCGCCCCTCGCACCTCCCTGGGCGACTGTACCCTCAAAAGGGCCTTCTCTGATGACCTAAGGAGACGAGCCGGAATATATGGAAGTAGGCGGTCTCTCAGATATCCTGGCCCCAGGCCGTATAGGGCTTTAAAGGTCAAAACCAGCACCTTGAATTGGGCCCGGAAACGAATTGGCAGCCAGTGCAGCCGCTGAAGAAGCGACCCGACAGAGTCGAACCGCCTACCCCCAGTAACCACACGGGCCGCCGCATTCTGCACTAATTGCAGTTTCCGAACCGTCTTCAAGGGCAGCCCCACGTAGAGCGCGTTACAATAATCTAATCGCGATGTCACCGTGGCATGGATCACTGTGGTCAGGTCTGCACGATCCAAGTACGGTTGCAGCTGGCGCACCAGCCGAAGCTGGGCAAAGGCCCCCCTGGCCACAGCCGCCACCTGGGAATCCAAGAGCAGCTGCGGATCCAGGCGGACCCCCAAGCTGCGGACCTGCATCGTGGATTTCCTATCTGCGGACTCTAGCACCTGCATCGTGGATTTCCGGACCAGGAGAACCTCTGTCTTGTCCGGGTTTAGTTTCAGCTTATTAGCCCTCATCCAAGTCCCAACCGCCTGCTGCTTTCTCCGCACGGGATGGCTCCGACAGTGAGGGGGCGGGGCCGTCTCCTGCTCGCTCGGTAAAGGGTCTAGGACGGAGCAATACTTACGGCCCCGCCCCTACTGGAGCGACGCCTCTGGAACTTAAATAGCATATAAAGAGATTCAAGGTCAGTGAAAGTCAATTGGAAAAGGAAGGAAGCCAAATCAACTGACCATAGGTAACCTCATGGCGCCACCTAGTGTTCTGTCCTATATTAACCTATATTTGAGACTTTTATTTCTGTTTTTAACTGGATTCATGTTTTTAAAACGTTCTTTGGCTTTTTATTATCTGTGGAATTAGTGCTTTGTGCACTTGGTTGTTTTTAACCTTTTATCAAGGACTGTTTTTACTGTGCCTGTTGCTTAACAGGGTAAGCAGTGTCAGCTAAAATGCCAATGTGAAAAGGGTTAGGCACAGTGGTGGCCCGGGCAATGTCTGGCACCCTGAAATGAGGTTTACCATCCTAGGTTAATGCCAAATGCAGGTACAATACAATAAATGCAGACGGTTTGTTACAAAGTTACAGAGGCTGCTGGAATTGCATTCAGGAGGGCAAATACCCACTGTAAATACAGACAAGAGATGAGTAAAAAGGATTATAATAAAGTTGCATTCAACTAGAGACACAAGATGGGATGATCCCTTCCCTTCCAGGATGTGTGGCTGTGGGGTGGGGGAGAGATCACGTACACAGGCAGGAGTTTGAGGCTTGAACCGGAGCGAAACGTGGCCCGGGTGCCAGAGTCCTGTCCATGTTGTGCGTAGAGGTTCTGGGAAAACAGTTCATTTTGCACACTAACATTCCTTAATGTTGGCATATGAAATAATGTTGCTTGGTATCAGAGTCCATAATAGGGGGAGAAAGGGGTCCAACTTTACTCGTAACATGGGTGGGATATACAGATGAGCAAACAGAAACACACACACACACCCCCGCAAAAAAGCCCCCTGCAGAAAACGGCCTAAAAGAGGCCTAAAAAACGCAGGAGGAGTGAACCCCGGCCGTTTTTCTGGCCGCTTTTAGGCCATTGCATGACACACACACACCCCCGGTGGCTTGTGCCCCTGCTCGCCACACCGCGGCACATGCCCCCCCCTTGCTGCAGCTTGTGCCCAGGCGGGCGGCCTGTTTTTAACGCCGCTGGGGAGGAGGGGTGCACTGTGCCGTCTTCTTCTGCCTCTGGAGTGACTGACCTGGCTTCTGCCCGCATGCACACTGATACGTGCTTTGCGCATGCGTGGATATGTCCGTGCCGCGCGCATGTGCGAAGAACGGCCATATCTACGCATGCATGTTTGTATTAAAAAATCATTAAAAAAGGGATTGTTAAAAAAGGGATTGAGAATAAAACAGGATCATTAAAAAAGGGATTGAGAATAAGAACATAAGAAGAGCCCTGCTGGATCAGGCCAAAAGCCCATCTAGTCCAGCTTCCTGTATCACACAGTGGCCCCACCAGATGCCTCAAGCAAGTGGAAATTCATCCTTGTGAGCAATTACAACATTGTGTGTCTCCAGTAGGGATAGGTATCAACATTAAAGAACATGTGAAGAGGCCCATTATAGTTTAATTGAAAACTAATTACAATGGTTTGAAGAGAAGATGCCAGAAGCAGCACACCTGTCCCAGCTTGACAAAAGCACCCGGAAGACACAGCACAGAGACGGCACGAACATTTGGAGCACCCCTGAACCCTGTGGGGGAACCAGCTTTGCTCGACTTCCAACAGGAAGCAGTGCAGACAGACACGGCCAGCTCAGACCTTCGGCCTTCTTCTCCAGGGACAGTCACAGGTGCCCAGGCACAGTCCCGCCCGCTGTCCCAGCACATGAGCCTCCTTCCGGCGCCCCCCCTCCAGGAAAAGAGGCACCCACACCCTGGCCTGTTCATGCAAAAAAGAGCACTGGGGCTTCTGGATCTGCGCACTCACGTGCAGGATGGAGGAGCCAAGGGTGGTGGAAGGGGGGGCCAAGTTACGGATGCTGCTGAAGCTGCACTGGGCACTGGCTTGACATAAGAACATAACATAAGAACGTAAGAAGAGCCCTGCTGGGTCAGGCCAAAGGCCCATCTAGTCCAGCTTCCTGTATCACACAGTGGCCCCACCAGATGCCTCAGGGAGCACACAGCCAACAAGATAACCTGTTTCCCGTTGACACTCCCTTGCACCTGGCACAGAGAAAACCCACTTCTCAGAGAAAACCCACTTCTAGAATAAAACGGCCAATATCATTATGCCTTTGTACAAATCGATGGTAAGGCCATCTGGAGTATTGTGTCCAGTTCTGGTCACCACACCTCAAAAAGGATATAGTTGAATTGGAAAAGGTGCAGAAGAGAGCGACCAAAATGACTAGTGGGCTGGGGCATCTCCCTTATGAGGAAAGGCTACAGCTTTGGGGCTTTTCAGTCTGGAAAAAAGGCGCCTGAGGGGGGACATGATTGAGACTTATAAAATTATGCATGGGATGGAGAGAGTGGATAGAGGGAAATTCTTCTCCCTCTCGCACAACACCAGAACCAGGGGACATGCACTAAAATTGAGTGGAGGGAGAGTTAGAACGGACAAAAGAAAATATTTCTTTACCCAGCGTGTAATTCATCTGTGGAACTCCTTGCCACAGGATGTGGTGATGGCACCTGGCCTAGATGCCTTTAAAAGGGGTTTGGACAGATTCATGGAGGAAAAGACCATCACAGGTTACAAGCCATAAGCAACCTCCTGGTTTTGGAGGTGGGGTTTCTCTGTGCCAGGTGCAAGGGAGTGTCAACGGGAAATAGGTTATCTTGTTGTCTTGTGTGCTCCCTGAGGCATCTGGTGGGGCCACTGTGTGATACAGGAAGCTGGACTAGATGGGCTTTTGGCCTGATCCAGCAGGGCTCTTCTTATGTTCTTATGTTCTTATGTATGTATCAGTCAGTGCGCATGAGCGAAGAAGCCAGGTCAGTCACGCCCGGGGGCCCCCCGCCCCCCCTAACGACACCACTTGCAAGGAACAACATTAAATTCTCAATGAGACAGGGAATATGGGTTTTTCAGCCATGTTTTCTTATAAGAAATAAAACACTTTCAAATACACCAGAAGTTTAGCGTTTCTTCTTTCAAGCACGTACCCGTGGGACACATATATACACAGAGTTTCCGAAAAGCAGGCAAATGAAAGTCTTTGATTCTTTGTAGCTAACGTTTCCTCCTTTTTTTCAACGTTTCCTCCTTTTTTCTAAGGAGTCGGACTTTGTCAAGGCAAAGAAAAAAGAAAAAAGGAGGAAACGTTGAAAAAAAAGGAGGAAACGTTGGCTACAAAGAATCAAAGACTTTCATTTGCCTGCTTTTCGGAAACTCTGTGTATATATGTGTCCCACGGGTACGTGCTTGAAAGAAGAAACGCTAAACTTCTGGTGTATTTGAAAGTGTTTTATTTCTGATAAGAAAACATGGCTGAAAAACCCATTTTCCCTGTCTCATTGAGAATTGTATCCAGCCATGAAACCTTCCATCCTACAACAACATTAAACTTCCCAAAAATTGTTTGCTTCATAGAATTTGAAGACATCAAAAAACTCATGAGACAAATCAATGAGAAGGCCAGAAACAAAACAAAAAATATCGTGGCCAATAAGAAAAATATATTAGTAGCTTTTGTTGGCCTGTCAGTAGCCAGGGCCAAATCCAAACATTTTTGTTTGAAAATGTGTATCAAGACAAAGGTTGTCCTTCGTGCCGACTATACTGTTGGAGGATGGGCAGCGTTTAGCTGCTGGACACTGGGGGTGTGGTGTACTGCCTGGTCACATGTAAAGACCTCCTACTCTAATCCCTCTGTGTTCCAGGAAGGGGGGGGCCCTGACCTTTATTTCCTCCTTCTTGCCCCTCACTCAGTCTCTTCTTCTCTTGATGCCCACCGAGCAAGATGATGCCATCCTGCAGCCCAGCGGCCATCTTGCAGCCTAACCCCATGCAGGGAGCCCCAGCTCTAGGGGGGTTCTATCTTAAGTCTAGGATGTACCTCTGATTGATGGTCAGACGCTATGTATATATGCAAACTGAACTGTGAGTAAACTCTTCTTCTTTTTGCAACTACAAAGCAATGCCTTGTGTGTATTCATTTAGCTAAGCAAAGCAGTCTGCCTGGGTGGAGGAGGGAACTCTGCTAATAAGTGGGAACGCACCTCCCAATATATGCCAGAGAGCATCTAATCACCCCATCATATACCCCCCCAGGAGGGTTGTGGCCCCCCAGCTGAGCCGCCTTCTTCTTCCAGACTTCCATAGAAATGTGCTCTGTTTTCTGCCCAGAAGCCTCTTGAATTCTTACTGTTAACGATCAATTTGCTATTTCCGTACTTATAACATTTTGAATATACTGTAACCGAATAGGTAGACTAATCAGGGGACTATATGGATGGTCTTCTCTTGCCCCACTTCTCACACAACAACAACTCTTCTTTATTTCCTGGGAAAGTACAACTACGTGGACAATTCTTTCTGTCCCATCCGCAGGCCATCCTCCGCACTGCTCTGTCCGGGCCTCCAACATTTGTCATCTGTTGCCATTTTGACCCCACGGCAAGCCTCGCTCCCTGGATGAGTCCAGCCAGCTTGCAAGAAAACGTTGACACAGCCCTAGACTTGGAGCCTCTACTGTTCTCCAAGCTGCATTCTTCCCTGCCTGAAAAGGCCGAGCACGCGCTGGCGGATCTGCTGGGTCTTCACCCCATACACGAGTGGGTTCACCATGGGGGGCAGCAGAAGGTACACACTGGCCAGCAGGATGTGGATATAGGGTGGCACGTTTTTGCCAATGCGGTGGGTCAGGAAGGTGAAGAGGGCAGGCACATAGGATACCAAGATGGTGCAGGAGTGCGCCGCACATGTCCCCAGAGCCTTGGCGCGGGCGTCTCGCGACGACAGTCTGAAGACTGCTCGGAGGATCATGGTGTAAGAGGTGGCAATGAGTCCCAGGTCCAGCGTCACCACCAAGAGAGCCACACAGATGCCGTACGTCCGGTTGGCGGTGGTGTCCCCACAGGCCATCTTCACCACAGCCATGTGCTCGCAGTAGGTGTGCTGGATGACCCTCCGGAAGCAGTAGGGCAGCCGCTTGATGAGCACAGGGCAGGGGGCCACTAAGACCACACCCCGAGCAGCTGCCGCCAATCCCATCTTGGCCACCACCGGGTTGCTGAGGATGGTGGCATAGTGCAGAGGGTGGCAGATGGCCACATAGCGGTCAATGGCCATAGCCAACAAGATGGCGGACTCCACAATGGAGAACGTGTGAATGAAGTACATCTGCACGAGGCAGGCATCGAAGCCAATTTCCCTTGCACCCTGCCACATGATATGTAGCATCTTGGGGAGGGTGGAAGTGGTGATGATGAGGTCATTCACAGCCAGCATAGAGAGGAAGAGATACATGGGCTTATGGAGGGTGGGATCTGTCTTGATGATGAAGAGGATGCTGAGGTTCCCAAGCAAGGTGAGAACGTATATGAAGCAGAGCGGGATGCCGATCCAGGTGTGGAAGGCCTCCAGCCCAGGAATGCCCACCAGGAAAAAGGAGGCCTGGCCCAGGCACGGCGGGCTGCCGTTGACGGCGGCCTCTGTCCTGGCCTGCAGGCCGTTGCACACGTCAGGTGGCCATGATGGTTCTGGGGCCTGGAGAGGGAGGGAGGGAGGGAGGGAGAGACACGTACAGGCATGAAGAGGGGGAAGGGGGAGGGGAACACGCACAGCACTGACGGCTGGCTGGCTCACCCAGCCTGCCTTCTCCACCCCAGCACCCGCCCGCAAGGTCCCCACTCTGGCTGTGGGCACCTTCATTTATTCCACAATGGAGCCTAAGATCAGAAGCGTTTCCATCCTGATGAACCCAGGCCTTCTTTCGGATAACAATGTCAATGCCCATCTTGCTCAATTACCCCAATTTGTTGTACTTAAAGGTAGAAATTCTTTAAATCAATACAATAAATAAATAATACTTCCTCATAATACACGTCTGGCTTTTGGACTGTTCAACATTGGACTCCCCCCACCCCACTCCGTCAGGGGCGGTTTCTAGAGCTGCTGTCTGCCTCTTCGTTTGCTCCCCCTTGAATGTCTGCCGTTTATAAACCACGGACGCGAACCCTCCTCCTTACCGGTCTCATCACTGCATACAGTCCAGAACGTGTTGGCTTCCCTGCAGGCGCCGATCTCTTCTAGGGTGTCCTTGTCTACGCGACACCCCCTTCTTTGCTTGGCATTGCAGCGAGGTCCTTCCTTCTGAAATGCTGGCTTCCAGCAGATCACTGCCTTGCCGGTAGCGTCGTCGTCACAAGGCAACCAGCCTGCCTTTCCTCCTCCGCAGGTAGCAACGCCGGCAAAGGTCTCTCCCCAACCAGAGGGTGTTTCAGAAGAACCAGCGGACTGGAGCCCCGATCCAGAAGCACGCAGGCACTTGCTCAGGGCTCCTCAGGCGCAGCAGCACACAGATGCAACAGAAGAGCCTCCTCCGGGGTGAGGAGTCTGCTGAGCAGGCATCTGCTAACAACACCCTGCGCCCACCGCGCCAAATACACCAGCCAGGAGCGGGCTCACCCTTCTGCACAGTGCCAGACCAATGCGGGGTGGGAAGCTGCCTCCCGTGAGTGCGGCTGGGCTGCTGTGGCCCCTCAGCACAGGACAGCACTCACGGGCAGCAGCTCGCAATGCTCTGGGGTCTGAACCCGGCGCCTCCTGCAGGCAAAGGAGGGTGGTGGCCCCTCTGAGCTACAGGCCCCTCTCATGCAGTGTGTGTGGGGGGGAAAGACCCCAATGATAGTCACGCAGCCCCGGAAAGTTGCTTCTGTATAGCAAACAGCTGAAGCACTTGAGCCCCAGTGCCAAGACGTGGCTAGGAAGGAACCCAGATGTGCTCTGCAGCTGTCACTCACACCCCCCCTTGGCAACAGGGGGGCCACCTCACAGCCAGCTCAGGCAGGCCAGGGAGTGATGGGCTGTCGACTTAGGGAAGAAGAGTCCACCAGCTATGCTTATAGGCGGCAGCAGCAGGAGGAAGCCAGGGTAGCAGCGTGTGGCTAAAAAGGCAGAGGAGCCCAGCCAGCGGGGCCTGGCACACCCAGAGGAGCGTTTGCCCTGGAGGAGCGGACTGCTTGGAGCCTCCCCTAGAGCCCCGGCCGAGAACAGGGATCCGCTGTGGCCTGCCAACAGGCAGCTGCCATGGGGGTTCCTTCCTCCTTCTCCCCGTTGGCACCTCATTGTGGCACAAACAAACATCACAAGGCCTCTCCTAAGGGAGGGAGACTGCTCGGGGCCTGGGGGGGGGGGGGCGTGCAGGAGTGCAGCCAGCGCCTGGGGGGCCAGCTGAATTATTCACCAGGCGGCCTGTCCCGTCCGTCAGGGCCGAGGCTGCACTGGTCTGGAGAAGACAGACGCGGGCGGTTTTCCTGCTAGAACTATTTTGTGAGAAGAGTTTTATTAGTGGTGCTAAAGAAGTCTTGAGAAACCCCTGAAAGAATTGTACACCATCATGTCAAGAGAAGTACTGTGAAAAGGAAAAGGCCCCTAGTTTCAACTACCCTCTTGCACCCCAACTTTGATCTCAACGTCAAAAAGACAAGAACAAGGTACCCACTGTAGCGGAATGTTTAAGCACAAGAGAATTAATAGGACCAGGAAGACTGGTGAACCAGGAAAAAGTAGGGGTTTATTTGGTTACGCAGCGCAGTGGACAGCACCCCAGGAAGGGGCACTGACCCTTTGCTACAAGTGAGAACAGTTTTTATACATTTCCAAGCAGAACATCACATGGTTGCTGAGAATGTGCATAGTCACAGAGTCATACAGGAACACAATGAGAACAATAGTGGGCTGCTCTGGGTGGAGGTCTTCTAGATGGTCCTTGAATGGTTTGATCCTTGAGTCCTGGGAGACCTGATTGAATTAGTTAGACTTGATTGAGTTAGCCTCCCTTTCCCCCAGAATCAGCCTAATGGGTGTGTTTCTACTGAGAGGAGAAAACAAAAGGAGGTTGCCAAATGTGAGATTTCCCCCTTGTGACTTGGGGAGGCAGATATGGAAGTGTGTAACAACAAGAATATTACCAGAACAAAACCAAGAATAATATTTTCTGCATCACCAGCCAACAAGATACAACAGCAACTGTTTGTGAACTACAAAGGGACGACGTTCTGAAGAAGAACTCCCCATGAAGTCAACAGAAGCCAACCAACACGAAGGGCTCAGTCCTCCGTAGAGGCTGCCTGCTCCGACTGGCCCCCGGCGACCGCTGACCCCCCTCAGCGCAAAGGGGAAGGGGAAACGCCAGAGGCCAGGCAATGCTACACTGGACCGGCCCTCCCAGCCTCCGGGTGGAGCCCCCATTGGTCAGGGGCGGCCTGATGTCAGCAGCGTGATGTCAGTCAGGTCAGCCGGATGTGCAAGCCAGTCCCAACGCCGCCGGCCGCCAGACAAGGTGCCGCCACCATCCAGGGTGAACCAAGCAGGCGGCCGAGGCGGCTCAGGGCCAGTGAGCAGCCACCCCTGGGGTGACCCCTCCCCAGACCCCAGAACAAGCCACACAGCAACAGGCACCTGGCTCCTCCCTGGCAAAGGTTCAAGCCCCTGGGGGAGCAGCCAGAAGGGCCCCTTGCTCTTGCCCAGGGAGGGGCTGGGAGGAGGCACAAGGGGAGCCTCAGCAACACCCAGGCCAAGCGGGGGGGGGGCAGGCAGCACAGTCTGCAGGGAAAGGCGCAGGCTTGGAGCCGAGGGAGGCAGCCTGGCCAAAGGGTTGTCCTCCCCCAGCAAGGCCCTCAGCGTCGTTTGCGTGACTGGCCAGAAACATCCATGGCAGCAGCTGGGCAAAGGAAGAGGCGCAGCAGCAGACACCCCCAGGACCCCCCCCCACACACACACCGGCGGGCCACTGGACCAAGTTGTTCTCTGATTACACAGCCACAGGCAAAGAGCCGCAGCAGCAGCCCGTGGAGCGTTGAGCAGACAGGCACCTCTGGCTGGGCGGCTGGAGCACATGGACCCATCACGGCCTGGCAGCACTGCGTGGGCCGCTAACTGGGCTGCCGTGGGACACGACTGCAGCGGCCTGTCGCCTCACCTCACCCACATGCTGCACGCCACGCTCTCTGCATCGCCAACACCGGTGGCTCTCATCCTGCGGCCCTCCCCGTCCCCCTGCCACGGTCTGCCTGGACCATGGCAAGAGAGAACAGGATGCTCATGACCACACACACACACACACAGACACACAGAGTGAGGACACTGCAGACTCTGAGAGCGGCAGAGAGGTCCCTCCACCTGCAGAAGCCCAGCCTGAGGCCCGCGGAGGCCACTAGGCGGAGAAGCAGGGCCCCCTATCTGCTAGCGAAGAGACAGCAAGCAGGACCCAGTCAACGTCGTCACTGCACAGTCTCCCAGTGGGAGCAACGTCGGAAAGGGAGTGGGGTTCCCTGGCAACAGAAGGACTGTGGCGCGGTGGCAAGTTGTCCAGCAGGCAGGCAGGCAGCAGGTGGCACACACTGAGGTCGCTCTGGCCGCGCCTTTTACATCACGGTCTGTCATGGAGTTTGCAAAGCTGCAGCCTGGAGTGAGCAGCTTAGCCCCCTCTTCAAGCAGCCGCCGGGGGGGCAACACTTGTGCCGGGCCCTCGCTGTGGACTCGGGGAGACCCTCTGGCGTTCCGAGGAAGCAAACACGTGAGGCTCCAAGTAGGCACAGGAAGAGCTTTATTTCTAAGGTTTCAACAGAGGCATTTTCAAGCGGCACCTAAGTCCAAGAGGGCAGCCAGGCTAAGCTAAAGCATGACTTATATGAACGTAGACAGTTGGCAAGTACAGCTACTTCTCATAACAATTGGCACTGCTTCCCATAGCAAGGATCCAGTGGCGTCGCTCTAGGTGGGGCGGAGCTCTAAGTTCTGCCGCGCTCTGACCCTCCGCTACACAGCGGCAAGTGGCGGCCCCGCCCCCTCACCTTCGGAGCCATTCAGGGCGGCGAAGGCAACGCGCAGGGAGGAGTCTCCTGCTTTGGCCCTTCTGCAATCAGCCTTCTCCTTTGGCTGCTTGAAACTCCATGACTGCACATGGCAGTTTAGCGGAAGAGCCATACAACAAGTCAAGACCTTTAAGTATCTGGGCATCCTCTATCATTACAAACATCATTGGTCCTCGCATCATATAGTAGCAATAAGAACTGCCAAATTGACGACTCAGGCCATCATTCGGGTTTTTTTTATACTTGAGGGACAGCCTACAGTATATATATATATATTCTCGAGCTTCTTTGGTTCAAGCGGGGGATGGGTGTCTCTGTCCAGCTATGGGAAGGAAGTCAGGTGACTCTGTAGGAATCGTGTTGCAGCGGAACGTGGTCAGTCATAGGACTCTGGGAGACAGAATCTTGACATGACTTCTGTGTGTTAAATGGACGGCTAGATTTGTTGGCTGGATATTCAACAAGCATTCAGAAGAAGAACCTAGGAAAGCTCCATCGTTTGGGGCCAGAGACTGCCCAGCGCGCTGATCTTCAGATAAAGGAAGCCAGGCTGCTCTCCAGCAGAAGGGTGCTGCTCGTGTCCATTAGGGTGTCAGTTCTCCAGAATTCGAAGACAGATCATTTCCCTCTCAGTCCTGAGTGACATCATCAGGGCAACGTCGGTGTGTCGTCGGTGCAACATCCAAGGAGCTGCTGCCTGCATCCACCCAGCCCCCCCCCCAACACTGGTGATCAGAGAAGCACCACCAGGGTGACCTGGGCGGGGGGGGGGCTGGTGCAGGCAGGAATGATGAGAGCCCCCCCCCCCCCCGCTGTCAGGAACGAGCAGCACAACAGTCACCACTGCCAACCACGGGGAGATGCCCCAAGGGCAGCACGGGCGACACTCGGATGCCAAAGCGGCCCATCCCTTCCTGGAGCTCCTGTGGCCTCAGCAGGCAAGAGGCAAAGACCTGCTAAGCTTGACGCCCTTCCTGCCCCCAGGGCCCAGGCGCCCTCCTCACCCCATTCACCTCCAGAGCAAGGGCCCCCGAAAAAGAGCTCCCTTGGAAGAGGGCAGGCAGCCCTTGAAGCAAACTCATCACAGGCCCCTCGTCTATGGCAAGGGTCCAGGCCCCCTGCCCTGGGGCAGCTGCCAGCCGGAAGGAGCCCCTTTGCCAGAGGAGGGACTGGGCCGCGCCACAAGAGGAGCCTCAAGAGCTGGTGGCTTGCTGCGCAAGGACGGCACAGGCTGGGAGACCAGGGAGGTGCCCCCACCCACCTTTGGCATGACTGCCAGAAACACCCCTAGCAGGCAGTGCTCCTGCGCAAAGGTGTGTGGTGGCGGAAATCTGGACGTTTGGCAAAGGCAAGATGATGTCATCGCCAGGCGTCAGGAGGCGACATCATGATGAGTTGCGCAGCTGCCAAAGGGGTCTTCTCACTCAGTGACGCGGACCCTGCTTAGAGGGCATGCTGGTGGCTGGGACAAAGGGAGAGAGAGATGTGAGTCTCGAACCCACGTCAGCCACTCCACAAAACTGCTCACAAACCACCCAACCTCAGCAGGAGAAAGGCAACTCGGGTCCTCTGTGGCATTGAACACCTTGCATCACTGTAAGCAGGAACACCTGACTGGGAGGCTGTAACCCAGGGGCCAATCGGAGGGAGCACTGCGTGAGCCCATCGGGGCTGGCATGTGACACAGCACACCTATTCACCTATTGCAGTGACCTACCCAGCTGGCCACACACACACACACACACACACACACACACAGCCCATGTCTTTTGCTGCACTGCTGGCACCTGCCAGCGTGGCTGTTGGTATGCTGCCCCTTGCCCTCCTGCCACTGCCCACCATGGCAGCAGAGCACAGGAGGCTCGTGGTAAGTGCGGAGCATTGCCTTCCCCTCGGAGCCCAAGAAGTCACGGAGTGAGGATGCTGCAGACCCCGTCTGGACACTCAGCTGAATGGGGAAAAGCCTTGGTAGAATTTCTCTGCTGCCATCAGCCCAGGCTATTAGACCATGCGGGGAGCTATCTGGGCAAAAAACCCTCCAGAGAAAATACTGAACCTCAGGGTTTCCTACCAAAACCAGTCTCATAGAAGCACCCACAGAGCGAGGAGATGTGACAGTTCACTGTACACTGCACAAGAGGCCAGACAGACCAGGAGTTAAAATATAACCAGTTTATTTAAAAGACTACACAAAAAGGACTAGACAAAAGGATGTCCCCTTGGCATCTGCTGGTCCAGTGTTGTGGGATTCTTTTCAGCTTGTACAGCCTGAGGATGTGGACAGGCACCTTTGGAGCGTGAGGCCAGCTGCCTGCCTGCTCGACCCTTGCCCTGCTTGGCTAATTAGATCGGCCCGGGAGGGGCTGGCCGAGTGGACGGGGAGGGTGGTTAACTCTTCGTTGGTGGAGGGGGTGCTGCCGCTCACTTTGAGGCGGGCGGTGGTTCGACCCCTTCTGAAGAAGCCCTCCCTTGACTCCACAGTAATGGACAACTATCGGCCAGTTTCAAACCTCCCGTTTTTGGGCAAGGTAATTGAGCGGGTGGTGGCGTCTCAACTCCAGAGGGTCCTGGATGAAGCGGATTATCTAGATCCCTTTCAATCCGGTTTCAGGCCAGGCTTTGGGACTGAAACAGCCTTGGTCGCCTTGGTGGATGATCTGCGCCGAGGACTGGACAGGGGGAGTGCGTCCCTGTTGGTTCTGCTGGACCTCTCAGCGGCTTTTGACACCATCGACCATGGTGTCCTTCTGGGCCGACTGGCCGAGTTGGGGGTCGGGGGCACCGTTTTGCGGTGGTTCTGCTCCTACTTGGCAGATAGGTCTCAGATGGTGGTGCTGGGGGACGCCTGTTCGGCACCCTGGCCCTTGAGGTGTGGGGTGCCGCAGGGTTCCATCTTGTCCCCCATGCTGTTTAACATCTACATGAAACCGCTGGGAGAGGTCATCCGGGGATTTGGAGTGGGGTGCTATCAATATGCTGATGACACCCAGCTCTATCTCTCCTTTCCACCTGATTCCAGGGGGGCTGTTGAGGTTCTGGAGCGCTGCCTGGAGGCGGTGGGGACCTGGATGAGGGCTAACAAGCTGAAACTAAACCCGGACAAGACAGAGGTTCTCCTGGTCCGGAAATCCACAATGCAGGTACTAGAGTATCGTCCTGCTCTGAATGGGGTTGCACTCCCTCTGAAGGAGCAGGTCCGCAGCTTGGGGGTCCGCCTGGATCCGCAGCTGCTCCTGGATTCCCAGGTGGCGGCTGTGGCCAGGGGGGCCTTTGCCCAGCTTCGGCTGGTGCGCCAGCTGCGACCGTACCTGGATCGTGCAGACCTGACCACGGTGATCCATGCCACGGTGACGTCGCGATTAGATTATTGTAACGCGCTCTACGTGGGGCTGCCCTTGAAGACGGTTCGGAAACTGCAATTAGTGCAGAATGCGGCGGCCCGTGTGGTCACTGGAGGTAGGCGGTTCGACTCTGTTGGGCCGCTCCTCCAACAGCTGCACTGGCTGCCGATTCGTTTCCGGGCCCAATTCAAAGTGCTGGTTTTAACCTTTAAAGCCCTATACGGCTTGGGGCCAGGATATTTGAGAGACCGCCTACTTCTATATAGTCCGGCCCGTCTCCTTAGATCATCAGAGAAGGCCCTTTTGCGGGTGCCGTCGCCCAGGGAGGTGCGAGGGGCGGCGGCCAGAAACAGGGCCTTCTCAGTAGTGGCACCAACCTTATGGAATTCCCTCCCCTTTGACTTACGAACTGCTCCCTCCTTGGACACTTTCCGGCGAGGCCTAAAAACCCTCTTGTTCAAAGAAGCCTTCTGAGCCTTTGCCTTTTTTAATAGCTTGCTGGTACGGGTGGGTTGCTGCTGTTTTTATGATCTTGTTTTAAATTTTTTAATTTTTAGATGTTTTTATTTTTTGCTGTTTAAAATGTAAAATTGTAATTTATGTGTATTTGTATTTGTATTTTTGTAAGCCGCCTTGGGTCCCGTGGGGAGAAAGGCGGGATAGAAATATGGTAAATAAATAAATAAATAAAACAGAAAATAAAGAAGGCAAGCTGAGAAAAGGTGGAATGCACAGGGTTAATGAATAAGCTGCTATGGGGTGAGATTACTGCTAATGGCCAGCAGATGGAGCTCCAGCTACCCATCTGCTGCTGTGTTGTGGGAAACATTTTGGAAGCATAAGCAGGAGAAGGATTTGCAATTCGAAAATGAAAGTAATTTTCCGGACGTGTCTTGGACTAGACTTTCCCGGCTGTATTTGTCTATTTCCTGAAAAGCAGAATCTTCAACTCTTTTCATTCACTGCCTGTGAGTGAGTGCTTCTCTCTAAGGCTCAAGATGTGAGCTCTCGGGCAGCTGACGTGATGTCAGTAGCGTTTCCGGTGGGCTCGAGAGTTCTAACATTTGGCTATAATGACATCGCCAGTTTGCCTGCTTGGAGGAAGCGACTTACGTGGTTGATCTGGTGCCTTCCTCCTGGAGGAGAACCAGTGGGAACACAAGCCAATTAGCCGGCACATCCCTGACTCAAATGGAAGAGAAGTCCGGTCCCCCCCATGGCTGATGTAGTTTTGCACGGTTTTGTGGTGGCATAAAATGTGGTGGCATAAAACGTGGGGAAATAGACAGAAAACACACAGGAAAGAAACTGGAAAACACGGGGACTCATCACAATGGGATGGAGAGAGGGAAGTTCTTTTCCCTCTCGCACACACCAGAACCAGGGACATCCACTCAAACTGAGTAGCGGGAGAGTTGGAACAGGCAAAAGGAAATATTTATTTGCCCAGCATGTAATTAGTCTATGGAACTCCTTGCCACAGGATGTGGCGATGGCACCTGAAAGCCTACATGCCTTTACAAGGGGGTTGGACAGGTTTATTATGGAGGAAATGTCCATTACAGGTTACAAGCTATGACGGGGATGAGCAACCTCCTGGTTTTTGTAATAGGCTATCTCTCCGAATGCCAGATGCAAGGGAGTGGCAGCAGGAAACAGGTTATCTTGTTGGCTGTGAGCACTCCCTGAGGCATCTGGTGGGGCCACTGTGAGATACAGGAAGCTGGACTAGATCAGCAGTTGGGCTCTTCTCATGTTCTCAGTATGTTCTCTATTGTTCCTTATGGGGTTACTCAACTCCAGCTCTGTTGGTGGCATAGTGTGTCCGTCTGGTGTCAGGGGTGTGTCCGTCATCTGAAGAGGGGTTAGGATCTGGTGTACATTGACTTCCCCTCGCTCGTCCCCCCTCCCGGAATTGGCCGGGACAGTCCCAGTATCTGGGTCCGTCCTGTCCGTCCTGTCCAGCCAGCTGGCCGGAGTGCTTGTGGGGGTGGGGACAGCGGCGAAAAAGTACCCAAAAACGGCTTTTTTTTCAACTTACCGGGGCTTCGGGGGTGTGTGGATCCACAACCTTCTGCAGGCCTCCCTGATGTTTAGATCGCCAGAAAACGCGATTTTAAGCCACTTCCAGTTTTCGCAAAAACAGGAAGTGGCCTAAAATCACTGGGTTTTTTTGCGAACTAAACATCGGGGAGGCCTGTGGTGGGTCACCCCCGAAGCCCGGGCACATCACAAATCCACTTTATACATGTTTTTTTAAAAAATTATTTGTTAATTTCTGTTAATTTTTCCGGCCCTGTGACGTCACTGCCGCCCCCCGTTGGGTCCCGGAAAAACTGGTAAGGCTCCCCCTACACCCCTCCCACGTGATGCCCCCATTTTGGCCTCTCCGCCAGTGACCTTGGGCTGGCGTCCTACTGATGTCTGTGTGACATTGGCGTGGCGTGGTGTTTTCTCGCCGTTGCACCAGCAGCAGCCATGGTGTGTCCATCGGCGGGTGGCTGTCGTGCTCTGGCATACATGAAGACCCCCTGGCATGGCTGGAGGGCAGCACTGTGCCTTAAATGCCCCCTGAACCCACAGGCGTGAGGTTTGAGAGGCACTCTGGCCTCACTGGCTGGGGCTGGTGGGGCCACTGGGTGACACAGGAAGCAGCTGGACTAGAGGGGCCTTTGGCCTGATCCAGCAGCCGGGCTCTTCTTATGTTCTTATGTAAACTGTCCGTGACGGATCAAGAGAGAGATCTTGGGGTGCTGGTGGACAGGTCGATGAAAGTGTCGACCCAGTGTGCGGCGGCTGTGAAGAAGGCCAATTTCCATGCTCGGGATCATTAAAAAAGGGATTGAGAATAAAACGGCCAATATCATTATGCCTTTGTACAAATCGACGGTAAGGCCACATCTGGAGTATTGCGTCCAGTTCTGGTCGCCGCATCTCAAAAAGGATACAGTATAGTGGAACTGGAAAAGGTGCAGAAGAGAGCGACCAGAATGAGTAGTGGGCTGGGGCATCTCCCTTACGAGGAAAGGCTACAGCCTTTGGGACTTTTCAGTCTGGAAAAAAGGCGCCTGAGGGGGGACATGATTGAGACTTATAAAATTATGCATGGGATGGAGAGAGTGGATAGAGGGAAATTCTTCTCCCTCTCGCACAACACCAGAACCAGGGGACATGCACTAAAATTGAGTGGAGGGAGAGTTAGAACAGACAAAAGAAAATATTTCTTTACCCAGCGTGTAATTCATCTGTGGAACTCCTTGCCACAGGATGTGGTGATGGCACCTGGCCTAGATGCCTTTAAAAGGAGATTGGACAGATTCATGGAGGAAAAGACCATCACAGGTGACAAGCCATGATGGGGATAAGCAACCTCCTGGTCTTAGTAATGCCGGATGCAAGGGAGTGGTGACAGGATACAGGTCTCTTGTGTGCTCCCTGCGGCCTCTGGATACAGCAAGCTGGACTAGAGGGGCCTTTGGCCTGATCCAGCAGCCGGGCTCTTCTTATGTTCTTATGGTGTGCTTTGTGAGCTGGCCAGGGATGGTGTGCCTCCCCCAGCTCTTTCCACCACCTGCCTCCCTTCCATATTACAAGACCCCCCCTCCCCCCAAAAAACCCCTTAAATGGAGCAGGGGCTTGTGGGGTTTGCCTCATTCTGCGCTTCCTTGAAACTGTAGCCAGAGCGGAGGTGAAGGAGGGGGGGGAGGCCGGGCCGTTTCAAGAAACAGAGGGTGTGTGTGTGTGTGTGTGTGTGTGTGGGGGGTTTCTTGACATCCACAGGGCCTTTGGAAGGAGGAACACGCAGTCCTGGCACCCCCCTCCCCGGAGCAGCAGCAATGGCAATGGGCAAGGGGGGGGAGGATCCCCCAGTGGGAGTGAGCCTCGCAGCTGCGTTTAGCCCCTGTAGGCATTCCTTAGGGATGCGGGAGGAATGTGCATGGGGGGCAGGGCGGGGCAGCAGGCGCATCCTGGCAGCAGCCCCCTCCCATTCCCAGTGCCATCCGCTGGCCCATCTGCAGGCAGAGACCCCTCATCTCTCCCCCCCCCCCCCCGTGAACATCTCTGGTGGAGAAGCAGTTGGTATGGCGGGGTGTGTGTGTTAAAGTCTCCCAAGTGCCCCTGGCTCGAGTGAAGGGGGTGACGGTGCCCCACATCGCTTCCCCTGCTTGAAGAAGGGAGGCTGCTCCTTGCATGGCAGGCTAGACCCTGAGTGAGCACGGAGCAGGGCTGGAGCTGGCTGCCTGTTGCTCCGCAGTGTCTTCTGGCAGTCCCCCTGATGACTGCCTTTGCGGGGGGGGGGAAGGGAAGGGGGGCAGGCAGTGATGCCATGGCTGGTCTGTTCCGCATCTTATCTCTGTGGCATAGCAAAGAAAAGACGACCAACGTTCCAGGAAACACCGGTGGAGGAACCCGAAGACTCACACACCACCACCGAGACTTCCTGGCACCATCAGGACTACTCCAGCGAAAAGGATCTTTAAGCGGAGAAAGAGGAAAGCCTCCCTTAGCAGTTGGTCGCTCTGGAGTCGCACGGTGACCCCCGCTCTCCTCGCCAGTCATGTTTCCACTCAGGGCTGCTGCAGCTGAGGCCACAGACAGGAGGAGCCGGACAGACGACTGCCAGGCGGGTCCCTCACTCACTCTCTTTGCAGCAAGGCCCTGCCTGCCTGCCTGCCGCTGCTCGGCCACCTTGAGATTCCTATGTTAGGATTCCCATTTCGCTGCAGGTTCTCCTCGAGCAAACAGTTCAGGGGTTTACTGCCTGGCCTGCTGCTACTTAGGACGTTGCCTGCAAATCAGATTCTGCAGGAGAAAACATGCCGGATGATGACGCTGGGTGGTCCACGGAAGAGGAACTGCGTTTCACGTGACTCGGCAAGGCAGCACCAGACCCAGGGGCTCTACTCACAGACACACATTTCCTCGCCCCTCTTGGAAAAGGGGTTTCGCAGTGATTTGGAAATGGCCACCCATGTGCCTGTCACATGGAAGCCCTCCTGAGCGCCCCACAGACCGACTTCCCCACCAGTCAGAGGCCTCAACGCCACAACGGCATGAGAGCCGGATGTCATTTCACCGCCTGCTTTAAACAGGTGAGAAGGGAAGCAGAACATGTCGGATCCTGCCTCTCGTGTACACTGACGACCATCGGGCTGTACGTGTTTGGAGGGCCTCCCATTGGCATTGCCCACCTTCAAAGTGGTGTTCTCCTCTGGAGGCCAGACTCAACTCTTGGGGTAAAACAAATCCCCCCCCCAGATCTGCCTGGCTAGATTTCAGCAGCTGGTATTCCTGGAAAGATTCCAGGAATGGGGGCCCAGATGTTGGACACCCCCCCCCCAGCCACCAGCTGCACTTCCCCATTGGGAAATGTGCCTGCAGGCCAGTCGCCAACCGCTAGGCAAGATTGCCCCAACAAGAACAAGCACACCACTTGGGATGAGTCGAGAAGCAAGGGGGGGATGTGTTCTGGCCAGCAGGGAAACCCCCCCCCCCCGGCCACTGCGACCCCCTGGGAAGCAGCTGCTCCTTCAGGGCCTCCCCCCCCCCCCCAATGAGGATCGTTTTTGTCAGGAAGAAGAATGCTCTGCTGGCCTGAAGTACGTTTCCAGAAATGCTTTGGTTTTGAGCAAAGCAATTGTGTCCCACTGTCTCTGAAAGAACCCCCGCCGAACGAATATGATCCTGTCAGTGCTGCCTCAGACTGGCAGGCTACTTTTAAAGCTAGGATTGAAAATGCTCAGACCGTCATACTCCGAATAGTGAAAACAAAGCAGAAAACAACAGGTACTGGGCACAAGGAAGTTGCTCAATGCTGGCCCATGGAAACACATCACGATCTTGAGGAAGGGCTCCAGCAGCCGGGGGGGGGGGGGGAGAGACGCCTACAGACCAGAGGACTTGAGAAAGAGCCTTTCAGAGAATGTACGTTCTCTCTCTGCAGAGGAGAAGACATCTGTTTTCCCACAGCCCACAACATTTCTTGATAAGAGTTGGGGAAAGGTGGAGAATGCAGCCTTTCCGGGTGAAACCCCTTCCCTCCTTTGGAGCGAGTAACTCAAAGCTCAGTCAGCACCACTTCCCAGCTTGAACAAATATCCGAACCAGCTTTTCCTGAATTAGCTTGGTTTTCACGGCATACACGATGGGGTTTAGCATAGGTGGGAGGAGCTGGTAGATATTGGCCAGGAGGATGAGGATGTGCTGGGGGATGCCCTGGCCGAACCGATGGGCAAAGAAGGAGAAAAATGCCGGTATGTAGAACAGGAGGATGACGCAGAGGTGAGAGGCACAGGTCTCCAGGGCCTTGAGACGAGCACCCTTGGACGGAAGCCTGAAGACAGCCCGGAGAATAAGGACGTAGGAGGCCATGATGAGCACCACATCTAAGCCTGGAGACAAAAGGGTGGTGGTGAAGCCGTACCAGATGTTGACGGCGATGTCCGCACAGGCCAGCCGCGCAATGCCCATGTGCTCACAGTACGAGTGTGGCATAACCCTTCGCCCGCAGTAGGGCAGCCTCTTGAGGAGGAAGAGGGTGGGGAACATGACACAAACGCCCCTGGCAAGCGCTGCCAGACCAATCCTCCCAATGGCAGAATGTGTCAAAATAGCTGTGTACCGCAGTGGCTGGCAGATGGCGACATAGCGGTCGAAGGCCATGGCGAGCAGGATAGTGGATTCCGCAATGAAGCTCACATGGGTGAAGAACATCTGGACAAGGCAGGCATTGAAGGAGATCTCCTTGGAGTGGGAGGAGAGGACGCAGAGGGTTTTGGGCACGGTGGAGGAGGATAAGGTCAGGTCAGCCACCGCTAGCATGGCCAAGAAGAGATACATGGGCTGGTGGAGGGCGCGCTCCGTCCTGATGACCCACAGCAGGGAGAGGTTGCCCAGAAGGGCAACGATGTACATCAAGCAGAAGGGCATGGCGATCCAGATGTGGTACTCCTCCATGCCTGGGATGCCCGCCAGAATGAACGAAGTCAGATAAGGGCTGGTCTGATTGGCGGAGGGCGTGGCGGCACCCGGAAGCATCTTGATGGGGTTCTCATAGGTGCCCTTTCTTTACATGAAATAAAGGCAAAACCATGGTCCACTGATATGGAAACAGAAAGGCCGCCAAGGTGGTTTCTGTGACAGCAGAAGGAAAGGTCAGCGGGATAATATAAAATAAAATATATGGTATTTATGTATATTGTATACAATATACAGCCTTTCTGGTCATTGGATTTCTCCTCTGACTTTATTCAAGGCGGTGTACACGGGCAGGCTGTTCTAAACCCCAAAGGGTTTTTACAATATAATAACATTCTAGTCTTTCATAGAACCCTTCGTTCGAGATGTTGCTTTCACAGTCCAGCTCTCTCTCTCTCTGGCGTTCGCCTCAGCACGCTTCAGCTTCAGATAACACAGGCAACCTTGATTGTCACTCAAGCGTTGCAGCTACAGCTTCACTCCCCCACAAGACTCTGCAGCTTATCAGCTCGGCGTGCCAGCAGCTCTCCGACAGACTTCCGGCCATCTTGAACTGCTGTCCTGCAGATCTTCAGGCAGATTTATGAGACGAGCGCTCTACGTCCTGAGCCAGACGTCCTGCCCAGAATGATGCAGAATGGAAAGTGCCGTCAACATCTATCTGGCCAAGTGGGCCTCCCAGCCAGACCCCAGGGGAAGACCTTTCAATCACCGTCATCGCATTTGTTCAATCCTGTTGTTAAATTATGAAGGAAGAGGCAGTTGTTGGCAAGTATGAAAAGGTAACATTGTGGTGTCTTGGTTGATGTGTATTTGGGTGAAAGCGGGTTCTGAACGTGACCCACAAGTACAACGAGGCAGGATGAGAAGTCGCCAGGGAGGGAGCCTTCAAGCTGCCCAAAGTGGGAGAGGTGACAAGGCATAAGAACATAAGAAGAGCCTGGCTGCTGGATCAGGCCAAAGGCCCATCTAGTCCAGCTTCCAGTGGTCAAAGGAGGCCAAACTGCTCTTTCACACACACAGGTCACCATGTTGCCTCCTGGAACTTGCTGCTGGCTGGTGCTGCTGAGGGCACAGCACGCTGCGATAGCAGCCATGGTCCCCCCCAATCAGGGTGCCCCCCACCCACCGAGTGCGCTACAATGAAGGGCCAATGGAAACAAGAAGTGCTGAGCGCAGGAGACGCGCCTTCAAACTCAACCAGTGCGCTGGGGAGTTTGCCAGTGATCCGATGCGTTGCCAAGGGCTCTGTCCTGCTGTGCCGCTTCCCCGAGTGCTGAGGGGCTCCAGGGCACAGCGCTTCCCGGGGTTGGGCTTCCCTCACAGACAAATGTACCAGTCTGAGCCTTCGATGCCCCAGAAGCCAGTAGTCCCCAGAACCACTGGGCTGGGGCGAGGCCTGTTGCCACCCCCTGCCTGCCCCACCCTCACTGCTACTTGGGGTCTCTGTACCTGGGAGAAAAGGGGGGCAGCAGGAGCCGGCCCAAAGGGGAGAAAAAACGATCCTGTGGAGGCCAACGTGGATGTTCCGTTTGTCTCCCCCCGAATCTGCCGACCCACATACAGCCACATAGCCACATACCCACATACAACCCCCCCCCAAGAGCGGGAGGAGGGCGGAATCCCCTTGCACTGTTCCCCCTCCTCTCAGGTAGATGCACTCGAGGGTCCGGATGGAGGCCCTGACAGATGCTCCCTTCAAGGAACTTCTTGGCTCACGAACACGGGTTCAACTCTCTGATGTCCACGGCGGGCTTTGCGTGGGGCTGAGCGTGGCCTCAGGACCGGCTCTCGGGCCAGGCTCAGTTACAGCAGCCTCACCTGGTTGAAATCCTTTGCTGGAGGGTCAGAGTGAGCAGAATGGCAGCTGGGCCATGGGCAGCCATGGGCAGCCATGGGCCGCCTCAGGTCTGGCCCCTGCTGCTGCCGCCGCCTCAGGTCTGCAAGCTGCTAATTTGCCCTGAAGCCCACAAGAGTTTGGGGAACTGGGTGACTGGCTGGGCCCTTGCCCTACGTTCGAGGAGTGCGAGGGGCTTTCTGCTTCAAAGGATTGCACAGCACGACACGTGGGGGGGCACAGTCACTGTTCCCCCACAGACTAGCCCTCTTGTGAGAAGGGGGGCTGCCCCCCACCCTCAGTGTGGAGGAGGAATGACGACTCACCAGACAGAGGAGTGGCGGTCCTGGGTGCAGCTGTGGCGCTGCTTCTGGCTGATGAGCAGCAGGATCCAGCTTTGCCAGGCAGAAGCAGCCGCAGGGGGTATAATATACAGCACCGGCTGCGGGCGCCCCAGGGGCAGGAACCATTCCTTCCACTCTCAGATCACCTCCTGCACCCCCTGGGAGGGAGCTCTTGCAGGCAGCTGAGCAGATACCAGCCGTGGGCCTCAACAGCTCCCTTCTGGCCTTCTCTGCCTGGCCGGCCTGGGAGCTGCTGCTCCCCTTTGCTCTGGAGAGAGGCGGCAGGCAGGCAGGCAGGCGTGAGGGAGGGTTGGTGCTGTCCCCCTAGGAAGGGGGGGGGGGAGAAGCCTGCCCTGCCCCTGGCTAGTTGCGCTGTATGAGTTATGCGTATGGCCTGGCCGGGGCCGCCTCCTGGCTTCCCCTCAGTACGAGGGGGCTTCACGTCTTTGGGCTGCCTGGCTTTGCAGGGGGACGCCCCACCCCCAGCAGGCCCGTGAGGAACTGGAGCACGCAGGCCTTCCCGGTACCGACTCCCACACAAAGGGCCAGAAAGGGAGCTCTTCCCCCAGCCCAGCTCCACCCCCTGCAAAGGCTCTTCTCCCCCAATGGGCTACTGGGGAGGCCACAAAAGGGCTGGATCCGGGAGCAGGTGGAAAGATCTCAGGAGGTAGAACCTGCCAGGGGCAGCATGACGAGGCTTCAGCGAGGGGCAAGGAAGAAGAGCTGGCTGGCACGGAGCAGGCTGCTGCAGCTGGAGGGGGGGGAAGAGAAGGGCTGGGGGCGTGCCATCCACTACCGGCCATGACTGTGCAGTTCTGCTCAGGCTCCTGTTCTGCTGAGTCAGGGCCGAGCCAGGCCTGGCTCCTGCGATAACTTGCTCAGGAGGAGGAGATAAGCAGCCTGCTGCTGATCACAGGCCCCCGGTTGAATCGAGCCAGCAATTCGGCACGGTGACGCCGGGGGGGGGGCTACTGTGTGTTGCCGGCGAGTGGCTCTGGTGGAGAGCAAAGGCAACCCCACCCCGCCTGGCCCGGCTCTCTGCTCCTCCAGCAGCTGGCCTGGGAGTGAGGGGCTCCTGGCAAGGTGGACAGCTCCTCCGTCCATGTCTCTTAGGGGGAGGGCAGAGCCCTCCATGCTTTTAGGGATCTGGGGCAGCTATAGTTTGAGTAGTCTTAAAGGGGCAAAGTCATGAGAAACAGCTGGCTCCCTCAGAGACCAACCCCAGAAGACTAGAGCTTTAATAACCACACCAATGCATGTACAACCGTGTGCAAACTTTATTTCAAAGGGTAATAAAAGTTGGGGCGCCCTAGTTAAACATGCAGAACCCAGACCCTATCTGGCCATCAAGACACTTGGAAGACAGGGACATAGAGCTGGGTGAGGCAAACAGGCCCGTCCCTGACCCAGCCACAGCTCTGCAGGAACACAACCGTAAAACAGGAGCACATCTAGGGCACACTCATGGAGGCCCCACTTCTGGCCCAGCAGCAGGTCAAGCTAGAAAACAGACGCTTCTACGCAGCCCCTTCTCTGGAGGCGGCGCACAATCCAGAAGCCCCAGGGTCCGCTCTCATTTGAGGCCCTTCATGCTGCTACAGATGTTCGCAAGCTGGGCCTGGGGAGAGAGAATGCAGCGTTGGTTCCACAGCACTTCAGCCTGGCTGCGGCTGTAAGGAGGGCAGCTGGTAGGGGACGGCTTCACCCTGCAGAGGCAGCAGGGCTTGCTGGTAGCAGATGCTACCGGCTGCTCCTGGGTTAGGGAGGGCCACTGAAGGAGAAAGAGACACCTTCAGGTGATGAAGCCAGAGGAGCACCTGAAGTATGGGTTTGATGGAGTGGCAAGGAATCCCCCCATCAATGGGGGCAAACTGGAACCCAAGCAGCGCTTCTCCCACCAAGGGCAGATGGGAGGAGCTACCTAAGCCAAGAGCTCCCATCAGACAACACCACATTTGCCTTCAGAGGGCCCGAAAGTGCTCGAATCGGCACACACACCAGACTACAAACTTCATGGGAAGCGGGGAGGGGGGGTGGCTGCAGCAAGGACTGCTGGGTCCAAGGGAGTGTTGGCAGCAACCCAGCAAAGCCACACGCAGACTTACTGACAACTTCTTCACGCTGCCCAGGGTGTCTGGATTCAAGCCCAGCAGGGCGCGCCTGGAGAGCTCACTGGCTCTAAGGTGGATGCTCTGTCAGGAAAAAGAAGAAGACCACAGAAAGAAGGGGGTGACTCTGGGGTGCTGGCCGAGAGCAAAGCCCCCACGTGGCCCAGTGGAGGCACAGGCTGGCTGGCTGGCCCCTCCCCGTCTCCTGTTGGGAAGCAGCAGCAGCAGCAAGTGCAGCTTCCTCCTTGCTTTTCCAGCCAAAGGAAAGAGATGGTGTGTGCGCACGCGCACTCGGCCCGGAAGGCAACCCACTCCCCTAACAGTCTCACTAGGGGTCCTTCACTCCTCTTCGGCTCCCTCCCTCTCTAGAAGTACACGTGGCTCAAAGGGAACCTTTCAGTGCCTTTGCATCTGACCCGTGACCATCTCCATGCTGCATTTCACAACACCAAGTACATTCAGGGGCTTTCCGGTTATCCCAAATCAATTCTCCTTGTTAACACATTGCAGCTCAGTCACGTCAGTGCCAGAGATTTGGTCTTACTATGCATGCAAAGTCCCCCTGCTGGAGGGCACCAGCTAGCCAAGGATCCCCCCCCCCCCAAGGCCTTTCGGAGCAGAGAGCTGGCAGGCCTCACTTGCCTGGCTGCTGGCTGGCAGAAGGCAGCGCACCTGCCACACGCCTTACCTCCCCTCCGCCGATGGGGACAGCAATAAAGATGTCATCACCACCTGCCAGAGGACTGCCGTTTGCAGAGACGCTGAATACATGCTCACGTGCAGCAGGTGCACGCAGCCCAGGAGTTTTGAAAATGCTGGGGGGGGGGGGGAGAAGAGGAGAACATGCCAAGATGGCACATGAATGGCCTTTCCCCAGGCAGACGCCAAACCGCCCCCTCCCACCTTCAGAGAACCCCAACGGCCCTGTGAGGTAAAGGCGGTTTACCTTTCCTTACACACACACACACACACAGGCACATTAGACACTGCCAGTTTAGATTGAAGATTATGGGCAGGAACTGCAGATGGGAGAAGGCGCCTGCAGGCATGCTGTTGCCCGATGCTGCTGCTACCACAGCAGCTCTTGGGGGCCAAGGAGATCAGTCTCCTCCCTAGGCTGCAGGGCTTACCTGGAATCAAACTTTGGGGTGCTTCCCCCGAGAGCAACTGTGTGTGCTGTCTGGCCGACAGGAGTGCAAAGGTTAGCTCTGCTTGGTCTGTTAAGACAAAAAGCAAAAGCAGGCGATGGCTTTTGTCTGCCAAACGTGGCCACAGCCAGCCTGACCCCACCTGCTGCAACACACACACACACACACACACACACAGAGGAGGGTGCCAGCTCTCCCCTCGGCTACACAACCCCACGGCACCAGAGCTGGAGCCCCCCATGCTCTTTTCCTACCCCCGTTACCTTTTACTGAGACGAGCAGCCCTGGCAGAAGGAGGCCTGCTCTTCTTGGTAGCAGCTGGTACCTTTTTGGTTGACATTTTTGCCTGGAACACACAACCAACGGGTTACTGGATGCTTGCCTGCCTGGCAGAGCTATCTAGACGCCCCACAGCAACCCTCGGCCCCTGAGCAGCGAGGAAAGAAAGGGGATTTCTTCCTGGTTTCCAGCAGCTGGAGACCCTGTGGAGAGACGGGCCCTTGTGCCCACGTGCCAGTGGTGCTGGGGCACATACTGTTCAATGGGGCCAGCGGTAGCAGCGCTTCGTACCTCCAGAGCACGAACCTTTTCACACGCTGGTAAGTGGAGGCCAATTGACCGCACCCGCTTGTTTCCAAGGAAGGCCCTTCCTGCTGTTGTGCAAGAACAGGACACAAACTAGCCCCTCCCTTGGTAGGGGGAGACGGCCTCTGCTCCAGGACCCACCAAGGGCAGAGTATGGAAGTATGCCGACCTTTGGGCATTAAGCCCAAGCTGCAGTCAGTCAGCACAGCATGCAGATTTCAGTGCGCAAGTGAGGTGGAAGCTGCCTGTGGCAGCAGAGCCAGACTCGTGGGCAGGCCCCGGAGAGCTTTACCTTCCTCCCTTTCTGGTCAAGATCCCCAGCAGGCGGCGACCCAGAAGCATCATTGTCCTGCCTGGATCTCTTCCCTGCAGGCGGAAGAGGCGGGTCCGTCTCTTCATCTATGGTTTCAATGGCCCGCTTGACTTTCTTTGCTGGGGAAAGTGCAAAACAAAGAGGGTCGGGGGCTGCCCACAAGCGCTACAACCCCCCAACAGCCGAGGCGGCGACCTGCAGCTCTGCTCCGGGCCCAGGTGGGCAGCGGATGGCCAAGCAGCAGGTATGTGTGGGGGGGTTGACACCGACCTTTCCGGACAGACTTGAGGGGGGTCTGCACCGCTTCTGCGGCCAGCTTGGTGATCTCCGCCAGGTCCAGGTCCACCTGCGGGCAGAAGCAGCGCACAAGCGGTCAGCTCAGCGGACGGCGGGCTGCGCAGGGCCCCCAGCCGGCAGCAGAGGGAGGGCAGGTGGGTGGGACCTACCTTGGCTGCCTCCTCCAGGGCCTTCTGGCTCCCGCCGAGAGCTGCAGCGGAGACGAAGCGGCGTCAGACACAGACAGGCAGGCAGACTGAGCGCCCCCCTCCCTGTCCCCCCCCCCACTAGTAGTACCGTAGTAGCGCCTCCAGTTCATCTGGCGCAGGGCCCTCGGCAGGCGCAGCAGCTCCACGCGGTAGGCGTCGTCCACCTCCTTCAGCAGCGCCTCCATCTCCGCCACGATCCGCTCCCTGCGCATCTGCACTGCGGGGGGGGGAGGGGGAGGACCGGTCACCGCCAGCAGCCCCCCCGCAGCCCCCCCCCGCAGCCCGCAGTCCCCGGACTCACTCACCTTCGCGGGCAAAGTCCCTCAGGAAGGCCGCCATCTTCTCCTCGCCCTCCTCGCCGCCGCCGGCCTTCCTTCGCGAGGGCGCCATCCTCCGCCGCCGCCCGCCCAGCATAGAAGCTGCGTTGACGGGCCGCGGGCGGCAGCCTCTGACTTCAAATTTCGCCTCAACGGGGAGGAAGCCAATCAGCGAGCGGCAGTCCGACCCTTCGCCAATGAGAGCCCCAGGAATCCGGCGGACGAACCGCGAGGGCCACGCCCCAAACCCCTCCGCCCAACAGGCGCAGCTTCCGGCCTGTTGCCCCGCCCTCCGGCTTCCTGCTGCCGTCCGCCGGCCTGTGCCGCCAGGGGGCGCTGCGGGGCTGGGGCGCCTTCGCCTTCCCGGCTCCCCCCCCCCCGCAAGACGCAGCAGCTGATGCAGGTCTCGGAGGAGGCCAGGCCCGTGCAGAAGGGGGGTCGCCAACTCCCCGCCCCAGGCCAGCAGATATCCTCTGCCCTTGCCTTGGCAGGCAGGCAGGCTGCCCTTCCTTGACGTCGCTGCCCGCCCGCCCTGCGGTTTGCAAAGCGACACAGGGGTGGATGCCTGCCTGCCTGGCTGGCAGTGGCAGCAGGAGGTCCGCAGGCAGGCCAGCCACACGCAGAGCACCGCTGGTCATCGCCGCCAGGGCCGCCGCCGGGCATTCCCTTGTGGGCTGCTGCACGACTGGTGCATTCCCCTGTTGGACGGCTGGCTGGCTGGCTGGCTGGCTCGCTCGCTGCCTGTAGAAAGCAAAGAAAACCGCAGCGAGCGAGCGCGGCAGTGCAGTGGTGTCCCCAGCAGGGCATCTGACGCCCGGGGCGGGTAGGCCTGGCCCGGCCCCCGCCTGGAGACCCCTGGTAGAGGCCAGGTCCAGCCGCTGGAAGTGAGGGGCAGAGTGGACTCCCCCCCCTCCTCCCCACAGCTCAGCTGCCGTGTGTGGGAGGTGAGCGCAGCCTGCTGCTGCCAGAGAGGTGCAGCTCCATCCACGCGTCAGTCCTCTGAGCTCCGGTCTCCCGGGCAGGCAGCGGCGGCAGGGCTTTCATCCTGGGGTCGAGGTGCTGTGATTGGCTGCCAGTCTGCATGCCAGGCTGTGCTGCCACCCACAGAAAAGCCCTTGAATGCTGGGATAGAGGGCCTCTGGCCCCAGGGGCCCCTAGACTACCCTGCTCCAGCTTCAAGGGGGTGCCCGCTGGCTGGGCTCAACCATTCCTAGTCCCAGGTAATGGCTCTCTTCCCGGCTGTACTGAACAGTCACCATGTCTTCTCTGAGGGGAAAGGGAGCCTGGCTTGCCTTACCCCGCCCCCGTGACATTGAGCCCCCCCCTTGGGCAGAGGTGGGGGGGGCAGCAGTGCACACAGAGGGCAGAGCGTGCTAGCGTAGACCGGGACCTTCTGGGGCAGTTGCAGTGGAGCTCTGTGGAATGCGACGGTTCTGCCACATGTGGCAGTGGAGTGGAGGGTCCTGCGGGGGCCGAGTCCTCCATAAGAATTCTGAGCAGACAGGTGTTGGCACAATATCCTGCCATCATGTGACTGCAGAGTGCTCTCTCTCTCTCTCTCTCTCTCTCTCTCTCTCTCTCTCTCTCTCTCTCTCTCTCAAGTCTCAGCTCTCTCACCATAGTTCCTTCCACCAAAGGCCCAGATCCCACCACCCACCTCAAGTTTTTGCGGGCGGTCCTCCTTGTCCTCCTGTGTGGGGCTGACCACGGGTGTGTGGGGCTTCTGTGGGGCAACATTGCCTCCAAGCTTTGCCAGCTCCTCCGTGGACCAGGAGGCTGTTGGCTGTTTCAGCTTCTGCAGGTTCAGCTTTGCCCAGTGGGGTGTTCAAAGAACCCGCTTTTCCACGGGAAAACCATCGGAGAAGAACAAACATTGGGACATGACAAAGCAGGGGAGCCTGGCAGGGCCTGGTGGTGTGTGGCTGCAACCAGTGACGGGACGCGGTCCGGAAGGGAGGCGCCACCCGCCCACCCTTGCAGCCACCTGGTGCAGGCTGCAGCTGCAGCTGCAGCAGCAGGCAAGAGGCATCCAAGGGGCGGCCGGTTTGGGGTGCCAGCCACCTTGGAGTCTGCCGCCACCGCCACCACCACCACCACCTCCCAGTGCAAGCTGCAACGATCTGCTTCCTCCTCGCACGCTGCGGTGAAACCCGCGTTGGCACGCTCCCTGTAACGGGCAGTGGACGTTCCTCCCTCCCAGGTTTCACAGCAGCAGATGCGGAGCGTGGCTACAGGTCCTCCCTTTTTTGTAGAGCAGGGGTGGCATCAAGTGGTGTCCTGGGTCCCGCCGCCCCCGAATGGAGGGGCAGCACCGCGAAAGAGCTGGTTCCTTGCTCTACAGCTGCTGCTGCTGCTTCCCTTCCGGTCCCATCTTAGAACGCTGCTTCAGAGGAGGAGCCAGACCATTTTTGATCCGGGGCCCAAACCCTTGACGCCCCCCCCTAAAAACGCGCGGCCGTAATCCTTTACACCCCACAGCGCAGCCGCGCAGCAATTTTTTGGGATTTTTTGATTTCAGTTTGGAAGCCTCCTTGTCCACTTTGTACCTCCTGTCTCCATTTCCAGCAGCACACATGATGAGGCATTCATAATGATGTGAATTTTGCTCTGCAGAATAAACTTGAAAGTGTTCCAAACATCAATTTTGTGAATTTTGCTCTGCAGAATAAACTTGAAAGTGTATTGCCCCTTAATGCCCTCTGGGGGGGGGGTGAATCAGGACTCCTGGGCTGCTAGGCAAGGCTGCAATGCAAGGGGGGGGGGAAACTACAAAGCCCCGTTACTTCTAAAAAAAACCTTTAAAAAACCCGGAAAAAAACAAAAGAAAAAACCGAAACCTAGGATGTCTCCCGCCCCTCCAGAGGCCCTCTACGCCCCCCCAGGAGCCTCTCTGCCCTTACGCCCTGGGGCCCAGTGCCCCAGGGCCCCATATCAGCCTACGCCCCTGCGCTGCTTAGACTGAGCTTCCCAAATGGGTCTGGAACGCAGAAGTGCAAGCGGCTTGTTTTTGTCCTGAAGTCTTCTCACTGGAATCCCAAGTTTTGCCCCTCAGACAGAGTAGTGCCACCCCCCGCCCCCACTTTCTACTTGCGGCTCTCCTTTGCCCCAGATGGAGGACCTCAATGGGGGCCACTCCTTGCCGCACTTGTCAGCCCCGCCCAGCCCTGAGCCTGCAGACCCGGGATTCCTCGCCCTCCTTGATCGCACCGGCCAGCCTGGCTTTTATCAGCCCCCTGCAGTCTCGACAGCCTGTCTTGCCAGCCTCTGCAAACAGACCTGGCAGCTGTGGAGTGGCTGCAGTCTTCCTCTGGAAAGCCTTCAAGACCCCCCACCATTGCACATACACCTCCGTCACCCCCGTTTTGCAGAAAGGGCCCCAGGAGAGCCTCTCCTTCCCTGGCACCTCCTGGCTTTACCGCTCCCACGGGGAGCTCTCTCCCCCCAGCTCCACCTAGACTAGGTCGCTGCAAAGACTGGCCCCCTCCGCTCAGACTAGGGTCAGGAAATCCAGCCTTTCCACACAAATGGTGACTTCTTGGGGACAAGAGCTGCATCCATCAGGCAATGGCAGGCTGTGGCCCAAAGGAGAGCTCTGTCTGTGCCGCCCTCCGACTGTTTCTGGCATGGTCCCTCTCTCGTTGGCAAGAGCGCCAAACTGCTCTGGCCCCCGGCAGCGTTTGCCTCTGCTGTGAAGACTCGGCCATTGCTTTGGGAGCTGCGCACCTCCTCTGCGAGGGGGGGGGGCTCATCTTACTCATGCATTGTTGGCCTTCCTTTCTTGCACACCAGTATTTTGGATTTCAGCGGTTGGCTGCATGAGTCTTTTGCTGGCGTGGCTTTGCTTTGCTGTCCGGCTTCCGTGGCCTCGGTTTCCTTGTGCACAGTACATAGAAGGCACACGCCACCCGTTTCACGAATGGGTATGTGCGCCTCTCGTAAAGTCCATTGACGCCGGGAGCCTGTTTGCCAGGTTCTTGTTGAGGCAGACGCTCATTTGGGGGCCAGTTTAATTTCTGAGCGGCTGGGCCTCTGGTCAGTAACGTTGGGCGCCATTCACTCGTCAGCCCAAGTGCTGTAGCGTGGACTGAGGAAATGCGCTCCTGCTCAGACAGGAAGCAGCTGTCTGAAGGCAACCCAGCAACATCACAAGCTGCCTCCAGACCCCCTTGCCGTGTGTGGGGGGGCAGTTGTCCCAGGGCCTCCTGACACACGACTAGGGCAGCTACATCAACACTGGCCAACTAGAGACTGCCAGGAGAGAAGGAAGGCCAATTCCATGCTTGGGATCATTAAAAAAGGGATTGAGAATAAAATGACCAATATCATTATGCCCTTGTACAAATCGATGGTAAGGCCACATCTGGAGTATTGTGTCCAGTTCTGGTCTCCGCATCTCAAAAAGGATATAGTGGAACTGGGAAAGGTGCAGAAGAGAGCGACCAAAATGATTAGTGGGCTGGGGCACCTCCCTTATGAAGAAAGGCTACAGCATCTGGGGCTTTTCAGTCTAGAAAAAAGGCGCCTGAGGGGGGACATGATTGAGACGTATAAAAATATGCATGGGATGGAGAGAGTGGATAGAGGGAAGTTCTTTTCCCTCTCGCACAACAACAGAACTAGGGAACATGCACTAAAATTGAGTGGAGGGAGAGTTAGAATGGACAAAATAAAATATTTCTTTACCCAGCGTGTAATTCATCTGTGGAACTCCTTGCCATAGGATGTGGTGATGGCACCTGGCCTAGATGCCTTTAAAAGGGGTTTGGACAGATTCATGGAGGAAAGGACCATCACAGGTTACAAGCCATAAGCAACCTCCTGGCTTTGGAAGTAGGTTTTCTCTGTGCCAGGTGCAGGGGAGTGGCAGCAGGAAACAGGTTATCTTGTTGGCTGTGTGCTCCCTGAGGCATCTGGTGGGGCCACTGTGTGACACAGGAAGCTGGACTAGAGGGGCCTTTGGCCTGAACCAGCAGCTGGACTCTTCTTATGTTCTTAAGGAAAGGGGGCCACTTCAAAGGAGCCTGGATCTCCCCCACCAAGGGCCAGGCTGTGCCACACGGCGCAGGCAGGAGCTGCCGCGTGTGGCAGGAGGCACAAGATGCCTCCTCTGCCCAAAGTCCGCCTCACAAGAGCAGAGGGGGGCCCCATTTCCCTCCTCCTGTGCCAGGAACAGCTTTTGCCAGTGCTGCTCCTTCAAGAACTGATAACCGCCGCAGCAGCTGGGCCTGGGCTGGGGCAGCTGAGACTGGGAGGGAGCCCACTGCTGCTGCTATCTTGGCCTCCTGCTCCTCCAAGGGAGCAGCCACACCCCAGGACGGACGGACGGACGGGGTGCTGCTGCCTCCTCCCCCTGGCGCTCCTCAGCCCCACCACGCTCAGAGCTCCACCCAACGGCTGCACCCACCTGGCATGGGGAGGAGCTTTGGCACAGGGTATAAAAACCTTGGTCAGGGGAACCTCTGTTCAGTTCCAAAGCATTTGTGGCACAGCCAAGCGAAGCTGCCGATCCTCAGCCATCCTCCACCATGGTGCACTGGAGTGCCGAAGAGAAGAAGCTCATCACTGGCCTGTGGTGCAAGGTCAATGTGGCTGAAATTGGGGCTGAGTCCCTTATCAAGTAAGTCCTGGGAGGGCCTGCTGGTGCGGCGGCTGCTGCTGCCTCCCTGCTGAGATGGGCTGGGACTGAGAGCGCCTCCTGGCCTGCCCCACGCCCCGGGCAGCCCTCCTAACCCTTCCCTGCCTTTCTCTCCCCCCTGCCGCCCACCTGCAGCCTCCTGATCGTGTACCCCTGGACCCAGAGGTTGTTCACCCACTTTGGGAATTTCACCGGACCGGAGAGCATCCAGACCAATGCCAAGGTGAAAGAGCACGGCAAGAAGGTGATGACCGCCTTCGCAGAGGCCGTCAAGAGCATGGACAACATCAAGGAGACCTTTGCCAAGCTGAGTGAGCTGCACTGCGAGAAGCTGCACGTGGACCCGGAGAACTTCAAGGTGAGGCGGCAGGAGTACCCTGGGGGCGGGGGGGGCAAGCTGGGTGTTTGAGGTCCCCACCTTGTGGGGGGGAAAGGGGAGAAGCCCCTCCGGCTAGGACCACAAGCACAAACTCCACCCCCAGGACTGCAAACAACAAGCTGCTTAAGAGCCCTAAAGGCGGCTTCCCTCTGGGACCCTGGGTTTGCCACAAACCCAGGGAGAGAAGAGTGTTGGAGGTGTGTGTGTGCGAGCAGCGATGATTGAGAAGTTGCAAAGCCCTTGCGCATGGCTGTCAGGTGTTTCTTTCCTGGCCAGCAGGGGGAGGGGGGGCTGGCTTCTGACTCCATCTGTAACGTCAGCGCAGGTGTCATCATCCGTTCTGCTCCAGCAGCAGTTTCTACTTCCTTTGGCATTCTCTTCTTATCATTTATCTGGGACATTTTAAATATGTTTGTCCTTGCTGCAAACTGGGGACGACAGAAAGTGGCTTGTCTTCCCTGGTCAAGTCGAGAGTCTGTGGTGGAGGGGGGGCTTGACCCGGTCTCCAGCGTCCTGTCACATGCTGCTCGTGGAACTGCAGCCGAGAAAATACCTGTGTGAGGAGCGCATGCCTGACGCCGTCAGCAGAAGGCGAGGCCCGGCTGTGAATGGTGGCGCACGTTTCCCCTCCAGAACGCAACCCTTTCACGTCCGCACTCCTGTGGGGAAACCCAGCCGTCTGGGTCCTGTCCAGCTTGCCCTCACTCTCCCCAAAGGCAGCCCCTTGTGGCTGGCTGTGGTTCCGTGGGCAGGAAGGGAGGGGCAGGAGGCTGTGGGGCGGGGCAGGGTTCGGGTTCGGCCTCGGCAGGCTCCACAAGCAGCAGGTTTCACGGCTTCCTCTTCTCTTCCAGCTCCTGGGCGATGTCCTCATTACCCGCTTGGCAGCTCACTTCAGCAAGGAGTTCACCCCGGAGCACCAAGCTGTCTTTCACAAGCTGGTGGCCGCCGTGGCTCATGCTCTGGCTCGGCGGTACCATTGAGCCCCCCTGGGGCGAACCGGCTGCCCCCCGGCCAGCCACCTCATCACCCACAGGAGCTTCCTTCCAGCCGCTTTGTGACCGTTCCTTTGAATAAAATTGACTCCCTGCAGCCTGAGCGTGGTGCCCGTGTCTCTGTGGGTCCTGGTGGTGGGACGTGGCATTAGCAGCCCCTGCTTGGGCTGGAGGGCAGCTGAGCCAAACACAGGGAGGGGCGAAGGCAGGGGGAGGGTTGACTCTCTCCAAACGCATGTCACTCTCTGCATGTGGGCTGAACGCTCCTGACATGGTTTCTGCGCCCCCCCCCCCCAGACTGCCGATGCTCCTGAGTGGGTCCGAAGCAGCAGGCCACAGTCTGAAGGCCCCAGGTTTGGCCCCCGGGGGGACTGAGCTGCCTTTGGGGCAGGCAGGCAGGCCGGCCAGTGCCTAACAGTCAGCCCCAGCCAGGACAGGCCGAGCGTGCAGCTCTCCTAGGGGCAGCAGGGAGCCCTTACCGGGGGGGGGTGAGGGGGGGAAGAGGGCCATCAGTAGTCCATGTGAGGATCCGTGTCGTGAAAGTACAAGCACCCCCTTCCTAACTGTGACGCCTTGGGGAGCAGGCCCCCCCGCCTGCCCCCCGCGTGGCATCAGGCCTGCTTCCCCATCTCCCTCCATAATTCTGCTTGCTCGTCTGGTGCCAACGGAGGTACCTCCTGGCAGAGGCGGCTCCCTTTGGCTCTCCACAAACGCCCGTCCGGCCCGTCCTCTGCCTGCTGAGACACCCGCGGAACAGGAGATGCCGGCTGGGCCCCTGTCCTGCTGAGGGCTGCAAAGTGGGGCTTGAACGTTGGGGGGTCTGGACTCTGGGGGGGCACAGTGACAGGCCCGGCCTCAAAGGGGAAGTGGGGGTGAGGGGTGGTTGGGGGCTGCCAGTGCTGGACTCCGGCGGCGGCATCCGGCTGCGCAGCCTCCCTTGGAGAAAGGAGCCTGGATGCGTGGGAAGCGTAGGCGAGACGCCAGGAAGACAGAGGCAGCAGTGCAGTGGTGGGCTCTCCCCCCCCCCCGAGGCTGCCTGCACTGAGCAGGGGGTTGGGCTAGATGACCTCCCTGAACGCTAGTTGGACGCTAGTTCCAACTCTAGTCTTCTCTTCTGCATGACCTTAAGGCCCTGTGACCAGTTCCCACGGGGGAAGGAGGTGAACAGCCCACCTGGTCTGCCTGACCCCCCCCCACCCTCACCCCCCACTGTGAATGTATGTGCCTGAGAGAGAGAGAGAGAGAGAGAGAGAGAGGAGTGGCGGTCCAAGGCCAGCCAGCCCCAAACTCAGAGGAGAGGTCAGCCCCATGGCAGTGCTGAGGCCTGATGGGGTGGGGGTCACCGCTGGCCTCGTCATTCACTCGCCTTTGCTTGGGGGGCCTCGGAAGTTGGCCCTAGCTCTGGTCCCCAGGCAGTCACCCCACCCACTAGGCAATCGCCCATCCTGCGGAGGCCGCGGACTGCAAGCCCCGCCACCCGCCAGAGTCCCCCCACCCCCATGGCTCGGAAGAGCTGCAGGAACGAAGCCCAGGCAGCTTTGGGGAGGTGGGGGGGCACCTCACTCACCTGCTCGCCTCAGAAGGTTGCGAAGCGCACAGCAGCAGCAGCAGCAGCAGGGCCTGTGGAGGAGGAGGGCAGCAGGCCGGCCAGCCAGCCAGCCAGCCCCCACTTGCTTCCCCCCCTCCCAGCCTTCTTGATGATGCCAGCCACACTCACTGCAAGTTCTGGGGGCAAAGGCTGAAATCACCAGGTAGCCCCCCCCCCGGGCCCCGGCCCTTTCCAGCCTTCTGACTGCCAGGCTCTTACATTCCGGGGCCTCGTCTTCCTCCTGGCCCCCTCTGCTAGGCAACGAGCCTGCCAGCCTGCCAGGCGGGTTGGGGTCCCACACAGTAGGCTGGTGCTAGGAGCGCACATCCCCGTCCCTGGAGGACTAGCAGGCCCCTTCCCAAATTGCCCCCCCGCCTGGCTGCACCCCCCTTCTAAGCAGCAGCCCAGGCCAGCAGCACCAGCCCCCCTCTCTGGGGGACAGCATCAGCCTGGGGGACACCGTGGCTAAGAGCCCACCCCCCAGGGGGTCCACCCAGCTGGGCCGACCCCCTGTGCCCCCAAGAACCGCCCGCCCTGCCCTCACAGCAGCCTGCAGTGGTGCAGCTTGGGCCTCCCTTCCACAAAGGTGGGGGGGGCAGAAGGCAAACGGGCTTCCACCTTCGACACCCCTCCCAGAGCCCCCCCGAGGCAAGCCACCCCATGCACTGGCAGGGCAGGCCAGAGTGAGGAAGTCTCTGTGGCCCAGATCCAACACCCCCCCCCCTCGAAGAGTCGTATAAATGCATCCGATGACCCAGCCAAGGCAGTTCAAGCAGCTGGTCCTCAGGGAGGGAAAGGAGAGCTCTTTCCCCCTTGACAGGCAGCAGTAGGAGCACTCCGGCAAGCTGGCCCAGGAGCAGGCGAGATGGGAGCCTGCAAGGATGCCCCTTCCCCCCTGCCTGCCTTCCGCGGCCCACTCCAGCCTGGGGGAGCCCCATAGGGGTCGCTTGGCTGCCCCATCACGCCAGGGCTCTTGACTACTTCCGGGGTCCGCAGCAGTGGGCCGCTCAGTGATGCCAGCCAGCGGGAAACCCCGAGGGAAACCTCTGGAAGCAGCAGCAACACTCGCCCCACACCAGGCAAGAAGCCTCACAGCAATCTCAGGGTTTGGGTTTTTTTTGCTGTTTTGCACAGGCCAAGACAACCCCTGCCCTCCCCTGCTAGCAACTGCACCCCCTTCAGACAGCAGGGGCACCGGGGTGCTGGTGGCGGCGGCGGATTGTTCTCAGCAGCCTCTTCCCTGCAGTTGAGAACCTGCTTTGCCCCAGACACCTGCAGGTCCACACCGGAGCGCCTGAGCCCTGGGAGTCCGTGAACGTTTCCTCCTGGACTGGCATTTGAGGGCTACAGGTGAATTGGTCATCGAGGACGACGGGGTGGGATGTGTGCTAGCAACTGCTGGGATGTGTTTTCACATTGGAGTGACGACCCTCTAAAATGTGACCCCAGGGAGACGCTGCAATATCTTCTTCTCGGTCCCTCCACCTTGCGTCCTGCCCCAGGTTTTCAGGAAGGGCCGGCGCATAAATGCAAACCCACCAACCATCTTGTGTGAAACTCCTGCAGTGTGTGGGAGGGCTCTGCCCCAGATCCCTAAAAGCATGAAGGGCTCCCCCCCCCCGACGTGGATGGAGGAGCTGCCCACCTTGCCAGGAGCCCCTCACTCCCAGGCCAGCTGCTGGAGGAGCAGAGAGCCGGGACAGGCGGGGGGGGGGCTGCCTTTGCTCTCCACCAGAGCCACTCGTTGGCAACACACAGTAGCCCCCCCCCTTGGCGTCACCGTGCCGAATTGCTGGCTCGATTCAACCGGGGCCCTGTGATCAGCAGCAGGGGCAGCAGGCTGCTTATCTCCTCCTCCTGAGCAAGCTATCGCAGGAGCCAGACCTGGCTCGGCCCTGACTCAGCAGAACAGGAGCCTGGGCAGAACTGCACAGTCATGGCCGGTAGTGGGTGGCACGCCCCCAGCCCTTCTCTTTGCAGAAAGTATTTGCATACCTAGTGACAACCACCCCCCAGCAACTCTTCACAATCCCCCTTCTGCTAGAAAAACCCACTGTAGAATGAGGGGCTGGGTGGGTGGGTGGTCCCCAAGCAAATATCACGGCTCCTCTTTTTCAGAGAGGGGTTGCTATCTGGCCTCCAGGAACATAGTTCTGGGCTCGTTCTCCGTCTGGATTGAATCCAGAGGGCCGGCAACCATTTCAGTCTGTGACCCTGAAACCAAAATGGAAGCCTGGTGGAACTTTTCAAGATGGCCATATTTATTGTCGCAGAAGTTACCTGACATCCGAAAAAGCTGGCGGCCACCAGAGTCACCAGGGCGGCTCCTCGGTGTTCCCTGATGTCCTTCATATTCCCTCTGCGGAAAACGTTGCTGAAGCTGCGAGGCATCATAAGAACATAAGAACAATAGTCATGCTGCCGGATCAGGCCAAAGGCCCCTCTAGTCCAGCTTCCTGTATCACACAGTGGCCCTACCAGATGCCTCGGGGAGCAGATAACCTGTTTCCTGCTGCCACTCCCCTGCACCTGGCACAGAGAAAACCCACTTCTAAAACCAGGAGGTTGCTGATGGCTTGTAACCTGTGATGGTCTTTTCCTCCATGAATCTGTCCAATCCCCTTTTAAAGGCATCCAGGCCAGGTGCCATCACCATCATGGATTCCAGGCTCCCCCCCCCCCAGCCAGACAGGCCTCTGGTGGGGCCCAAAAGAGAGAGGTGGTCAGGCTCAGGCAGGCCATATTCTCTCTTTTCCACCCAAGCCATGGATGGTGGCTAGGTGGTGCGGCTGCCATCTTGGTCTTGGCCGTGCAGAAACTCTCGTTTCCCTGCAGCAGCAGCAGCCCCTGTGTTCTGTTCAAGACTTGTTCCTGTTTTGCCTCTTGGGGAGACTGGAGGAAGGCCTTCTTCCCACATATATCATGCCCACAGTGGGGTGCACACACAGGACCCCAACTTCTCTTCCACCCATAGCGTGACATCAGCTGCCCTCCAGGCCTCTGGCACAGTAGCCGTTTTAAGGGATGGTTCTGACGACTGTTCACACACACAAGTTCTGAAAAGTCCTCTCTCTCAACCTCTAGGTGACTCAGTTCTTTGGTCAGGCGGTACTTGCCGCAAGTCTTCTGCCGTGAAAACAGATACAAGGAGCTCATTTCAAGTCTCTGTCACCTCCCGGTCCCCCTTCTGCCAGGAAGAGGAAGAGGCAGGGGACTGGGGTGTGTGTGGCCTGAGCCTGACACCCCCCCCCCCCGCGGATATGCCTGGCTGGTCTGCAAACAGGCGACGCTGAGGGAAGGCTGGCTGGGCGTGGTTCTTCTTATGCTGCGGCCCTTTCACCGCCTCGTGACACTTTGGTTGGTGTATCTGCTGCTGCAAAGTCTGGTGGGATTTTTGGGGTGGGTCCTCATCTGCATTCCTGATAGAACTGTGTGTGTGTGTGTGGGGGGGACAATCCACCTGAGCTCCTCCAGCCCAGGGAAGAGAGGGTGCTTCTCTTCCTGTGGCGCTAGCCGGGGCAGGGGGAGGCAGGGATGGGGCAGTCCCGGGAAGCGGAAGGGATTTGGGACAGTGAGGAGCGATTTCCCCTTCTAGTCTGTTCCGAGCCAAGGGAATGTGGGTAGGGAGGGATGTCTGCATCCCATCAGATCAAGCGGTGCTTCCTTCCAGGAGAGGCAGCAAAATGCTGGGGGGCGCCTGGCACTATGATGTGCTGCCCACTCGCCACCCCCAGCTTTCCACCTGCCCAGCCGTGCCACCCAGCACTGCCCCCTCCTCTTTGGGCTCGTTCTCTGGGGCTGTTGGGGCAACCCCCCCCCGCACTGCCTCTCCTGCTGCTGCTGCTGCTGCCGCCTGTTGAAAACCAGCCGGAACTCAGGGGTGACTCTGACCGTCGTCCCCCCACCATCACTCGTCTCTCCGCCACCTGCCACGCTGCCCAGTTCTGCAGACGGGTTGCTGAGAGAGGAGACAAGGAGGGCATGGTGGGGGTGGGGGTGCCTCGCAGTCTCCCCAACTGAACTGGCGAAGATGGAAGCTGGTGACCCTCCAAGCTTGCTGGTTTCGAGGGACCTCAACACTCCTCCTCCTGCCGAGATGGCCTGGAAGGAGGGAACGGAGCAGCCCAGGACTAAGGGAGGGACCGGTTATCACTGCCACAAAGCAACTGACCAGTCGCACCCTGGGGGAGAAGAGGTGATCTGTGGGTGGGGGTGGGGGTCTGAAACACTGCCCTTGTCAAACCGGTCAGGCAAGGGCTTGTGGTCCAAAGCAAACCCACCTGGCTCCTGGCTGAGCCCCCCCCCCAAACTGCCTGGCGAGGCAAGCCCATGACTCAGCCCCCCCCCCCAGTTCCTGCACGCGATGCCAGTCAGATGACTGCAAGCAACACAGGGCCAGGTTCGGGGGGGGGGCTGCTTTGTACAAAGCACACAAGTGACCCCCCCCAGCTTGCCGTGTGCACCCCTTCGCTAAACCCGCCGGGTGCGCCCCCTGCTTACTCCAGTCCATCCCAGCATCCCGTCCTATCCCGCAGCTTACTGGGTGGGAGGGCTTGGCAGTCGGGGACGGAGGGGGCAGCCCCCCTTCCCCGACTTCTTGCCCTGACTTGCTCCCCGGTGGGGGTCCTGCTGCTGCTGCTGCTGCCGCCTCCTTGCACTTCCTCCCCCTCCCCCAGCGCCCCTTTGCGAGCAGTCGCTACGCCGCTCAAGAAGTTGAGGAAGAGCTGTGGGGAAACAGAAGGGAGGGGGGCCGGGGGGTGGAAAAACAACAGGCCTGCGGGAAAAGAATCGAATGCAAAGCCGCGTCGAAGCAGGAGCGAGCGAGCGGCAGGCCACGAGCCTGTCCACGCGGAGGAGGCACAGAACCGGAGGCGGCGGGACGAAACGGCTCCCTGCTGTGCTGGTGCGGCTGGACACAGACAGATGCCGCCCCCCCCCCCGGTCACGGTGCCGCTTCTCGCCTGCCTGCCTGCTTGCCTGCCGTGGCTCTTCCCGCGCAGGCGGCTGGGCTTCTAGGCTGCCACTACCAGTCTGGCAGCAGCAGCAGCAGCAGCAGCTCCTTCGCGGGGGCAGCAGCCCATCCCTGTCTGTAGCCACGTGCCGCCCTGCAAGGCCCCACCTGAACTCATCGTTCCAGAAAAGGGGGCAGCTGTGCCACAGGCCCAGCTGTGACGGCGCCAGCGTGGCCACCAACTGCGCCCCCTGTCCCCAGGCCTGCAATGAGTGCCCAAGCCCGGTGCCCGGAGTGAGACGCGTTGGCTGAGCATTTGGGTGGGAAACACGAAGCGCCCGTCGGCCTCAAAACACAAGGATGTGGAAGGGCCCAGAGGTCTGCTGCTGCGCCAACGTGGCTCTTGCTGTTCATGCAGCAAGCGGGGGGGGGGGGGCTGGTGGCCTCTTCTGGACCACGCATCCCCAAACCTCTCTGCACTTGCTACTTTTTAGACGCCACCTGCCTGCCTGCCAGGGGGCGGAACAGCATTTGGGGGGTGCCCTGCGGGGGCATCCATAGACACAAAGTGCGCCGTGCTGGTGGTAGGACCTTTGTGCCACGTGTTTGATTTCTGAATGGAACGTGGGTTGCAGCCCATTGGAAGCAGAAGCAGGAGCCCACAATGAATTGTGAGGGATGATGGGGGGAGAACGAAGACAACTTGGAGAGGGGAGCAGTGAGTCTCGTTGGGGGGGGGTCCCCCCCTCTGGCACTGCCTGTGTTGCTGCAGACTCTGGATCTGAAAAGTGGCTGGCTTCTGGCTGGCTGGCTGGTTGCACTCACAGCACGACCCTGGCAGGTGAGCCGTGGAAGGTGAGAGGGGCACGACTGGGCCAAGAGCCCCCAGGCCCCCAAGTGCTGCTAGCTTCCTTTGCTGGCCTGCTGCTGATCTCCCCCCCCCCCCCCGCTTGACTTGGGACAGCAATGCAGCACAAGGGTCCTCCCTCCGTCGTTTATCGCGGTCTCCAGGGAGGGGGCCCTATCGCCAGGCCTTCTGCAGCTGGGTGTGGGCCTGCCGCTTCAGCTGCCCCAGGGAGATAGGGCGGGGGCCAGGAGGGAGGGGCCTAAGCCCCCGGGAGTGTCCAGGCACCCGGAAAAGGCTGATAGCAGCTCAGCCCCCAGCCACGTGATCTCAGGCGATGAGCGGAGGAAGGAGGACCCTGGAGCTCAGCTGCTGCCATGACAGGGAAGGAAGGAAGCGAGCAGAGAGGGACGGAGGGCGAGCAGGAATCCCCAGGGGGGCCAAAGGTCGCGCAGCCACAGCGCTCCACCACAAGGAGGAGGAGCAGCCAGAGCTGCCGCCTAGCGGGAGTCCACTTTCTTGTCTGACATGAGAAGACTTGAGCCCCCCCGCCCCCCCGTAGCTCCTCACCCCCAAATCCCAAACCCGTGATGACGGCTGACGCAGGAGCGCAGAAGAACTCCTCCTTGGGGCAGCTTCAGGGTCCCTTGAGGGATGCTCTGAAGCTGGGAATTGCACCCAGTCAGCAAGGCTGCCACCACTGGGCCTCACAGCCCTTCTCCTCCGCTCCCTGCCCTTGGACGTCTTGCTTGTTGTGCTCTGGCCCTTCTTCTAAGGAGCTCAGGGCGGAGCACGTGCTGCTCCCCCCCCCCCATCTTGTGCAGCTGCTCCAAGCCCGACGCTATTCAGCGCACTGCCCTCCTGGCTCCTCTGCACCACACTGGCCTTCCAGGTGGCGCTGAGTCCCGCCGCATCCCTGACTAACACAGTCAGCACCAGGCATGAGTAGCATGCAGATTTTATCAGCTCCTTCAATCCTTCCACCAACTTCCCCCCCCCCCAAAAAAGACAGAAGGGACCATCAGGAAGATGCCCCCACCCCTGGCCATTGTGCAGCTTGAGTCATAGTCATTTACTCAGAAGTAAGCCCCACTGAGTTCAATGGGACTTCTTACCTCCTCTTTTGTGTGCCAAAGACTTCATTGCCTTTTTAAAATCAATGTTATTTGATCTGTTACATCATTGCAATAGAAGGAAATAAACTGAAAGTAGCGATCCCCCCCCCAAGACAGAGATGGGACAGTGCTGGCCGTTTGCCACCATGAGCCCCCATTCAGATTCCTCCTGGGGCAGCCATAAAGCTTCCTGGTGATGCTGAGCCAGTCACCAGCCCTCTGCAGACTTTCCTGTTCAGGCACTTCGTGATCTCACACGAAGTCAGCGGAAGCCGACAACACGACAAAGGAAGACAGCGCGGCCTCCTCCTGGGCCTTCAGCAGTTGCGCCCCAGAGGGAACTTCATCCGGAAAGGCACAGCCCCCCCCCCCGCCTCTCCTTTGCACTTCTTCACTGTGCCGGGGATTAAACCCTAAGAACAAAAGAAGAGCCTGGCTGCAGGATCAGGCCCAGGGCCCCTCTAGTCCAGCTCCCTGTATCTCACAGTGGCCCACCAGATGCCTCAGGGAGCACACAAGACAACAAGAGACCTGTATCGTGTAGCCATTCCATTGCACCTGGCACTCAGAAATAGGCTACCTTTAAAACCTGGAGGTTGCACAAAGTCATCAAAACTGGTCACCTACAATGGACTTTTCTTCCATAAATATGTCAAATCCCTTTAGGAATCTAGGCCAGGTGCCATCACCACATCCTGTGGCAAGGAGTTCCACAGATGAATTACACGCTGGATGAAGAAATATTTTCTTTTGTCTGTTCTAACTCTCCCTCCACTCAATTTTAGCGCATGCCCCCCTGGTTCTGGTGTTGTGCGAGAGAGAAAATAAATTCCCTCTCTATCCACTCTCTCCATCCCATACATAATTTTGTATGTCTTAATCATCCCCCCCGCCCAGATACCTTTTTTTCTAGACTGAAGAGCCCCAAATGGCTCTCTTCTGCACCTTTTCCAATTCAACTATATCCTTTTTGAGGTGTGGTGACCAGAACTGGACACAGTACTCCAGATGTGGCCTTATCGATTTGTACAAAGGCATAATGATATTGGCCGTTTTATTCTCAATCCCTTTTTTAATGATCCCGAGCATGGAATTGACCTTCTTCACAGCCGCCGCACACTGGGTCGACACTTTCATCGTCCTGTCCACCAGCACCCCAAGATCTCTCTCTTGATCCGTCACAGACAACTCAGAACCCATTAGTATATATGTGAAGTTTTGATTTCTGGCCCCAATGTGCATCACTTGACACTTACTTACATTGAAGCGCATCTGCCATTTTGCTCCCCATTCTCTCAGTTTGGAGAGATCCTTCTGGAGCTCTTCACAATCCCTGCTGATCTTCACCACCCGGAAAAGTTTAGTGTCATCCGCAAACTTGGCCACCTCGCTGCTTATCCCCAACTCCAGGTCATTTATGAACAAGTTGAAAAGCGGAGTAGCATGGAGATTTTCATGACTTGTTGCAGTTAGAAAAGAAGTACAGCTTATGGGTATTTCAGCAATGTATATATTTTTAGAATTGAAGAAATAAAATGGATGAACATAGAATAACTTGCCAGAAGAAAATCCTCTGTTGCAACCGCAAAACGCTGTCAAATTAGCAGAGTTGTGTTGTTCAAAGGACTATCTGATACTGACAAGCAATATTTCCCAATCTTCCGCTTACGTTTCGTTCCACCTTGGAACCTTGTCAAAGCAAGTAGAACAGACCCGGTAGCTGGCATGAAAATGAAAAGCAGTTGAAAAGCACCGGTTGAAAAGCACCGGTCCCAAGACTGATCCTTGGGGCACACCGCTTTTCACCTCTCGCCATTGTGAAACTTGCCCATTGACACCCACATCGACAACCCTGATGAACCAAATGTGCTTATTCCGTCAGTGAAGGGAATGAGTTCCTATTGTTCCCATTTTCTAGATGAGGAACTGAGGCAAAGGTGAACTTGGGTCCCAAGCAAGCCTGAGTTTCCAGTGGCTTCCTGATCTTGTCACACCTAGCATGGAATGGGTCCCGGCGAGGACTCAGGGAAGCCCTGCAGATCCCCCCCAAAACCAGAGCTCGCCTGCCTGCCACACTTCTGGTGGAGGAGCCCAGAGTTGGCATCAGAGCCAGCTGGGTGGCACAATGGACCCCTTCCGGGGTGCAGCAGCAGCTTAAAGAGCTGGAAAGCAGTGGACTCTGAGCACCTGCAAAAGTGCCAGGGAACCCGCTTGGTGGCTGCTGCTGCTGCTGCTTTCAAACTCCGCCCCCAATGGCACTCTGTCCGTCCCAGGTGGCTCCTGTGGGCCTGAGGAGAAGAGACTGAGCTCCCTCACCAGGCCGCCTCCGGCCGCCCTCCCGTAGCAGACAGACGCACGCTGGCCCCAAGGCACCTGCCCTGCCTTGAGCAAATGCCAGCAGCAGCCCCGAGGAGCCGGTCTCTCCCCACAGCCCAGGCTGGACTCCTCTTGGGGGCTGCCAGAAGAGAGCGAGGGAGGGGGTCACGGATCTTCACCTTCCCGCCTCCTTATCTTGGCCCTGTTGCTGCAGCAGCCGAGCCTCTCACAATCTGTGTGGCGACACCTCTCCACAGGACCACCACCGGGCCATTATCACCCACACGCAGGCGGGGAGACTGTGGGTGGAATGGGGGCTGAGCACCCTGCTGGCCTTCCCCCTCCCAGGAGAGCCTTTGCAAACTGCCCAGAAAAATGGGGTGCATGTGTGTGTGTGTGTGTGTGTGTGTGTGTGTGTGTGTGTGTGTGTGTGAGAGAGAGAGAGAGAGGAGTAGGAGGCTTGCTTGGACATACATTTGTGCAAGATGGCCTTCGTGCCTTCCTGTTGCTGAAAAGAGGACCCAGCCTGGCAGATCAGTCGCTCCACCCAGCCTGGCCTCTGTGGATTTAATTCTTGGGGGCAGTGCAGTGCCGGTCCCACTCAGCCCACTGGAAGAGCTGTGGGGGATTTCGCTCACGTTCAGCAGCCAGGGGCTGGGGCCGGGATGGACGTCTGCTCCATCATCAAGCACTCCACACACACATTTATGCCCCGGACCAGTCCTGACTTTATTGACCTTCTAGATTCATGTCCTGCTTTTCATTTCAAAAGACTTGCCTAGTAAGTGGCTTAGGAGAAAACATTGCCCAAATGAAGATACAGCAACACAGACAATAAGAGCCACACCACCACACGGAGCAAACAGAAGGAAAACAGGAGTTCAGTTCGCCACAGTATCACAGCCCTCCTGAAACGCGACAGGCTTTCTGTGCACACCAAGCAGGGCTCAGAGGCACTGTGCTAGTGTGACTCAAGCAGGCCAGGCAAGGAAGCCTTGCGCATGGCGCTCCAGTTGTGTGTTGTGTGTGGAGGGCGGGAGAGCAAATGCCACAGCTGCCCTCCAATTCCAAGCTGTACGCCAGTGTCTCCCTAAGTTATTTAACAACGGGCAAGAAAACACACGGCCTTGCACTGAAATGTGATGTATTGCTTGTTAGAGGAAGAAGAAGAAGAAGATGATGATGAAGAAGACAAGCACATCTTCGGGACACTGTTTGAGTGGTGAGCTTCCCAGTAGCAGAGAGTCCAAAGGCCCCGTGCTGAATGCATCTTTTAGTCTCACAGTGCCTACGTGCTCCAGCTGCTGCTGCAGGGATGTTCTGGGCACGGCTGCCTGCAGGCACCACAGCGTGTGCTGCAGAATGGGAAACTGTTGCTCCCACCATCCATATCATGTGGACAGAAAACAAGCTGTGGGTAAGTTCCTCGCAGGGCCCAGGAGCGAGTGCCTTGCTTTCTCTCCGATGATATCCTTGGAACTGCGACTGGGGACATGGAACCTGAGGCCGCCTTGCACATGATACCTACCAGACCCCCCCCCCACACACACACAACTGGCCACCCCCAGGCACCAATCCCAAAGTGCAGGGATGGGATTGCCCCTGGGAGGGGCCACCTGAACCCTCTTCATCCCGAATTGCCTTCGTCCTGGAAAGGGGTTCTGAGCCTGCGAGAGAGGAAGCTGCTAGCTTGGGCTCCTGACCACGCCCCAGAAGAGGCTGCATCGCCCTTTGTGCTCCTCAGCCCTCCGCTGGTGCCTGGCAGCTCCACCCAGTGAGGGCCTCCGCCTAAGGAGAAGGAGGAGCGTTAGCAGAGGGTATAAAGGACTTGCCGGGGGAACATCCAGGCAGCTGCAAAGGTTTCCTCCAAGAGACGACAAGCCCCCCAACCATCCAACATGGTGCACTGGACCGCCGAAGAGAAGCAGCTCATCACCAGCATTTGGAGCCGGGTGGATGTGGCTGTCATTGGTGCTGAGGCCCTTGCCGGGTAAGGTCCACTGGTCTGGCGGCCTCCTTGCCTGCCTGCCTCCCCCCCCCCCCAGCATGAGTAACCCTCGCCTGTGTGCCTCTGTTTCTCTGCAGCCTCCTGGTCATGTACCCCTGGACGCAGAGGTTCTTTGCCGACTTTGGGAACCTCTCCAGCGCCAGCGCCATCTGTGGCAACCCCCGGATCAAGGCTCACGGCAAGAAGGTGCTGACCGCCTTCGCAGAGGCCGTCAAGAGCCTGGACAACATCAAGCCCACCTTTGCCAAGCTGAGTGAGCTGCACTGCGACAAGCTGCATGTCGACCCGGAGAACTTCAAGGTGAGGCGGCAGGCGGGGTCCCCTTCTCTCCGTTTCAGAGCCACGCATCAGCAGAGAGTCTTCTCCAAGCAGGAGAGGGAGATGGTGTGAGCATGCGTGTGTGGTTGGGTGAGAGAGAGAGAGAGATTGTGGTTATCTTTCAGAACCCATTCTGCATTCATTTCTTGGTCACCGAGCTGTGGGGCACAAGCTGATCCAGTTGGAACTTGTTCCTAACCAAACAGGGAGTGGATAGCAAAAGTGGGACTTGAACCCAGGTCGTCAATGTGCCAGTTTCTGGGAAATGTACCTGAGAAGAATGTATCCACCATGCATGGCAGTGTCCGCTGCTGAGCATGGGGTGAATGGCATGTCATTTCCTCGGAGAAGCTCCATTCCCAGGCAGGCATGCAGTGTTTCCGTGGGGAAGCGCAGCCCCCCCTCCTGCCCTTGCGCTCTCCAACAAGAGCGCTTTGTGGCTGGCTGTGCCTGGGGGGACGGCGGCGGGAGGAGAGCAGCAGCCAGTCGCACCGTTCCAGAGCAGCAGCAGCGCAGGCCTGGGCTGCGCAAGCAGGACAGACACCTCCTCACCTCCCCCCTCTTCTCTTTCAGCTTCTGGGCAATGTCCTGCTGATTGTCTTGGCATCCCACTTTGGCAAGGAGTTCACCCCCGCTTGCAACGCTGTCTATTACAAGCTGGTCCACGTGGTGGCCCACGCCCTGGCCCTCCGGTACCACTAAGCCCCCACCTTGAGGGGGAAACAGCAGTGCCCTCTTCACCTTGTCGTTGCCCTCGCCCCCCCCCCACGCCATGTGAAGCTACCACCTAATAAAAGGTCACCCTGCAATCTGAGCAGCCTCCCTGTCTCTCTCTGGGTCCTGTGGGGTGGGAATTGGAGAAGGCTGCAGTGGCGGGGGGGGGGGGGTCACTCCAGGTCCCCACACTTGCACCCAGTCCTTGTGCTGTCTGGAGGACAATGGGAGAATCAGTAGGGGGGGTGCAGTAGAGGGACACACGTCCTTTCAGAACAAGGCTGAAATGTGTGTGGGGGGAGGGGGTTGGGCGAGTGGGTCGGTCCTCCATTCACTTCCAGGGCACCCCCCCCCCCCGTTGCTTTTTCTTTGCCAAGTAGTATCTCTCCCTCTCTACCCAGCAACCAAAGGGACAAAATCCCTTGTTTTGTGTGTGTGGGGGGCGACGACGAGGAACTGCTGCAAACTGGAGCAGGCCACTAGCCTGTCGCACTGCCCCCCCCCCCGCGGCACTCACGAAGGTTGGGGCGGGCAGTCGCTGACGAGGAGGGCCAGAGAGCAGCTCCTTTCTTTGCGGTCTCTCTCTGCTGCGCCGGCCGGGAACTCTCTCCTCCTCCTCCTCGCCTCCCTCAGCAGCGCCGCCGGGTCTGTCCCTGCCGCTGCACAGGCCGCCAGGCGCTCTCTCTCTCTTGCCACTGGTGCAAATGCCCCCGAACGAAGGGACGGGAGCCCCCCCCCCGGCATTTCCGGGCCAGAGCCCCCCTGCCTGTCTCTGCGTTCTGCTGTCGTCTTTTGTCCAGACTGAGCGGAGCGCCCACCTCGCGAACCGGTTACCGCGCCGCGTCCTTGCAAAACGCGTCGGGAATCCCGACTCCAGAGTTTTTCCGGGGAGGAGAGCTGCTCTCTCTTGCAGCTGCAGCCGTTTGTCTTTCCACTGCTGCCCCCCCCCCCCGCACACATCCCAGCCAAGTAGGAGAGAACTCCGTGAATCATCCCCAAGGGGGCCCCCCCCCCCACCCCACCCAGAGGCCGATCATGATGTGCTGCCAAGTGGTGGGCGACGGACGGTGGCTGGCTTGGCTCCCGCTGGTCACTGTCGGAGACCCTCGGAGGAGCGTAGCGGGCTGCTGAGCCTGCAGGGCTGCGAGCGACGCCCTCGGGACGTGGGGGGAGGTGCTGCGCAGGGCAGCCCTGGCTCCTGCCCCTGCCTAGGCTTGTGCCGGAGAAGGGCCAAGTCTCACGCCCCAGGCAGAAGCGCCTGCTTCGGGCACAATTCCTCCCGGTTCCAGCACTGCACACGTCGTGAAGGGGGCTGGAGGAGGGAGGAAGGTCGGACAGTCTCTGTCCCAGGGAAGCAGGCTCGGCCGGGACTGGGGGTGTGGTCGGGGGCGTGGCCGAGGGCGGGGACTTCCTCCCTCGAGGCTGGGAGCTCTCCGGAACAGCCCGAGTGAACTCGGGCTCTCAAGGCTGAGCTACATTGTCCACGGCCGTGCTCCGTCTGCGTTCTGAAGCCCGAGCTACATTGTCGATGGCTGCGTCGCGGGAACAAAGCCACACATGCTCTGCAGTTGTGGCTTCTGATTGGACAGAAGCTGGTCCCCACAGATGTGTCCCGCCCCTATTGTTCAAGGGCTGCCCCCATTGGCCCGACGTTCCAGAAACGGGGCAAAAGTCAAGCCGAGGCCGACTTTGCCCGTGCGGGGACGTCGGCTGCCGACGGGCCAGCGCCGGCTGCCGTCGGCAGCCTGCACTTGACGTGCGTGCTCGTGCGTGCCGCACGCAGGACGTACCACAGGACGCACGCTTGCCACACGGCTATAGTGTAGCCCAGCCTTCAAGGCTGAAGGCTGATCTACACGACAGCGTCGCGGAGCGTTTCTTTAATCCGGCGGAGCCGCCGGACCTCCGCCCCACTGCCACGTACTCCAAGTCGAGTGTTCTATTTTTTAGGGGGCGTGACGGCAGAGCTTGGAGGTGGCTTGCGGAGCTGCTGCAGCCTACCAATCACAGGAGGGGGGGAGGGTGGCTGAATGCCAATGTGAACGACAACCAATCACCTTGGAGGTTACATCCAGAGACTGCAGCCTGGAATCTCAGAGTACCCATGTCAAGGATTGCAGGATTAAAGACTAGCATAGTGCTGGAAAGATTATCAGCAATGGCTATACTCCACAAACACAGCAACTCCATTCCCGTCCTGTTTGCTGGGGATTTTTGAATGAAGCACTGGTCAGGGAGATATAGAGAAGCCTGCGAGCCCATGGCGACCCAGCAAACCCATTAACAGTGCAGATGAAGCTAGGTTACTTTTCGAATACTGTCTGGGAATGGGTGAAAATATTGGGGTCTGTGGAACAGTTGGACTCCTTTTAAATTTAAATTTTAAATTCATGCCCCCTTGCCTACAGTCACAACTCAATAACTTCTGTGCATGGATAAAGGTATGGACGCACGGGCAGAGTGCTTTGCATTCCCTCCCAAAAACAGCACTTATTCATTCATTCATTCATTCATTCATTCATTCATTCATTCATTCATTTATTCTCTCTCCTTCTTGGCTTGCTAGTGCTGCCTGGCTGGGGCGTCCGCTCCTGACTTTCACCTTTTTGGTGCCGTGGTTAGCAAAAAAAGGCATCCTGGCAAACTGGCAATGGTGAACTGCGGGGGGGGGGGGGAGGGAGCAGAGCAGAGACTGATACTCTGAAGGGCTTCCCCTGCTTTGCATTCCCTCCCCAAAACAGCACTTATTCATTCATTCATTCATTCATTCATTTATGGACTTCATATCCCGCCTTATCCTATGCAGAAGGCAAATGCCCAAGGCAGAGCGAGAGAGGAAATGGGCTGGGGTCACAGACGGTTCACAGCCGAGGTTTTGGCCAATCGTTGCGCGGTTGAGTTTAACCAATCACAACTGCGCTTTCTTAGGAAGGCGGGACAACATGAGGGGCAACAGGCTTGAAGACACTCCCCCGCTTCCAGCGCGGAGGCGCCAGGCAGAGGCGATGGCGGAGCCTCTGCCTGTCGTGTAGATCAGCCTTGACGCAGCCGGAGCGCAGCCGAACGGGCAAAAGTCGAGCCGAGCTCGACTTTCCCTGCGGGGATGTCGGCTGCCGACGGGCCAGCGCCGGCTGCCGTTGGCAGGCTCCACTTGACATGCGTGCCCGCACGTTGGACGCACGCTGGCCGCACGGGTATAGTGTAGCTGGGGCTTCAGTCTCGTCGCGTATTTGCGTGACGAGCCTGGGAGCTCTCCGGAACGGCCCGAGTTCACTCGGGCTGTTCCGGAGAGTCTCAGAAGAGCTCCGGCCTGCCGCGATGCAGCCGGCGGGCCGGGGCCGAGATTAAAACATAGTTTGGGGGGGACGGGGGACAAAGGGCCGTTGCCGGGACTTTCCCGGCCATTTCCGGGAAGATGGTAAGCCTAAGCAGGGAGGGCCTTCTGGCCCAGGAGGAGTTGCCCGCCTCCTCCTCCTCCGTGGGGGGCCCAAGTGTCCTTTTCAAGTCCCTCGCTCTGGGGAGTTGGAAGCAGGTTCGACTGGAGGCACGGACCCCCCCCCCCAGCGAGAGCCCACCCTGAACTTGAGAAGCAGCAGAAGCTGGAATCCTACTTTTGAGGGGGCGTGTTCGCAGAGCTAGGGGGCGTATCGCGGAGCTACTGCAGCCTACCAATCGTAGGAGAGGGGGGAGGGTGGCTGCATGCCAATCTGAACTACCTCCAATCACCTTCTTAAGAAGGAGGGACAACAGGCGGGAAGACACTCCCCCGCTCCAAACGCGGAGGCAGCGGCAGCGGCAGAGCCTCTGCCTGTAATGTAGCTCGAGCCATGGTCGGAACCATGTTTGACGCAGTGCACACGGCGTAGCATCAGGAGCGCGCAAATGCTACGCAGGACTACGCAAAGCGCCTGCAAAGCACCCAACGCAGTGCAGTGTAGATCGGCCTGAGCCTTTCCCTCTTCCCTGCGCATCGCCGCCGCAGCTCTTCCAGACAGCCTGGCCTGGCGTCTCCCCTAGCAACACTACTGCAGCATTTATCTCCCTTTAAACACCAAATCCTCCTAGTTAGAAAATATCCCTTTATCGCCTATGTAGAGGAGGGAGGGGATCAGACCTTCATTTGAGCTCAGCCAAATCCAGCCCCAGAATATCTTTCCAGTGCTCGTTCTCTGGTCTGGAGCATGTACAGAATGCACTGCTGAGTAACTGCTTTCGGCTTTCAGGCTTGAGTCCTGGTGGTGTAGAGACAGAGAGCAGAAACCTTACCCCAGGCAGGGTTGGGCTTTGGCCCCTTTCCATCCTGTGGCCCCCAAGAGGTGCCCATCTGTGCCTAGCTGGCAGGGCTAGCTAGGAGGACCACGGAGTGCCGCAGGAGGACCCCAAAGTCACCAAGAGGGGGGAGACCAGGAGGGGAAGTGGCGGGCCAGGTGGCTGCCTGAGAGGCCCCCCTCCCCATCGCCCCCCTGTTGATGGCAAGCCCTGATCCTGCCTTCCTGTGCCGGGTGGCTCCTGTCCTGCTGATGCCAAAGGGTCCTGGGGCGGCGTGTCAGACGTCGCCCCCCCGGGCAGCGCCTGCAGCACTGGCCCGTGTAGGAGCAGCAGGCGCCCAAGCCAAGGGACTGCTTGGCTCTTCCTTCAAGGGAGGCTAGGTGTGAGACCCCTCCCCACCTCTGCTTTTTCCCTCTGGGTCACAACAGTGCAGAGCAAGAGTAACCCAAGAGAGCAACCGGCTGCTCCTAGAACAGCCCCCCCCACTGGGCCAAGTCCGAGTCTGGCAACCTTCTCTCTCTCTCCGCTCCCCCCCCCCCCACCCTCTTGCCTGCCTGGTCCCCTCCCTTCCCGGCCCTTTGGAGCGAATCCTGCAAAAAACCCCACCCACCCTCGGCTTCTCCTCCTTTCTGCCGGCTGTGTGGCTGATGGCTCTGTGCTTCCAGCAGTCGTGATTCGGTCCTTGACACTCTGCTTTCCATCCCACAGCCTACTGGGCCCCACTCCCTTTAGCCTCGGCCCCCTTCTTCCCCAGCAATCCTCCCACCCCACGGCACATGGCCCTTAGCTCTCGTTCTCCTCCCTGCCAGTGATCCCCTTCTTCTCGCTTCTGTTCAGCCTCCTTCCTCCAGGCTTTTCTCTGGCTCCTCTTTCTTAAGCTACCTGGACTCCGGGCTCCTTACCTTCCCCTCCTTCTGGGATGTTCTTGGTCACTGCAAAGCTGCTCCCAGCCAAACCAAAGTACTTCCCTTCCCTCACAGAAGCTAGACTGCAGACATTCCCAAAGCTTTGTTCCCTCCCCGAGCAGCTGAAATGCTTAGGAACATTCCTTGCCAGCTCAGCCAGAGTTAGAGACTTCAGGGTGAAACAACCACAATACAATATGGGAAGACGAGGGACACTTGCTTTCCACCATGGCAGCAGATGTGGCGTGGAGCTGGGCAGCAGCTGTCCCCTCAGAGACATTTGGAAAGCCAGCCATGGTGCCTTCCAGATAGGGGGCTCCGCTCCTCCCCATCCCCTCCGGAGCAATAGGGAAAAGAGTCACAGGAACGGAGCTGGAATATCACCCTCAAAACTGAACACGGAAACTGCTGGCATTTCTGGAGGGATGTAGAGAGAAGATGGGACTGCAGAAGCTGAAGCGGAGGGGGGGGGGGGCGGGCGGGGAAGGCAGGGCCGTTCAGAGGGATTTTATCAGGGGGTACCAGGTTTTCTTTGGGCCCATTCCCTACATATGAATTTGGCTCCTTGGCCCCCCTTTTTTGCTCCTGGACCCCCTTTTCGACCCATTTTTCGCCCTGGGCCCGGGTACAAATTACCCCTTAACCCCCCCCTCTCAGAGGCCCTGGGGGAAGGCAAACAGTGCAGTGCCCTGAGGTTTGAACCCCAACGGGGCTTGAACGGGGACTCGCTGCAGTGAGGTGCTCAGCTCGGGGCGGGGTTCTACCCCTGACACTCATACTACACGATGGAGCCCTGAGGAAAGCAGGTGGGAGGAGGGAGGGTGGACTGGCAGGGAAAGGAGGAGGGAACCAGGGAGGCTCTTCTTATGAGAGAGAGAGAGAGGCAGGCTGCTCAGATTGCAGGGTGACCTTTTATTAGGCGGTAGCTTCACGGGGTGAACTCCTTGCCAAAGTGGGATGCCAAGACAATCAGCAGGACATTGCCCAGAAGCTGAAAGAGAAGAGGGGGGAACATAACATAAGTACATAAGAAGAGCCCTGCTGGATCAGGCCAAAGCCCATCTAGTCCAGCTTCCTGTCCAGCACCTGTGGGAGGTGAGGAAGTGTCTGTCCTGCTTGCGCAGCCCAGGCCTGCGCTGCTGCTGCTCTGGAACGGTGCGACTGGCTGCTGCTCTCCTCCCGCCGCCGTCCCCCCAGGCACAGCCAGCCACAAAGCGCTCTTGTTGGAGAGCGCGAGGGCAGGAGGGGGGGCTGCTCTTCCCCACGGAAACACTGCCTGCCTGCCTGGGAATGGAGCTTCTCCGAGGAAATGACATGCCATTCACCCCATGCTCAGCAGCGGACACTGCCATGCATGGTGGATACATTCTTCTCAGGTACATTTCCCAGAAACTGGCACATTGACGACCTGGGTTCAAGTCCCACTTTTGCTATCCACTCCCTGTTTGGTTAGGAACAAGTTCCAACTGGATCAGCTTGTGCCCCACAGCTCGGTGACCAAGAAATGAATGCAGAATGGGTTCTGAAAGATAACCACAATCTCTCTCTCTCTCTCACCCAACCACACACGCATGCTCACACCATCTCCCTCTCCTGCTTGGAGAAGACTCTCTGCTGATGCGTGGCTCTGAAACGGAGAGAAGGGGACCCCGCCTGCCGCCTCACCTTGAAGTTCTCTGGGTCGACGTGCAGCTTCTCGCAGTGCAGCTCACTCAGCTTGGCAAAGGTGGCCTTGATGTTGTCCAGGTTCTTGACGCCCTCTGCGAAGGAGGTCAGCACCTTCTTGCCGTGAGCCTTGATCCGGGGGTTGCCACAGATGGCGCTGGCGCTGGAGAGGTTCCGAAAGTCGGCAAAGAACCTCTGCGTCCAGGAGTACACGACCATGAGTCTGCAGAGAAACAGAGGCACACAGGCGAGGGTTACTCATGCTGGGGGGGGGGGGAGGCCGCCAGACAAGTGGGCCTTACCCGGCAAGGGCCTCGGCACCAATGACAGCCACATCCACCTGGCTCCAAATGCTGGTGATGAGCTGCTTCTCTTCGGCGGTCCAGTGCCGTTCGGCTCACAATTCATCGTGGGCTCCTGCTTCTGCTTCCAATGGGCTGCAACCCACGTTCCATTCAGAAATCAAACACGTGGCACAAAGGTCCTACCACCAGCACGGCGCACTTTGTGTCTATGGATGCCCCCGCAGGGCACCCCCCAAATGCTGTTCCTCCCCCTGGCAGGCAGGCAGGTGGCGTCTAAAAAGTATCAAGTGCAGAGAGGTTTGGGGATGCGTGGTCCAGAAGAGGCCACCAGCCCCCCCCCCCCCCGCTTGCTGCATGAACGGCAAGAGCCGAACCCAAGATCTCTCTCCTGATCCGTCACAGACAGCTCAGAACCCATTAGCGTATATGTGAAATTTTGGTTTCTTGCCCCAATGTGCATCACTTTGCACTTACTTACATTGAAGCGCATCTGCCATTTTGCTGCCCATTCTCCCAGTTTGGAGAGATCCTTCTGGAGCTCTTCACAATCCCTGCTGGTCTTCACCACCCGGAAAAGTTTAGTGTCATCTGCAAACTTGGCCACCTCGCTGCTTATCCCCGACTCCAGGTCGTTTATGAACAAGTTGAAAAGCACCGGTCCCAAGACCAATCCTTGGGGCACACCGCTTTTCACCTCTCGCCATTGTGAAAATTGCCCATTGACTCCCACTCGCTGTTTCCTGGTCTTCAACCAGTTCCTAATCCACAAGAGGACCTGCCCTCTTTATTCCCTGACTGTGGAGTTTTCTCAGGAGCCTTTCATGCGGGACCGTGTCAAATGCCTTCTGAATCCAGATATATAATATCCACGGGTTCGCTCGCATCCACATGCCTGTTGACCTTTTCAAAAAATTCTAACAGGTTTGTGAGGCAAGACTTCCCCTTGCAGAAGCCATGCTGACTCTCCCTCGGCAAAGCCTGTTCGTCTATGTGTTTTAAGATTTTATCCTTAATGAGACTTTCCACCATCTTCCATGGAACAGATGTTAGGCTGACCGGCCTGTAGTTTCCCGGGTCCCCCCTCCTTCCTTTTTAAAAGATTGGCGTGACATTAGCTATCCTCCAATCCTCTGGCACAGTGGCCGTTTTAAGGGACAAGTTGCATATTTTGGTCAAGAGGTCAGCAACTTCATTCTTGAGTTCCTTCAGAACTCTTGGGTGGATGCCATCTTTCTTCCTTCCCTGCACCCCAAACCTCTGGCAAACCCTTCTCCCTCCCTGGTTCCCTCCTCCTTTCCCTGCCAGTCCACCCTCCCTCCTCCCACCTGCTTTCCTCAGGGCTCCATCGTGTAGTATGAGTGTCAGGGGTAGAACCCCGCCCCGAGCTGAGCACCTCACTGCAGCGAGTCCCCGTTCAAGCCCCATTGGGGTTCAAACCTCAGGGCACTGCACTGTTTGCCTTCCCCCAGGGCCTCTGAGAGGGGGGGGGTTAAGGGGTAATTTGTACCCGGGCCCAGGGCGAAAAATGGGTCGAAAAGGGGGTCCAGGAGCAAAAAAGGGGGGCCCAGGAGCCAAATTCATATGTAGGGAATGGGCCCAAAGAAAACCTGGTACCCCCTGATAAAATCCCTCTGAACGGCCCTGCCTTCCCCGCCCACCCCCCCCCTCCGCTTCAGCTTCTGCAGTCCCATCTTCTCTCTACATCCCTCCAGAAATGCCAGCAGTTTCCGTGTTCAGTTTTGAGGGTGATATTCCAGCTCCGTTCCCGTGACTCTTTTCCCTATTGCTCCGGAGGGGATGGGGAGGAGCGGAGCCCCCTATCTGGAAGGCACCATGGCTGGCTTTCCAAACGTCTCTGAGGGGACAGCTGCTGCCCAGCTCCACGCCACATCTGCTGCCATGGTGGAAAGCAAGTGTCCCTCGTCTTCCCGTATTGTATTGTGGTTGTTTCACCCTGAAGTCTCTAACTCTGGCTGAGCTGGCAAGGAATGTTCCTAAGCATTTCAGCTGCTCGGGGAGGGAACAAAGCTTTGGGAATGTCTGCAGTCTAGCTTCTGTGAGGGAAGGGAAGTACTTTGGTTTGGCTGGGAGCAGCTTTGCAGTGACCAAGAACATCCCAGAAGGAGGGGAAGGTAAGGGGCAGGGAGCCCGGAGTCCAGGTAGCTTAAGAAAGAGGAGCCAGAGAAAAGCCTGGAGGAAGGAGGCTGAACAGAAGCGAGAAGAAGGGGATCACTGGCAGGGAGGAGAATGAGAGCTAAGGGCCATGTGCCGTGGGGTGGGAGGATTGCTGGGGAAGAAGGGGGCCGAGGCTAAAGGGAGTGGGGCCCAGTAGGCTGTGGGATGGAAAGCAGAGTGTCAAGGACCGAATCACGACTGCTGGAAGCACAGAGCCATCAGCCCACACAGCCGGCAGAAAGGAGGAGAAGCCGAGGGTGGGTGGGGTTTTTTGCAGGATTCGCTCCAAAGGGCCGGGAAGGGAGGGGACCAGGCAGGCAAGAGGGTGGGGGGGGGGGAGCGGAGAGAGAGAGAAGGTTGCCAGACTCGGACTTGGCCCAGTGGGGGGGGGCTGTTCTAGGAGCAGCCGGTTGCTCTCTTGGGTTACTCTTGCTCTGCACTGTTGTGACCCAGAGGGAAAAAGCAGAGGTGGGGAGGGGGTCTCTGCTGCTGCTCTGGAATGGTGCGACTGGCTGCCTCTCTCCTCCCGCCGCCGTCCCCCCAGGCACAGCCAGCCA